>CM069931.1:29409266-30609266 GCA_036172225.1 Cryptocoryne crispatula var. balansae | reverse complement strand
GTCATTCATTAAGTAGTATTTTCCCAAAATGGGACTTGACCAACTGAATAAGCCTTCATTTGATTTAATGAACTTGACATTTAATAAGTGGTATTTCCTTGGAGTGGGGCTTGACTGACTTAATGAGCCTTTAATCATCTATTAATTGGCAATTTCTCAAAGTGAGAGTCGACCAACTTAATGGGGCTTCATCCGATTTGATGAATTTAACACCCATTAGATGGTATTTCTCTAGAATAGGACTTGACCGATCTAACGAGCCTTCAATCATCCATTAAGCGGTATTTTTCTGAAAGAGGACTTGACTGACATTATGGACCTTTATTTGATTTGATGAACTTGACATCTATTAGGTGGTATTTTTCCAGAGTGGGGCTTGACCTACCTAATAGGCCTTCAATCATCCATTAACTAGCATTTTCCTGCCTGGAGCTTTATTGAATTAATTGGTTTTTAAGGATTTGATAAGCTAGTCAACTGGCTTGATGATCGATGTAGACTTGATTGTCAATTAGTTGAGTTGATTGCCAAGGTTGACTTGTTGGACTCTAGTTGATCTTGTTTGGTCTCAATCAGTTTCTATTGGCTGTTGATTTTGTGCCTTATCAACTTATCTTAACTTTGGTCAACCTCCATTTAATCTTGGTTTGGCGTTGAGTTGGATGAGTTGACCTTAGTCAACTCCCATTGACTGTTGACTTACTGTCTGATCGACCTACTTTGACTTTGATCATCTCTCATTTGACTATAAATTGGTGTCCGGCTGGTCCAGTTTGATGTCGAGTGGGCCCAGTTTCACCTCAGTCAACTTCCGTTGACTGTTGACTTTATGTTTTGCCTACTTGTTTTTACTTTGGTCAACTCTTACTTGATCCTCACTCGGTGCTTGACTAGTCAAACTTGATACTGAGTTGGCTCGGTTTGACCTAGTCCACTACTGTTGATTGTTGATGTTGTGTCCGATCAGTTTGCTTTCACTTTGGTCAACTCTCATTCGATCCCACCTCGATGCCTGGCTGGTCCGGTTCAATATCGAGTTGACCCAATTTGATCCCAATCGATCTTATTGACTTTATGTTCAATTGGCTGCTTTGACTTTGGTCAGCTTTTATTTTATCCCATCTTGGAGCCTGATTGGTCCAGTTTGATACCGAGTTGGCCTTATTTGACCCTAGTTGATCCTGTTGACCTTTGACTTTGTGTCGGGTCAATTTATTTTCACTTTGGGCAACTCCCATTTGATCCCACCTTGGTGCCTGAATGGTACGGTTTGATACCAAGTTGGCCTGGTTTGACCTCAATCGATCTTGTTGGCCGTTAACTTGCTTGGCAACCAATCGGGTCTTCGCTTGGCAGTTGATTGGGTCTACATTTGGCAACCAATTGTGTCTTGATTTAGCAATAGATCGGGTCTTCATTTCGCAATTGATTGGGTATTGACTTAACAACCGACCAGGTCTTCGTTTAGCAAATGATTGGGTCTTGTCTTGGCAACCGATTGGGTTTTCATTTGGCAACTGATCATGTTTTGGCTTCTTCTAATTGAGCTTCATTTTTTTGATATGTACTTTGGATGATTTGACAACTTCATTTGATGATGATGGTTAATTAGAACCTTGTCTTAAGCAAGGATTGCCGTCTCGGATCTTGGCTTCGTATTGAAAGGGTGAAAGAGGAGATCTCGTGAGATTCTCAAAAAAATCTCAGAAGATCATATCTTGGATTTCATTTATGTAAGGTAGACTTTACTCAAGGATTGCCATCTCGTGTCTAGATTCTATCTCATGGAACTTGAGAGAAAATATTTTAGAAAAATCTTGAGAGATTAGATCTCGGAAATGTGTATGTTTAAGTGTAAAATGTTATGTAATCTTTTCAAAAAGGACAAGGAAACTCATATTAAATTTCAAAATAAGTTACGAGAGAATTAAAAACGTAATACAGAGAATGTGAACTATTGTTAACAAGAGACATACAAAGGATCTTATGTTAGACTAAAATTTTATCTTGAACAATATAGATAGGAGATTGATGACATCTTTGGTCAATTACACATATATAGTCACAAAAATATTAAGTTTTAAAATTTTATAAAACACAGATATCTAGATGAATATTTAAATGAATTTCATGATAATATTCAAAAAAGACAAGGTCATCTAACAAGTTAGGGATAGTAATAAGCAGAGGAGATCAAGGTACTAGAGGTACTATATAGATATTCTTGTTTTGGATATCTCGTTTCTCGAACACGTGGAGAAAGAGATTCTTGGGAGATCTCAAGAGATTATCTGGAGATCGCATTCCATGGTCTTAAGTAAGTTTATGGTTTGACTTGGTTGGAGTCTGATGGGGTTTTGATTTCTTCTAATTGAACTTAGATTGCTATGTATGTATACCTTCTCACATGATTATGTACTCCAAGTACTCAAAATCATATGAATAAAATTCTCGTGTCTATCGGTTATGTGAATGTGGATAAGGAGCTATCCTTTAAGCCACATAATCCATGTGGAATGAAAACATGAAAAGATAAATGACAATAACTCAAATTTGATATAAATAAGGTTCATAAATTGCCAAGGCTGAAAGCATCACGAGAAAGAACAAACTCGAAGCAATATTCAGATATCCAATACCTGTTAAATCAGAATCATGCATTATGACTTGACCATTTCAGGTTTGAATGGCAAAGGGATGTTCACAATCTATAGAAATATCAAATCTGAAACTAAAACTTGATTGAGATTGGTCATAAATGTCAATCCCGAAACTAAAGAAATGTCAAGATCTCTAATATCTGATCTTTAGATTATGACTGAACTATGCAAGCTCCAATCTAAGCATTCAGATCTTGAATTCCTAAAACTGATAATATGGTATTCAAAGATAGATATCTGTCAATCCTATTGGATCCGAAATGCTCAAGGTCATGCCTATTTGAGATCACCTTCCAGAGGCTAATGAACCTTAATCAAATTAGAAAGGCTGAAACTTAGAAGGATCTGTGGACAGAACAATACACATGCTCACTTAAATCTTGGAAGCTGAAATCAAAATGGGAAAATGGCTGGGTGGTGGATTTCAAAACCTCTAAGTCCTAAGGCTCTAATCATAACTAGGATGTCTTAGGGGTTATGCATTGAATGAGAAAAATAAGAATCTGCAAGATGATAACATAATCCGTTTTTCAGATCAACATGCCACAGAAATCAGATTTCAAAATGTTAGTTTTGGACAAGAGAATGCCTAAATCCTATTGTCCGGAACCTAAATCCTCAAGGCTAAGTCTCCAATGAATGGGTTTTTAAAAAAGAAGAAGAAGAAGAAATCAGATACCATGAAACCGAACTTTAAAAATGTTGTTTTTGAATCTAATAAATTCTGAAGTCTAAAATGCTTAGTGCTAAGGACTTGGAATAAAAAAATGAGTGGTCTGATGATCTGAAATATTGTAATTCCCAACTAAAAAAATGCCTAACATTGAAGCTTAGATATTCCAAAATTCCAACCTGCTTATGCCATCTTGGGCAAACATGAATCAAATCTGAAAATGTCCTTGTCAAACCTCAGATCTTAAATTTAAAAATGTCCTCTGTTAGGACTTTGAATGAGAAGGTAAGATCCATTAAGCCCAACATGTCTAATGCCTCAATGACTTTAATGGACCCAAATGATCAAATTTTAATCATTTGGATCCTCAAGTCTAAAATCTTAAGAATCCAACAAATAAAAAATCCTTAAAATTGGAATCTTAAAACTTGAACCAAATAAAAATGCACCTTCATAAAACACAAGTTAAACTCAAAACAAACTTAAGATACTAAGTTTGGATTCCATGGGGCTATATCTTCCATGTGTTTATTTTTGTGGATGCATTTTTTCAAGTTACGAGTTGCTTGTGGCAACTAATCAAGGGTGTTTTGAGTATTCTCAATGTAATTAACATCGGTACTTTGCTAAGTCTGATGGAGAGAGGTTCAAAGACATTTTTAAAGAACCCAAAACCTGAACATATATATTTTTATATAGATACCATGGACTAGCTTGCTAGTACTCTTCAACTTAGTAGTTATTGCTAAACAAACATGAAAAGCATACTAAAAATTCTTTTATCAAAAGGGAAATACATGAATTTTTTTATTTTAATGTTAAAATTGAGGTTTCACATATACTCAATTCAAGCCTTAATCCTGATAGCTGACTTCCTAAAGTTTACAATTAAGGCCATTGAGTAGAATTAAATTGAATCATCATTTTCTTTGACTGGTTGCAATGTCCGTATAGTTCAATTCCATGCCCTTTGTTTGACCTTTCTATGGTAATCGTATATCATTTGACGTATATAGTTACTGAAGATAGTCCAACCAAAGGACAGTCTTTTGAATGCTCTTGTTATTTTTTTTTTGTTTCAAGAATTTTTGCATATGCAATATAGAAACAATTTTTTTTTATTTTTTTCTGTCTAGTGTTTTTTTTTGTTTTTCATTTTTTGCTTACTGTGACAGAATTCTTTCTGATATGCGCACACTGTCAGCTGACTGGATGGCAAATACAAGCAAACCTGAGTCTGAATTCCTTTCTTCTACCCAGGGAACTGATGAAAGCAAAAGAAATTTCTTCTATCCAAGGTCGGTTGCTCCTACTGCTGCTCAGGTTCGTAGATATTCTATTCCCGTGTTTTTATTTTCGCTTTATTTTGAACAGATGCAATCATTTTACTGAACGCATGGATTTGGTTTATCAGATCACCACTAAGACACTGAAATTTGAAGTAGCCATAATTCTTCTTTATAGCAGCATTGTGTTAGTTTGCTGCTCCTTTGCTTCTAGCACAAAATCATCCGACTTATTAGTGTAGGAGTTTTGTGCAAAAGCAATGTCCATGATAGTCGGCTATGCACTTTACCTTCTCCTGAAGTGTCAGGCATTATGAGTAAGATTCTTCCTTTTCAAATATAGTTCTGTGATATGCTTAATCCTGATCTGATGTTTTGGCGCAAATCCGTAATAAATGTTTCATAGGTAAAATAATTGCCTTTTTCTGATCAATTCAGGATCTGGACTCTTATCCAGACCATTAGAGAGCTGATCCATCATCTAACAGGTCTTTTTGATGGATTCATAGAAAAGCTCTCGCTTTAAATACGTAGTACATTACTAAACAGGTGATGCTTTGTGAAGTGTTGAGAAAATGTGCAGCTTCTACAGCCTATCGTCACAAAGAAGTTAGATACACTGTTCATTACTCTTTTGAAGCTCTGACCTTTATTTTCAATACATTCTTCTCTATCTTTTTTTAACCTGTTCCCTTGTTCAATTTCTTTTTCTATCAGTTTCTTTTGTATTAAAAGCTTTGACGTCTGGAGATTGGGAGGCTGAGAGGCGGGATCCCTAAATGGCCCTCCAACCAGAGGAAAGAGATCCTGTTCAAACATGTTCTCTGAAGAGTCCCAAGCCAAGGATTGAGAAGTAGTGGTGCAGTGGGAATCAGACTTCAGTCAGACGTGGATGCGGTGCAGGGGAGTACGGTTGCTTACATTGAACTATTGATAGGGATGGTTCAAAAGGCAAACAGAACTAGAGATCATCGGTGGCCAGAAGGGAAGGATTGATGATTGGTGAAGGTGGAGACTGATAGGAGCTATCTGGTTAGGACCAGAGGCTTCTACAAGTTGGAGGCTGTGATTAACTTTGCCTTCAAGGGGCTGGAAGAATTCTGTCTCATTTTCTAGATGGGGTCCAGAAATGGGTACTAGTGCTGAAGAGGAGGGACAAACTTCTTGGTTGTATTCATGGACTGCTGGTTCATCTGCAGTGTGTGGGGGTGTTCCACATGGTAGTGGAAGATCTAGGGAGATGAGGTGGATCCGTGAGGAGTAGACGGTAGGGAGGGGTGAAGGTTTAACTGACATACATCAAGATTTTACCAGTCAACATGCAGGTGAGGATGGGTAGTCAATTCATTTGGGTCATTGTGCAGGAGGTATGTTTGGAGCACTACACTAGCTTGTCTGGGGGAGCACAATGGCGATGTTTGGTGGAAGTGCTTGCTATAGGCAGAGAACCCACTTATCTGACCAGAAACACTGCTGGTGGAGCTCCATGTTGGAAGATATAACCACCGTCTACTGGCAAGGGGAGATTGCTTTGGGCCCAAGGCTTCTTCACAGATGGTGGACAAGGGCCTGTTGAAATGGGCGTGAATGAGGCCAAGTGTTTGACAGTAAGATCTGAAGGGGAAACGAGGATCCTCACGTGTAATTTGGGGCTCAGAGAAATGGCATGGGTTTCTGCTGCTTGCTGACAGAGTCATGCTCACATACCACTGATGGCAGCATTTCAGGTGATGGTAGGTGAGTACAGAACTCTGTCAGCAAGTGACCAAATCTCTTACAAAGATGAATGAACCTGATATCATCTGCATACAGGAATGTAAGATGCAAGTGACAATAGAAGACATCTGGCAGGTTAGTGATAACAACTTCCAAGAGTGGGAAGATCTCCCCAAGGAGGGCACAAGAAGGACAAGCCTGTCCGGATTGGATACCATGGTTTGCAAGATAAGCCTGTCCGGATTGGGATTGACACGGAGAAGGAACTTTGTAATAACCAGGGTATTTTATTTAATTAAAAAATAGTTATTATATTTATTATGAGTTTTATTTATATTAATCTACTTTCCCCCTTTATCCTTTCCATTTTTTTTCTCTCCCTCCGGATAATCCTCCTTAACCGCCGCCTCCCTTTCCTTATCTCCCCCACTCTTTCTGCTATTTTCCTCCTCCCTCCCGGTCGAACTCTCCCTCCCCCTTTATTTACGTATGTTTTCTTCCCTCCTGCGCCCCGCCTTCCTCCTTTCTTCTTCTTCCCTCCCGCGTGCGTGCAGCGCTCGCCACACCGCCGGCCAGCCCCCTCTCCGCGCCATCCGGACCTCCCTTGCGAGCTCTCCGCGAACACCTCTGCCACTTGGTCGCCGGCGCCTCCCGCCTGCACCCTCCGCCGGCCAACCGGCCGTTGCCGCCTGCGTGTGATCGCCGCCCTCCAGCGTCCGCCGCGCGCCGCGCCCACCCGTGGACGTCGCCGCCGTCGCCTCCTGCGACGCCCGATCTTCTTTCCCCCCCTGTTGACCCGCTGCCTCCCCGCGCGCCGTGTGCGTCGCCTCCGCCGGCCAACCGGCTGCCGTCGCGCGACGCCGCCGCCATCGCTTCCCCCCCCCCCAACGTCACCGCCCTGCGCTCTCTCCGCCGCCAGCCGCCTTCGGCCATGTGCCACCCGCCGCGCCCGGCTCCACCCACGCGCCCCCGTTGACCTGGCCCTCGTCGCCTCCCTCCGCGCGACAGCGCGATGCCCCCGGCCGCCTCCTCGCGCCGCCAGCCGCGGGAGCAGCAGCACCCCCCCTGTCAACCTCCCGCGCTGCACCTCCCCCGGCCGACGCCGCCCGCGGCCTGCTGCGCCGCCACCGACCGTTGAACCCCCCCTCCGGCCGCATGTCTGCCCACCCCTCGCTCTCCTCGGCCACCGCCCACCGGCGCCCACGCGGCTGTCACCGGCCGCCGTCCGTCGCGACCCCCGCCGTCGACGGCGGTAGCGCCGCCCGGCGCGACCCCCCTCCGTTGACCTCGCCGCCCGTGCCGCCCGCCGCGGCGCCCGCCGCCCTCCGCGCGGTGTTGACCGCCCCGCCGTCCGCGGCCGCCCGCCGCCCGTCGCCCTCGGCCACCGCAGCGCCGCCGTCGGCATTGACCCGCCGTCCGCCTCCGCCCGCGGCCGCGCCGCCGCGCCGTCCGCGGCCGCCCGCCACCCACCGCGCCCGCGCGCGCCCGCGCGTTGACGCCCGTCGCCCGCCCGCGCATTGACGCCCGCGCGCGCCGTGCGCCGCCCTGCGCCACCCCCCCTTGCGGTATACCCCCCTCTCTCTCCTCTCTCCTATCGCTCCCCCTTCCCTCCCTCTCTCTTATATCGCCTCTCTCTTATATCGCCTCTCTCTCTCTCTCCTATTCTCTCTATTATTATCTTTCATTCAATATTCTTCTCTATTTCTTCTATGTTATTCTATTGTCTCTTTTTCAGTATATTGTCAAGATATCGTTTGGTTCGGTTTTTCATCGCCGTCGTGGCCGCATCATTCTCGTCATCCGGTTTGATTCCCTTGCAATTCCTTGCGCCGTTCGTCGTCGCCGTTGAGGTAGGCGTCTCGGCTATTCTTAGCACTCTAATATACTTAATTAAACCGTAAAATTCATGCTTAGATCACCAGGATTAGAAGATTGTAATTAATGGGCTGTTTTGGATTTATTAGCATGTTTATATAGAGTTAGATTAATCTGTTTTAAACCGTGCATGCTTAGATTAATTTGGTTATTCATGTATGTTAGTCATCATGATAGGTTTGTATATGTTTAAATCTTAGCTAGTTTAGTATGTTTGCATCACGATAAACCTTAAATATGTATATCCTGATTTGATAAAAAGCCGATGTAAGGATTAGGCATAGTGGTGTTAGAATTTAGTTTATTTTCTTTTATGTAATAGATAGTTCTGATTAAGCATGTGTTTGATGTGTTTAGGTTATAATTTGCATGATCCTATTTATATGCATCTAGTTTGTGCTAGATTGTGTTGTGGTATGCAAATATGTGGTGCATAGAACCATGGGTGTTCATCTATGTATTTCATGTTTGGATTGCCAATTTCATGTTCATGGTTACTGTCTGAGTTAATTATATGCTTGTATTGTGTGGAATGTGGTTAGTGCAGTGAGTTGCATTGTGATGGAAATGTACTTCACCAGACTATATTAGTGGCCCGTGGGCAGCGGAGATTAGTTGAATCTGGAGCATCCTTCGATCCCAGATACCGCGGTTTATCTTAAGTACTCCCCTGCCTAGGGGTACTATGGGATTTAGCTTACTATATGTTACTTTCTACTATATGGTAAATCTGTTGCTAGTTTTGTGATGTGGCTACATTATTCAGATGGAGCATGATATTTACTCAGACAGGTGTTTAGTTGTGCATTTTGGCATAGATGTTAGTGGTCTAGTTGTGTTTTTGGTTTTATGTCAGGTGTATGTGCCATACCCATGGAATGCGATCTCCCGAGAATCTCTCGAGATCTCCCGAGAATCTCTTTTCTTCTGTGCGTCCGAGAAACGAGATCGCCGAAACGAGAAAATCTATGTAGTACCTGTGATACCTTGATCTTCTCCGCCTATTATTATCCCCAACTTGTTAGATGATCTTGTTAAGTTTCTTTCTTATATTGCCAATTTTATTATGGAATCCATCCAAATATTCATCTAAACATTATTATTTGATAAAATTTCATAGCTTAATATTTTAATGACTATATATGTACAATTGACCCAAAATGTTATCAATCTCCTATCCATATTGTTCAAGATGAAACTTTGATCTGACATAAAATCCTTTGTATGTCTCGTGCTAACAATAGTTCACCATCTCTGTATTACACTTTTAATTCTCTCACAGCTTATTTTAATTTTTAATATGAGTTCTCTTGTCCTTTTCAAGGAGATTATATGACATTCTACATTTAAACATGCACATTGATTGGTATTTCTAAAATCTAATCTCTTGAGATTTTTTCGAGATCTTTTATCTTCAATCTCCGTGAGATAAAATATAGATGTGAGATGACAATCATTGGGTAAAGTATACATGAAATCCGAGATCCGATTTCCCGAGATTTTTCCGAGAATCTCACGAGATCTCTTCTCTTTCACGCTTCCGAGATGAAGCCGAGATCCGAGACGACAATCCTTGGCCATACCTAGTGTAGTCTAATGTGCAGGATATGTTGGTTTTAGTGCATATAGAGTCATGTTATCATATGGGGTAGTAGAATGACATTGTAATCATTTAATGGAAGATATATAATTAGCTTAAATCTTATGTATTATAATCTGATTTTTAGGTTTAATATATTTAATATCAATAGAGAATCATTATTATAGTGGGGTAGTTCGGGTGTAAGACCTACTGAGTCTATGGTGACTCACCCCTTCCGTTGTTAATATTTTTCAGGATTGCAGGTTTAGCGCAGCAGAAGCGTAGTGGTATTTTGGAATTCGAGGAGGTAGTGATTCAATTGTTCAATGTTAGTATTTGTTTTGTTTAGATATATGTTTGATTGTTATGTGAATAAGTTGTAAAGCTTGGATTTGTGAATCTGGATTGTGATTTTAGTCTTATTTGGTTCCAAACCGGTATCCTTTCCCCGTTACGTCGCCGGATTATCTTCCGCCGTGCATGTTAAAAATCCGGGTCGTGACAAACTTCTGCCAGGATCAAGCTCTAAGTACTGGATCAACCTGTATCAGCCATTGATTGCAGAGTCGCCGGAATTAGATCGGAATCGGCCTTGACACCGGGAACGAACTTTTGCCAGGATCAAGCTCTAAGTATTGGATCAACCTGTATCAGCCATTGATTGCAGAATCGCCGAAATCGGATCGGAATCGGCCGATTCCGGTTCCGATTCGATTCCATGCGGAAGGGCCGATTCCAGCAGGAATTTCGTGGAATCGGTCGGAATCGGTCATAATCGATCCGATTCCGGCGATTCTGTCTGGAATCAGTTGATCCCGACCGATTCCACGGAAGACCGGTCTGGCCGGTCTAGTTCGATTCTGGTTTGGGAATCGAACCGATTCCGGCCCTAAAAGGGCTGGAATCGACCACTGCGGTCAATTCCGGTGATCCAGCAGCGGCGAGGTGCTCCTTCCGGCGATTCTGGGCGATTTCAACCATCGAAATCGAGGATTCCGGCTATTCCGAGGTTGATCCCAGCTCTGTGCGCCGATTCCGGTGCGATTCCAGCGATTCTGGCAGCGATTCCAGGCTACTTCTTCAAGGGATTCTGCCGATCAAAGCTCTGATCGGCCTTGATTCAACGTCTTCTTCGATCCTTAGAAGGTTATTGGTAAGATTTCTTCGCCGAAAACTTCGTACGCCCATTCTTAACGCGTTTCCGACTACTCCGAGCGTGGTTAAACTCAGTGATTTCCGACCGAACAACTTCGTTAAGTTCTAAACTATTCGATTGGATGTTCTTTGCACGGGAAAAATTCTGGATATCCCGTATGCCTATTTTTACACGTTTCCGACAACTCCGAGCATGGTTAAACTCGGTGATTTTTGATCGAACAACTCTGTTCAAGTTGTAAGAACATCGATTGGATGTTCTTTGTATGAAAAAAATTTCGGATATCCCGTACGTCGATTTACGGCCATTTTCGGCAAATACGTAACCCTTTAAACATATCGCATAGTGTGTTTGATGGGCTGTCTGCTTCCCGAACAATAAATTTTTATGTTGCCTAATAATTTTAAATGCATTGTTTACAATTTTTGCAGGTCTAAGCAATGGCCGATCAAGGTAATGTAGCACCAGCACGTCCTTCTGATGTGGGTTGGGAACACGGGCATATGATAGACCCAGTCAGAAAGAGAGTGCAATGCAAATGGTGTAGGAAGGAGATGAGCGGGGGGGTGTTCCAGTTGAAACAACATATTGCTGGAATAGGTGGAAATGTAAAAAGATGTGATAAGGTGTCGAGGGAGAAGAGTGAGGAGATGAGAGGCTACATGACAGGTAGAGCCTCTCAACGGGCTGTTAGGATTGAGCAGAGGGAGGAGTTGCACGACGAGCTACTCCAGAGGAGGAGGGACCAAGATTTGCGTACCTGGAAAGGGAAAGGTAAGGAGAAGGCACCAGCCGAATCGGAGCCAAAGAGCGAGGAGGACTCCACGGACTTCGAGCTTAGACATGTTAAGCACGCTAGCAAGTGTGCATTTGCTGAGGACGAGGACAGGAGGAGAGGAGCAGGAGGGTCAGGGTCCAGAGCTGACCCAACTCTTGGCCGATCCGCATCGGCTCGCCCTACTCGGGACCGGGAGACGGAGGGATGGAAATAGGAGCCACACTGCCATTTTTCTAGTACTCGGTTTACGTCGAGTGATGGGTACTTATTTAGGAAACAGAGTGCTGGGCAGATGGGGATTAAACAAGCTATGAAAGGGGTGAAGACAATAGGAACGGCTGTAAAGAGAGCCGTTCGCCACATTGTGAAGTGGTCTTTGCATGCAGGTATCACTTTTAAAATGGCATTTATGTGTGTTTTATTTACTTAAGCTTACTTTTTGCCTGATCCAAATTTTTTTTAACTTGATGTAGGCATCCCAGCACATGCAGCCACCAGCCTCTACTTCTAGACGATGGTGGATGCCGTGGGTGAGGCTGGACCAGGTCTACAAGCCCCGAGCAGTAGGCATATATACGGTGCTGGACTGGATGAGGAGGTCCATGAGTTGAAGGAGTGGATGGATGGATTCAAATTGGTGTGGAAGGAGATGAGTTGCATAATTATGTGTGACGGGTGGACAGATATCACCAAGAGAAGTATGATAAACTTCTTGGTATATTGTTCTGAGGGGACCACGTTCTTGAAGTCGGTGGATGCTTCTGGGAAGATTAAAAATGCCGACTTCATTTTTTCTTTGATGGATGCGGTGGTGGAGGAGATCGGGGAGGATAATGTGGTTCAGGTTGTCACTGACAACGAACCTTCATATAAGGCAGCCGGGAAAAAGCTGATGGAGAAAAGGAACACATGTTCTGGGTGCCCTGTGCGGCACATTCTATTGATCTCATATTAGAGGATATAGGCAAGGAGGAGAGTGTATCCACCCTTGTCAAGTAGGCGCAAACGATCACGTCATTTATTTATTCTCATCCCCGTCTGTTACATATTATTAGATCACACACAGGAGGGCATGATCTTGTTAGGCCTGGTCCGACTCGTTTTGCCACGAATTTCATTGCATTGGAGAGTTTACACCCCACAAGCATGCATTGGTTAGGTTCACGTAGTCCGAGGAATATTATAATTATATAGTGGATTACCTGCACGACAAGAAAGATCAGCTGGAAATTCTTGTCAGGTCTGGGAAGCAGATCACTGACAAGAGATTTTGGGAGAGGATTGTCTACTACTTGGCAATCATTGAGTGACTGATAGTTGTCTTGAGGTTGGTTGACTCAGATGACAGGAACCAGATGGGCACACTGTACGATGCCATAGACTGGGCAAAGTTGAAAATAAAAGAGAAAAATCCCAAAGGTTACAAAAAGTGGTGGAAGATCATAGATGACTGATGGGACAAGACTTTGCACCACGATGTCCATACTGCAGATTAGTAGGTTTAAAAAATATTTGTGCTTACATACTTTAAGTTTATTCAATAATTGTCTTATTCATAATGTTAACTATTAAATTCTTACAGGATATTTTTTGAACCCCCGCATCCAATATGGAGGATAGGTGGTGAACGACAACGAGGTGATGCGGGGTACATTAACTGTTATTCAGCGTCTCTGCCGATCTCAGCAGGATAGGATAGAGGCTGAGATAGAAGTAAGTTGGAGTTTATTCAATACTTTGGAGTAGTTAATTATTAGACAACTAATGATTGTTTTTTAAAATTTTTTCAGATGCAGAAATATAAGATGAGGGTCGGCGTATACTCAGATGCTGATCTGAGATATTCGTGCGACAAAGTGTCACCTGGTATATTAATTTATGATGAAGATTTTATTTTATTTTCATATAAGTTATTGAAGATGATGGGCTAATTGTTTACCTTTTCTTTTCTTTTTTTTGCAGTTGATTGGTGGGTTCATATGAATACTAAGAGTGGATCATTGTTTACGGAATCGGTGGAATCGGACCGATTCGACCGATTCCGGAATCGGAATCGGATTCCGATCCGATTCCATGCGGAAGGACCGATTCCAGCATGAATTCCGCGGAATCGGTCGGAATCGGTAGGAATCGGTCAGGATCGGTCCGGAATCGGCCGGAATCGGTCCGGAATCGGAATCGGAATCGGAATCGGATCGTTTTTTTTCATTTTTTGCTATTCCAGTCGGATCGGCCAGAATCGGTCCGAATCGGCCGGAATCGGTCCAGAATCGGTCCAGAATCGGAATCGGATCGTTTTTTTTTTTTTTTTTTGCTTTTGTTCTTACCGATTCTGGATCGATTTTCTTCCATTGAATCGGTCGGAATCGGTCCGATCCGATCCAATCCGGATCGAATCGGTACCCACCGATTCCGATTCCGATCCCGCGATCCTTGGAGTGGATGGAATCCACTTGCTGCCATCGGTATCAGGATACTCAGCCAGAGCACTAATTCCTCTCATTGTGAGAAGAATTGAAGTACATTCAACATGATACGTACAAAAAGGAGGAACATGTTGACCTCAAACTGGCTGGAGAAGCTAGTCTTCTGTCATTACAATATAAGGCTGCGCATCAAGAATATCAAGGATCGACAAAAGATCAGTGAGAGCGTTTGCACGGTTCGTAGGTGGTCCATACGAGCAGAGGCATACCTCCGCCACACCACCACCTGAGGAGGTGGACATGAATCAGATATTCCAGGAGGAGCATGCACTTGCCTCTTGGATAGAGGAGAGGGCAGCCAGGGATCATCCAGCTGAGTTTGATCCCGATGACCGTGCATGGGCTGAATGAGAGTTGGATAGTGTTGAAGCCGAGGAGGATGCTCCAGCTCCACCTCTACCTACTTCTCAAACTCAGGCAGTGCCTTCTTCTGCCCCAGCAGTTATGGAGTAGCCACCTCCAACTTAGCCCCAGCTCCAGTCCCAGCTGCCGCTACCCAGCCCATTCGTAGTCCAGGAAAAACGAAAACAAAAGTGACTGCACGAAAAATGGGCGAATTTGCAAAGTTAAAAAAATCTTTGGGTTCTGCTACTTCAGAGATGGCTGAAGAGGTGAAGAGAAGGAAGCTGGAGGTCAGACGTCTTGTGAGCACAGATAACAACACGCAGGCTCCTTCTCACTCCTTAGTTGATGATGACGAGGAGTGCATACCAGCGACACAGCCATCAGCAGCAGCCAGTCACCTGATTCACGGCGGCCAAAGCTGTATTACACGCTGGATGAGCAGATATCACATCATCATTTTATAGGGCCACAATATCCAACAGTTGGCGAGGCTCAATAGCAGTGGGTTTCTCCACCACCACTAATAGCTCCACCAGAGTCTGCTTACGTCCCGCAGTCCGATCCCTACGACCTTGATAGCATGGCATCGTCATTATTTTCATATTGATATGGTACGGGACAATATACAAGACTGAGCACAATTCAGAAGCATCAACAGTAGTAGGAAGAGGAGGAAGGCCAATATCTATATCCTAGATATTGGTATTAGATTGATATCATGTAAATTCTTATTTTTTATATTTTCATGTTGTATCAATTAATTGATTTTTGAATCAATGGAATATATACTTAACTTCATTTCATGTTCATTCGTAATTATTCGATGTGGTTCTGTAGATGAATGGTAATCTTATTTTTTGAATTTTTTCTAACTCATTTCCTATTTGTAGGATTTTTTTTTCTGAATTTTCTGAATTTTTTGATGAAAAAAATTCAAAAAAAAATCGATCCAAGCCGATTCCTGGATCAATTCTCTTCCCAGGAATCGACCGATTCCGACCGATTCTTGGATTCCGATTCCGATTATGCGATCCTTGGTATCAGCCAATTCCTGTTTTATCCGACCCTGATCTGGGTTGGATTGGTGCCGGGAGATGGCTCATGGGGGGCGGCTCTGTGCCCCTACATCTTTCCTACCCTTTAGTGTATGGACCATGGAATATCAGGTCCAATAAATCCGTTATTGGATCTTACTTCGACAAACCCATTGGCCGATCTTCCATCTTGTCTAGTTTTTTTTTTTAGTTTCTATTTTGAAAGTGACTACCCTAGCTGACCCTGGATTGGCTTTTCTTCCCTTGGATTGGTTGATCCGGTCCTGATCTAGAGTGGGATCAGCACTGGCCAATCTCAACTCAGAATTCCTTGCTGGATGCAGATTACAATTTATGGGTAGCAACAATATGTTAACTCAATCAAATCAGAGACAGTAGACAGGAGGCATGGGCTAGGAGAGTTCAAGGTCTTGCGGAGGGGGTGGAGAGATGGCTTTCCCAACATAATCCATGTCAGAGCATGGTTTGTGGAATCGGTCGATCTCGATTGGATCGGCATAAGCCAGCCCGATTTGGGAGGGGGACTCTGATCCCCTTTTCCCGAAACCCCCTGAATCGACCAAAATCAACCTAATCGGTCTGGATCAGGACTGATTTGGCCTGAATTGGTCTGAAATTGGCAGCAAGAACGGTGGCAGAGCCATTGGATCTTGGTATATCGGGTTCAATGGACCAAATGTTATAAGCTGTAATAACTTAAAGTCATTGGATAAGATCTTTCCTTTCATGGCGGTGCTGACGCATCAACAATGTCAGATTCTGACACTGATCTGACCCGAAAAGGGTTGGATCGAATAGGAATTCTCTTAGGACAATGTATATATTATTTTATATGTTTTTAAAATTTTTCTGTTTTTTGAAGAACCGATCTTGGTCAATTCTAGATCGGTTTTTCTTCCGTGGAATTGGCTGATTCTGCTGATCTGATCCATATCAAATCAGAATTGGCACCAGCCAATCTAGTATTTAATTTTGATTCCACTTTCCCTGTGTCAGAGGCTGATACACAAGCTTAAAAGGGTCCCAAATTAATTTCCTAGGTGGACTGAAAGTTTCTGGCCGTAGGACCAAAAAAGACAATATGTTCAACAGATTGAGTAGATTGATATCCTGAGGGAAGGGAACTTTTGCAAAGGCGGATCAGGCAGAGTGGAGTAATGATGGGGACATATTTTGAATATTTTGGGTTTTTCTTTTATTTTTTGTGTCCATACGAGGACAAGTCTGTAAATAGGGCACTTAGGGGTCTTTTCTTTAATTTTCCCACTCCTTTATAAATAGCCCGGTCTAGCCGGTTCATCCCGCATCAAGTAAATTAAAAGAGAAATGCAATACCTTGCTCAGCAATAGGATCTTAAACAAAAACTAAGAGCAACGGAGCTTTGACTTTGGGAGGAAGACAAAAGCACATCCTACTTCTATGCCACAGCAACCACTGCGAAAAGTAAACTGCCAATCACATCACTTGTGTGCAACAATGGGATTGAGGAGGAGGAGGTGATGAAATAGCTTATTATTCAAATTTACAAGAAATTGTTCATAGATGACAGGAGTTGGAAGTTATTGTCAATCTCCAGATTTTGAAGATTGTCATGGTATGAATTTGACAATCCACCGTAGGCCAGGTCTTGGGTTGGACCAGGTTGGCCTGGCCCAGACCAACCCAGGTCTAACAGGACGGTTCGGATCTGAAATTAAAAAAACATAAATTTAAAATAAAAATAAAAATAGACAACATTTTACTAAAAAATGTTGTTAATTTCTGTTCAAATCTTACTTTTTGGTCTTTCTCTACATAACTTATATACTCTATCCAAAACATTTAGGAATAGTATATTGCATTAAAAGTGTATTTACGTTGGTTGTATTTTACACTTCCTTTTTCAATTATCTTAACATAGTCTCCTCAAGCTTCATCCCCATAACTATCATGCGTGGAGTGTACGGAACTCTTGAATACATAACTCTTTTCAGACATCCTATGACACTCTTGTTGAAATTTGGGAACCTAAGAATCTTGAGATGACTCAAGTCCATAATAGTGGTAATGTTGACGATTTGAGCCCCACCTCCTTGAGTGTATTCTCCACCCCATAATTATGGTTTTGTGTGGCATGTGTGTAATGGTCCTCGGTCGTGAAATGCATAGATGAAGGGATTAATTTTAGATTTGTAGACATCCTTGATGCTAAAGTTGTTCCTTTATCATCGAGTAGACCATCATTGTTACTCTTTGAGGTAGAATCATCGGTTGTCTGGAATTGAATCCTGATGTTTGGTTCTCGTGTGTCTTTTCTTGCTTTGCCAAATATAGTTTGGTCTACTATGTCCAAAGAATCAATTATAACATGTTTACTTTTATCTTTAGGTTTCTTACCTTGCTGTGAATATTTTCTAGTCTTTTGTCTCTTTGACAATGATGAAAGAATCTGAAAATCCTCGAATAGTTGTATGTTATTATCCTCTCCTGCAGCCCAAGCTTGATCTTCTAGGTCGAAGTCTGGTTCTCCTTGTGATGCGGGACGGGAGAGGAGGTACCGCCATCCCGGTGCGCGTCGGCGGGCCCGAGGTTGCAGTACCGAGCTGAAGGCTGCCCAAACGGGGCTGACGGACGCTGAATCGGACCGAAAGGGTGCTGAACCAATCCGGAACCGTGTTGAACCGCTTCGAATCAGGCTGAACTGTTTCAAACGGAGCTGGAAACTGCTGAACCGGGCCCGAAAACCACCGAACCAGACCTCACGGCCGCTGAACCGGTCCCAAACGGTGCTGGACTGACCTGAACCAGCCCAAAATAGAGTGAACCGGCTGGTTTAAGGGGTGAACCGGGTTTTGGAGGCCTGAACCGGGGTCAAACAGGCCTGAACCAGGTCAAAACCCACTGAACCGGCCCTGAACCGGCCTCTGGATGGGTAAACCGGGCCTGAACCGGCGGTCGGACCCGGTCTGAGCGCTAACCCGGCGGTTTGGCCCGTTGGCGGGCGAACCGTCGCCCGGGCCGGCCGGCGAAGGCGAACCGGCGCCGGCCGAGCCACCGCCACTTACGCGGCGGGCCGCGGGGGGGATCGTGGCCGCCGGGGGCGGTGCCGCGTGACCACGCGACTAATCCCCCCCGGCGGGGGTCGTGGCGTCTCCTCGGCGCCCCCGAGGGTTGAAGGGGGGGTGGCGGGGACCCTCGCCTCGCTGCGATGGAGTCCGGCGGTTGCGGCGGCCTCGACGGCGCCGGGAACGGAGGGGGAAGGCCGCGGCAGCGGCGGCCGGAGACTCCGACGGCGCCGGCGGATCCTCCTCTTCTCTCTTCCTTCGTTGCCGTCGACTAGCTTCGCTGGAATGGGGGAAGTTTGGGGTGTCTTCGACAGTCGACGGAAGCGGATGGGAGTCCGGACTTGCGGCGGCTAGGAGGAGGGAAGAGGTTGTCGGAGGGCTCCGTGGGAGGCCAATGGACCTGTGGGAGGTGGCTTCTGTGGTTAGGGGGTGGGGTGGTCGGTTTAGGGCTCGCGCGGTGTCCCCGCGGGTGCGGACGGACCGGAGGGGGGGTGTTTGTCGCAGGACGGGGTGCTTCCAGCTGGGGAAGGGGGACCGTAGGGGTGAAGGGGGCTGCTGAAGGGGTCGAGGGGAGGTGAGGGACTGAGGTGGGAGGGTCCGGACGGACCTAGGGCAGGATCTCGACGAAGGCGTCGACGGAGGTCGGAAACAGGACGGTATAGGGAAGAAGAGGCACCGGACCTGTCTCCGGAGGTGAGGAGGAACACCGGGAAGGGGAGGGGAGAACCGGGAGCACCCGGAGGTGGAGGAACGACGCTGTCGTCGGAGGGGAAAGGAGGAAAATGGGAAGAGCTTCTTCCTTTCTTCAAACATCCATCTCCCTTTTTCATTCAAAGACTTGGGCTCTTTAAATAGAGCTGGACATTACAAGATGGACCTCTAAAAACCCTAATTACATATATGTCCTCTAAAGGACTAAAATAAAAAAGGACTCAAAGGACTCTAAATACTCAAATAAAATGCATAAAAATAAAAATATAATACTACGAAATAAAAGAAATAAATACGTCGTCTCCTCAAGACTCGGAAGACGCTATCTCCAAACAAACGGACGATCCGGTCCGTACCGGTCCCCATCACTTTGTCTTTTTTGATCATTTATCCATGCTTGCAATACATTCTGCATGTCAAAGATCTCATCCAAATGTACATCTTCATCGACTACGTTGACTGATTGACTATGTGATGGGGACCCGGTCCGGTCCATTTTGAGGTTTATTTACGTTTACGTCCTTTTGGACTTCATTGTAAATATTTGAAGTTTGTTTTAGTCTTTTCCTTTAATTTGGGTCCTTACGAGGACATGTATGTAAATAGTCATTTAGGGTGTCTTATTTGTAATAGGCTCCTCTATTTAAGAGGGCACATTGTTGAATGAAAGAGAGAGTTTTTAGTGTCAATTTTTGGAGCCCTAGGGCTGGTCCCTTGTGCAGGGGGCACTGCCCCCCCTTCCCTTCACTCCCTCCACGATGGAGGTCGTCCAGCTCCACCTCCGGTGCAGACCGGTCTCTCTTCGCAACCCTCCGGCGTGGGTGCCTTCTCCTTCTCCTCCGTCCAGCGGCCTCCGAGCCATTCATTCCCCTTTCCCCCTTCACCGGTTCGATTTGGAACCTTACAGACATCGTTCACCCCCGTTTCCGTCCGTTTCGACGTCTCCGACGACCTCGACTTCCTCCGCCCTTCCACCCCCCCCTCCCGCGATCCCTGGAGTACCCCCCTCCATCCCCTTTCGCCGTCCGTGCGTGCACCCCCGTACCCTCTCGTTGGAACCGCGCACCCACCCGCCCCCTGGCGGACCCCTTCTGGGAGTCAGGCGCGACGAAGACGGAGAAGGAAGGAGGAGAAGAAGATGAGGGGGAGAAAGAGGAGGTCGGACCACCTCCTAGGGTCCCTCGGCCCCTCCGGTCGACCCCCCCCGCCAGGTGCCGACGAAGGCAGCACCGCATCGGCCCCCGCTAGGGCTCCGGCGGCCTTCCTCATTCCGGCGACTGTCGAAGTCCCCCCCGGCTTCCCTCCTCCCGCGACGGCATCCGGCGGCAACGACGGCCACTCCGGCCATCCCCTTCCCCTCCGGCGGCGGCGAAGATGATGCCCAGCGCCGCTTCTGGCGCCCGCTGCTTCCGCCCGCTGCGGCCGAGCCCCAGCGACCCCCTCGCGAGTGCGAGGTCGAAGATGGAGCCCCCCCGACGGGGTACGCAGCGGCCGGCGAGCCAGCCGCGTCCCTCGCCCCCACCGCCATCCACGGGCGGCCACGACACCCCCCCCCCCCCGCTTAAGTAGCAGGCGAACCGGGCACCGGTTCGCCCCGCTCGCCCGGCCGCCCTGCCTTTCGCTCGAACCGGCACCGGTTCGTCCCCAGACCGGGTCAGGCCGCCGGTTCAGGGCCGGTTCGACAGTCCAGAGGCCGGTTCAAGGCCTAAACCGGCCGGTTCACCATGTTTTGGGCCGGTTCAAGCCGGTTCACCCTATTTTGGGGCCGGTTCAGGCCCGTTTTGAGCGATTCGGGCACGGTTCGACATATTTTGGGCCCGGTTTGACCGGTTTAAGTCCGGTTTTGCTTGTTTCTGCATTTCTAGGTCTTTTGCGCTTCCCGACGGCCTGCTGCAGCGTCACGTCGCCGGTCCGTCCCGCCTCGTCCCGCATCACTATGCTTACCCATCACTTTATCTTTTCGTCTCTTCTCCTTCTGATAGTCTTTCAATCTCTGTAAAGTTTTAAGCTTTAGTCTCATGTTGTTGTGGTAGTAGATTAACTACTCCAACCTCTTTGATGTTAATGCATTTTTCTAATTTGTATGGATTATGCTAAATGTTGATTAATTCCTTTCACATCCTGAAGCCAATGTGGTTTGGCTTATGATTTTTATTAGAACTTAGGCTAGATTTTCATAGTGTACTGTCTTACTATGATTCATCCACTAGTCTGCTGCATCAGAATAGTCTATATTACAACATAAATGTCGAGTAGTTTTGAGAAAAGAAATGAAGGATACATATCAAGACTTGTCACATAACTGTCTTTAACACTCTAGATGTTCTAAAGTTTATTGACCTTAACCTATAGTCATGCAACTTATTACAAGCTATAATGGAACGATCATGGTCTTCAAACATTCTATAGATTGTTGACTTTATAATATCTAGAAGCTCATCAGATACATTTAAGTTAGAGCTATATGCATATCTTGAATTGGAAAAAAATATCATACACAATATACTTTGTATGCCATTAAACAATTAAATTTGCATGTTGACAACTAAAAACTTAATGGCAATAAACATTATTTGCAGCACATATTGGGTGATGCAATGTCTGCTCCCCTTGACAGTCAATGATATCTCACCATTTTGCAAAGTTGGTTACTTTCTTTGAGATTTTCTCATTCGTCCGCTCAAGTGCATCGTACAGGTAGCCACTATCTACTTTCTTATCCCATCAACTATTCTTATGTCGTATTTTAGAAAGTGTCTTCCTTATAATCTTCTAGAAGTCTCTATCTTTTGTCTCTTTTATCTTCTTCCCATTTCTCTTATTTGAAGGATTAGCTCGGCTAATTTAACTTGTCTATCCCAGTGAAATGATCATTTGCATAAGAGGACTTCTTTGTTGTATTAAGCTCTTAAGGAATATATAATGAGAGCAAACGTAGTTGCACCTAACAGTAAGAGCTCTCGACTCTTTATATGCTCTCTCATCAAATTTAGGATAAAGATATGGTTGTAGATGAATGATGGTATGTATTATGCCAATCTAACGACTTGGTCAATAAGAGGATCTTTGCATATATCTTCTAGCATCAAGTTTAATAAATGTGTGGATCATAGTACCTAATACAAATGTGGTCTCTTGATCATCAACATTTGCCCAATCGCTTTGTAGGTAGCCGTGTCGTCCATTACTACTTGGATAATCCGATCTTCTCATATCTTATATCGAAAACCATCAATCAATTAGTACAAATAATTGGCAAATTTTACCTTGCCAAATGCATCTATTGATTTCCCAAAGACGTTTCTGGCATGACAGTATATTAAAAAGTTGATCATCGTACTCCTAGTTGTACTTATTAAGAACGACCCCATACAGTTCTTACAAAAATGTTTTACAATTTATAAGTAAGTAATAAATAAGGAAAAAAAACTCTTAAGTATACATATCCAGGCATCCGCATTCAAAGTGTACCCTCTTTTATCCCAAATACGTTCAAATGTCTTAACATATGTCTTAATATCTTCCACTTCCATAGGAAAACGAGTGATGTAAATCTCTTTTGGAGTCGATCCAAGAACATTCTTATCGACGTCCGCAATATTGTCAATCATGGGCTCATAGTACGACTCCTTTTCAGCATTAGCCGGTATGCTACTGTAAAAGAACAATTGAGATGTTGTCCGACCAATCTTCTTCTTTCATAATCTTAAGTTCTTCATTGTTGTTATGATAATGGTTTATCTTTACCTTGGCTGGATGATTTGAGGATCCATGAGACCTATCTGTGGATCATTGTCCCATGTGAGATCATGAGTATCTTGTTCAGGATCGTTGGTAAATCTTTGTCCACTTTTGGAAGCTAGATCCATGTACTGGCTAGTACGTTGATATATGTCTTCGTCCATAAAAGACTTGTGGCTAGCCCCCATGACATGAATCATTTCGTCTATCTGAAAGAATATTAAACATGACGAGAATTTGATATTAATGTATTTAATTAAAAATTAAAGTATACGTACTGTCATCGAAAGCTTCTGAAAACGGAATAGTGCTAGCCACTAGGTCCTCTGGTCTAATGCCATATTTATGGACTCCATGGCTAGAAGGTTGGAAAATCTCTTCTCAGATTGTATCCTTGTGCCATGCACTTGCTCCCTTTGCGTATTCAATAGACCATAAGTACAAAATTGTGCCCTTACTGTAGGTGGAGTCCATATTAATGGGGTGACATTATTTTTCTTACCGGCATGATGATATTTCAATCATAAAATACCACCGTATGTAATCTTCTCATAATACTTGGCAATGCACTTTTCTTGTGCTATGTCGATCAAGTTGCAATGAAATCAAGTCAAATCACTTTGGCTTGCACGGGAGGTTTGGGTGTCACGGTTTGGAGAAGACATTTTAAAAAAATTAACAATAATAAAATTAACACTTAAGACAACTGGGTTAATAACACAATTAAACAAAAAAGTATGTTTAGAGAGTCTTAGAACTTCGTGAGAAATAAAAAACTTGGGACCAAGGATTGTCGTCTCGAATCTCGGCTTTATCTCGGAAACGTGAAAGAGAAGAGATCTCGTGAGATTCTCGGAAAAATCTCGGGAGATCAGATCTCGGATTTCATTTATACAGGGTATACTTTACTCAATGATTGCTATCTCATATCTATATTTTATCTCACGGAGATTGAAGATAAAAGATCTCGAAAAAATCTCAAGGGATTAGATCTTGGAAATACCAATCAATGTGCATGTTTAGACGTAGAATGTCATATAATCTCTTTAAAAAGGACAAGATAACTCATATTAAATATTAAAATAAGTCAGTGAGAGAGTTAAAAACGTAATACAGAGATGGAGAACTATTGTTAGCATGAGACATATAAAGAATCTTATGTCAGACCAAAGTTTTATCTTGAACAATATAGATAGGAGATTGATAACATTTTAGGTCAATTGTACATATATAGTTATTAAAATATTAAGCTATGAAATTTTATCAAACAATAATGTTTAGATGAATATTTGGAAAGATTCCATAATAAAATTGGCAATATAAGAAGGAAACTTAACAAGATCATCTGACAAGTTGGGGATAATAATAGGCGGAGAAGATCAAGGTATCACATGTACTACATAGATATTCTCGTTTCGGTGATCTCGTTTCTCGGACGCACGGAAGAAAAGAGATTCTCGGGAGATCTCGAGAGATTCTCGGGAGATCGCATTCCATGCTTGGGACAACTTTAGAGAGAGCAAGATCACCGAAAAAGCTAGAGAGAGATTTAGTATAGGATGTGTGAGAGAGTGGAAAGGCCTTTTGGGTGCAACCTTGACTCATCCGTTCATGCGATATACCACAACAAAAGGGGAGGTTAGATCCACTGTTTGGGATGGATACCCACGAGTCCTTCGGCCCAGATGATTTTTCAAATTTCTTTCAATGCCTCTGGTTATAGTTAAAGAAGATTTTCTTGTGACTATTCAGGATTTTGAGGAGCACCCGGAAGTGATCCTGCATCTTCACTCAACATTTAGTGTTCTCATTCCTGAAAGGAGAACCGTGGAGGCATCACAAACTATGGTTCTATGCTCCCATCAACCTGTTTTTTTTTATTTTTTGTTAAATCATAACAAAGGTGCTGGCAGATTGATCGAGAAAGGTGATACACAAGCTGGTTGATGGCAATCAGTCTGCCTTTATCAAGAAATGATGCATCTGTGGCAACTATATGGCCACTCATGAGCTCATACATTACCAGAAGATGCATAGGAGCACATCTTCTTTGATATGGTCAATTGGGGCAGTTTGATTAGGGTGATGAGCTAATGGATTCAACAATCAATAGATTAGGTGCATAAAATACTGTATCAGTACAACATCCTTTTCTATACTTTTCAATGGCACAAAGTGAAATTGGAAGCTTCTTAGGGCTTAGGCAAGGATATTGTTGTTTGTGCTGGTGGGGCAAGTGATGGATGTTATGTGCGCAAGGGCCAAAGTGCCAGCCTTAACTGAAGGTGATGCGTGACAAAGATTTAAAACCCACCTATGTGTAAATAAACTGACTTTACTGACTGAGACAGGCTGAATGAACAGTGTCAAGCCCTATTGAACTGATCTGGGCGGCACCAGATCAATCTAAACTGAGTCTGTCTGACCAGTTGGATAAGGTCTGATTGTTGAACAGGGTTGGCTTGTGTCAATGGGCTGGCTCAATAGGTGTCAAAGGGCCCTGTCTGACCAAGACATATATGCAAATGAACTGAGACCTGCTCTTTGTTGAAGGTTCAGACTGGTTGGTCCTGCTGGCTACTTGAATCACACTGGACTGCCTGATCAAATTAAACCATCATGGACCGGATTGAACCAGATCAGGCCCACAATGTGACTGGATTGAAATACAGACGGCTCCTTGTGGGACCGGCTGACCCGACATGGCACTGTGTGACTTGGGCAGGAACAGGATCGAACTTGCAGATAGCAAGGCAGGATGATGTAGTGCAGAACTGATAAGATCCCTGTTTTGAACCCATGATCACTTTTAAATGGAGGCGAGCACCAATCTGGAGATGTTTGAAGTTCACAATTCCTTCAATATGATCTCTCTGCCATCATGATGAAGCAAAATACTAACAAACAAAATAGGAAGAAAGCAAAGAGGACTATCTATGTGGATTGATCATGCTGCTTTTCTCTTCTGCCTCCAGCCATCTATGGATAGGGCATAACAACTAATTATGACACTGACTGTTCTCATGCAATAGCATAGGCAAATAAAACATCACCTGGCTAGAATTTTCTTGTAAGCTGATTTTTGGTCTCTTCCTGTCTTGCAAAAGTTATCAATTTGAGTATTTTGTTTTGTTTCATGTATGATTTTCTATTATCTAGACTTCTTATAACCTGTGCTCCATATTGCTTCCTATGTGAAATATTTAGGTTCATTGCCTTCAATTTCTGATTTGCGAACTTGTATCTGGTGGCAACCTAAGAAAAACTGGAGGACTATTTGGAAATAGTGGATCTGGAATTTCTGTCGATGATCTTAAACAGTTGGAGACATTCTTTTATAAACTCAGTTTCTTTCTGCATATTTTGGACTTCACAGGTTCTTTTTCCGAATTCCAATCTGTTGTTTCATGTTTTCTGGATTGTTATCATCTAAAATAGCTAGTCAGTTAGTTATGTGTTTTTTTACTTCTGCAAATACTCAATAAATACAGCAGCATGTTAATGTTCTTTCTGTGGTTTCCAATCTCAATATTTTCAGTCTTGGTGGGCTACCATGATCTGAGGGTCCCGAGACTGAAGGTCTGGTGCCTGAGCTGGGATCTGACCCAGGTCGCCACCCAATCTGACCAGGTCAGGTTTGGGCTGGGCTGACCTAGACCCAACCCACAACCCCCCTTTTCTTGCTCATAATAATACAGTCATTGGAAGTGAGTGTTGCAAGTAATGTGATAATTCCTGACTTATGGAACTCCCTGGCGTGTCCAGCAGCAATTGGTTGCGTTGTGCCACCCAAGTAACAGATACTTGAGAACCTTTTGGCTGTATTTTTTTCCGACCTCAACATTAGTGGAAACTGATTGGCTGATCTGTTGATCTGATCCTGATCCGAATCAGGATTGGCCTTGGCCAATCAACATTTGATCCTGATCTGGATCACCATTGAGAAAGTGCAAGATGGCATCATAAATTCTCAAAATGTGAGCTGTTGTGCTATTATTTTATGTGTTGAAGTTAAACTAAGTACCCCTTGGTAGTCTTTGTTAATCCATTAATTGTGGCCATTGGATGGTTTTTTTAGTATTTGACCTCTCTAACTAAGGTGGCATTTGTTTTGGCTTAATCTGAAAATCTGAACTTTTAATTTGATGTCTTACCTCTTAGTTTGTGGTAAATTAAGCACTTAATTTGATTAAGATGACATATTAATTAATTTATTGTTTACTTAGTTATATTATACATGTTACTTCTGTCTTCTGTCCCCTATAAAGAGTTTATGTACGAAAACTATAAGGCTAAACTATACAACTTATTTTTAAGAGGTTTATTAAGATGTAAGAGAGACAAGTTTAAATGTTGATTAAGACACAATCAAGCGCTCTAATACACCAACCTTGACCAAATCAGAGGTTAGAGGTGTTTTAAAATCAATCGAACAGCACCCAACATATGCCCAATTTCTTATTCTATTTGCTTGCTTTTGTATAAAAAACAAGTCCCTTTAGTTATACATTTTTGGCACATCATGTTGTTCCAATTATGCATCCTAGTATGTAGCATCTGCGAAGAACCTAATGGACATAAATATCTTTGCGAAGCTTATTGATTCTACATGGTGATTGCAGCAACCATTGGGACATTGACCGATCTTGGATTTCTTTGGTTCCGTGAATTCTACCTAGAATCTTCCCGTGTTATCCAGGTACATTTTTATGGATTTGCTTTCTTTTTGTGTATATATATGGTTGCTTTCTGTTTACCATGAGGCTAATTCCTTCATTGGCCACCATCTTGCATTTCTGGTTCTCACCGCATTGGCCATTTGTGCATGCTGGTGACATCTTAACTCTTAAGTGTTATAATCTATGCTGTTTCTTTTTCAGAAACTTTTTGCTTGGTAAGAATCATAGGGAGATAATTGGTAAGAGAAAAGGGGAGCATTAAAGAAAGAGGATAAAACCCAATATGTGGGTTGTGTAAAAATAGGTTCAGTGAATTCCTAAGCCTTTAAAATTATACATGCTCAACAGTTGATAATTTGATATGCTGACAAGAAAGGGGGAATGTTAATTTTTTCTTCAAGTTACTCTATGAAAGAATATGCCAGAGTTACTTGGTGTTTTGACAACATAATACTTCTCTGGTGGTGAGTGTGCTTTTGAGTGTGGCATGTAAATGTTCTGATGACCCACATTTTCTGCTTTTTTTCTCTCTTCTCTTATCAAGGTGTTCTCTTAACATGGCATCTTTTAACCATGTTAGCTTTTACTACTTTGCCATTAAAATTTTTTGTTGTTTGTTGTATTGCATAATCTCACCTCTGTTGTAAGTCTCTTATTCTTTTTATGATGGATGGATGTTTAACTCAAATTCTATGCTGCAGTTTCCTATTGAATGCTCTCTTCCTTGGATGCTGGTGGATCACGTTATTGAGTCCCAAGATGCAGGACTTCTGGAGAGCATATTGATACCATTTGACATTTATAATGATTCTGCTCAACATGCACTTACTGTTCTGAAGCAGCGTTTTCTTTATGATGAAATTGAGGCAGAGGTCCATATTTTAACTTTTGCTTATTCCATCCTGGAAGTATATTCAGTTGCCTAGTTATCCATTGAATCCACTTCTTTGATCAAGTTTTCACTTACGCTGGTTTCAGTGTCTTTAAAACTCATTTTAGTAGACAGGGCTGGAGTTCAGCTATTTGCATTGTGGGAGATTAAAGTGATAAAATTTTCCATTATATTGATCTGTATAAGTTGGTATACTGGCCCACTGGGGCATTTTGACTGTGAACTTTTCAGATTAATTTACTTGATATATTTAGGATCCCTTTGAACTTTCCTGCTCGTATTTTTTTGAGGCTTTCTTCTCACAGGAATTATAGTTGATTTTTGGAGATCAAAATGTTTCTCAGCTATTCCTCTGGGCTTTTCTTTTTCTTTCTCTGAATGAATATATTTCCAGCATATTCGTTTCTGTTTATACTTGTGCTACGTTCATTTTGATGCTTGGTTGCAGAACAATCTTAAGCAGCATTCTTCTCATGTCTTGTTAATTTTTATATTTCTTTCACGTATTGTGCTCATTCACATACACCCCATAGTTTGCATCATTCGTTGATCCAATCCTGGTGGGTGATCCCAAGTAGATCCTGGAAATCCCCTGGCAGTCCAGATAGGGTGGATCAGGATTTGATCAGCCTGAATTCGTTGATCCTGGGCTGATCCCATTGAGGGTGGCAGCTCAGGATGGTGCACCACCATCACTGCATCTTCCCCATCCTACCAGGTCCCAGTCACTTAGTGACTAGATCTGGGGATATCAGGTCCATCAGATCCAATACCCCATCATTTGGAATTGGGTCCAAGAGACCTGATATCACAAATTTGGTAACTTAAAAGACCAGACCCTGGTCGTATTGGACCATTTGGACTTTTGATACAACTTGTCTTCCCTGCTCGTTAGGGCGGAGAAGACATAGGGGCAGTGCACCTCCACCTCCAGTGGCTGGTCCCAGCATCGATCTGGTCCTAATCTGGGTTGCGTTGGACCGGATTCAGCCAATATTCTATCCTTCCTGTTTTTATGTTTTTAGAAGAGCCAATCCAGGCCAGTCGTGGATCAACTTTTCTTACCTTGGATCTGCTGCTTTAGATCCGGGATTTGTTGACTTAAGCTTTCCGTTTCACAAATGTCTCAAAACATACTGGTCATTGTATGTGTTAGTTTCATTTTGCATTATTTTTCCAGATTATTTGCTTAGGTTGACTCTTCAATTGTTTACTGTTCAACCACTCATGGTGTTTTGATCTCTAAATCTCACAAAGGATAAGTGACAGCAAATAAAGCTTATTTGGGGTTCATTTGCTATTTGTCTTCAAATGGAACAATGCACTGATTTTACCTTCTACTGTTAGTCAATACAAACAAGAGGTAAACCCTATTTATTTGTGGTCCAGTGAAACCTAGACAGCCTGACACATGGATTTGATCAGATCCTAGTAGGACCTTTTATTAGTATCAGTCAATTGGTATTTTCAGATTAAACCAGAGGTTTTCTATTGTCTTTAAAAGCATCCATGCTGTCACTGTTTTTTAGTTTTCTCACTCTTTTTCAGCCATAATATATTTTTAGAGTATCAATCCTTTTCAGAAGCTTGTGAGTATCCAATTGGGATGATTGGCAAAATGTTATGATAAAATATGCTGGCCTATTGAATTCTTTAAGGAGCATTCTTTTGTACATATGAACAAGTATGGATTTTTCTGCGGTCTTAGATCCTTTGAAGACCTGACCTTCTATATTTCTCTAAATCATTTGTGTTGCTTGAATGCTCCAGCGGTCACTTTCCCCTAAGCTCTAGTATATGAAGAGTTTTATTCTTCATATTTCCATTTTACCTTTTCATTTTAGCATTCCATGAAGAGTAGAAGTTTTTGCCTCTCCTGCCCAAACATCCAACTTGGATGTTCAAATGTTCATCCTTCGTGCCCAAATGGCCATCACAGATGTCAAAATGCCTTGGTTGTCCAAAACAGTTGCTCAGGGCAAACATTTACTCAAATACCCTAATAGCTGCCACCCTGGATGCTGCTGCTCTTGGTGCCAAAAATCCATGGCATATGGAATTTAACTTTGGGTGGTTATTGTCACGTGCCCCTTAATCCCACATCAAAAAAGCTAGTGGTTCTTGGGCCGTCATAGTGATCTATTCAACCTCTACCTATGGATCCCTCTTTACAAAGGGATGAAGGTCTTGAGGGATCCCTCACCTCATTGGTGGATTGAGAGTGTGAGACAAAACTCTAGGATAGACATGCAAGAGTTTGTGGCATGAATATGATCTATGAGACATCTGATTTGATGGAAGAACAAGTTTCTTGATGAGCATGACCGGATTTCAAAGTTGACCTATAGCCATGGATGAATAAATTGGAATCGGAATTGGAATCGATGTGTATTGATTCGATACAAATTAGATCAATCGGTCAAAATCAACTGATTCCTTGGGAGGAAAACTGATTCAAAATTGGGCTTGATCGGTCCTTTTTAAAAAATTTTGTTGTAAAAAGTTTATAAAAATCACCAGAAATCTTTTGAAAATAGAAGTAGCCCAAAAAAGTTTTAAAAATAAAAAAACACTAATCCAACATAGTTTCATCTGGTTACAATAGACTCTAAGACAAGTAGATATACTTTAATGTCAATGATTATTTCATTAAACAAAGGTGACATGATACAAATAAAATATTGACGTGTAATACAATAGTATACCTTTCTTTCACCACCATCTATGGCCTTCACCTTCTCCCTCATTTTTTGTATTCTTCTGAATGCTCCACTGAGAGCTATCTGTCGTGATCGGTCCATATCCATATGAAAATAACAAATAAGCCATTTAAGAAAATTCATATATAGTGTCTCGAGGGGATGGAGTTGTAGTTAGAATATAAGGGTGGAAGTCTTGAGGGGGTTATGGAAATTTGATGCCACATACTGATCAAAGTACCTTTGATTCCAGTGCTAGCTTCTCTCACTAAAATATTGTCTCTATCCCAAATCATCAGCCCCTACCCCATTAGTGCATGCACTACTAGAAGATCTTTCTTCTCCTTCACCACCTCTATCACCACCTCCACCTTAGTCCGCTACATTTTGCTGTTGGGTAGGGGGAATGAGATTTTCCTATTTGTCATCTGAGGAAGGTGGCTAGATATTGTAAGTTGGACTGACAACTTCTTGCTTGATTAAAATTTTCTTTTCTTTGCTGCTTTCTTTGCTTGTGATGAAGAACTCCTAACGCCTATACCATGTTGATATACGTTTTTCAATTGTAAGAAGCACCCCAATTTGGTCGCCATGGTATTTGTCCCCATCTTGTGGGCTGGGGCTGGAACTGGGGTTGAAGTTGGGACTGGAGTTAGAGTAGTTGAGACTTCCTGTTGCATTTCTTCATTAGGAGGCTGAACGTCATCTGGTTCGCAGTCGGCCCATGTACGATCCTCATGATCGAATTTTGGAGGTGCTTTCCCTGCCTTCTCGACTCATGCGGTAAGTGGGTCTCCTCGTAGAAAAGATAGTCAACATCAACATCCGAAGTAGGTGGTTCTTGTCCTTCTACCTCAGCCATTTATTCATACAAACCACCTATAAATTGTGCAAATCTCTATCTTATAAATATTCAAAATGCAAGTTTTTTCAACCTGTCAAATGTTTGCCTATTCTTTCTCTTCATGTGAATAAGGTTAAGTGTATTCCCATTCCTTTCACACTGGGAGGAGAAATTTGTGCTCTAATTAAGAATTTGAGTAGTAATAATAGCAAGTGGATTCTATCCACTTCTTGAATTGACTTGCACCAACTACTCAGTTGTAATAAAAAACAATAGAACATGATATTACTATTGGTCAAATAAGTTAGAGTAAATATCATAATGTAAAATTAGGTTTGTTTCAATTTTAACATGCTAAGAGAAATCTTGTTGAATCAACATCTTTGATCTGTATCTAAGTATACTTCAATTCTCATCTTATAAAATTACATATGAAAAATGTGAGTCGTCAAATTATTAGATTATTAGTGATCCAATGTAAAAACACTAGTAGAATGTAACTTTCTCACTTACTTCTAAGTCAACTTCACATTTATTCTGTTGAGTTCTTGAAAGCCTTTGTATTACACTTAAAGTACTTTTCAACTCTTCTTGATCATTGTATACTTGTGATTCATATTATATTCGGGAGTTAAAGAAATATCCTACAATCATCATAAATGACATAAGAACATATATTTATGCTTCAAGGAACAATTAAATTATGACTAGCAATTAACAAGAATTACTTGCTATATGCATATCATGGTGTAGTATTCTGTCGCATCTAGCATCTATTATCTTCTACCACTTGTAACATTTGCGATGCTTCTCTTTGATTTTCAATTTCATTTTGTTCTTGGCATTGTAGAAGTATCCGTTCTAGTTTCTCTCATCTAATTCCACTAATCTCAACACAATTACGAGTGGCTCAATGATGGATAAGTAATAAGCAATTCTCACGCAAAAATATTTGTCCATAATCAAATGCTATATCTATGCAAGGATCTCTGATCAATTCTTCTTGCTATGCAAGTGAACTATATATGAAATATAATGTTACGATGTAATGAACCACACCAATGCATGTCTGTGTCAAGGCAATGAATTACGTGACAAATTTGTCGGCCTAGGCCTAATTAAATTGTGCCCTCTGTTTGATGTCTCATCCTGTGGAACAAACATGGATATGAATAGATAAATGAGGTGATAATCTATGCTAAGCTATCTAAGTGTAGAAACTGATGCCTCTTGCCTATATCAAGTCAATGAAGTGTGCTACAAATGGAACCTAGAAGAGATGTGACCTCTTGTCTATCAAGTTCCTCCTTGTAACCTTGTAGGAGAGTGTTGGCACCTAAAATCTTAGCAACGGCTATTTAATATAGCATCAAGATGGAAGAGGGCTTTCAAAAAAGGAAAAAAGAAAGGAGGGAGGAGATTTAATTAAAATCTAGCATATATGCTCGAGGCTAGTCATATATTAGAAAAAATATACCCCTCCCAGACCCATACATAATCGGATATGATAAGGAGAGAGGCTAAAAGCCCAACCGGATTGGGCACATGGCAGAAATAAAAAAAAGAAACTTGTGTGCACTCTTAGGCACCATGAGATGAAAGGATGGAAGAAAGAAAAATGAGGCAATGGGGAACAAAAAATATTTGAATCCCTATATCCTATCACCAGTATATGAATCAGAGAAAGAATCAAGCACATATATGCATAATTGGATATGAATGCAAAAAAGGGGGGGGGATTCAAACCCCGACCGAAGTTAGGTACACAAGAAGGAAACAAACTCATATGTCTAAGAACGGATATGCATAATTAGAGGGGAGTACACAAGGGGAACTCAAAGCCCATCTGGTCCAAGGAGGGGCCAGCAGCTGCCCCGGAGCAATAGGGAAGGAGGGGGAAAGAAGGGTTGGAGCAAAGCCCCAATCGGTGATAGTATATGCAAAATTAGACATATTTACCCAATACATACATCCAGCTATATGAGAATGTGTTAGGGATGATAAAGACCTGCACAATGCAAGGTCGGTAGTGACATAACAGGAGATGAAAAGCTCCTATTCCAATTGTCCCCTCCGGCAAAGAAGAAATTGGATGAAGTCCCAACCGGTAATAGCATATGAAGAAGCCGGGTCCTCAATACCTTCAGAGGTATACATGCTTGTAAGATATACATTTAGGAGCTAATAGACTCCTATATATAAAAAAGAAAGAAAGAGGGGGATATGATAAAGGCCCCGACCAAGGAGGATGTATGGAGAAGCCGGGCCCCCTGCATAGGATGGCAGACAGGGAATTGAACATGTTCCTTTAAATGAGAACATCTCAATACAACCGGCCACACATATATGTGCAAAATGCAAGGCATAATATGGGATAATTAATATGCTGCCGACAGAAGGTTGAAGAAGAGAGCTAGATCTATAACCATATCTATGGTGCAAAACAGAAGAAGGAGCTTATGTGGTTGCTAAAAGATAGCAAGAACCGGAGATGGGATAAGAAAAAGGGAAGATATAGAAGGAAAGGGAAATAAAGACATGCATACATAACAATAAAGAAGATCAAGTATGCAAATATAAGTACCACAATTTCCGGTGGAGAGAAGAGAAGAAAATCATCAATGCACAAGGCTGAAGAGGGAAATCTACCAAGTATGCTCACCCGGATATGACTAAGCTGTTGTCCACCTCCACGGATCAACACCAAGAAGAAGAAGAGGGCACCCAAGAGCTCCAAACAGCAGGTCCGGTGATTCCCCTTGGCAAGGACAAGCTGCAACAGCACCTGTGAAGATAGGAGGGTGCGACAGGATGAAGGGGAAGGCCAGCTAAAAGGAAGCCCGCGGATGGAAGAATTTGTCTCCCGATGGGAGACTCAACAGAACCTACAGCAAAAGTGGGAGAGAAGGTGATCTGCGGGGGAAATAGGTTGTGCAATTCAAAAACAGATCCGAGAGGGAGGCCGAGAGCATCCAATGGCCAGGATTGGCTGATTAATATGCCAATTGGATCCTAGTGTTCATGGATCCTCAGCGCACAACACAGATGGTCTACCGGATCCTTAATAGGATAATATTCAATGGATCCTGTCTAGTGGGATATCCGGTAGATAACCATAGGCAAAGTTAATTACCGGGTGTCAAGACCTCCCGGATCCTTAATGGGATTAATATCCAATAAGAGGATCGATGGCTTGGAGTAAATGGAATATCCACCAACCGGATGGACCACATATTCAAGACAATCAATGGAGGGCTAGGATGGAAAAGACATGCATTCAAAGGCCCAGATTGGCTGTCGGATAAGCTAATTGGATTCCTAATGCTCTTGGATCCCCGATGGTATAACAAGATGGCCTAATTGGATCCTTAATAGGATAATACCCACTGGATCCATCCTCAATTGGATATTTGATTAGAGGTATTAATTCTCTTCACGTAGGCAACAAGGCCTAGCTCCAATTAATCAATGGATGAGGTATAATCTGCCATCTACAAGACTGATAAATGGAAGGCTTGGATTGAGCTATCAAGTGAAGATCCGGGGCATTTAATCAAGGGCCAGGATCTATACTTAGTGTGAGATGAACTCACTAATGATTAGTAGACCACCGAGGGCCAAGATTCTTTGATCTCCCGGCCCTAACTTGGTCAAGCCCCACTTTCCCCACGTTCAGGAGAAAGTGGCCCCACTTCCTCCATGTATACACCGCACGACCACACTCTATCTCTCGGGTGGACAGGACCCATCCAGCAGGCTATAAAAGAGGCAGTCCCCGCACATGAGAGGGGGTCGGAAAGGGAGGCAGAAAAGAGAAGCAAGAAGAGAAGAAGAGGGGTTCTGTTAAAGCCACTTCAGCAGGGAATTCAAGAGGATCTCCGGAGCATCAAAGGAGGGGAGAAATTGAAGGGCCTGCGGCCACTGCTTTGCAGAAAAGTTAGGTGCAAGGTTTGAAGGTCAAAAGGTAAGGAACCATGGCCACCACTTCATCCGTCCCTCTCTAAACACCATGCCCATTGACAATTCAATGTTCATCACCCATATCCGCCCCTATTTAGATACCATATCTATTGACTAGCCAGTACCCATGACCCCTTCCTAATATTGCCAAAACACCACCTTGTTTGGGCCGAAATGCCTAGACAGGCTATAGAACCCCACGGGTCCATATGATCACCAATTCCCAACCTGAAATTCACCCTCACATCCCTACACATTTCGATAGAATAATCCAAGAGGTCAGACCCATAGGAAAATCTCACCTCCCGGGCATCAAAGAAATCAGTCAAGGGGCAGGTCCTTGGGTTGATTTCGTTTGGTCATGATAATGCCAAATTGATGATCATCCTATTAGATATGTAGACCTCATTTCAGATATGATATAAACCATATCCGAGTACACTATTGGGCCCCATAATTGAGCCCATTCTTGTCTCCCCCGGGGTACAGTTCTGTAGCACCATTTTAAGCCTGTCTTTATATATATGGGCAGGTTTGCCCCCCCTTCTCTACCCCCTCTTTTGAGCCTCCCTCGGCCTTGGAATTCTGCAAGACAAACCATCAGAGCCTTGTCATTTCGACAGGAGTGGAAGGATATTTTATATCACCAAGGTAGAGAGGGGTTATACCCGGCCTCTTTGGAACCCACATGATGGACCAAAGATCCCCCGGGTAGCCCTGACAGAGCAAGGGATATGAGGAGAATGGCCAGCCGGGCCTTGAAGACTCCATGATGGCTGAGCACAAAAAATGTACAAGTTGTAATGAATCACCTACTGACCATGAAATCAGGAGGCTGAGAATGCCTATGGACAGATTCATGCCCACAGCAGGACATGATTGTGGCCTAATGTCGGGCCTAGCTCAGTATATACATGTCCCGGATAGGACTGAAATTATGTGTACAGTCCTTTGGTCCATCTCATAATAGAGAAGGCCAATTGCGGGGCAGACCCCTATAAGATGAATAACTTCTTTTATGCATAGAGATATGTACTCCCAAGAGAGGTGAGATGGCCTTGATATGATGTAGTTGGGGTTATAGTTAAACTCCAACAAACAAGAGTGTGTCACATACCACATGACATGAATGAAACGTATATGTTGATATTCATATGTTGATGATCAAAGATCATTATACATGTATGCATGCAATCTATGAGAATTATGTATAATCCAGAAGCTGATTGGGAGGCTAAATCTAAACATAAGAGAGCAAGGAATACATATAGTCCAACAATAGACTGGACTGAACTTTAACCTTCGGATTTCAGGCATATTGACCTGATTTCAGGACTTAGACATCTAGGTTATGATCCACCTATTCAAAATAAATAGGAGAAAGTTGTGCTCAAATCTAATAGTAAATTGGAGGCTGGACATATGAGTACTAGCCTAAACTAGAGCATGAAATCTCAAGACTGAACAGGATTGCAGGTTTTTAGACCTCCAATGTCTACTTCAAATATGAAACAAATTTAAAGCCCGGACATAGTTCAGGCTAACTTCATCAGAAAAATGATAAGATAATGGGCCCGGTCCACATTCTAGTATTTGAGGGTAAAGTCTGTTTCTTTTTAAGAATAAAAAGAACAAATTTAATGTTAACAGGACTCTGAAGTATAATAATGTTCAGTTTATCATTTTACATGCACCAATATGTACATCACACAGTTGAAGAGAGGGGGGGGAGAAGTCATTGGGGGTCGCTCTCAAAATAGAGTGTCAAATCTGAATTCCTGTATTTCAAGGCTCCAATTAGGATATAAAGAAGTCATGGGATTAGATTTCCAAAGACCTATTGATGGGGACATATTTTTGATATTTTGGGTTTTTTCTTTTAATTCTGTGTCCCTATGAGGACAAGTATGTAAATAGATGTCTTAGGGAGTCCTTTTGTTTAATTTTCACATCTCCCTCTTTAAAAGAGGACCAATGTACAGAGTTCGAACAAGCAATATAGAGTGAATTTTTTGGAAACACCGGAAGGCATTGGTTCTCCCGCGAGAGGGGCACTGCCCCGTCTTCGTCCCACCACCTCGGCCAGTTGGGTCGTCTTCTCTCCCACCTCCGGCGTGAGGCCGGCTATCCATTCCATTTTCCCCGGGAGAGCCCGGTTCCCCCGTCTTCCCCGATCGACCATCAGGGCCTTCACTCTTCTACCTTCCAGAATTGGCAGGTAGCCGTCTCCTTCCTCCTCCTCATCCTCCGGCCTCCGCGCCGTTCCTCCCTCTTCCCCTTCCCGGTTCTACTTCCACTGAGGCAATCAACTTCATTCCGCGACGTCGACCCCGGCACCTTCAGATCCGGAGCAAGAAGCAAGAGCCGACGAGACCGGTTCCTGTTGCTCCTCCAGCAACTCGAAGCAACGGCCATGGCGGGGTCAGATCCAGGTCCCACCGGATCCTCTCGCGCATAGAAAACGCACCAGACGGAGAAAAAGTAGAAGGAAGAAGGAGAAGAAAGAGCCGCGGAAGGGGAGGCAGATCCGGCGATCCCCGGATCTCCTCCCCCTGTCCCGCCTGCACCCGAGGGCCACTGGACGACGGCGATGGCATTGCGCACGGCTCCCTCCGGACGGCACTATGGCAACGACGAAGACGAGGTCAATCGCGGACGGACGATCGCGGGCGGGCGAGGCCGACGCGCTCGCTGGGTTTTTGTCGCGTCGCGTACCCCGCGCGGGCGCCCGCCACCCGGAGATGGCGCCACGGCAACGGATCGGCGACGGCTGGATGGCCGGCCACGCGACCGCGGCGACAACCTCCCTCCGCGCGCCACGACCCCCCCCCCGTCCGGTGCACCCCGCGAGCGAATGCGCGCGGTACGTGCGGTTCTGGCCCCTGTCCGGTCCAGACCGGCCGGTCGGCCGGTTCAACCGGGTCCAGACCCGGTTCATGCCGGTTCAGCCCAGTTCGGGCACTGAACCGGCCGGTTCAAACCGGTTCACCTCGTCCTGGGCCGGTCCAGACCGTTTTGGGCCCAGTTCGACCCGTTCCAGATCTGTTCCGACCGGTTCGGGCCGATTTGGGCCTATTTTGGGTTCGTTAGGTCTGTTTAGGGCGATTAGCGCCGGTTTATGTCGTTTTCGGTCGGTTTAGCCCGGTCTAGCCGGTTCGTCCCGCATCACCTATACTTTGGGATTCCAATCTTAACTACTCAAAACTGATCCTTATAATGACATGGCCTGGACGACCTATGAATCATGATCTTCCTAACCATGGACTACCTGCATAGTCTTACCCCTATTCTTTTGCTTACCTTCGGACCTACTGTTTGATTTTCATTTTATTTTTTGACTTACTGTCATTGCTAGATTGATGGGGTCTGGTCTTAGATTCAGCCTGTCCGAGGGGAGAGCCAAGAGAGGAATGGTTTGGCATTGGGTCCAAACATACTCAGACCATTAAAAATTTGTGCAAGGGATTAAGATAAATATCTCATGGGCTGTTCAAAGGATCTGTGTAGCAGGTTTATGGCCGAACCTGAGTGACTGAGATGAGGGGCATTTCAGGATTAGGCAAGCCTCATTTAGTATCTCATTTCAAACCTTGTTCAAAGTAGAGTTATCAGGGCAGAGCTTCAGGCATGGTCTTGACCAGTATAGGGCCAAGATTGGGGTCATATTTGGAGCTATATCCCGGCGGTATTCAGGAACTAAAATGTCCAGTTTTAAGCTGATGTTTATACCAAATATATGGTCACACATAAATAAGGCCTAACTTAAACAAGACTCTGATGAGCCTCTCGATCACATGAAGGGAAGATTTCAGATGGCTTTAGACCTGAACATAGTCGGGTCATTGAAAGCTTATGGTAGAGGCCAAGATAAGTATCCCATGGCCTATACAGAGGTCTTGCATGGCAGATTGATGGCCGAACTTGGCTATATCTCATGACATACATTTCAGGCTCATATAAGCCTGTTTTGATATAAAATCTCAGACTTTATATAGGATAGATTTAGTGTCTATCATAGGACAGACTCCCCTCACCCCAACCCTGGTTACAGCTAGACCGAGGGGCGGATAGGGAGAAGGTAGCAAGCCTTAGATCTGGACATAACCGGATCACATGGGGACTTATGTAGGAGTTTAGCATGGATACCCTTTGGCATATACAAGGGTCTTATAAGACAGACTGGTAGCCGAGCTTGGGTGATTGAGGTGATAAGTATTTCAGGCCTATACAAGCCTTATCTTGTATGGTATTTCAGGTTCAATACAAGATAGATAAAGTACCTATCAAGAATAGACTTTAAGATATGAAACCATGACCATTCCATGACTAATATCAGTTGAATGTTCGGGCTCAGGTTGATGCTTATGTCAAGGTTTTCATTTCTTGATTAGTTAAGATAGTGGCCATGGCATCGAATTCATACATAAACAGAGGTTTGTTCGGATGCTAGTAGAAGATGAAAGTCTTAATTTTCGGAGACAGGTAGGTACTGAGTTTAACATATCCAAACTTAAGGCTTAGAATGGAAAAGGATAGTCTTAGTATGACAAGACTTAGAAGACTGTGCAGAAGGTTGGGAGAGACATCTTATGGCCTATACACAGATCTTATATGGCAGAATGATGGCCGAATTTGGATGTACCAAATGACATACATTTCAGGTTCTTTTAAGCCTAATTCTGCATGGGATTTAGGGCTGAACATGGAGCAGATCTAATACTTGTCAGGAGGCAGGTCCTAATACTGGGTTCAAGGTAGAATTATGACCAGTTTAGGGCCAATATCAGGGTCGGCCATAAGTTTTAAATGATATGAATCCATACATGAGTAAAGCCAGCCTTGAACAGAACTTTTGGGAGTCCAAAGGGGAACTAATTTGTGAGTCCGAACTCAGAATTCAGAATCTGGAATGATGATTCTGATAAATCCTAAGTCCGGTATGTCCAGATTTAGGAAGAGGCAGTATGATGAACATATGTATGGGCCATCCGGGGAGCATATCCTTTGATCAACATCCCCCCCCCTCCGCAGGCCTGTCCTTGGTTGGGTTTGAATAGAACCTAGAGGGGAGGGAATGATGCAAAGCATTTGACTCTAAGATAGACATAAGACCAATCCGATGGATTCAGCCACAAACATGCTTTATCCTATAAGAAAACCAGATTTAAGTAAATCCGACCAAGTCTGAGATATCAAGAGCCAGCTACCTAAATAGAGTATGGTCCGGTTATCATTCCTAAACATCCTATGAAGATTGGACATGCCTATGGTCGGCCCAGAGACCTCCTCTAGACTTTAGCTAAAGGGACAGGTTCAGATCTGATAGATTAGGTGGTTGAATTAATGACTTCTAAGTCCCAGAGTCCTGGATTTTGACCATAAGCCATCTAAATCAGATTGTAATATGGTAAGGCGCATATGCCATTTCACCAAGTCTAAATTTGTAAGACTTGGAATTTGAGGGTGTCCAGCTACCTAAGCATAAGATATCCCCAAGATCCCCATGGTTGGATAAACATTAGAGAAGACCATGGTCTTTTTCCAAACCCAAGCATATATATATATATTTCTACTGGATTCCCCAAAATTTATGAGCACATATTAAGTCAAGGCATAAAGACTTAAACAAATTCTGATTTCATCACTAGGTCTAAGATGATGGACTTAAGTGAAGATAACATAAGGAGGGACTTAGACCATAAAATGGCATATGTGGACAGATTTCATTTCATATATATATAACAACTTATATGAAATCAACATAAAATTTGACCCGAGCATGCTCGGACCTGGATTAGCTTTAGCATATGTCTTAATAAAAGGCATTAAGCTAGTCTCATGCAAGATATGGTTAGAATCCTTACCCATGCTCCATAAAACATAAATCAAAGAGCAAAATCGAACTTAGATACTAAGTTTTCGCATTCCCTATTCGACTTTATATAGTCATTTTACATTCCATTAATTTTATGGGTTGTAATTCTCATGTGGTTGTGTTTTGTGGATGAAAGTTTTCTTTCATATACGAGTTGCTACGACAGTTAATCAAGGGTGTTCGAGAATCTCGATGTAATTAACATCGGAAATTCACAACTTCCGATGGAGAGAGGTTCAAAGACAAACGTTATGAATCCTAACCTCGACATATATATTTTATATGCATACCACATATTTTGGCTAATATTTTCTATGAAATATCACATACTTTCATAGTAGCCAAAAATGAGATAATGAAGGTTCATTTCCCAAATTAATGAAAGTTAAATGAATTTTCAGACTATGCCATGCCATTCTACATATTTTTATACAACATATTTTTATATTAACATATATTTAATATAAATTCTTCGAGGTTTCACAAATTGGCACGCCCGGTGGGACCTCTCTTTCCCTTCATCTTTCTGTCGTAGCACCCGTTGGAAAAATATTCATCCCACATTATTTTAAATAAAAACTCTCTACATTTGATCGCACGACTTTTCTTCTTTTGCAGGGAGTTAAGCGATGGAATCCAAGGTCACGTTTTCTGAGGGCTACGTGGAACATTGTGTGACAGGATTCCTGTCACAACCACTGTCCTTCGGAGCATTCCCACCAGTGGTCCAGACTGCCCAATGCTTAGGAGTCAGGCTCGCTGAGCCGATCGCGGATGATGATGTCATATCCCCGATCGAACAAATCATGCTAGTTGCCGAGGCACAAACAAAAGTCACAGTTCAAGAAGAGCTAGTGACAGAACATGTGACGTTCACTGTCAACCAAGTATTTCCCAGCAGGAACCACAGATGAAGAAATTCCGAGCAGGGAGAACATCTACATCATTCTCTTCACGCCGATCCTTTCTGGTTGGCGCGATGAGGATTTACTGGAATGGCCGCCCGGCCACACCCGTGTGGGGCAAGGACGAGCCAAAGAGATATGTGCCTAAGATCACTATGATACCGTTATTCAACCGATTCAATACTTTGGCTCGATTGGATGACGAGGACAGGCAGAAGAGGATGCAGTACAACCCAACCATCAAATATGGGGCAAGGAAGATAACCCAGGCCCGCAAAAATATAAAGGATGGTCGAGCAGCAATCCAGGCTGGCAGCTCTCCGCGAAGGGGTCACCCCTTTGGAGGAGATGGTCGACTTAACCAATCTAGGGATCGGCCTATGTTCATCATTGAGCAAGTAGGAAAATACACCTACTTCAAAATTCGGGAGGATATATGGTACCAGTCTCAGAGACAGGAGGGATATGATATTCCTCATGAAATATCTCAGTGCATTGTCAAAAAGAACCGAGATAAGGTCACCGGTTCAGCAGGAGGCAGACACTCATATATTGGTAGGTCTCCGAGCCAAGCTACCCCGCAATATAATAGGGTGGCAAAAGATAGGGAGTATGCTAAGTTTGAAAAGGCGGGAGCACCATCTCCTCAGTGGAATAATGGGAGGACTGGAACCCGTCAGCGTAATATATCCGCATTCTCTAAACGGCCCGTTGTTCAGTTTGCCCCACCAACCCGGAGATTGCTGGTCGGTTTTGGTTATGAGGCAGAACCGGTTCTAAGTAGAGAGGGGGTCGAGCGGGAATCAATATCCACCCAGCTCGTATATCCGGGGGCAGCCCCAAGAAGGATGTTGAATAAGGCAGCAGAGGATAATAAGCACGTCTTCAATTGTTACACAACGTCAAGCACTAACTGGCCAGATGAGGCCGGGGAACCATCCCGTCCCCACACTCGTCCTGGGCTAGTTACACGAAGCCAAGATCAGAGAGCCACACCGCTGACAATAGAACCGCCTCAGCAAGAACTGCCCAGGCAGGAGGAGATAGATGAGGCTGCACGCACTGATGATGAAGAACCTCTGCCTGAGCGCATTGATATTGCAGACATTATGAAAGAAAATCAGGAATTGAAGGTGCTGGTCAAGAGCTTGTTGGCTATGCAGGTGCCGCAACCCCATAGGTTAGCGGAAGTTTCAAATGAACCCCCGGCCGTACAGATCAACCAGCCGCATATCCGGCAGGTCGCAGTTCAGCCAAATATCTCCCAGATGATACAGAGGGGGCAGGCAGAGGAGGAAATCCAGCATAACTCACAAAGGTTTCAATCGTTGCAAGACCTATCAGCTTTGTCTTAGAGAGCAATGATTGAGAATATTGTCCAAGCCACGCTGACCCGACATGAGGAGGGATTAGCTACTGTAGACTTGTACCGGGTCCCATATCCGATCCAGTACCAGTTCAAGAAATTGCCCCTAGATGTGACAAAAGTTCCTAAATGCTCCAAATATGATGGGAGAGGATCTCCGAATGAACATCTGGCCATGTACATGACTCACATGGGAGAGTTAGCTTTGGAAGATGCTTACCTCCTTAGATTTTTCCCTACCACTCTGACAGGATCAGCCTTCGAGTGGTATTCAAAATTGAAACCAGGATCTGTGGCTGGATGGGAAGATATGTAGAGGCGATTTATTGAGCGCTTCAGGATGACAGAAAGACCAGTTTCACTAGTGGAACTGACGTCATTAAGGCAAAGAAGAGACGAGGCTGCCGCCGACTATATCAAACGTTGGCGGAATTTCAGCATGAGATGTCCCAATCCTCTGGTTAATGAAGACGCGGTTGGATTGTGTAAGAGAGGGCTGCGAGCAGACTTCCATGAAAGGTTGCTGACAGCTAGTGTGCGAACTTTTGATGATTTGAACAAGTTCGTCACAGATATCGAAATGTTCTATGCAGATAACCCTGTTCCACCTATACCAAGGCCAAAGATGGCGAAGGATAAACAGGTTGCCACCAGGGATGTGCATACCATAGAAACAGCTCCACGAGCGAATGGTGGTAATGGAGGCAGAAAGACAACCCATACCTTGTCATTTCCCCCGCCTCGACAAATAGTCAGGAATCAACCCACCCCCGTCCCTAGGCCAACCCTGGAGGAGCGTATGAGTAAACCGTATTCCTTTGATATTGGACTCACCAGGAGGCTCTTTGACTTATGTGTCAAAGACGACTTGATCACCCTTCCTCCGTCTAAGAGACCTGGAGATGCCAACAAGTCAAATTTGTTGGCGTCAGATTTTTTTCAAGAAAAAAAGGAAAAAAAAACAGGAGGGGCAGCACAAAAAAAAAAGAATAGGTTCAGGCCAATTTCTGGCTGGACCGACCCTCAATTGGGTCAAATCAGGACCCAAAACAAGTCCTAGATTGGGCCCTTTGGCACAAATTCCAGCTGGCCCAATCTCACATGATTTAATTAACTGATTTCCAGCTCCTATAACCCACCTACGTACAGGCCCATAAGAAGGAGAAGAAGTGGGCCACAGCCCATAATCAGGCCCACCTGTGGCCAAGTGTGAACAGGTCCAGCCGCAGACCACCTGCCACCTCAGCTCACTCCTCCTTGCGCACATAACCTGCCACCTCATCCTTGACCCATTAATTGCATGGGGAAAGCCAATGGACAGCTCAACACTTAATGCCATGGGAGAACTCAAAGGTCAAGTCAAATATTGAATGGCCTAGGAGAAATTCAAGGAATTAAAGCCTATTGACCACCACCCAAGGCCATCTTACGTACACCACAACCTGGCCCTTCATCTCCCCCTCAGCTCCCTATAAGAAGGGAGGGCGCGCCAGGTTGAAAGAGGGGGCTGGCAACAAGGACGCCGACAGGCTGCTGCTGGACTGCTGCCCCTCCTGCGCACACCTACTCTCCAACATCTGCCAGCGGCCAGAAGGAGAAGAAGAGAAGGAGAAGAAGAAGCTACTGCAACCTCCCCCTTGGTGAAAAGATCCCTCGGTGGCCATCTTCATCCTCCTTCGCCCAACACCAAGGAAGAATAGGTGGGTAAAAAACTACGTAGATATGTAGTCCTATAAGGGCACCTCCCCCACCTCTTAGTTTTCTTCTCAACCTCCTCTAATGGCCTGGCTGACCCAAAGCAGCCCCTGAATAGCCCTCCTCGGTTGGTCCTTGCTTAGTCAACTACACCCCAAACATGTCCTGATGTAAGCCCATTTTGGCCTGCTCATCTGCCCCCAGTTCAGGTCAACCGAAGCCCCTTTGTTGGCCCACCTACGACCATCAAGAAAAACAGGCCTAACCAGACCCTCTACTCGGTCCATACCCAGCCCCATGCTGGCCCATCTTCGGTCCCTTGCAGCCCATCCAGCAGACCTCCAAACAGGCCCATATTCCGGCCCACTTGCAGGCCTATGTCCAGATCCTAAAACCAGTCCCCTTGTGACCCGGTTTCAGCCCATCAAGGACATCCCAGACCGGCCCATAATCAGCCCATCTTCTGGCCTAGATCCAGACCCCAAACGGGTCCATTTCCAACCCACTTGCAGGCACCCTAAACAGACCCCAAACCGGTCCATTTCCAGCCCATGTTCGGCACCCAATCCAGGCCTCCAAAAACAGGCCCACTTCAGCCCCTTTGCAGCCAGGTTCCAGCCCCATGGAGGCTCAACCCAATGGCCCTTTCACGGGTCTAATCCGCTTCCCAAGAAGCCCAACAGCAGCTCCCTTGCAGCAAAAAAAAATAGAAGAAGAGGTTGCAGCAGCCCCCTTGTGGCTTGTACCGGCAAAGTGAGGGATGAACCTCAACGGCCCTTTCACGGGTCCGGTTCTCCCCTCAACACATCAAGTGAGGGATGAACCTCAACGGCCCTTTCACGGGTCCGGTTCTCCCCTCAACACATCAAAGGAGGAGAGAGCCTCAACGGCCCTTTCACAGGTCCGGCTTTCCCTCCTAGAAGCTGTCCTCCCAAATTCAAGCAAGAATTGAAGCCCGGTTTTGAACGCCGAAGGAATGGACCGGCCCGAAGTGGCCTTCAGAAAATTAACAAATAAAAAATCAGAAATGCGAAAGCTACATTAAATTAAGGAGATTCACCCTTAGCGGGGAACTCCACCTTGGGCGGAGGCGCGGGCATGCATCCCGTAGCTGGCGACCCGGACGGAGGCGCGGACATGAATCCCGTAGCCGTCGATCCTTCCCCCAATATGGCTAAGCTAAGGTTGGCTATTTTAGATGGGTAAATTTTCACTAAGTTGGAAAAATAGTCGGCATGCCGTCATAATGCCAAATTTTTTCCAAAGTAGTGAAGATAAACCTATGTTGGGGGAAGGATCAATTACATTGTACACCGATGTACTTCACCCCATCTTTCAATGAAATGAAACTTTGATGTTCATATTGATGCATGAAACTGGGCATTCAAAGTGACCCGATGGGTCGGAGGCGATGCAAACCGCCAAACTAAATTAAAACCATTTCAAATTCAAACATAAAATTAAAACAAAAATCAAATCTGAAAGTCATAAAAAAATCAGAACTAAACAAAATCTGAATTTCAACTTATCCCGGTTCGACAAACAACTGATCTTCAACAAGATTGAACCGGTTTTGAAACAAACCAAACCGAAATCAGATTTCAAACAAAAAATCTGCTAAAACAAAATCAGATTTCAACTAAATCTGCCAACATAAAAAGAAATCAGATAACCTGCCAAAAAATCAGATTCTGAACCGTACTGAACATCAAAAATCAGGTTTTCAATAAAAATCTGTCAACCACAAAAAACCAGATTCCAATTAAATCTGCAACCAAAAAAACAGATTTGAACAATCCTTCAAAACAGATTCTAACCGACTTCAAAAAAATCTGGTTTTAGCAATCTGAAAATTAATTTGAAATCCACCAAACCTTGTTCAAATAAATGACATAAATCAACCTTTTCAAAAGAAACCAATCAAACAACTTCAAACACCCAAAATGGATCAAAAAACCAACTCAAAACCAAAAAATCCAGAATCTGAAAACTCCGAAAAGAAACCAAATAAAAAATCCAAACATGCTTAAAACACTTCAAACTCATCAAAAATCAAAACCAAAACAGATTCAAACCAAAACAACTTGAATCAACCAAGTTCAATCCAAAACAAGTAAAAAACAAAAACAAATCAAACAAACTCAAACCCTCAAAACCGACTCTCAAGTCAACCAAAAAAATCACAAATCAACAAACCCAAACAAATCGGTTTGCATCTCATCGGACCCAAAAGGCCGCTGCCCTTTTGAGTTCTTTACATTTTGTGGATGTGCATGTCTCCAAAAACAGGTTGCCGCGACGGTTAATCAAAGGCATTCGAGCCGTTGCTCGATGTAAGTTAACGCCGGGTACTCGCACCATCCGGCGGAGAAGGGTCAAAAATGAAATTTTCAAAGAACCCGAACCTCGGTTCTAATATTTTTAAAATTATCACCGGACTACCTAATATTTTAGGTATCATCTATTTTCCTAGAAAAGTCCGGAGATGTCTTTCTTTCTAAAGAACAGACGCAGAAAAAAGAGGTTCACATAGCCGCATATCAAACACTTCCATCTAATATAATAGAAAGAAGTGTCAGGTTCAATGAACGATTCTCACATAGTCAGGCAGTCAAGGATGGAGAAGCAGAGAATTCTCAAACAGATATGTGGGAATCCTGGATAAAGATCCCCACTCGACAGGAGAAGAATGAAGCCAGAAAAGAAAAGGCAAGAAAGAAAGCAGAGGAGAAAGCCGCTGAAGCGCCCATAAAGGCAAATAATGAACAGCAGTCAGTCCATCATAGGAGGCCTGTTCCTCCGATCATCCGTCGCAAGCAGATGAAAAATTGGAAAAAGGCACTCAAACGAAAGGCCAAGGGACAGGAGGAACAACGACTGGCAATGGAAGCACCTAAAGCTCTCACCCCTGTATAGAAGTTGCAACAGGTCATAGACCAGTTGGAAGAATATGAGCCCAAGCAGCCTGCAGGACCAGCTCCTCTCGGGGCTTATATCCCCTGGGAATCATGGTCGAGGAAAATTCAAATCAAGAAAAAGCTAGTCAAGCTGCAGCAGGAGATGATTAATAAGAAAGCATCAGATTTCTGGTCTGACGAGGAGGATATAAGTGAGGTTGTAACTCAATTCCGTGACCTCACATGCAATATGGTGAACATACCACCCCCGAGAAAGTTGTATATGAACAACAATGGAACCCCGAAACAACCTTCCCACCGTTTGTCACAAATTGGGCAATGTTCTCCTCCTCATTCTTTTCTATAATGTTGTCTATAAGTGAAAAAAATGTAATCAACATTCTTTATATGACCTGAAGCATCAATAGACTTTAAAAATGTTGTGTTCTCTGAATAATACAAAAAAAGAGTTAATCATAGATTTCTTTATTATACCAGTTCATCCATCGCACATGGCTGTGCACCAAGTCTTAAGCTCTACAATTTCGTCATCAAGGCTAGCAACGTAAACATACTGGCTAGTTGGGACTTTTACTCTTGATTTTGCCTTCCCAATTGCATCAATCATAGTTTGACAGATTAGTAACCTTTTCAAACATATTACCTACATTTTTTTTGAACTTTGTGGACGCATCCGGCCAGGCAAGGAATGCAAACTATCTTTTTGAATTAATAGACAGTGTTGTCAAAGAGATAAGGGAGGATCAAGTTGTCTAAATAGTAATGAACAACATAACTACATATAAAGTATTTAAACAAATGTTGATGGCCAAGGGGTCACATTTGTATTCAGCAAGATACTTCACTCATTCCATAAATTTGAAGTTAGAGGATATATGCAAAGCACTAAAATATTGGCGTTAGCCTAAATCATGCTCTCTCACTCCACTTGCATGTGTGCCTACATCATCACCCCCACCTCCACTCAAACCTTCTTCATGTTGGCGTGGAGTTTCTACAGTACATTTTGAGTTATTGCCACCTAAAGAGGGTACTTGTGTACTCTCATCTAGACTGACAACTCTTCTCTTGATTTCTAATTTTCATTCTGTCCAACTTCTTCTTCACCCTATGAAGTACCTCCAATACTATACTGGTAGATTTTCTTCAAATGTTTGAATCTTCTAGATTTGCATGTACCGACCCTTTGTCTTATATGAATTTTTCTGTCTTGAAGGAGTAGGAGCTGGATCTGGAACTAAGGTAGGCTATGTTTGGTGTTGGACATCTTTATCTTCACCTTGTAGATTATCAAGCTCCCTTTCGGCCTATGCACGATCATCTAGGTCAAACTCTGAAGTTAGTCTCACATCTCGATCCTCCATCCACATTGCAAATGGAAGTCAATATCATTCGCCTCTTGTTCTGCTACATAACTCATTGTTGATATGCTCTACTAACAAATCTTGAAAATCTTGGTACACAAGCATATTATAGTGGTAGAGCATTAGTTTTTTCAATCTTTCGGCTGTGGCATATTTCATTTCTTCATGTGGATAGTACTGAACGTATTTTAATTTCTCTCACATTGTGAAAAACTTGTACTTTGACTCAGTATGTGGATGCTAATAACAACAAGTGGATACTATCCACTTCTACTGTTCACTTGTATCCACTTTTTAGCTACAAGATACATGAATAACAAAGAAGTTACAAATAGGTATAACTTTGTCACACTAGTAGCAAATGTCATAATGAAAATGATCAATTTGAACATATTAAGTGCAACCTTGTCATTTAAATGCCTCAGAACTGGATACAAGTAAACACCAACTTTTATCTTATATGATTTCATCTGAATTTTAAATAAAATGATAATAAGTTTTTACATTGACATTGACAATTGACATAAAATATATTTGGAGACTTTTCACATACTTTTAACTTAGCTTTTGTTTTGTTCTGTTGTGTTCTTGCAAGACACTATAAAACTAATAATATATCTCTCAATATCTCGGCGTCATTGCATACTTGTCTTCCACATTGCATAATAGAATTTAAAAAATATGTTACACCATTAGATAAATGATAAGGACAATCATCATTACATAAATGGCTTCCTTAAGTAAAGAAATAATGTATAATGCATAATGATACAGATAATTATCCACTACATGAGCGTCACAATGTAATGTCTTGTCCCATCTCTCATCAATAATCTTTTAACATTTCTTATAACATTTTGGATGCTTACGTGTTTTTCATTTTTGCCTTGTCAATGGTATCAAGTATCTCATCCTATTTTTTTCATCCAAATCCACCAATCTCAACACTTATACAAGTGGTTCAATGATAGACAAGCAATACTAATTTCTCTCACAAAAAATGATTATCTATGATCACATGCTCCATTTAACAAGAATATCAAATTGATACATCATGTTATGTAAGTCAGCTACATACATGATATACTTGGGGGAATTAGTGAATCATACCAATGCATTCTAGTGTCTATCTATGCTCTCCAAAGCAATAAAATGAATAACAAATCTTGTCACACCAAGCTTAATAAGGCCAAATCCCTAAGGATGTTGTCTCATTATGTGGAGCAAATGGTGATTACTATTGATGAAAGACATGATGAGATGTGCCTAGTTGACCAAGTGTATTGATATAAGCTTTCTTGCCAATATCTTCTAACATAAAGTCGATGGACTGTGCTGCACACGAAACCTAAAATATATGTTTTCTCCTCTATTAATTTCTTGCATGCAGCCTTATAGGAAGACTCATTGTCTGTCATAAACTAGACAAAGTTCTCTTCCCCAATCTCTTATACGACCTCCTTCATTAGTGAAAAGATATAGTCTGCATTATTTATTTGCCTCGGTGCATCCGATAGACTTGAAAACTATTGTGCCTTCATAATAATAAACAAGAAAGTTCATCATATTTCTCTTTGTTATACCTATTCATTAGCCTATGCATCAAGTCCACTGTCATAAATGAACTTTGTGGTTGGACTTTTGATCCTGGTCCAACGTCTCCGATAACATCAATCATGGTATGAAAGTATGGGTTGATAGTAGCATATGTTGGGACCATGGAATGCCATCTCGCGAGATCTCGCCGAGATCTCGCGAGATCTCGGTCTCGCCAAGGGGGCCGAGACCCGAGACTGCCGAGATCTCTCCCCAAGTAGCCTAGTCTGAAAAATAATTTCTTCGGGGGGTTTTGCCCCCCTGATACCAAAAAAATTTATACATAATATACCAAAAAATTCCTTTCGGGGGGCTTTGCCCCCCTGACAACCCCCCATTTATGATAGTGTAAACATAATAATATATCTCACTATCACTTATACTATCGCAGATAAAAATGTGCTACAAGTTTAATACCATATTAGTATTTAAATAAGATTGTATACAAGATTAAATCTTTTAGAAACACAAAGATCATTTTTTTGATATTAAGAGTACTTTGTAATTGTTCATTCACACAATTGATGTATAAATGTGTTATATATTTTCATGTAAATTCATTGATGTACTCCTATCTTTATAAGATATTATGTTATGTTTCATACATATATACATTTTGATCCGAGAATCCGAGATCCGATCTCCCGAGATTTTTCCGAGATCTCTCCGAGATCTCTTCTCTTTCACCCTCCCGAGACAAAGCCGAGATCCGAGATGGCGAACCTTGGTTGGGACACTTGTATTAAGATAACATGAAAAGAAATGTCAAATTCAACTTATAATAGCGTTACATAAATATGAAAGAAGTTAAGGTAGTCATGATCCAAGCTTTGCATGTAGAAACTACTTGCAAATATGTCTCACTACCCGTTTTGCAGCTGAAGTCCACTTTAAATATTTTTTGTATTGTTTTTTGATTACTATTATGCCTCTTGAACATGGCATCATTATGGGTCGAGTCGACTACGACCGACGAAATGTTGGATCCTCGACTCTTGCATGTGACATTGGGTAGCTTCAACATCTGAATGCCAGGCTCCAAACCCCCCTTCTTCCTTCATTGTCTCTTCATCTTCTCTTTGCGATACTTTACTTTAATGTATTCTCTTTTTTTTATTTGTGCATCTTCTTCATCATCCTTCGTGGATGCATGATCCTTATCAAAAGTTTTTTTTATTTTTTGCTCTTTTTGCTTCTCTGGGCCATCAAACCGGTATCGTAGCAGCTCAAAGTGCAACTCTCTTCTCTATTCAATCCATATATCCCTCTAAGATACTCTTCCTGTAAGATAGACCCCCATCTATTCTTTACTTTCTGCAGGTATTTTATCATATTTCTTGACATTCACACTTATCCCACCTATATAGGTGGAAAATATCTCCATTCATTTTTTTTACACTTTTTACATTGAACTCTTTTTTTCTTTTGACATTCACTATAAATCCATGTTCTCACTTGATATCACGTGATTTAGAGGCATCATGTTGTTCATCAGTTATTTCTCTGCACATAAAAGACATGAGAAACAAACTATTACCAAACATAGAACTGGGTTGCAAATCGGCTGGCCATGTGTTAAGGTTCAAGGTTCACATGTTTGCATGGATTCTCTGGCCGAGTGGTGGACAAGTGGCCTCAACGAAGACATGTGCTCAACCAAGGGGGCTCCAAGGGGTGGGAAACTAGGGGGGACAAATGTTCAGATGCTGGGTCGGAGGGGTGACAGGTGCTCAGACACCATAGGGGGCTCAAGGGGAGGGGATGCGGAGAGGGGGCTGTCCTCCAGGGGGCTAGAAGGAGGGAATGAGGCAGTGGTTTGTGAGAATCAGCCGATATCCCCTCATCTTGGGGGATGTTGGATCAAAGTCGACCAGATTTGGGCCTGATTTAGGTTGATGCTAGAGTCTAAACTTCGTTTGATTCCACTGAGAAGTCACTCTAGATAGGGTGTTCCGGCAATTATCTAATTGACATGGGCTTATTATGCAATCAATGTTTGGAAGTGCTATCTATCTGTCATCAAGACACGATCAGATGATCAGATTTCAAGAATGACACAATTTCTATTTATGTAGATATTTTATGGCATCCTGTAAATAATCCATGCAACAACAAGAACCACATGAAAAATTATATGGATCATATATTTTTTATCAACCGTTTTAGTGATCTAGATGTTGTATTTGTAAGAAATTTGAATTTTAATGCAATCATATCGAACAATAATGGAAAAACATACTTTTCAAATACGTATTGGTGAAATGAGAACATTAAGATAGATGTTTGGTTACATTGGAATTGATAGAATACATCAAAGTAGATCGGGCCAGGCATTAGGACTAGGTCGACCTGACCTAACTAGACCTGAGTTGCTTTAGGTTGACAACCCGTGTCAAACTGGGTCCAACCAAAATAGTTTTGTTTCAAACTTTGAATAAATCTAATAAATAAAAAATAAGAAAGATATATAATTATAATTTTTTATTTTAAAATTTTATATTTTAAGGACAATTTTCATCTCCTTGACTTTGCGTTTTCCATGCTAACTTTCATCTTCTTTTCATTTCATGGTTTAATTAAAATCCCACTTATATATAAAACTTCAGAGTCTAGACTATAAGTGGGACTCTGATTATAGGCTAGAATAAAAAAGAAATTGAGAGAAGAAAATGTAGACTATTTCTTTAGATGGAGCGGGACAAATTTCTTCTTGGATAGATGATGAGAGAGATTTTAGAGTGAGAGAATTAGCAAGAAGGAGGTGGGGAGAAGTGGGGAAGCCCCTTGGGAGCCTTATATAGGCCCCCAATGGGGGGGTGCTTGGAGTGCCTCAACAATGGCTAATCATTGGGCAACCTGGCCCGACCATGTATGGCCAAGTCATGACTCGGTCGTCGAGTTGCACAACCCCATGTGTCCTGGCGCGACTTGGGCAAAGATCCCACTAAATCAGGCACTTGGGGTCACGAGCGGGCTGGTCAGCCTGGATTGCATGACATTCCATGGAATAATGAATATATTAAAGAGAATGTGAGTAGTGACAACTCTAGACAAACTTATGGCTTGTTTAGTTAGAGTATCAAAATTGATACAATATTAATTTGGATATTGATATTTTAAGAAGATAGAGTATAAATATTAAAATTGATACAAGTGAACATTTGTATCACATAAGTTGCTTTGTTTATGCGACAAGTTTAAAAGTTGATACTATTAGCCAAACATCTCTTGATAATTGATATCAATTTCAATTTCAAAATTGATAGTGATAGAGGTGTCTAATGCTGTTACCAAACAGGGCCTTAAAGATGGGAGATTGAGATATCAAAATAATAGAAATGTAGATGGATGTTTGGTTACACTAGACATACTATATGTAGACTTTGGGAAGCTTCAGTTAGAAAAATAAAATGTTAAAATAATAGAAACAAAAACAAAAAGGGACATGGTTGATTTAAGTTAACATAGAGTAGGATAATTGAATATAATTTGGATGATTTAAATATCTCTGAAGAAATAACTCAAAATTGACTTGAGTGAAGAAAGAGAATTCATATTTATAATTTGTGTATTTCAATTTGTACTGCCATCATAGATGTTTATATGGTCAATGGAGTGATACATGCTAACACTCTATTTTTCTGATTTTTATTTTATTCCTTTCATTTTTTAAATGGCCAATGTGGCCTGATCATGTATCAGTTTTGCTTCAGGTAGATCGACCAAGATTGGGTCAGAGCTGGGTGATCCCATATCTGATCCTGATCCAAAAATCCTTGCCATTCCCAAACATCTTACCTGGTTGCCAAACCATTACCCAGCTGACAACGCAACTGATCTAGATGCCAAAGTTCCATCCCGGATGCCCAAACATCTGCCCACCTGGATGCTGAACCACTGCCCAGGGTTCCAAAACAGCTGCCATATGCTTAAACGCCACCTCAGATACCCAAACAGGTGCCTTGAGGGGACCTAGCACTGTCCTGGTCCCATGGTTACACCAACCTGTACTTATATACTAATATTTATGATAAACTGCCTTATGTACTTGTATACTAATATTTAGGATAATCTGAGGTGGTATTGGATTGGGATGTGCCAATTCCAATCTGAATCAGCCTATTCTTCAAACCATGGTTGGAATTTGATTAGCCAATCTGCCCAATCGACAGGAAGCCAGGAAAGTGTCAGGAATTGGACATAATTAACCAAAATTTGCCATGATTTTACTTTAATATGAAATCAGCCAATTCTTGCCCAATTCAGCCTGTGATTGGCTGATTCCAACCGGTTGTAGCTGTCTGAGCAGATTTAGCCAGATTCACCTATCTGAATGTAAATCAGGGTTTTCAGGATCTGCCAGTCCAAGTGGAATTGACGGACCCTGGATTGGAATCTGCACCCACTAATTTAATCCTGTCTGATCTTCAGCTGGATCAGCTACCAGACTGGAATCAGTCATTCCTGGTCAAATGCAGGCTGATCCGGTTGAACCAGATCAGCCAGGCTGAATTGGCCTTGATCCCGAACAAGGATGAGCCGATACTAGCTTGGAATCTACCATATTGGCCTACTCCAGCCTAACTCAACCTGGTCGGTCTGAGTCATGGTATAGTTGGGCCAGAATTAGCCCACTCTTGGTCGATCCGGGGCTTCTGGTGGATCAGCTGATCCAGGTTCCAATGAATCCAATTCCAAACTGTAAGGCCTTGATTCAGATCTGATCCCAACTGAAGTCTTCCTGTGAATGGCCCATGGTCTGCCGAATCTTATCAGCCATAGTTGAACACATTTTGGGTCAATGGATTCTGCAAACTGTAACCATTTTATAGCCAACAACCTGGAGTAATTCTTGGTGTGCTGTTCATCAACTAAGCAAACCGCATACTTGAATTTCACAGCTTTTCACATACTACCGAATTTTAAACTATATTTTGTTGTGGCTGTGACTAGGGTTGCGCTTGGTTGGGCTTCTTGGGGAGATATTCCTGTCAGAAATCTCTCAAATGCACTAGATTCTTTTTGAGTTTCTGTACTCTAAAAGTGAAGGAGACATTTTGAAAAGTTGAGAGATAGACACAAGATGTGTCAGAAATATCTCTTAACACTCATGGACATGAGCTTTTGGAGATTTTGACAAAAATTTCTGACAATTCAAATCAAATGCACCCTAAAGGGAAAGAGCTGGTGTGCCTCTTAACTTTGAAATGGCCAAATTCAGCAGTTGGTTAAGTGTTACTGTAGGTTTTTCCTAGTTTTGTGGGCTCAATAAGCTGGATTTACTCAAGGATTTTTGCGTTGCTTGTCAGTACTATGTTCAAATCACTAAGGTCCTTGGAAACCAGCATTCTTGGTCAAAGAATTGTGTAAAAAAATTAAGCGCTATAAGTTCCTGGTTTTCTTGTGTTTGGATCATTGAAACTGTGGGAAACCGCAGAATGGGATCCTGAGCTATCTTCTCTAATGTCCTTCCAAGAAGTTCTCTTAGGAAAGATGAGCCGTGTTTTGCCTCCATGTTAGATATTCTAGGGATGGTGCCTGGTGGAGATGACTGGCTACTTTGATGCAGGTAGTGACACATTGACTTGTTGTAAGCATGTTGCCTAAAACTATAAAACTACAGTATCTCAGTTTTTCAGCTGGGCATCATTAAAAGAAAATGTTAGAGCTGCCCACCAACCCTTCATTCCAAGAGCTCATGTTGTGTTATGGATGTCAAATGAGTCAACATTATAACTGCTTGGAGGATGCTGGTTGAAACCATAGTTCCTGCAAGGTTTTATTTTAGCTGATATTGACCCCACCCAAGCAGGAAGTAATTCTGTTTTCTATTGATTCCTGTTCTAGACTAAGGTGCATGCACAATTATTATGCCATATTGGCTTCTCCATTTCTCTGCCATAATTCTTCAATATTTTAAATGTCACATTATGTTTGACATGTACTGCATGTATTTTCTTTTTTCATGGACATGAGCATGGTCCTTATCCTTCTGATTTTTACAGGCTGATCTTTGTTTCGACCAACTTGTTTTTAAGCTGAGTGAGAATGTTTTCGCCTACTACAAAAGCTGGGCAGCAAGGTAATTTCTTTCTTCTTGACAATGGGGGTAGAAAAAGGCAACATTTGATGAAGTTTTTATATGTTTAGAGTAGATGCTGCCACAAGTTTGCTCAAAGGATAACAAGTAGGCACTGAATAAATGGTGCATTGCCCTTCAGATTATTCTATACAAGTTAGGGACATAATCACATCTAAGTTGTTGTGGTTCACCTTTCAATTCAACCAACTTAGGGGTCTGGTTCACGTTAAATCATTACAATAAATGAATGTCTGCACTTCTGCATCCTGCTTCATGTCTTTGAAATTCTGCTGATCTTCCTGCCAGGCATGACTTTCATCTAAGTTCGCTTCTAGATCTAGTTGGCTTAATTGTCTCGTTTCATAATCTTTAGACAATCTACGACCTTTGAAATTTTTTCATCATATCCCATAACATTTTTCTTGAAAGTGTATGTTATTGCTAATGAGAGAAGAGCCTGCATGTACAATGAAAAGACACTGAAGTTAAAAAAATCCAGGGCGAGAATGAAAGTGGATTTTTCTGATCCTCCAATTTGATCCCAATCTGGATCAGGATCATCCCTGGCCGACATAGAGCCTGATCCTGACCCTATAATCCTTGGATGAGCCTATCTAACTTGGAAGGCACAAATTTATTCAGAAACAATCATTTGCCTATTTAAAAAATTGATTGAGAACATAAACATGTTATCTCAAGCTTAAGTGTTGAACCTTATTGTATCATGTATGTTTAAGATAATTAAATATTTATGATTTAAATTATCAAAAGAATGAGCTTATTCATTTGCTAAAGAAGGTGAGATAATCTTTACTTTTATCCATTTCATTATAAAACTTGCTTGACCTTAATTTGATGAAGAAACAAATTTTGGGTGGTCTCCAGGCCAAAGTTGTGTATTTATTATTCAAGTCCTATTTGATCTTAGTTTCTAGCTTGTAATGAACACAGTTCTATTCTATTGTCTGAATGTTCTGGGTTACTATTAACTTTTAGTTACATGCAGAAAGATGCTAAATCAGTCCTTATCTGCTAATGACAATGGAGACAGTTTTGTGTCTCAACCAGTCAGGTTCAATGAGATATACAAGTTAAGAAGAGTAAAGGTGATTGCTTATTCATCTAATCTACCTCTCCTATTTGTCTAAGTCCAGAGACATGTTTTACATTTTGCTAATCAGACTTAAGTTTTGCCTACTGCAGCTGTGTTAAGGTGATAATGTTTATTCTTTACAGCTGTTAGGAAGGACAATTGATCTTAGACGGTTAATTACGCAGCGCATGAACAAATTATTCCGAGATAACACAGATTTTCTCTTTGAAAATTTTGAGAACCAAGATCTCTGTGCCATTGTGGTAAGAAATGTTTTGGTAACTCTTCTTCTTGAACATATTGCAATTTCAATGCTTGTTTTAGTAACTGAAGCAGTTTTTAGATGCTCACTGAAGATTCTTAGCAATGTTTGCTCTTGTACAGGAACTGCAACAGCTTTTAGATGTCTTGGAACTAAGCCACCAGCTGCTCTCAAGGGATCTTGTTTTGGACTCATTCACGTTAATACTGAATGAAATGCAGGAGAATCTTTCCTTTGTTTCCTTTTCAAGTCGGCTATCATCTGAGGTTTGGGTCTCCAGTGCTTTTTGACAAGGGTGTTTATTTCTAAATTCACAAATGGTTACTCATTCCTATTCTAATTTTACTAGATAATTGTCCTACTTTGAATAATTTTGATATTGGGCCTGTCAACTCTAGAATGACCTAGTATTTGACTTAAGGCCCAAAGTCTCTGCTTTAGTGCTTTGCCCTTTCTTTTGATGTTCAGGATTGCATACCGTAGAGTTAAATTACACTATATAACTGTCAGACAATTTTCGTAATAGATTACCCATATGAATGTAATGAAAAAGACTGTTACCTAATTACATACAATAAAAGCAACTGTTAATTAAATAGCATTTTACATTTCACTTTTCACTTTCATTTTATTCCCATATGATTTAGGTCTGGTGTTTTTTCAGTCAAAACAACGCAAGTAGAACTACCTCAAGGCATCAAACATAAGAGGGCATTTAACAATGCTTGAATGCTCTCTCATCTTCTGTACTTCTGGCTGTGTTTGCTTGCTTTAGGGTAATCCTGAGAGGGACAATGAGCTCAGATAGAGAGAGCAGAACATACGCCAGACCAAAGAGAAACTAGGGTCCATTTTGATGGGGAACAGATTAACCGATTCAAAACTTGAGGCTAAAACACACAATTTAAAATCTGACTCCCACAAATAGGCTCTAGGCTTTTCAATTTTAGAGTGTTCTAATTAAGAAATTTTTACTAAAGTTACTTTCTCTTTTAATGAATCAGAATGGAGGAAGAAGAATAAGGGAGAAACGCCAGTTTTTGAAAATCAAATTAGATTTCGAAAATCGGTTCTAACTACCAACGAATCAGATTTTAGTTATCTGGAGAAAGGTCCACTCTAATGATCTCGCCAAGACCAACAGCAAACAGAATTAAAGGCTAGGACCTAATCTGCACCAGGCATGGCTTCACCAAATGGATAATAGAATAACAAAATTAAAACCATACAAGGGAAAGGGAAACAGAAATTACCTCCACACCGGGGTGTGGGGAAAAACAATCTTCGGCTGAGAGATAGGTATTCCCCTTAGTACAATGACTTATTAAATAAGTACAATACCAAAAGATGACCCACACCTCACAGGGTGGTAAAAGGTCTACAAAACACCAAAATATGGGGAACGCCTATCTTCAGGTTGACAGATTCCAGATATCCAGTTTGCCACGGTCTTTCTTGAAGACAATCTGGGATTTCAGCAATGACTTTGAATACCAAGATAGGCTCAGAAATATATCATCACAGCCAAGGAATCAGAGGACCTGATAGGATCATCGTCTAAAAAGGGTTCATCCAAGCACCGGCAACTGATATGGAGCTACCAAGGTACTAGATGATCTTAGGTCTTCATCACATTCCCATATGGGCTCTGTAGACGGATCCAACTATCCGCCATCCATATGGCTCCATCTTAGTTGGAGGAAAAACTGATATGTATCCAATCTGGTTTCCAGACAGTTAACAGGAAAATCAACCGCAGCTCAAGCTAACCAGAATCGGACAGTAACAGCTCAGATCCAAGGGAAAAACAGAAGAACAATAAATCCTTGACTGGAAGGAGGACAAGTCGTATCACTAGAATATCTTAACATGAACCAGCAACAAACCAACGCAGCAGGATCCCGGACAGACTAATAAGCAACTTGAACTGGAGCTAGTACCAGTTCTAATTTCAGATGAACTCAATATGCATCAGAAAAGGGACCAACTGATCGGATCCGAGAAGAATGAACACTGACTGGAAAAGGACCAGTCCTCCGGAGAATGGTTCGACAGTGAGACAACAGTAGAAACTGGACACCTCCGGTCCAAATGGACAATAGAACGGAGGAACATCAGTAGAACATCGGATCTTCAGAAGAGCAACACATTCCGGAAAACAAACTCTGGAAATGGAAGGAACCAGTTCCTCAAGCTATGGAGCCTCGGAATCAATCCGCAATACGTAACCAATACCAATTGTCAAGAACCGGAACTGGAAGCAAGAAACGACATGCTACCTTCTAGATCCGAAGATCAAGGATAACACCTGGCCAGATCCCACTATGCCAACTAGTGTAGATTCATAGATATAGGAGCAGATCGGGAGGACGAGCTCACAGAGCTATTACTGACCTTCATTATATGTGCAACTGAGGAGATCGAGAAGTCTAACCAGAGGAATAGACGGAGATCTCTTCGTCATCAACCACTCAGCCTCAGAGTAGACAGCTGCATTTAGCTTCCAGGATCGGCTGTCATTTGTTCACCAACAAGCGAGTTTGGCAACAACAAGGAGCTCAGCAACCGACAAAGGTGAAGGTCTCCTCGGCTACTCGACGTCGCCGCAGTTGTGAGAGTAGCACGAACAGCAACAAGACGGGATGAAATCCCAGGCGAGTGAAGAGGACTCTTCACAGGAGCTCGCTAGGAACATATCCGGAGGAAGAGGACGAGCTGACCTCAAGAGAGGAAAGGAGGAATAGGAGAACACCACAGGAGCTCACCGGAGCAGAGGATGGCCCGATGAGGATCGAACCGAAGGGAAACAGATAGATCAAGACGACGGGGGAAGAACTCTCCAAAGAAGCTCGCTGAGATCACCATTGGAGGAGGGAGATCGGAGGAGGACGACGTTGCGGCTAGGGTTCACCATCGGGAGGAGATGGACGCAGACGAGCGCCTCGGACGAAAGCGAGAAAAGCCCCCTCGAGGGTTTAAGACGACCTGCAACGGAAGGGAGGGCAGAACGGGAACAAAAGAACCAACGTATTTTTCTATTCACTATATCCTCCTCTTATATGAGAGGATTCAGTCCTTTATATAAGACCAACCACAATTTACAACAAAATATTGGGAAATACGGGAAAATAAAAGGAAAAACAGGGTAACAAATTTTAAAATGTCTAAAATTAAGAAAAAAATGATGTAGACATCTTAGAATATTCTAAAAAAATAAAATATGTCTAAAGAAAATATGGATAAGTATCTCCAAGCCATATGGAACCAAGATGCCTCCTGCGTCGCCCATAAACATGACTGAACCGAGGCCAAAACCTAGTGTCCTCACTACATTTCCTCCCTGGCTTAGTGAGCTCGGGAATATTGTCGGCAAGGGCGGCTGGACATGCAGGGCAGGGCCGGTTTATCACCCTGACCACAAGCCAAACTCGCAAGACAACGTGAGCTTTACCGTTGGAAGGAGACTTGGAGAGGGAAATTTATTCTCGTGTCTTCCAGCATCGACCCCATGGGGATCGGTCCTAGGAATGGTCTTCTGTTTTCATTTCACATTTTGGAAGAAAAGATCTAGACCATTTTTTATCAGACTTTCTTCCATCAGATCAGCCACCAGATCCTGACCCAAATTGGGATAAACCTTAGCTGATCCAGGAACTGATCCCTACACTAATCCTTGTCTAAGATAGTATCAAGAAGTTTACTATCTTCCATCATGGGAGTCACCCTACACATGAGCATACTGTTAAAATGTTTATTCTACCAATTTTAGTGAATAAAACCTTTTCTTATAATAAAGTAGTTTTATGGCATGTATAAAAATCAAAAATTTCCATGTAGAGACCATATCGGCTAGCTCGACTGATGGGGGGTGAAAAACTGGTTCATCATTGTCCTAGATTGTTTTTAATTAATAAAAATGTTAAAAATAAGGAAACTCAGAAAAACAGAAAACAAAAAATAAAGATAGCATTATCATTTCATTGAAGACATTAGACTTCTATGATGGTGGTTTAAACTCAAGTGTACAATTTAAACAGATAATTCAAATCGCATTAGCTACAAAAAATAATCGATAAACCCCACTTAATATTTTCAAAAATGAAATTAGAATTTTACACTCATATCAGAGTTATTGGTGTGAAAACCCTAATTAGAGTAGATTTACTATCAGAAAAGCCCTATATCTCTTAGAGTCCAATGAGAAAAGCCTTGATTAGGGTGCTTGATCACCTTATATAAGAACAAACCTTAAATTCTTGTAGATCTTTGATCCAGAGCACTAATTCACAAGTTTCAAGTGTTTTCTAGTCCAAAGAACATTAATAAGTTGGAAATAAGTTTTTTATATTTGGAGGCTCCATGATTCTCCTTACAAAATAACTTACTCGAGGGCTGATGGAATGGACTGAGCTGGCTTTTGTACCAGATTGGATTGGCCCAATCCGTGTCAATCTGCTTTCTCCTTTCTTTTTTGCTGGATTGGTCAATTTCTATCTATATCATGCTGGAATGGCTGATCAGAGACCGATCTGACCAATTCCAGCACAATCATGGCAAAAATCAGCCCCAGGATCCGGTTGTCCATAGGATCAGATCAGCACCTGCTGATCCTGATCAGGATTGGCGGATGTTGTAAACCATCATGTAATTTTATTTGCTATACTGACCAAATAAGCCAAACATGCTGAGTTATGGATTTGTAAACCAGTTTCTCAACCAGTTTCTAGTAAGTACCTTGCTTCTTTGAAGAAAATGCTTCACCTTAATTGGCTTTTAAGGCATGATTGATTCTTTTTGGAGCACTGGCATCCTTGCAACTCAATATCTTGTTTCTTTAAGCAGATGAAGCATAACTTTGTCCACCATAAAATACTCCAATATCTCAAATCTATTAATCTAAATTGTAAAGTTATGTTTCCTTTTAAACATACAAAATTGTGTTTTATTTTATGTTTTGTCACTGTCATGTCATCAACATAGAAAACAAATAGAATAATTTAGAGAATGATTCGCATTTGTTTCATTGAACCTAATTTTTTTCATTGAAATAGACTATGGTCCACGGAGTCGGTCGAATCGGATCAGAATCGGCCAATTCTAGATTCGGATTGGCCAGTCTTGATCCGATTACCGCCCGGAGAACTATCTAGAGTATATTTCCTGGAATCGGTCTAGATCGGTAGAATTGGTCGAGAATCAGCTGAATCAGATCGGAATTGGAATCGGAATCCTGATTTTTTTATTTTTTTTAAAAAAAGAATTAGGCCGAAATCGGAATCGGAGTTTTTTTTTCAATTCCGGATTGAAATTCCTCCCAGAGGATTGGTACCCATTGATTCGGGTACCGATTCTAATCTGACGTTCATTACAACGGACATTGTCACACAATACTCTTAGAGTTTGTTCATATTTAGTCTACTTTGTATTTTCATGGAGGACACATGAACTCCTTGCAAGTCATGGTCTATGAAGTATGAACGCAATTCCAATGCTATTTGTCAACTAAGGGGAAGCACTTCTCTGGTCTTCAGCTTTTCAATGAAAGCAAGGGTCAACTAGGCATGTTGTGCATAAGCTTTTGCATCAAATCTTACCTTGTTTCTTGGAATTTTGCCTTCTTTATTGCATCTGAAAGTGTCGATCATTCTAGACTGACATCTTCTTGTGAAGATCAAGAAGTTCTTATCTTTCATGAGGTGCACTCAATTATTTCTTTTCATTGCATTTTTCTACCCGGTCAAGATTGGTGCTAAGACCACGAGCATAAAGAGGAAGAAAGGAAGCTGTTGTAGCAATGAGATGTGAAGTGTGTGGATGATGAGCTTGAGATATGATGTTCAATGAACCCCCCAACTCTTTTAAAGATGACAGTAGGCATAGTCATAGATAAACAGCTGGTGCAATGGTAGAGATAACATAAATATTACTTAATGACCTGAAGTTTCAGTTTGCATTGTCAAGGAATGTAGCGTGGATCCGCCTGTCTATGAAGAACGGGATGAGGATACTAACTCAGATCTGCCTATACTGCGATTCACCTGCATTAGTGCTACTTAATTCATAAAAAGCAACATTTTGTGTCTTTCATTTTTCAAGGTGACTCAGAAAAAGATGGTTGTGTGAGAACCTCGATTTTTTTTGAAAAGATAAAACTTTTGTTGTATTCCTTTCCGGATTACTTGAGAAAATAGGTGATAACCTATAAATATATCAAGGTCCGATGATATGTTTGAAAAGTATGGAATCAAGATTCGGGATCGGTGAAAAGTTTATTTTGACCCCTCTCCATCGGATTGTGCGAATATCCGATGTTAATTACATTGAGCAACTGCTCGAAAATTCTTGATTAACAGTCATAGCAACTTGTTTGATAGAAAATGTACATTCACAAAAACATTAATAAACTCAATAGGGCGAAAGCCCTATGGGCCCCATTATGTTTGTTATGTTTGTTTGATGTTGATTTTAATTGATTTCGAGTTGCTTCGAATTTCATATTCAAATTGTTTAATTTGTTGTTGTTTTTGGTTTTGGATTGAATGAGTGAATTAGGTGTTTTATGATTTAATTTCACTTGATTGGCATATTGATTGAAATGTTTTAATTATCTCTTTCTCATGTGGATTTTGAATGTTTTGATGTCGGCTTGGATATGTTCAGCATATTTTAAGTGTTCTGAATGTGTTTTTAAAATTTTTTGTTTGAATTTTGGTTGATTTTATGATCTGGTTTTTTTTATATTTAGTGGACTATTTTGGTCTTTTTAAGTGTTTTTCAATGTTGTTTATTTGATTTGGTTGAATCATTTTATCACCACTTGATTAAGGAATTTAATTCCATAGGTTAAGTAATTTTTAAATGAATTTTCAGATTGTTAAATGATTTATTTTAAATATTTTCAGATTTATTTAAGTATTCTTTAAGTTTGTTAAATCTTATTTATTTTGGTTTGGTTCGCATCCTATCTAATTCGTTGGATTAGCATTGGTTGCCCTACACTTGAACATCGGTTCCTACACTTGAACTTTTCTTGCATTGCATTGAATTTTGAGTACATCGGTTCGGCATGTATGTTTGCCATTGACATGAATGTGGTCGACTCGACATGTAGGTGTGTCATTGATTTGAGTGTGATTGATATGAAATGAATATGACCCAGGACAGGTATGGTGATTTTTCTTTCCTCGGTATATCTTCATAAGATTGAAAGAAAAAGGTCGGCATTACGATGGCATGACCGACCCATCCTTGATCGAATGACATTTACCTCCAACATGGCTATGTCTTTTGACTTCTACACCGGGGGAAGGATTCATCGACAATGGGTGATGGCCCGTGTCCACATCTGGATGCAACGTACTGGGGTGTACCTGGAGTAGCCATCCAAGATGAAGCACCCAAGGGATGGGTGAACCCTTTAATGTAATTTTCATTTCGTATTTCAAATTTTTATTAAGTTCAATTTTGTGTTCAAGGCCCAATGGGCCAGTCTTCAAGTCTTATTGGGCCCTGCCGGTCTGCTTTGCACTTTGTGGAGCCGGACAGCCTGCCTTGATGTCTCGAATGCTCCTTACGTCATCTGTTTAGGTAGGAGATTGAGGGCCTACCCGAGTGAACAATTGGCCCATCGTACGGATTCCTAGAGGACCCAGGGCATCGCTTTCACCTAAGGCTCTAAGAGGAGGTCAGAATTGAGATTTTAGGACCTGTTTTGGGTCAGTTTAAGGGTCTAAAAACAGGTGGGTTTTAGGGCAGAAAACAGATCAGTTGGGGGACCTGTTTGAGGGCTGGAACCGGGTCTGGGGTCCGGTTTTTAGGTACTGAAACAGGCCATTTTGGGCTGTTCAAAAAAAAAAAAAAACAGACTGAAGGAGCACCTTCCCCTGGGGGGGAAGAGCCAGGTGGGGATTGAGCGGGGGCTCGATCCCCCGTCGCGTGCAGCGCAGCACGCTGCCCGGCCGTTTGGCCGTCCTGACCAAAAAAAAAAAAAAGACAGACCGAGGAGGTGACTGTTTTGGGGTACTGTTCAGGATCATGCAGGGGAGTCGATTGGGACCTATTTTGCATAGGAATTTGAGGACCCACCTGGGTGTGCAGTTGGTCCATCGTACGGATTCTAAGAGGGTCCAGGACATCACCTTCACCTAAGGTTCTAAGGGGAGGTGGAATAGGGAGTTTTTAGAACCTGTTGTAGGGACTGTTTGGGGTCTGGAAAACAGGTGGGTTTTGAAACTGGTTTGGGGTCAGTTTGAGTCCGGATAAGGGCTTCAGGGTCTGTTTAGGTGACCTGTTCAGGGGCATGACTGGGCCAGACGAGGGGCCTAACCGGGCCACATTTAAGGGTTCTATTGGGATTCCACAGGTGCCTGAATAAGGGCTGCCAACAGGGGTTTAAGGGGTCTGCAATAGGCCATAAAGGGGCTGACAGAAGGGGACTGCAGTAGGCCGAACATGGGGTATGCAGTGGGGATGAGTAAGGGCTGTTAGTGGAGTCCGAAAAGCAGACCTGTTTCAAGGGGATTTGGGTCTGGCCAAGGGCTGTTTAAGGGGTCTGAAAATGGACCAAAAGAGAGGACATATCATGATCTGAAATGGGGCTGCTGCAGGGGTCGAACAGTGCTTTCAAGATGTCCTTGTGCAGAGGCCATAGTTGTCAAGGCGACAAGGCGTCCAAGGCGTTGAAGGGTACCGATTCCGCTTAGGCGACAAGGCGGCCGCTTAGGCGTCACCTAGGCAGTCAAGGCGGTAATCAAGGAAGGCTGAGTCGGGAGGTTGTTATATATAAAAATAAGCATAGATATAATTATATTTTTTATGTTATAATTGAATATAAGTGTTTTTATCAATGCACATAAGTAAATATGATGGGTGTGTGAAAGAGAAGAAGGTTAAATAGATTTTTATAAAATTTAAGTATATAACTCATTTATGATTATAAAATTTATATATGTGCAATAGTATAAGTGATGGTAAAATATTGTTATAATATTATTAAATGGGGGGAGCGCAGAGTAGTCGCAGATCGTATAAGTGATGGTAAAAGATTTATGTGTAATAGTATAAGTGAGACAAAGAGAGAGTGAAGAAAGAGCTGAAAAGAAACTTAATTAAGTATATAATATATGTTTATAATCATAAATCTTAAATATGTATGATAGTATAAGTGATAGTGCAATATATTTATATATTCAAACTATCATTAATTAAGTGTCCCTTGTTAGGGGTATCAAGGGGGAAAATCCCTCAAAATTATTTTTTAATGATGTAAAAATACCCAAGGTGCCTTGCCTGGGCGCCTTGGGCGCCTAGGCTGGCGCCTTGGACGCCTTGGGTGCCTTTTTGGCCCTAGACAAGGCGCCCTGGCAAGACGCCCTTGGAAAAGTGCCTTGCCGCCTAGGCGGCACCTAGGCGGGCGCCTTGACAACTATGGCAGAGGCAGATCAGTGATCTGTTTACGGGTGCTGCAGGTGGACGAAAATGGGGCTGATAAAGGTCCTTTGTGCAGGCCAAACAGGGGACAGAACCAGGCTGTGTGGGGACCGGTTAGTGGCTGTTTAGGGCTGTTAAAGGCCATGGAAAAGGAGCATCAGCAGGGATTGTTTAAGGCAGGCCAATAAAGTGAAGGCCAGTCTAGGCCATGAGAGGGATAGAGAAAGAAAGGAGAAAGGGAGGAGAAGGGATAGTCTTGAAGGGCTACCTGGCTAAGGCTTGTCCTTAACTTTTTTTTCTTCTTCTTCATTGCTGTTGGCGGCCGCCTTCCTCCTCCTCCTCCTCCTCCTCTTCTTCTTCTTCTTCTTCTTCTTCTTCTTCTTCTTCTTCTTCTTCTTCTTCTTCTTCTTCTTCTGTCGGCGCTGGAGACTGGAGAGTGTAGGACGTTATGTTGTGCTCCTCCCTCTCTCTTCTCCTTGCAGCTGGCTTCAGAACCATGGAATGGCCTTTTTTTTTTTCTTTTATATATGGCCTCCCCTCAACATGGCAGCGTACATGGGAGAGAAAGAGAGAGAAAAAGAGATGGGGAAAGAGGGAGAGAATCTTTCTACCTTCCTCAATTGGCCCAAGTCTTATCCGAGAAAGGTTAATTCTGAATCAACCTCATGACGGCTGGAGATTATATCGGTTTTTTGACATAATTCTCATCTGGATGGCTAGCAATTTGATGGTCAAAATTAATTCTTAGGCCGAAATTATTTAAATTAGTTATGAAAATGGCTAGAATTATCCAGAAGATGCTATGATGACTGTAGATCTTGTGCTCCATCAAATCTATGGTTGAGGGTCTTTAATTTGTCTAGAAATCACCGATTTGATGGATTTTCCAATCAGTACAATCTCGGCCCTTGACAATTTCAAAAATTACATTTAAAATTTAATTAAATAATTATACATTAGAACCTTGTTCTCTACACATAAATAGCCCTATCCATGAGTTGTTTGGACAGATTTGTCCCGTGCCTCAAAGTGCATGCGAGCTCTACAAATTTTTGAATTTTGTTCATAACTCCCTGAATACAGATCAAATCAACAATCTGACTTTGGCATAGTTCAACTGGAAGTCGAGCGGACATTCTGATAGTGCCGCATTTTAATGGGTCTACTTCGATTTGTCTGGGCTCAACATGGGCAAAACAGTCATTTTACCATTTTGGAGTCAGATTTTGACATTTAGGACACCACCGCAAAAGGTCTTGACTTGTACTATTCCGTGGGCCCACCTGTTCAAACTTTTGGGCCCATTAAGCCTTGTTAAAACTGTGTTAAAGTCCATTTTTACTATTTCGCCCATAAGTTGCTAAATGTGAGTCGGATTTCTAATTTGACTTTGGCATTTTTTCAGTTCGGCGGACCTTATGTTGTTGCCACTTTCTTATTAGGCCGCCCTTAAGTCACTTGGTCCAACAAGGGCAAAAATGTCATTTTGACCCCTGGATTTTGATATTTGGGACACCGTTGTGAAGACCTTGATTGGTCTTGTCCTATAGACTCATTTATTTTGTCTTTCGGGACCAATATACTTTGATAAGACCGTTCAGAAGTCGGCTCTTAGTGTTTCGCCTGTAACTTGTCAAATATGGGTCGGATTTCTAATCCAACTCTGCTATTGTTCAATATTGAGTTGAGCAGATCCAATGTTGATGCCAATTTGTTATTCGGCCAAATTTCAGTCATTCGGGCCAAAAAGGGGTAAAATGGTCATTTCATCATATGGAGCTGGATGTTGGCATTCAAGATAGCATTTCGGGCAAAAAAAGGGTAAAATGGTCATTTCACCATATGGAGCAGGATGTTGGCATTCAAGATAGCATTGCAGAGGTTTTGACCAGTTATGCACTATGGGCCCATTTATTTTTTCTTTTGAGGCGAATAAGCCTACAAAGACAATCTGGAAGTCCATTTTTGTTGTTTTGATCATAATTTGCTAGATACAAGTCAAATTTTCGATCTGACTCTGGGCAAGACCCGTTGATGGCTTCAATTTGTTATTGGGCTGACTTTCGATCGGTCAGACCCAATAAAGCTTATCAAGCCCGTTCGGCCCATTAGCCCTAAAGATGATACAGAGTGAGTCCCACTTGTTTGTTTAGCTTTCTTTCTTGTATTTTCGTTTGAAACTTGCTATTCTTAGCAAGGTGCGACTCAATTCAAACTATGTTGAAATGGAGATCCCACCATGAGATCCCAATTCCAAAGATATGTGTGTGAGCCTCTCTTTTTTACGCGTCTGTTCTTAGAAAGAAAGACATCTCCGGACTTTTCTAGGAAAATAGGTGATATCCTAAAAATATTAGGTAGTCCGGTGATAGTTTTAAAAAATATTAGAACCGAGGTTCGGGTTCTTTGAAAAAATTTGATTTTTGACCATTCTTTGCCGGATGGTGCGAGTACCCGGCGTTAACTTACATCGAGCAACGGCTCAAACGCCTTTGATTAACCGTCGCGGCAACCTATTTTTGGAGACATGCACATCCACAAAAAAAGTAAAGAACTCAAAAGGGCAGCGGCCTTTTGAGTCCGATGAGATGCAAACCGACTTGTTCGGGTTGATTTCATTTGTTTGTTGGTTGATTTTAGATCGACTTGAAAGTCGGCTTTGAGTTTCGGAGTTTGAATCAATTTGTTTGATTGATTTGTTTATTGTTCATTTTGGTTTCGGTTTGACCAGTTTGGATTGCTTTGGACCTGTTTTTGATTTTGATTTTGATGTGCTTAAAGTGTTTTAAGCATGTTTGGTATTTGTTGTTTGATTGGTTTGTTGAATTTTCAGATTTTGGATTTTTCAGATTTCTGGATTTTTTGTTTTAGGTGGGTTTTGATCCACGTTTTGAGATGTTTGAAATGTTGTTTAATTGATTTCTTTTGGGAAGAAGTTTAGTGGATTTTAAGTGGATTTTCAGATTGCTAAAATCAGATTTTTGAAGCTTGCTAGAATCTGTTTTTAGTGGATTGCCTAAATCTGATTTTTGTTTTGGCAGATTTTATTGAAATCTGATTTTTTGATGGTTGACAGATTTAATTTGAATCTGAATTTTGTCTGTTTTGGATTCAGTCAAAATCTGATTTCTTGGTTTAATGAGTTTCAAAACCGGTTCACTCCTTTGTTGAAGATCGGTTGTTGGGATAAATCGATGTGAGTTCAAGTTTGAATTTCAGATTTCTTTTAATTCTGATTTTTTATTGTTTTGATTTTCAGATTTGATTTAATTCTGTTTTTGTTTGAATTTTTAGATTTGATTTTCTGTTTTTGATTTTCTGTTTGAATTTCCAGATTGATTTTGAAATGGTTTTATTTTTTGTTTGGCGGTTTGCATCGCGTCCGACCCATCGGGCTACCATCGGGTGCCCGGTTTCATGCATCTCAAAGTTGACATAGAAGGTCACTTTCATTTCATATGTGATGAAGTACAATGATGTAAGAAAAGATAGGCAATTCTTCCCCCAATATGGGTTCTTCACCAATTCTGGAAAATTTCGGCATTACGACGGCATGCCGGTCATTTTGAACTTAGTAAAGTTTTACCCATCCAAAATAGCCAACCTTAGCTTAGCCATATTGGGGGAAGGATCGTCGGCTACGGGAGCATGCCCGCGCCACCGTCCGGATCGACATTCCGGGGTGGACCCGGGGGGAGTCGTCCAAGGTTGGAGTCCCCGCGAAGGGTGGATCTCCGTAATTTAATATTGCTTTCGCATTCTGAATTTTTATTTGTTCATTTTTTTGGAACAAGGCCATGGAGACCGGTTCGATTTCATCGGTGTTCCGAGCCGGCCTTCAATCTTCATAGGCCCACCGGGGCTGTCTTGGACTGTTTTGGGCCGGAAGGGCCTGTTGGGAAGCCGCTGCACTGCTGGAACTGCCTGGTTGGACCGACTTGGAAGGCCACCCGGCTGTGCCCTTGGCCCGTCGGACGGTTTCCAAGGGGTGCCGGGCCGTCACCTTCAAGTCGGCCCACATTCAAACCGCTGTCCACCGCTTCATTTCACCTCTGCAGAACCTGTTTTGGGAGTTTTCTCCCCTGCTGCAGCGGCATGGAGTGTGGGCAGAAGAGGCGGAGAATGATCTGTTCTTGGGACTGCTCAAAGGGGCAGCTTCGGACCTGCTTTGGCTTGCTCAAGGGGCAATAGAACAGGGGTATTTGAAGGTGCTCCAAAGGGAACCAAGATAAGATAGCAAGGATAGCCACAAAGGGGCTGTTTTGAGTAAGGGAAATGAGGATCCGCCCGGAGTAGACTTGGCCCATCGGACGGTTTCCAAGAATCCCCGGGTCATCCACCCTCTCCTAGGGCTCTAATAGGTGCCACAAAGGGGCTGTTTGTGACCGGTTTTGGGGATCCGGATGTGGGCTGGACAGGGGCCTGAACAGGGTGTATTTGGGTTGCTGCAGGTGGACCGAGATGGGTCTGCGCAATGGCACTTGGCTGGGCCGAAAGTGGACCTGCAGGGGGGTCTGCTAAATGGGCCGCAGAGGGGCTTTTAGCAAGCTATGTTGGGGCCGGATTTGGGCTTATTCTGGGATTTTGGTTGGGCCGAAATAGGCCTGCACAGGGGGGTTTTTAGGGGCCTGGTTTGGGTGGCTGCAGGTGGCTGCGCATGGGCCTGGTTTTTTTTTTTGAATTAAAACAGGTGTAGTTCGGGGGTTTTCTTGAATGGGCTGCAAGGGGCCTGATTATGGAGTGAGTATGGGCCAGATATGGGCCTGAAATGGGGCTTGTTTTAGACACCTATAGGGAGGGAGTGTTCGGCTGAGCCAAGGGGTCTGCAGGTAACCGAAAATGGTCTACATAGGGGCCAGATCTCTGGGCTTGGAAAGGAGGCCGGTGCAGTCCATATCAGGGTGGTTTAATCAGGCCAAAATGGGGCATTTTCTGCAGACAGGGCAGGGGCTGAAGATGGTCGCTGGAACAGATAGAAAAAGGAGCCCTTAGAGGGCTATGTAATAAGCATATGTATATTGCCTCCTTCCTCCCTTGTCTTCTTCTTCTCTTCTTCTTCTTCTCTTCTTCTCCTCCCTGGTCGCAGGCAGCAGGTGGCAGCAGGATGAGGGCTCAAACCAGCAGCCTGGCGGCGTCTTCAGCAGCCTCTCCTGTGGCTGGCGTGCCCCTCTTCTCTTATAGAGAGTGGGGGGGCAGATGAAAGGCCAGCAGGTGTGGTACGTTGGTGACCTTTGGCCTCCCCCATGGAGGTTACTCCATTTAACCCAATTGATTGACTGGCTGTCCCTTCATCTTCCCCCTCCTTCAACTGACTGATGGGAGGCTGAGGTGGCAGCATGGTGCGCACAAAGATGCTGAGGTGGCAGGTGGTGCGGCTGGGCCTGTTCACACTGGAGCCGAAGTGGGCCTGGCCCAGATTTGGGCCTGCAGTGGGCAGCCGTGGGCCTGGTTTCTGGGCCAGCAGGAGGCTGCGGCCCAAGCTCTCCTATGGGCTGCGCACAAGGCCTAAATTTGGCTGAAATATGTCAATTATGGGCCAGGTAAATAAGGCTCCTGCTGGGGTGCCCAATTTGGCCCAATTGTGGCTGATCTATGGGCTGTTGGCCCAGCTCCTAAGCCTGCCTATTTGTTCTCCTTCTTTTTTTAAAAAAAAAGGTACGCCAACAATATGCTAGCATTCTTATGAAATGATTGCTAATAAGTGAAAGGAATTATTAAGCCTCCTCATTTTCTTTTCCGTCCACACTGCCTATGATAAAGCATTCTGGAGCAGATTCCAGAGCCTTCAACTTCACATCAAGAGAACTGCTTCATTGAGATATAAATTCTACACTACTTGAAGACTTCATTATCTGCGTTTCCATCATTCTTTTGTGTATTAAATTGGATAATAGCACAATCAATAAGCAGATGATCAGTAACCTTCTTGGCAATGCAATGAACACAATTAACTGATGATGACCATTGCAAAAACGATAAGATGTCAACATTGGTAATCTTTTCCAAGCGAATTTCTGGTTGAGAAATTTATTTTTTGTAGTTTCTGGGTGATTTCATCTTCACTTCTTGTTGGGGATGGCGTGCATTTTGTTTTGTTGTTTTTCCAATTCCTTATAGTTCTTTCATATGTATTCTTTTCATGTTTCTTCTTTTCTTCTTTTTTGTTAATTGAATGTTACCTTTTGGATGCTTTTCTGAAGGGTGTCTTTACTACCGTCCTAACATTCTTTTGGCACTTTATTTCAATAAATAATTACATCATTTCCAATTATTTGATACTTGAGCTGCTGTGTCCTGAGTTAAAGTCAGGTTATGTCAATCCAACAAACCCTTCCTTCTTTCATAGTTGGCAAAAAAACATTGAATAATCACATCACTTTTAGCCTGTTTAAATATCAATCTTCTGATGGTACATTTGGCACAGTTGTGTAGCTGGTAAGTCTCTGTAGATGGTGGGATTATGTTAGTCATTGAATATCCTTTCCCATGAAAAATTTTCTTTTAAGTGGTTGAAGGAGTAAATGCTCGAATGTCCATTTACAAGACATGCTTACTCACGTTCTCTTTTTTACTTTGAGACATTTGAAAACATTCTGGTGTTTATTTTATGTGTTTCTTGGATGGAGCCATTTTTCACACCACTGTTCAGCAAGATTGATCTCTTGCATTGCTATGTTCATGGAATTGATCTTTGAACCCTCAGAAATTTTCTCTCTGAAACTGCAGATCTGGGCAGAGATGCAAAATGACTTTTTACCGAACTTTATACTATGCAATACCACTCAACGTTTTGTTCGCTCTACAAAGGGGACCACACAATTGAATCAGAAACCAACTGTTTCTGCAGTAAAGCCTTACTACTACTACGGCTCTCAAGTATGGCTTTTTAACTTTTCTATCACCTTTTCTGTTTGCAATCTCTACTGTAATGGAAACAGCTGAAAGTTTCAGGTGTACACAGTTCTCTACACAACATCCTTGTCAGTGGTTATCTTTAGCATGTACATTTTGTGAAAGACTTGTCTTAGACAGCTGATGCCATTGTCCTTTCTGTAGGCTCTTATTTTCTTGATCTTAGAATTTCAACCATAATTTATATTTTTCTTGAGAGCTTAATAATCTTAGAATTTCAACCAGTGTACTATATATTCACCTGTAGATAAATTTTTCATCTTATTTTAGTAAAATTGTGACAGCTTCCACTTCTTGGAAAGTTGGACTGTTCAAGATATGTGGCAATTTTGTCAAAAGCATAGTTAGAGCAGAATGTCATTTTGGAAATTCATAGGAATGCAGATCAACTTCTTTTCACATGGATCTTTATGCAACTGAATAAAGGTTTAGAAGAGACACTTAAGCTAGAGAATTCTTTCTTCATTGGATTGCTTCACATAACTTATGTGAGTTTATGCATCACTCGATAATGCACAGGCTGTTAGACCAGATTCCTGGTAGTGTATTAGCAACAAAAAATTAAGGTTCTATTAGGCCAAAAACCATCATGCTTCAATTGGAGTTTTCCAATTAAGGTGTAAATTATGTGTTTCCCAATGAGATGAAGCACTGGCATCACATAGCTGTACTTTTTCTGGCAGCTTTTGCTAATAATCATTAACTGTGAATGCAATATAGTGATTCCAAATGGTATGTCTGTGGATACACTTTATTGTCTTTTCATTTGGATTTCATCATACCAAGACTATTCACGGCAAATACAGTTTCATTGTTGTTTTCTTCAAGCATTGTGTTGTCTAAAGGTTTTCTCTACTGTGTCCTTAATTTCTTGTTTATCCTATTCAAAGGTAAAAGAATTAGAAGCCACAATTTCATTTAAATTCAATTTAATATGTATTTTATTTTTAATATATTTGTTTTTGTAGGAGTTGAACGAAGCATATCAGAGCATTTCAGTGCTGTACAGTGAATTCTTTGGACTGCCTCACATGTCTGCAATAGTCAAGGTTCTGGGTTCCAGATCTCTGCCTTGGCTTATTCGAGCATTGCTGGATCACATTTCAAACAAGGTGAGTTAAAGAAAAAGAAAACACTGTGGAAATGTTAAAATTTTGGAAGCAACAGCAAATACAGGATAAAGCTTCCGGGTCAGATTGTAGACCTTTCTTGCATGTTCGCATGTTCCGATCTAGCACGTGGCATTATTATCATGCCATGATGGGAATCATTATATGAGTGTCGTCATCTTCAGAAGCTTTTAACTAATGCGATTTTCATTTTTTCTTTATGTCAGTAGCACTTTGAAAAAGTGTAATAGTTTTGTTCTGTTTTTATATGCATTTTCACTTTTCACTTAATAAACCTCCTACTTCCCATTGAATTATAAACTTTTTTGATTTATAAGATGTCTCAGGTGGCATCTGCTGTCTAGAAAATCAACTTCTTTGCAGTATTCAGACAGATATCCTGAACATGGTTTCTGCAATTTATGAACTGAAGTTATTGCAAATTCACTTTTATATTGCGATTTTTTTAGTTGAATATTGCACAAATGTTTCAGATTACTTCTGTCATGCCGAAAGTGATTGGCTTACAAGAAGCACTACCAAAATCAATTGGCCTACTCTCATTCGATGCTGGCATCTCAGGTACTTCGCATAGAAATCATGACCTAGCTTTCTATAATGAATAATAACTGATTGTATTATCAAACAGAATTTTCTCATTTGCAGTTTGATTAATTCAACATACTGCTTTTTAGACAACTTTCTTCTGCTTCTTATAACCAGCTATTCTACTTGCCTATTACATTTAAATATATTATCTTCTCTGCAAGGATTGTCATCTCGAATCTCGGCTTTGTCTTGGGGGGTGAAAGAGAAGAGATCTTGGAGAGATCTCAAAAAAATCTCAGGAGATCGGATCTTGGATTCTCGGATCAAAATGTATATATGTATGAAACATAACATAATATCTTATAAAATTAGGAGTACATCAATGAATTTACATGAAAATATATAACACATTTTGTACATCAACTGTGTGAATGAACAATTACAAAGTACTTTCAATACCAAAAAGATGATCTTTGTATTTCTAAAAGATTTAAACTTGTATATAATCTTATTTAAATACTAATAGGGTATTCAACTTGTAACACATTTTTATGTGATAGTATAATTGATAGTGAAATATATTAAATGTGTTTACACTATCATAAACGGGGCACAGAGTAGTCGCAAATCTCGCTGATCTCGTGTCTTGGCCCCTTGGCGAGACTGAGATCTCGTGAGATCTCGGCGAGATGGAAAACCATCCCATCTTCCTATCTCTTAGTACTTGCTGACCCCCTAACTTTTTCTCAGTTTTTTGACACAAAAGATGGTTGCTTTTTTATATTTCTGACATTTATATTTCAGCGTTAAATTTATGATGCTATTGATGACTCATAGATGCACATATAATATAATAAAATATAAATATATATTAAAAATATGTCTTGCCTCAAGCACTTAAGAGATGAGAGGTCCTCCCGTGTTGGGTGCCTAGCGCCTCACACAACTTAATTTCCACTCCTAAAAAGCTTTTCTTAGAAATGTACGGTACCACTATTTGTAAAGGAAGATTGTTAATAAATATTATACGGAAACCACAATATTAGTAAAATTCTTTTTTTGCCAAAGAACTCCATAGCTTAGCTTTCTTGAATGGCAGATTGATTTTGGAAGCTTTACGATTACATGTGGTAAGAGCATTCTCAATCTAAGGTCTTGAAAGATAAAATGCTTGCTAACTGACTACATATATTTACCTCAAATTCCTAAGCAAGTATCTAGGAGTTTCAGTGGCTCAAGGTAGGAAGGATCGGAAATTGGATTGGGATCGGGTTGGGTCAGCCGACCCAATCGGCTTGGTCGGTTAGGATTGGATCCGGTTAATTGTTTGATGTTAAAAATATAAATAAATATTAAAATAACAAAAAATACAAAGTTTATCTAAATAGTTAAAATAAAATTTTTATAATTTTTCTATGATAAATATCAATTTATACAAATATTAAAAAAGATAAAAATAAAATCGTGAAAAATGCACGGGAAACACTCCCTCCTTTAATCGGACAATCTGAAGCGGGAGTGGGTCAGGTGGCACAGAAACCATCCAGATCGGGTCAGGTAGGCCTAACCTGATCTGGCATTCCATGGTTTTACTATCTATTGTGAAGAAGAAATTATGACAATGTCAAAACTTAAATAATTTAGAGTAATATTAAGGGTCTCAGAAACGAGTGATAATATCCAGCACAAAAGAAGCAATTTTTATAGAGCTTTGAATGGTCTTAAGATTGATGAGGAATCGATGATAAAGAAAATGTGATATCATTACAAGAAGAAACTAGACATCTCTTGGACTTGCTGATGCCCATCCATGAGTAAAAGTAAAGGTGAATGTGGAAACTTGTGGCATGTACATTTTTAGCTTGCGGTCTTCGTATCAAGAAGTTAGTTGATAGCCTTTGACCAAATAATTTCAGTTATGGATCGGTCCCTGGATTGACCAAGGACAATCCTGATTCAGATCAGCAAATTGTCCAATCTGCTGATGGTGGCTGCCAAGGCTGCTCATCCTAAGCCAGGGTAAGCTTGATTCTAGGGTCGACTTCTGCCGAGATCAGTCTAGATTTCGGTCTGAACAACCAATTCTAGAGTGAGCCTGAACCTATCTTGTGGGATCATGGTTTGACATCTCGCGAGATTCGGTTGTGTGAGCCATGTGACAACCAGAATGGGTGGTCTAATCACATGTGTCAGTCATGCCTGGGCCGGTGTACGCGTCTATCATCTAATGTAAAATTTATCTGTGGACCAAATTTTATTTTATTTTTTGTTTTTTATGGTTTATATTTTCATGTCGAATTGTCTAACATAGATATAAAAATAAAAAATAAAATATAAACTATAAGAAGATGAAAACAAGATGCATATAGATCATCTTTTTGATATTGAAAATATTTTGTAATTGCTCATTCACATAATTGATGTATAAATATATTATATTTTTTCATGTAAGTGCATTAATGTGCTCTATTTGTATAAAATATTATGTTATGTTTCATTCATGTAGACATTTTAATATGATTTTTCAAAATCTGATCTCCCAAGATCTCCTCTTTCACCCCCCAACCAATACGAAGCCGAGATACGATATGTTAATCCAATCCTTGCATGGGATCATAATCTTCTGCCTGCAGAGGGGAGGCTGCTGCCACCTTGCATCTTCCTCACCCTAAACAGACCGAAGGGACTCATGTTGGGTCCATACCCGATATGCAGGACGAACTCTGGCTCTTAATGGCTCCATAGACCCAATATGCAGGGACATTGTTGGATTTGGCTCATATCAGGTCTATAAAACCCATACATGTCTCCTTCACTACCTGTTTAGGTTGGAGAAGGCGCAGGGCGGCGGTGGTTGGTCCATCACTGGAAGGAGGCGATCCAACTGGATCCGGGCTGCCACATCACCAGAGATCAGTCTGGGAAAGGACTGATCCAAGCTGATACCACTTCTCTGTGAAGCTGATGCCCAGACTGCAGTTGATTTCTTAATCTCATGACTCATCAATAATCTATACCACTATGACTATATTAGCAAAAATAGTAAACCATAAAATGTTACCTATGTTAGCGCTGACTGCATTGTCTGTGATTTTAGTTATGGCATTATAATGCTTTTAGAAACACATTGGTACTGGGACTTTAAGCTGTCTGATCCTACTCGAGCACTCAGAAATTGAGTACTGATCTGCATCCGTTGCCACGGTGACCTTCTTGCCATAGCCATAAGGGTTCTATCTGCAATTGCACATCTCCTAGTTGATTGAAAACTAGTTGACTGTAAATTGCACATTAAATTTAATATTCTCATCTATGGCTCGTTGCATGCTTCCCCTGAACTTGACCAAAAGACAAATAGTTTATCAGATATTTAAAATCTCCTCATCTAACATCTTCATGGATCCCTGGGCTCCCTGCATATGTTCCCATGGAATATGCTTTAGATAGCTGCATGACAAAAATCTCCTTGTGCACATTATGAAGCTTCTAAAAGTACTTTCTTTCTGCATCATTGCGTGAGGAATGTATGGAGAAAAGAAACCACTCAGATCCTCTCCCACTTTCTGTTCTCGATTGGCTTAATACAAATCCCACAAACGAACCTGGACAAATATTTAGTTCCATTCAATCTCAGAATTCAATTCTATTAGATATTGATAATTTTTATAATTTTATATATTTAAGATTATATTCTTCTTGTTTCTTCTGAGAAAATTATAAAATGTCATGATTACCATGGTCGTCAATGTGCATGACTACATGCCAAGGTGGCTTTCCAGGACTGCCTAGCCAGGGCATCTTCCTGGGATCTCAAAAGACACACAAGACACTCACCTAGTCACCCAAGGCAAACAATACAACTGCCTCGTGGCCTATTTAATGATAGTGAAATCATATTAACAGATTTCACCATCACTTATAGTATTATATGTTTAAAATTTGTAATTATAAATGTCAAAATTTTTAAATTATAAATTTTTTTAACCCTTTTTTCCCTCCCTCTCAGTTTATGAAGATTAACTCTTTCCCAAAAATATATTCCTACGTATACATAATTACATAAATAAAAATACGTTTGCGTGCATTCACACATAACACAATCAATTATAACATACACATCTATTTGTATTTATGTATATATGCTTATACATAAATAAATATAGCATTAACATTTAATTATATATATTTGTGTATATATATGTATATGTGCATTGTATATGTATGTATTGTGAGTATACATATAAATACACACGTATATATAGTATTAACATCTAATTTTAACGCTTAGGCCATGCCTAAGATGCCACCTTGTCGCTTAAGCAGAATCGGCACCCTTGAATGCCTTGGGTATTGTGCCGCCTTGACAACTATGGTGATTAGTTATGTAGTATATATACAATAAAGCTAATTTTTTGGTTTGGTTTTATCAGTTATGGACCATACTAGTCATCTGTTCAAACTAAATTGAGCCACCTATTTTAGTTTGTTAAGGCTGTGTGAAGTGTGAACTGTGAACCAAACAGTGAAATCCCTTGCTTGAATAACTCAAGTAATTGATCTGGGATATGGCTGGGCGACCTTTGGATGAGTGATTGTTGACCTCAAATTTTTGGGTGTCTGGAAATAGATTCAGGTTTTTTTAGGGTGACAAAGTCACAATTTATTAACTAAAAGCAGCAAGTACATGAAGAGGATACAAAAACCAAAGAGACAGATGGCAGGTTACAACAAAGTGTGCCAACCAAAGTCACTACCAAGATGGTAGCATTTTGGTGGTACTATAACAAGCATTTCCATGCCAAAAGTTTGTTCCTGAAAGCAAAAGGGTCTGGGTGATGCCCAGTGAACACTAAGAATCACTCTTTAACAAAGGTAGCAGCCTGCTGCAAGATAGTCACCAGATTCTGAAACAGATCCTCAAAAATCCTCCTATTCCTTCACATGTTTGCATGTGAATATAGGCACCGGGAAATAGACGCATATTAAGTAGGGTAACAGATTAATAACTTTTACATGTTTGCATCACCACAACCACATTCTATCAACTTGGTCACTAGCCCAATATGGCTATCATGCCTTCAGCCTAACAGTGGGAGAAGCCTCCACTGGCCATCAGGGCAATTTGCCAACCCCACTCTGGCAGGGGAACCACCCAATGGGGGAACCCCACAATTGGTTAAACAGCCAAGTTAACTATCTTAAAAATGTCTAGTGGTGTTGGTACATTAAAAATGGCCATCGGGGCAATTTGCCAATGCTGGCTTCAGCACAACCTTGGTGACACGGAAGAGGCTGCCCAGTGATGAGGTCCTGTGCACGTGACCTCTGGGATCTCAGTAGTCCATCACCGTGATCCACTGAAATCAACACAAATTAGTAGGTGTTCACTCTTACAATTATTGTGCAGCAGCATCAGGAGAGATCTCCATACTAAAATTGTCTTACACAAACTGTTGAGCATTTCAGGCATGCAAATAGTTCATGGATTATGGCACACAATCCATGGTCAGGGTATTTGTAAGTTTCAGGAAACTATCGAGGATCCAAATTTGTCTACTTGCCGAGTGGTTCAAGAGAATTGCACCTTGATGAGTCGGAGCTTCAGGGTATGAGAGATCATGTCCAGTGACTTGATCATACTGTCCATCCTGGATCCAACTCAGCTTCATACCCATCCTGTTTTTCATCACTGTGCCCTTTATAGACTGTTTGTTAATGGTTACCTGCTAGTCGATCAGGCTTTGAACGAAGGACCTATGATTGGATAGTTTCTACTTGGATTCCAACACATTGTGTGCTTATTCTTGGTGTTAAGGAATGTTAGTAGCCGGTGCCTCTTGCCCGCCTGGTCTTATCTTTTCTTTTAGGGCAATCCACAGAGGAAAATAAAATCAGGAAACAAAATATATACGAGCAAAGCTGAGAAAATTGGAAGGCGTAAGGAAGAGTGGATCCATTCAGGGAATCAATCAAATCTGCCTGCAAAGAGGGAAGAACCTAGCCGTGCACCAACCAAGCCAAGTTAAATGATATAACACTCCCAACCATTGCAATACGAACAGTAAACATCAAGTGTCCATGTCATCAGAAACAGCCCATTCTTGGATAAAATTGATCTCCATGGGAATGATGTCTTAACCGAGGATCTAGTGTCATTGAAGATACACTGATTCCTGTTCTTTCAAATACCCCAAAACATGGTTCATTGGGTCTCAACTGGGTCGGGCTGGGTTGCCCAACCCGGTCAGAAATCTGACTGACTGGCTGAGTCTTGACCCTGGGTCACCAACCCAGTGCTGGGTCGCATGACCCACCCTGCGACCCATTTGGTACCCTGCCCGACGGGGTCACGTAATGGTTAGAAATAGCTTGGCTAATTGAGGGCTAGCTGTTTCTAACTATTGGAAGGGCTCCTAAAGCTTTCCAAGGCCCCTTCAGGGCCTATACCTCCTCTCACCCTCACACCTCCCCCGCTGATGTGGGACAATCGACTAAAAAATGATTAAAATTTTAAAATGACTAAAGTGTCAAACTGGAATTTTAACTAACTACAACTAATTGAATTGTCTTGAATCCTGTTTATTTTTCCCATATACGTCTCGATGGGCCCGATGGTGCTGTGGGAGTTGGGAGGCCACAGCAGTGGGCGCCCATGAGGTGGCTGTTAGGAGACCGTCTGCTCACAAAGGCATCGATGGTGGGTGGTGGGGTCCTTTCACGTGTATGGATTGTGGGTCACGCGGTGCCAGCTGGGTCGACAAAGCCTCACTCGTGCGTGTTTGAGAGGAAGAGAGTGTGGGGTACATGGACTTATACTGGCCATCACGAGCGTGGGGATGTGGCTCCAATGCAAGGAGTCTTGGCAGAAACTTCTGGAATCTGTGCTAAAAATGGGCTATCGAAACTCCTTTTTGTCCCTAGCGTGTCGTCATCCCGTGAACAAGGTGCAGCCATCAGGTGTGCCAGCACCGGAAGGATGACGGCACCTGTGCCAACCTCCTGGAGAGGGCCGATCGCGTGGGCCGGCAACGGCTCAGGTCACTGATGACGCAGCCATCATCATCCACATGCGCTGTCGTCATGTGGTCGCCCCATGAACAGAAGGTTAGCGGCATGAATGGGTGGAGGAGGTGGCCACTCAGGACTGTCAGCACGGCGTTCTCTTCCGCACCATCATCTCCGAAGGAGCAGATCTTGTAGCCGTCTTCAAACCCTACGGGGATCACCGGAGTTGAGGAAGATGACGATCTGATTGGACCGTGCGTAGTGGCCTCCAGATCTGAAGGGGTTGTTGCCGTTGACGAAAAAGAACGCTGAGGAGAGGACAATCAACCACAGCAGGGGACGGACAGGTCCGAGAACCACCGTATTTGCCATCGCCAAAGTCATTCTGTTTGGGGGAGGAAGGCAATGCTGGTGACGTTGAACAGAAGCGAATGCAGACTCGAATTGCCAATCTCTACTTGATCAGCCAAATCTTGGTGTTGAGGGGAACCGAGAAGGGAACAGGGGAGGAACAGTGCGGAGGCCAGAGGATGTGGAGGAAGGGAGGGGAAGGCCGCAACCTAAAGGCCTTCTTGGCCAAACTAGGGAGACAAGGAGGAAGACTAGGCTGAAGCCCCTCCATGCGGGAGAACCAAAACCTGAAGCTCCAAAAATTGGTATCACTGTATATCATCGTGGTTCACATAGGTCCTCTTTATATAGAGGAAGGAGATATTTACAAAAAGATCTGCGGTGACTTTGCACTTATAGACCTGTTCATAAAGGGACTTGAATTTTAAAGAACCTAAAGTATCAAAAATTCATCCCCATCACCCACTCTCTCTAAACTCTCTTCTCTCTCTAAAAACTCTTTCAAGATCTCTTGTGTAATTTCTCTCTCTAAAGCACTCTAAGAATCTTGATTTTCCAATCCATTTCAATTTTTTAAAGATTTTTTTGTTTAATCATGTTACTAACCCCTTTTCTAAAGTGTTAACTTTATATTTTTAAGCTTTCACCGTGTCTTCACTAAGCTGTGACAATCAAACTTTCGGCATGACCTAGAACAATCTGGCCTTTACTACATTGCAATCTAATATCCATGGCAGAGAGGAACATTCAATGTATGTATTGTGAAAAGAGATTTTCTGGTTGAAGTATCACCTCGTCATGATGAAAGACAATATTGCACCATGCACATGGACACCACCAAAGGTAAGAGCTTAATTCCATAGGTATTTACAAGTATTGGAACAAGCAAAGGGAGTTTCAAAGCGGCATAAGGAGATCGTCCGGAAAGAAATTTTCAAGCCCACAAGATGCTCAGTTCACATACACAAGACTAGACAAGAGTGCCCAGAAATTCCTCGAGATGAAGATTTTGATGACGGTCTGTTGCCATTAATGTTTATCAAATCATATCAATGTTTGTATGAGTTTAATATTTAATCATTAGGCAAGTTACAAGTCATTTGTGGACGAAGAGATGTATCAGTGTGTTGGCCGATTCATTGCCCAAAATTTGGAAGTGGGAGAGGACGCGTAAGTGGGAAAATATCAAACAACCAGAAAGAAGAGATTCATGATCTCGCAGTAAATGACGACTCAACAATATGTCATATGGATCTTGTCATCGCACACCTTTGTAAGAGAAATTACCATCATGACATCATTGAAAATTTTACGGATATACAAGGAGAAGATCGGGCAAGTGACATCAAAATGGTTATTTCATAGTGGCATACCAACTAATAGAGGTGCAAATGAGCTGAGCCAAGCTGAGTAGGGCTTTATTCGAGCTCAACTCGATGATCTATATCGTTACTCAAACTTAGCTTAATGCTTGGTGAGAATTGGCTATTGTGGCTTCATGGGGATTATGATTGATATAATCCTGTCCCAATAACATTTTTTTAAAGTTTTCAGTGTCAACAGCCTGGAATGAAGGTCAGTGTCAAAGGTGCTGGACCTGGCTTGGCATGGACAAGGTATCGGAGTATCTACTGAGTAGGTCTTGGTTGCCCATTCTTTCTCCAACAAACTGACAGGAGAGGCAACCCAACTCACCCAACACCTGAGGAAAAGGAGTCATCCCAGGCTCCCAGCCCACTCAGAAGCGCAAGGGGTTATGACCTGGATCAGAGGCCTACTGCCAAAAAGTTGATCTGAAAGGGCCTCCTCCATGTGTCCTGCAATTGAGTGAAGACGAAAATGGCCCTGTTCATTTTTCTTATCCAATCCCGATGCAAGAGCTGGTGTAGTAGCCCTAAGTTTCCAAGGCAGGCCTTGAGAAAAGGTACATCTTGCAATATAACCTTCACCTTGTGCACATCGACTGACGCACCTACTCTCTTTGAACCAGCAATCCGGTCTTGCGAAACACCAGAAATGAAATATTCTGTCTGTCCTGTGTTCATAATTATGTGCTATGACTGGATTTCTCTGAGAGCTTTCAATCATGCCATTGACAACTTGGTTCTAGCCACCTCTGCTGCCCAGGTGGTTTTACTTGTATCCTTCTTGTTGCTGATTCCCCTACAATGGTCATCATTGGTGCTGAATTTCTCTGTAATTGAGACCCAGTAATCAATACCTAAGCTTCAGTCTGACTCTGAGCTTCGCCAGTGGCAACATGGATCATTAAACATGATTCTAGCCTGAGCAGACTTGAAAGACCATCCTGAAAGGCAGTTTCATTTTACTTTTTTGAGTTCACTGATCACCTTTGCCACCTTCTTTAAGGTTTTGATTTCCGAAAGGTGGAGAGTGCTGTCCAACATAGCACCACCTAGTAGGGATTTCTTCAACTCCAATGGTCCAAAAATCTGGCATCCATTGAAAGGATACTAACAAACCACTATCGCCGTAAAAGTTCCTTTCACAGCAGATGGTACCCACCACCCTGCTGGATAAGCACAAACAAGGAAAGCCCTGTTTTCAGCCTCTGCTAGCGACCACTTTTTCATCGAAGGTCACCACTGCAGATGTTGTTTGCTGTGGATCTGTAAATTATCCTACCATATGATGTCATTTGCCTTGTTGGACTTAACAGAGGCCTCTGGCTCAAACTTTACTACTCTAGCTAGATTCTACATTGTATGGGGTCAGTCTGCTACAGTACCCCCCAATGCATCATAAGCAACACACCGCCTTGTCTGTCTGGTCTGCAAGAGACCACTTAGTGACCTACCCCTAAGCATCTTGTGCATTTGCTTTGAAGTTGCATAGGAAGGCTCTTCTCTGCTTTCTGCCATTGTGAGATCACCTCTTGACCACGTTTATGCTTTTGACGACAGTAGTCTTTCATCACAAGTGAGAGGGACTTGCTTCACACCTTTTTCCTCCAATAAACTGTCTTCCATACCTCCTTGCTCTCCTGTTTATGTAGACCAAAGATAGTTAACATATTCTCTAAGCTCTTATCCTTATCGAGATGGATTTGCCGGGGAGCAAAGCATGCTGTCAAGGGTGACTGTCACTGCATAGTGGTTCTGGTTGTTCACCCCAATTATGAACCTCACTGGCCCAACAGCAATCGCACCTACTCTGATTACCTATCATCTTGTCTATCTGTTGTTAGTGTCTCTTACTATTTTTGTATCACTTGTCATATCCAAATCTTCTTCTTTCCCTGTGCTTTGTTTATCCCATGGTGAGTTCTTCTCTTACCATCATGTTCTTCAAATGATGATGACTTAAGTGCTTGTAACTTTTGCCTTCAGGTTACTTGCTTTACTCTTCTGGTGGCTAAGTCATGTTGGCTTTTCTTCTCTGTTTTAGAATTCTTAAGCAACCTCCATATGCAGATAATAGTTTTCTTATGGGATGGATCATCAAGTATATCCATCTATTGTGATGGCAGGTGGCACTTAGATGGGGGTGGAGAATGGGGGTGGCAGGAAATTGATTGTTATTACCATGGGATCCAGGTATTATGATTAGGATCAGTGAGTACTGTTGGCACTCAAAATTTCATATGAAGTTTAGGCATATGTAAATAGGGAATGAAATACTTAATTCCCTGTGGCCTACCATCGGTATATGAATTAAGAGAGGCCCAAGGATATATCCAAGACTGGCCCAATATAGCATATGAAGAAATCTAGCCCCCTACCTAGAATGCCCCCCTGTTTGAAGGCCATATGGGAAGGCCTTTGGAAGGAAAGGAGGGCTCGGAGATAATCTGAAAAGGAGGCCATGCTGGTTCTTATTTTGAAGGCTTCCGGTATATATATATATCCGAATTTAGACATACATTTGATTGGTAGCATGAAGACATGTTCTTATCAAAAGTCCGAAGGTAAGAAGGACCGGAAATAGTAGACAAAAAGCCCAAATTGGCTCCTGTCTAACATATCCGGCTATAATTCTAAGCTGGCAACTAAAGGCCCACTGCCCGATATACACATATGAAAAGAGAGGGCAGCTGCTGTATCCCATTCAGAAGATCCAATCCAGTACATTGAAGGTCCGGATCTTCACATATATGTTCGAATCAGCACAATTCATTGACCTATCCAATGGGATCCAATTCGGCGTAAGAAGAGGTCGGGACCTCAAATGATACCCATAGAGGCATATGCTTGAGAGATGTAAGGGATGATTGAGGGAGACCCGACTAAGGACAATGCGTGAAGGAGCCGGATTTTTCAGAAGATGCACACGTAGGGACATCCTCATACTGGCCGGCCATCCATCTATATGCGAATGCAAGTAGGATATGGGATAATGAAGGTTACGCCGACGGGGAGATTGGAGGAGGAAAATTAAAGTCCATATGCAATCGTATATGCTTTACCCGAGAACAAGAAGAGAGTTCTCCTCCTCGGACTGACCTCGAAAGTAGAAGAAGAGATCCCTAGGCCTTCCAAGCAGCAGGTGTGACAGCTCCCCGACAATACCCAAGCTGCAAAGAGACTGTGATAGGAGAAGATGGTGCGGCAGGAGCAAGGGAGAAGGCTGGCTAGAAGAAAGCCCGCGGTGGAGAAGTCTGTCTCCCACAGGAGACTTAACAGAATTTGCAACAAAAGAGGGAGAGAGGTTGATCCGCGAGGGAATTGGTTGGAGAATTCAAATGGGATTGATCCAATGGCCAAGATTGAATGATTTATAAGTTAATTGGATCTTAATACTTATGGATCCCCATCGGTTCATTAAGAGGGCCTCCCCGAACCTTAGTGGGTCAATATCCAAGGGATCCACCTTAACGGGTATCCGATGGACGTGTCATTAGCAAGAGCAATTACCGGATTGTCGAGTCATCCCGGATCCTTAATAGGATTAATATCCATTAAGGGATCAATGGCTTGGATTAAGTGGAGGGATATATGCGCAAAGGCCGAGTTAAGTGTTGAACAAGTCAAATGGATCATGACTCTCCTAGATAGCCGGCGATATGATGCAATGGATCTTCCGGATCCTTAGTGAGATTAATGACCAATAACAAGATGGAGGGCCCTGGATCAGCTATCAAGAGAGGGACCGGGGCACGATCGAGGGCCGAGATCCGTACTTAAGCTTCGAGATGGATCCGATGATAATTGAGGGCCGGGATCATCCGGACTCGTCGGCCCCACTCTCCCCACGTTGGAGAACACGACCCCACTCTCTCCACCCGCACACTCCCGCTGATCCCCCACTCTCTCTTGGGTGAACAAAGACCTTTGTCCGGTGGCTTATAAATAGGGCCAATCCCGCATTGGAAAGGGGGTCGGGCAAGAGGAGAGAAAGGAGGAGGAGAAGGCAAGGTCCGTAAATCCTACCAAAGAGGACAGCCGCACCGATCAAGAGTCTAAGGGAATTCCAAGGGATCCAAGGTAAGATGTCATAGCCATTTCATAGGCCGTCCCCTCCTCTGGGAATGCTATATCCATCTTGAGGACAATTCCCTCAATTCCCCTCCCATTTTAGCAAGGTATGGCACAGCCCGAACTCCGCAACTCCTAGGCATATATTAGGACTTCACAAGCCCATTCTCTTCATCCGCTCGGGCATATTCGAGCCTATTCTTGAGATATAAAGAAGGCCATGTCCACCGAGCCCATATTGCTCTCCGGATATATCCCCATATACCCTTACAAACCCGTTAGACAAACCTGTCTTTCCTCCATCATTCCTCTCATAATCGGTCCCCCCTCCCGTCCGAAAGTTATGAAGAAGGTCTCCCAAGGTCCGACTACACGAGAAGTGGAGCAAGGCATATGGGGATGAGGTTATACCCGGCCCATTCGGAACCCATATGATGGTCCAAATGCCCCCCAGTAGCCTTAGACAAAGCACAAGGCAAGAGGGAGAAGACGGCCAACCGGGCCGGATGGAGATGTGGGATCCGACCACGAAGCCATACAATTCATGGTCCGGGGGTTGCCAGCGGGCTGATCACGCCCCAATATTGGGCATAATCCCATAAATATGTCTCGGATGGGACCAAATACATGAATGGTTCTACGATGAAGAAGAAGACAATGTACGGGGCGGACTTTGTATAATAAGGTTATACCCGGTCTATTCGGGAACCCATATGATGGTCCAAATACCCCCGGTAGCCTTGGATAAAGAACAAGGCGAGAGGAAGAGGATGGCCAACCGGGCCTTGAAGAAGTCATGATATCCAACTATCAATTGAACAAGATGTGATGAAGCACCCTCTAATTATAAAATCAGAGGGCCGAGGGTATAATTAGAGCCCCATACTGGGCCTAACCCCTTGAACTTATCTCGGACAAGACTGAAACCATACATACAGTCCTTATTGTCCATCTCCATATGTACTCCCTGGGAGGGGAAGGATAGTCTCAACATAACGAGGCCGATTGTATCCCACCATACGAGGATATGAGACATGCCATATGGCATAATTGATATATGTGAGGAAAGGCCATTATATGTCTATATATATCCAAGTGCCGGTTGTAAGGAACACATACAGCCCAGTTTTCGGATCATAAAGCTGACTTATGCCTTTGGGCTTATCTCATAATAAAGAAGGTCGGCTATAAGGCAGACCCAAATAACTTCAAAATGGTGAAGTCAGACTATGATTCCTATATAATACACAATGGTTTTCAACCCGGGCATATGACGAGTGAGAAAGGAATCCTCTTATACATGAACCAAGTCCTAATATAAGGGGACAAGGTAAGTTCGGGACCATTAATTCCCGACATAGGCATTAATGGAAGAAGGAAGAGCGAGCTGTAAATCCGGACATAACCGTGCAAAAGTCTCACACATATTCCAGTTTTAGAAGATCTGTAGTTAATAGGACTGCGGAATATAATATGCAGCGATACGCATCACATTAAGGCTGAGAATATGATCGAATGTAGCATAGTTCAACATGTCCCCTTCTGACTGAGAAATCGGGACAATATGCCCATTTCTCCTCAGGAGAGGAAGCACTCTGAGCTTAACTCATTAAAGGAGCTAGCATGCCACACGAGGAGGGAGGCCAATTATGGACCGAGCCTCTATGCCTATAGGAGGTAGTTGGGGATACATATGATATCCACCTGATTTGAGGCATTATGATTGAGTGCGGCTATGTCCACACATTCTCGGATAAAAGCCGAAGCCATGCATACCCATTCACTTAGTTCGTCTCATAATAGAGAGGGTGGTGATCGAGAGGATAAGTTTGGATATTAAAGAATAGGGTATATATATATATATACATTTCAAGATATATAAGGCAGTTTTAACCTCGGATTTCGTGTGCATATAGACTGATTTCGGACACTTAGGTCTTTGGATCGCCCCTGGGAATAAACGAGAGGGAGAATGGTCTCATACTAAACCGACTGTAACCCGCCATTTCATATTCTTAGCTATGTATTTGCGGTCCTCGAGAATATAGAGAGAATCCCGCATAAGATTTCACTCTAAGCATTTTAGGCCTTGAGGTCCAGTTAGATTTCAAAGATTTCTAATATGTAGAAATCAGTACATTGGGCTTCCGGCCCTGGTTCCAACTGGTCTAAAGTAAGGGTGAAGGAGGGACCTTTGATTAGGATTGTGTAGAAGGCCGAGGGGGGGAATATCTCATAAGCTATATAAGTCTTAACCGGACCTAGTTGTCTCAATGTCATGTATTTCAGGTTCATATTGCTTTGATTTTGCGGAGGAATCATAGGGATTACCCTTACGATACAATTTCAAATCCGAGGGCTCCCGCATCAAGATCCCACCGTGGGGGGGACCTCGGTCGACTTATATGGTGACCTTAGCTTCTCGCAAGCCACACTGTTTCAGCTCCTTGAATTTTGGCCCCGAGTATCAATCGGTCCGAGGGGTAGATAATGTGTTCTTTTAGCTAGATCTTGATCTAAACATACCCTGTCACTAGAGGTCTATGCGATGGCCGAACTTGACATACATGTCAAGTTCATTGTGTAGCTTTGGTTTTCCTTGAAATCTCGGGCTATATATAGAATAGACACCGCATCTACCATAAGGCGGACCCCGTGTACAATTTAGTGCTGACTTTTGACTACTCTAAAGTCAATTACGGGGTCAACTACGGGTCTAGATTTCGACAAAGATCCGTGCAATCATAGGTCCCGGAGTTCCAACCCCATCCCCGATTTCGCCTAGTCCGAAGGGACAGTGGAGGGAAGGGTCAACGGTGCCTCGGATCCGAACATAATCGTGTTATTAAGAGTGCGTGAAGAGTGGGGAAAGGAGGGGCTAAGTTAAAGATTTCATAGCTCGTATATGGGTCCTATATACGTAGATGGACTTAGCTATCCACGGCATAATTTCTGGATTTTGTTGATCCAGCTCCATTTGTCCTCTTTACTTCGGACCCCATTCATCAAGGGGTAAATAAAGAGAGGAAGTTGGCTAGCCTTAGACCGAGCATAATCGCATCAATGAGGGGCCCGTGCGGGGGTCGAGATGGGTTTTCCATGAAGGCCTTATAGCAAGTTCATGGGCCAGGATTCAAAGTGGATTAAATGGCAGATAGTTTGGAGTCCTGAGGCCTAATTATGTATAGGTTTGATATCTATCATAGGGCAGGTCACGATATCGGATTCAAGGTAGGATAATGACGATTTTGGGGCTGCCTTAAATAGAAATTTCGGTGTCCAGAGAGGAACCAATTTGAAATGATGATCTTAAATAAATCCTAAATCGGCTATGTCGAGATTGGTAGGGGAGGAATCAATCAAAGGATATGTTCCCGGACATTCCAAACACATGTCCATCATATTGCCACATAATCATAGGAGAGGGCCTTCCAATAATAATAGAACTCAAATAATAAGAGGGCACGTATACCATTTTGCTAAGTCTAAGATGATAAGACTTAACATTAGGAAGTGACCAGGTACCTAAGCCTAGGATATGTTCATGAACCCCACGGTCAGGCAAGATATGAAAGAAAAAATAGGATCCTTTTTCTAAAATCCGAGCTTACTTGTCTTCATCCTTAATATAAGGTGATAGACTTTGGTAAGTCCATATGTGGGACTAGATTTCATATATATATGGATGAAGTCAATGTGAATCTTGATCTAGGTATACTCAGAGCTTGATAATTCAACCTATGTCTTAATATGAGGCATTGGGTTGAGAGACTAATCTCTTGCAGAGTATGGTTAAAATCCTTGCCCATACCCTCTAGCCTAGATATCAAGTTCTAGCATTGTCATTTAACCTTATATGGTCAGTGTGCTGTCAGATTTGAATATTAAATCTGCATTCCATTGCTTTTTATGGGTCATAATACCCAGATATTAACATTTTATAGATGAATGTTCCTTTTTCATATACGAATTGCTACGATGCTAATCAAGGGTGTCCGAGAGTCTCGGTGTAATTAACATCGGAAACTCGCAACTTCCGATGGAGAGAGGTCCAAAGACAAACTTTATGAACCCTAACCTCGACATACATATTCTATATGCATATCATATATTTCGGCTAAAATTTTCTATGAAAAATACCATATATTTTCATAGTAGCCGAAGATAAGATAACGGAAGTTCATTTCCCAAATAAATGGAAATCAAATGAATTTTCAAAACCATGTCATGTCATAGACATATATATATATTTTTTATATATTCTATAATATATAATTTCTCTTCGAGGTTTCACAAGTACAAACTATTAGGAGTTGGCTTAGGATACATAATATGATTTCTATGTCATAAATGAATTATATGCACTAATATCAAGCCATTAGTAGGATTTCAATATACAGTTGGAAAATGGCAAGGCTAAATTAACATAGTTTCTGCACCGAAAAAGATAAGACTACAATTTCCTGGAACTGTACCATGGATACATGCTTTCTGTGGTTGCAGGTGTTTCTCAGTCAGTAGAGAATGCAACTTCATTTTATTTACATATATCTATTTGTTATACACAAAATGCAGCCTTGTTGTTGTAAAGGGTAATTTGAGAAACAATTATGTGGAAGAAATAATGTCAAGAATCAATAAAAATACTTTTTTTAACAAAGAAACTTAAAATGACCATAGGTTTTTGAGCATTTCTTTTTTTCTGTTTATTTTTTATAGATGATCATGTCCTTTTTTTTCAGCTTTATTTCTATCAGATTACTGGTCTTGTGCTGTGTATTACCAAAAGCATACTACAATCTGTATTTGTTTCTTGCAGGATGTCAAACAATCATTCATGAACAACTTACTTGGGGTACAAAAACTGAACTCAAAATGGATGTCCTCCACAGCCTGAAAGAAATAGGGAGCGTGCTATATTTAATGGGTCTTCTTGACATTGTATTGGTGAGGACCTAAATGCAGCTTTTGGGCAATTTTTATTCGGATAAGTGAGAGTTAGTTTAGAATGAATAAAAGGTTTTTTTTACTAAAAGGCAAGATAATACGGATGGTATGTGCCTTTGTGTCTGCTTGGCAATGAGTAATGTATAATGGATGTAATATGATGAATTCATCATAGAGAAGCTCACTGTAAGTTACTGATGTAACCTCAAGATTTGAAAACTTCTATAGAAAGTTTTATGGTTTTGTTTAGCTTTGACCACTATGAAAATATATGGTATTCTGGAGGAATATTAGCTAGTTTGACATTGTATTCGTACATAGAACTCACTTCCACACATCTTCAAAGTGTTGACATAGGGATTATCTTGTCACTTGATAATCTGAACTACATTTTATATCCTTATTGAGGTTGTTTGAGTTCTTAGAAACTTTGACCTTTTCCCACCGAACTTCCAATATTTCAATGTTAATTATATCGAGTAACTACTCGAATACTCTTGATTAACCGTTATAGCAATTTGTGTATAGAAGCCATACATCCACAAAAAACAAGCACATGGGAGGTATAGCCCGTAGACTTGTCAAAATGCAAACTTAGTGTTTTGAATTTGATTTTAATTGACTTTCATTTGAGATTATTTGGATTGGGTTTATTTATTATTATTAATACTTCATATCTTTTAACTTTGGGGTTTGTTTTCAAGTTTTATTCTCATGTTTTTGACTTAATGTCTTTCCAATTTGAGACGTTTTTTTGGCTTTCTATTACTTGACTTGTCATCCTTCAGATTTGAAGAGTTTTAAGGGGATTTCATTTTTGGAATTGAGACTTAACAGGTTTCAGATTTGGGCTTTCAAATTTTGAGATTTAAATCTCTGTTTGGGTTTGTTAACCTTGATTTTGTTTTAATTTTGTGTCTTTTGAATTGAGGTTCCATTGCTTTGGGAGTTTGGATTTTGTGGTTTAGAGTTTGATGTTTAGGATTGCAGTTTTGATTTGAGGGCCTCTGGATCAGGGGTTTTTTATTTGAATTTAAAATTTCAAGGTTTTGGGATTTGTGATTTCTTTTTGAGTTTTAGATCTTGTTTTCCCTTAGTTTCAATTATTAGGATTTAGAGTTTGTAACGTGGAAGTTTACATTTTGGCATTAGGGGAATTTTTTAGTTAGGAGCTCTTTCATGATTGGATCATGACTTCAGATTCAAATCTTGGGTTTTTCAGTTTCTAGACTGATTCTTTAGACTTTGACATCTTCTCAGATTTCCTGATTTGACAAATGTTGGATGTTTTCAGATTTCCTGAGTTGACAGTCTTCAGATTTTTCTGATTTTTTTTTAGATTTTCAGGTTTTCTGGTTTCCTGAGATGTCAGATTGATGGGACTTTGGAGGATTCTAAGTTTTTGTTTTCTTAATTTTGGGTTTTCAGGGGACTTTCAGGATTTTCTGGCTTCAGGTATTGTCAAATTTCTGAATTCTTTCTGAATGTCCATATTTCATAATCAGTGTTTCTGTTTTGTGGAACTTTCAGGTTTTCTGAGTTTTGAGATTTTCAGATTTCTGAACTTCATGATTTTCAGGCTATCAGATTCTCAGATTTGTGATCTCTATTTTTTATGTCTGACTTTTTTGGGCTTCTTGTATTTCTGATTTTTCAGGTTTTATAAAAAAAATTTTTGATTTTCAGGTGTTCTGATTTGCGGCAATTCTCAGATTTCAGATTTCAGGGAATTCTCAAATTTATGGTCCTTTGGGAATTTTCAGATCTCTGACTTTTCAGAAATCTGATTTTTTTATTTTCTCAGATTTACCATATTCCTGGACTTTTGGGTTGTAGATTTTTGAGAATTTTTACATTCTGCTAATTTTCTGATTTTAGCATTGTGGGGTTTTTTTTATTTCCTGGGATTTACAGGTTTTCGGAAAACTCGTGGATTTTGGAGTTCTCAGATTTCTGGACTTCCTGGTTTTCTGATTTCCTTTATTTTAGATTCTCTGATTTGCTGAAATTCTCAAGTTCTCTGATTTTAGGGAAATCTCAGATCTTTCTGACTTGTTAGAGGTCTGATTATTTTATTTTTTTGTGTTTACAGATTGGTGATTTCTTTGGTTTTTTGGGTTTTGGACTTTTTCAGATATCTGATTTTTTTCAGATCTTTGGATCTTCTGAATTTCAGGCTTTTCACAATTTTTGGTTTTCTGGAATTCCCAGACGTGCAGAACCTTGAAATTTTCAGTTTTATCAGATTCTGGATTTTTCTGATTTTCACAGAATTGTCAGCTTGGGACTGTTTTGCAGACTTACAGATTTCTTTTTCTTTTGTGTTGCATTCCTCCAAGTTTATGGGGATGTTTCTGGGAGCTCTTTCTCAAGATTGAAGTGCCTGAGATTGAAATGTCCTTCATGGGAACGACTTCTCCCCATGCAGATATGGGATCAGCCAAACCTGTGAACCATTATTGAATGAGATGAAAAAAAGGCTGTCAGCCGGTTGGCACCCCAAAAATGTAATGATACCCAAAAATAGTAAGTCTCGATCAAAATACATGAAAGAAAATCGAACAGGCAAGTGTGACCCACTTTTTATCACATTTAGGGCCAACGGACCGAACGGGCCAATAATCCTTATTGGGCCCGACCAGCCAGATGATGGCTAAATAACGGTCAGACATCACCATCTTGTCCGTCTAGCTCAAACTTGAGCAACACTGAAGTCGGATCGGAAATTCGACTTGAATTCAACAAGTTATAAGTTAAACGGTGAAAACACTCTCGAATGGCTTTTGGTAGGCCTAATGGGCTCAAATGACAACACAAGTGAGCCCACGGTACTATACCAGTCAAGACATTTCCAACGGCGTCAAAAATGTCAAAATCTGACTCTAGGTAGTAAAATGACTGTTTTGCCCTTGTGGGGTCTAGGCAATTTGGGGAAGGTCCAAAGAAAAATGGCATCATTAGAAGGTCTGCTTGACTTCCAGATAAACAATGACAGAGTCAAATCGGTCATCCGACCCATATTTGGAAAGTTATGAGAAAAATACTGAAAGTCAATTTTCAAATGGCCTTAATAAAGGCATATCAGATTCAAAAGACAAAACAAGTGGGTCCATGAGATTGTACCAGTTAAGGGCTTTGCAACGGTACCTCCAATGTTAGAATTCGATTTCGGATGGTACTTGAATGGTAAAATGACATCTTTTACCCTTGGTAGGTTTGGGCAATTCAAGATAGGCCTGATAATATCTTGGTGCATCATTAAGTTTGTCCAGCTCCATATTGAGCAACATTAAAGTCAGATCAGAAATCTGACTTGTATTCGGCAAGATATAGGCAAAACAGTGAAAGTGGACTTCCAGACGGTCTTTATCGGGCTTAGTGGGCTCAAATGACCAAGTCAATATGCCAACAGTATTGCCTTGATTGAGAGCTTCGCAACGGTGTCTTGAATGTCAGAATCCGACTCCGGATGAAAAAATGACCGTTTTGACCCTATTGGGTCCGAACAAATCTAAGCAAGCTCATTAACATTCAGCACCACCAGAAAGTCTGCCCGACTTCCAGATAAACAACGCTGAAGTCGGATCATCAATCCGATCTATATCTAAGAAGTTATGGACAAAATTTAAAAAATTTGTGGAGCTCGTGTATGCATCCCAAGATAGGGGTCAAGATTGCACTGATTGGAAAAAGTTGTCGAAACAGTGATGTATGGATAAATTGAGAATTATCAACCGTTGATACGATGGAGTATAAGTTCTACGGCTGTCGGAACATTTTTTGAATTATTCCCATCAATTTCAAAATTAATTAAATGAATTCTATCCCGAATTAATATTGGCCGTCAGGTTGAAGCCATCTGGTTGTAAATTACGTCAAAAGAATGCCAGTCACCTCATTTTATGTACGCACACCTCAAGGCAATAGAAACTATCATACACCTCCTCTCACGTCTCCCCACGATGCACATTTGACCGGGTCAGCAACCTCTCCAACATAATAAGTCTGAAAATCAGGCCACGACTGGGTGCCTCCCCCTCCCCACTTCCTCTGGTCGTGTAAGAGGAGCCAACGGCTCCCTGGAGCTTGGGCTCCCAATGCTGGAGGTCTCGGCGGAGAGGGGAGCGGATGGTTCCCTGGGTTCTCTTCTCCGGATCCAGGGGGTGGCTGCAGCAAGAGAAGAGAAGAGCGGCGGAAGGGCTCCCTCTCCTTCGATGGCTATTGTTTTCACTGGTGAGAGAAGAAGAAGCTGCACCCGCTACATCGATGGAAGACCCCATCGGTTACGCCTATGAAAAAAATGAAGCTACTGCGCCCTCCTTATCTCTCTCCAGGCTGCTGTGCCGATGAATGATGAAGAAGGTGCTGCCATCTGATCGAAGAGGAGGGGCCGAGAAGAGCTTCGTCTACTGTTTCTACCATTGCTGGAGTCTGTTGCCCCTGCTGCAGTTCCTGCAGAAGTTGATAGGAAAAACTCCAGAGGAGCTATCGAGTGGAGACCCGGCCGTTGCCTTTCCTATCTTCCTCACTTAGCCCCATGCCACTATCGCACAAGAAAGAAAGGAGAGGAGGGCTCTCACAGCCCCTGCTACTGCTATTGTTATCTTCTCTTTCAGTCAACGCTTCCCCATTTGCTGCTGCCTATGCTGCATACTACATAGAAGACCAAGAGAAGGAGCCAATCCACTGTTCAATGAGGACAATCTGGCTGCCAGGGCCCCTGCTTGTCAAAGTTGTCAAGGCCGCCCGGGCCCATTTTGCCAAGCCCTGCCACAGGCCACCAAGGTCCATCTTAAATCAAAAATGTCATTTGGCCGCCAGGGCCAGTTGCTGGTCAAAACCAGCAAGGTCGCCAAGGCCCCATTGAAGCTCAAACAGGCCTTCAAGGCCCAATGAAGGCAAATATGGCCGCCAGGGCCTCAAGAAGCTCAAATTGGTCATCATGGCTGAATGAAAGTGGATCCGGCCATCAAGGCCTTAAAAAAGCAATTTTAATCACTGAAACAAAAAAAAAGAAATTTAAGAGGCTAGCCTACCTCCATAGGCACCTCATGGGACGGGCACTTGGGCATGCTCCCGGCGTGCTTAGTTCCGGACGGGGAAATGGGCAAGCTCTCATTTTCTACCGATCATTCCTCCGAAGTAGGGAGTATCAAACTCCACCTACTAAGGGAGGTATATCTCATCAATTTATGGGGAGGTCATACCAAAATTTTCTCTTAAATTAAAAATGAGAAACATATGCCAAGGAAGGATCATCCTATGTCCATCAAGGACTAAGAAAAATTCATTAATGGGAAACACGACATTTCTATGTCCCCCACATGTAATGTGCATTCGAATTTGCCAATAAATGGAAGTTTCGAATTTTGCATATCATTATTGTCATTGGAGCTTATAGAATAGCCCCATAAAACTGAAGGAATGCAAATGTCTAAAAGATGGCATAGTAAAACAAAAAAGCTGCAACATTTAAATTTAGTCTATCTGAAAGATAAGAAAATAGGGCTTTCTACTTGGTCGTGACCAAAGTAGAACATGGTAAAAATCAGATTGCAGATCTGAAAGTCTGAGCCTAAAGAAATTTTCAGAAATTGCGGGAAATTGAAGAGTCATCAAACTCTGAAAACTCAAAAAAAAATCATCAAACTTGGATTCTATGCAAATCAGGGTGCTCACCGATGGATGGGGAGACAAAAAAAAATGACTTTAAGGTTCCATGAATCTGAGAATAGGTAGAAGTAGAACCATGGGAGATCTAGAGAACAGATAGAACAGAATCAACTTCCAAGACTAAGTGCATACTCAATCTATAAATTTTCAGCAGTAGAGGTCAAGGGTACATCAAATTTGAGATCTTAAATCCAAAATTAAATTAAGATTAAGTCTTTTAGGTGTCAACCTAGGTCTGAAATTTACCAAGTTTTCATTTGGAATCTCCAAAAACATATCATAATTGGAAGGCTCGTTAGAAAGGTCAGAGGATTGAATTCATGTCATGACAAACAGATCAATTAAATCCAAACAAATATCCAACATACCAAACCTTAATAACCAATCCAAGGCAACTCAAATTCAGAAAGAAAAAATTGAAATTAAGGTATGCCTATCAATTCACCAACTTGAGAATTGAAATTTCAAAATAAATAAAGGAATCCCCAATAGCCAAGTCTAAATCAATCTCAGATCAGAAACACTACAATAAAATCATGAATTTAAATGTTTGCCAACCTAAAATTTGAAACTCAAAACCTGTAGGTGAATCTCCAGAATCCAAAGATCTCAAAGTAAAAAAATAAATAAATGAAAGATTAGAACTGAAATTTGAAGACCCCAAACTCAACAAAATCCACAAGTAGAATATAAATCAAGCAAAACATGAGAATATTAAGATCAAATGAATTCTCAAACTTAAAAGAGACTTCCAGAATCTCAACTAACATAGTTACATATGTAACTTCAAATAAAAAATGCACTAAAAGAAGGACGATAACATCAACGCAAACTTAAAACAAATGTTCAAACCAAAAGGGCAACAAACTCCTAATCAGAATCTAAATCAAATCATTAAGATCACAAATCTTAATAAGAAATGAACAACCAATTTAAGACAAATCTATAAAACCAACACATTCCTAACAAAATCTGAAATCTGTACGTTTCAAGAAGTCTGAACATTCCAAACTCAATTTAAAACATAATTCTCCTATTAAGAAATGCCAAATCAATCCAATAAACCCAAGAAATCTGAAATCTAAATTCTCATACCGATGAAAACTACCAAATCAAATTCCCAAACCAGAATCAATTTCTTTAAATAAATTTAAAGTAAATTAAATCAATTCAAACTAAATCTTAAACACTTCTGAATATTTGCATTCCCTCAAGCTCATGGGGTTGTTCCCAATATGTTTGTCTTTATGAATATATGTCTTTTATTCATTGCTATGGCGGTTAATCAAGGGTAATCAAGTCGTTGCTCGATGTAATTAACATTGGATCTTCGCACCATTCAATGGAGAGAGATCAAAATAAAATTCAAAGAACCCAATAACCTCAACATGTATTTTTATGCATACCACTGACATAGCTAATAGTTGTAAGATCATCAATATCGTACTGAAGAGTGAAGATGCATTTTGGAGTATATAAAATCAATGTCTTTCCACTGACATACTAACATGGTTTTGATCTGTATCAAGATCCTACATAAGAAGAAAATTTTGTAGTATCTGTAAGGACGAAGGTCTAAACTTAAGAAATTGGCCACAGCTGATGTGATACGTATTTTGATTGGCCGATCCTGATTTGGACCATTCAATACTGCATTTTAGCAAAATGACACCGGGATGCTTCTTTACATCAGGCAAAGATGGTTGCATCTAACATTTAGGGCTACTAGATAGGTCTGAAACTTGAAACATAGAGAATTTAAAGCCATCGTATGGATAGGACAGAAATCTTGTGGATCAGGAGCAGATCACTCTGCTCCCAACCACCAATCAAAATTGGCGGATTTGGCCGGTCTCATTGATTGTAGAATCGACCGATCTAGATTGAGATTGGCCGATTCCTGGATTGGTTCAGACCCTTACGATCCGATTTCGGCCTGGAGTCCCAATCTCCTACCAGTATCGACCAAAATCAGTCAAATTGGCTTGGATCAGCACCAGAATCAGCAGACCGAATTGGTAGAAAAAGCCACCTCGTCGGTCTTCCCTCCATCAGGACCAGTAAGGGCTCAAGTCACCGGATCCAATCATATGGGTCTATATGACCAGATCTGGTGACTTAATCCTAAACTCAGTAAGCGGACAGGGAAAACCGCTGCAATGGCACGCCGCCGTGCCGCCACCACGGCCCATATGACCCCATTTTTGGCCCGAAATCAGCCCCCAAAAGGGCCTAGATCGGATCTAGGGCCATATTCTATGTTTTTTAGGGCTTTTGATGAACCAATTCTGGATCGGTTTTCCTTCCAAAAAATCAGTCGGGTTCACCAATCCGATACCAATCCAGATTGCACTGGTACCCACCAATCAGGATACCGATTCCAATCTGACGATCAATGGCCAGTATGGATCTGATTGGGTCTGATACATAACAGGACATGATCCAATTCTTTAAATAGGTTTGTCAAAAAAATTCGAAAGCTCAGAAGTAGCAAAAAAACATTAAAACTTATTCATTGTCATTATAAACAAAACACTTGATATGTTAGATTTGGGCCTTTTCTTTATAATGCACATGTTGAAATATAAAAATTTTCATTTTAAGGTTTTTAAAACTTTGTAGAAAAATAAATATTGGCCTTTTTGAAATATTACATTTATAAATGTACTTAGTTTATTGGTCTTAGTTAATTTGTCAAGAAAGCAAAAGAGTACTTAGTTATAGATATTTTAATTGGTTACAGGTATTTAAAATTTGATATGTTTATATATATGTTAATTATCTTTTTTATGATATGGGTGTTCGAAATAGCAAGAGTACATGGTAGACATAAACAAGCATGAAGGAGGATATTTCACAATGAATCAAATGTTTTAAATACTCTGAAGAAATAACTAAAAATTAACTACATCTTTTGTGGATGTTTAAAATAAATTTTAAAGTTATGTCTCTAAGGTGGACATTTTATATATTTTACTACAGTTGAATCTCTAAGATAGAGTTTAAAAATAAAAATAGAAAACTGCATTATAACTTATATTTTAATTTATTTTATGTATTCTTAATCTCAAATCAACATGAGTGGAGAAAGAGATGGCTTACCCCAAGTAATTTGTGACTACAGCTCGAGTTGAGTTAAGTTGACTTGAGTATTATTTCATAGATTTTTTATTTTTAAGGTTATTAATTATTATTTTATTTATTTTATAGAGTTTTTAAATGACAATGTGTAATTTAAAATTTTAAAAGAAAATTTTTTGAAAGAAAGAAAGTACTTTGCAAACATAATTTTTTATAGATTTCTCTAAAATAATATTTATGTCAAAAAAAGAAATCTTACACAAAAATACTTAAAAATGTTCCTGAAATCCAGCATGCCATTGGTGTTCCGCCAGCATCCCTTGCAACAGGTTATCTGATCCCTCACAGGAGTCAATTGGCTCCCACCGGATTTAATCATATTGGCTGACAAAGTCAACACACATTGCAACTACATATCTGAAATCGAGGTTGGCTGACTAGCATCACAAGCGTTGCATGTTTAGATGATCTTCAACTCCATATCTGAAATTCTGTTTTCTACAATAAACCTGTTTGATCTGGTTCTATAATTGACTAGTCAGCATTGGCACTGGCCCATCCCAGGGCCAAGCAAATTCTGCAGTATATGCCAAATCATTTTGCTGCAAACCTGGCTACATTTAGGACATTAGCTAGAATTAGTCTTTGTTGGATCAGTAGTTCTCAATCTTGCTTCAGATCCTATTGTTTCGCCTTGCTTAAATAGACAGAATGTTTGATCAATGACTCTACATAGTTAGATATTTTCATGGTTTCCGTCTCAACCAGAATTCGTGAGATTTTCGGTCTCTACGGGATACCGAGGTCCAAGGTGGGCGAAAGACCAGGTTGGAGAGGTGGGATGCACCGGATGGTGCCCAAGGGGTGGTAGCCCCGTAAGGTGCCGTTTTCCCCTCCCTGCAAGGCAGGGAAGACACTACACGTGGGTTTGAGATGCACACAGCTCATTTTGATGGGATTCTACTTAAGTTACAGATCCCATTAACGGTTGTTGGGATCTGCAACATAGTTTGTGAATCCCCACACTGTGGAGGCACACCTCCATGAGTCTGCCTCCCTCTGGCTTTCCACTGTTTATCTCACGAGATCTTGGTGCAATCTCATCTCTCCAGCCTCGTATATTCTTTTTTCTCTTAAAGTCGTTTGTCTGTCTAGTCCTGTTTTCCCTTTCTTTATTTCTATCAAACATGATCAGGACATTTCATCTACTTCACTAGAAAGCTGTTTGCTTGATCAAACATATTTATTCTATTTCATTTGAAAGAAAGTTAGAAACTATCTTCAGTGCTACATCAAGATGCAAACTCCTCAGCAACAAAGTGCTTGATCTATAGTTACAATTTTATTACAGTCTATAGAATAATTTTTTATCAATACTTAATTAAACATGTATCTCTCTATGATCATGCCTAGACTTCTTTAGTTCTCATTCCCGAGCCTTCTTTTTTCCATTTTGTACTCTACTTGTTTGTAGGTTATTGTTTTTCAGGTTATCATTATCTTAGTATTAGTTCTTTTTTTCATGTATGTTTAGTTTTACTCAATTGATGAACATATGGCTACTCTGAACAAGACAAAGAAAAACCTTTTTTTATGATTAGTTGTGTTAACATCTGACATTACCGCAATGCAGAAAGAAGGTGAAACAGTACGATTCATGCAGACTGCTCCATGGCTGGGACTGATTCCTGGACGTAATGGACAAGTTAAACAAGCTCCAAATGATAGAGATAGTCCTATTGTTGTTTTGGGCAAAAATGCTACCTCTGCACTTAAACCTGACCAAGAAAATCCCAAAACTTCATCTTTCAAAATCTTGTCAAAGCAGGCAGAAGCTGCTGGTATATTGTTGTACTTTTTGCACATGTTCTTGTGTCTTTCTCATTTGTGCTGAGCCTAACAGAAAGGATGTTGATTTTTCTAATTTTATCATTGATTTAACATATAAATGCATTCAAACATTATTTTGCTTAACTGTTTGCATACTTAAAATTATTTGGTTTTAAATTTTTCACACCAGTGTTGTGCCCAATGTAGTTTCGTTGAAAAAGGAGTTCATAAAATGATCACTTGATCGATATTTCTGTCTAGTTGGCTAATGCGGATGAATCATGTTGAACTTCCCATCTCGTAACTTGTACTTATTGTTTGCATCTATCCATCTCCTTTTGCAGTTCTACTTTAGTACCTTCATAGAGGACAAAATGATAACTTCACTGTCCACCTTGTAATAATAAGCAATATCTTAGTATATGTACATATTGAGGTTTCATTGGGCTTCTTACAGCTCAAAAATATGCATTGATAGACAAGTAGGGTTTTTCAGTGTTACATCTCATTCAGTATATACATGCTTAAAATGTGGTTGCAGTTCATATGAGCTCTGCAGCTCATCTAACTTACATAAAGTTCATTTTACATTACTATTTAGTTGACTTTGATATTTCTATTTTCTGTTTACTGGTGCAATACCAAGATGACCATTTTCCTTTTCCCTTCTCACGGTGAGTGCCTATGCATTCGCTGTGTATAGTGATAATAAACCATCTCAATCTTCCTATGTTACCGAATGCAGTTGATGTAAGTACTTAAACAAGGAGGCAAAGACAAAGTGAGATGAACCATTACCGCCTCAACTTGGCCCAAATTGCCAAGGTAGTAGCTGCACTGCCCGCCACTGTCGAGACAGGCAGTGACCTTTGGTGCATTAGATGCCTCTTAAGAGACCTTACCATCTTTTTGGAGGTGAGACGGATTCTCCAGTCACCATCAGAGGGCTTACAGATGTTAGAGTACTGCCCCCACAACAGCAGCCTTATCAGACGAGGGAAATGTGCCCATCACACTTGCACATGGTTTGAAAGATCAGTCAATCTGGATCAGGATCAACAGGTGCCAACTCCATCCACTAAGGAGCCCAATCTTGGGGCCAACTTCTGCCAAGATCGGACTTGATACGATTGGATCAGCATGGATCAGCCATTCTTAACCTCCTGGCAACAATATTTCCAGAATACCACTGTGGACCAATTAGGAACATTTTTATGTTTTTTATGTTTTTTGCAATTTTTGAAGAACCAGTTGAGGCTGATCTTACTATGCCAGCCAATATGATTCTGATCTGGATAGGGATTGGGTCTTGCCAATATGGGGGAGATTCTGATCCAAAATACCTTGCCATCACAAGTCTTGTGATCCACCACCTACTACCTGGTGTTGAACCACTTATACAGTTCCACAACTTAAAGTCCTGACCTGCCTAAACAATTTGATGCTGTGCAGGTGACAGCATCTTAGGGTCCACCACCTTCTACCTAGTGTCAAACCATTTAGACAAATCTACTCAACTCAACTCAAGCCCTAGTTCCAAATTATTTGGTGTTGGTCATATCAATTCTCTTTCTCCACTCATGTCAATTTTGAGTTACTTTTTCAGAAAAATTTAAATCACCGAAATCATATTGAATTATCCTCATCCACATTAACTAAGGACTATCATGTCTTTTTTTATTTATATTATTTTAATAATTTCTACTTTTCTAACTAGAGCCTCTTTAGGTCTACATGTTAACTAAAGTCTATCATGTCTTTTTTATTTATATTATTTTAATAATTTCTATTTTTCTAACTAATGCCTCTTTAGGTCTACATTTAATATGCCCAAACTATTTCATTTTTCCTTTTTTAATTTGCATGTGATTGTTGTTATTCCTACATTTTATGTAATATATTCATTCTATTCTATCTAATATAGTGTGACCGCTCATGTATCTTAGCATTCTCATTTCAGTAACACTAATTTTAGAAGCATATTTTTTTTATTGTTCAACATTTACTATCGTACAACATTATAGTTTTATAGTTATACGATAATTTTTTTCCAAATTTAGTGGAATCTTGCGATCACATGGAACCCTTGTAGCCAATTTCCAATTTATCCAATTTGTTAACATCTTTATCACATTCTCTATCTTTTTAATAATTAATCCAAGATACTTGAACTAAGTTTTTTGAGATAATTTTACCTGATCCAAATTAACTCTTCCTCCTTCTCATTAGTTTTTATTAAATTTACAATGCACATATTCTATTTTAGTTCTAGCTATCATAAAACTCTTAGTCTCTAAAATATTTTCACACAGCTAGCTTCTTATTTACTTCTTCTTAGGTTTCATCTATCAATATAATATTGTCTATAAACATCATAGTATCATACACCAAGATATATCATCTTATATAGTATTTTTTTATTCATCCTTAACTAATGCCAAAAGATACAAACTTATTGTAGAGTCTTGATGTAAGTCAATTGAATAGGGAAACTCTTTTGTTTCTTCTCCAATTGTGCAAACACTAATTGTTTCATCATACATATCTTTTATTACTTGTATATATCTAACTAGCACTATCTTTCACTTCAACACCAACAACAAAACTCCTTGAACTCTATCATAAGTTTTTTTCCAAGTCAATAAACGTTATATGTAAATATTTTTTCATATCTTGATATTTCTCTATCAAACTTCTAATAAGAATTTAACTTCAATTGTAGATCAATCAGGCATAAATTTAAATTGGTTAGCTGAAATATTTGTACAATTTCGTGATTGTCACTCAATAACTCTTTCATAATTTTATATTATGACTCATAAACTTGATACCTCTGTAATTTGCACAATCTTATTATATCTCTTTTTTTCTTAAAAATGGATATAATGATGCTATTTCTCTATTTATTTGATATTTTCTTAAATATTAAGATTTTGTTAACAGTCAAGTTAACCATTAACCAACCACTGACACCTGAAATTTTCAGAGTATTTAAAAGGAGAGGTTCATCTAGCATGTGGAATAATTGGATTAGAATCAATCTATTTAAATCTGTACTTGACCTTTAAGGTTCAATTGTCGAATTGGCCCATCAGTGGGAGCATATTTCAATGTCAACCCAATGAGGAATAACCCGTCTTCAATATCTATTTCACGGCCCATCTATGCCTCACTTAATGGCCCACATGCCAATTCATTTGCGCAGCACCTCCTGCCACCTCAGCCCCATCCGGAAGCTTCTCTTCCCATCATTGAAGACCGTGGCCTTGCATTTGATAGCACCCGGGTCATTAATCTCTTCTTGAAGGCAGCAGCCTTCGGAGAAAGACAGGACACATAGGGGAGTGCTTGAGGCTCACCAAGATCCCAAAAAACATGAATTGACCACCCCCTTCATCTTCCACCCTTTCATCTCCCCCTCCCTCTGTAAAATAGTACATGCAGCCATATGTTAGAAGGTTCAGAGACATCTGTGCAAGAAGAAGAGGCGAAGGAGAGGAGGGGAGGGTTGCGGCCCTCCTCATGCTGCTGTTCCTGTTGTTGCACTGTTGTCATGTTGTTGCCATGTTGCTGATACTGCTGCTGCATGCTGCCTCCGCACACCAAGGAGGAGAATAAGAAGATGTGCCACCACCTGCATCTTAATGTTCCATGATGCTGTTGTCTATGTTGTTGTACTTGTTAATGTTATAGCTGATGCTCATGATGCTGCTGATGCTCCTGCTGTTGCTGCACCATCAGAAGGAAGAGGAGGTCAATGCCTCCTACTGTTGCTGATGCTCCAGATGTTGCAATGCTTAAAGGAGATGAAGAAATAAGAAGCCGAGGGCTGAAGAAGAGAGGCTGAAGCCCTCTTTCTTCATGCCTATATCTCCTTCTTCTCACACCATACATGGCCTCTGACATGTCTACATCATACCATCCATGACATCTAACATGTTTGTACTCCAAACCATCTTCATGACTAATGACATGCCTATATCCAAACCCCTAAATGGCTTTTGACATGCTTATGTTCAGACCTTTTATAGGTCAGCAACCCCCCCCCCATTTGCGCAGCCCCCAAATGGCCCTAGACGTGTATGTTCAGACCTTATATAGGTCATCAAATCCCCCTTGTGCATCCCCTAGACGACACTAGACATGCTTATGTTCAGACTTTATACTGCTCACTTAAACCCGATTAAACAGATCCCAAGTAACCCCTAAAACCATGGTTCATAGAATCAACCGATCAGGATCGGGGTCGGCCGATTCTTGAGTCGGATCAACCCATCAAATCTTGCCAATCAGATTCCCTCCGTAAGAACCAATCTAGAATCAAGTTCCATGGAATCTACAAGGATCAGGCAGATCGTTGCCGGATCACTTGATTCTCAAGGATTGATTCGGGAATCGGCTGACCCCCAAAACTTCTGCAATTCCCGAAATAGGTTTACCGAATACCTAATTCTGGTTCAATCCCGCCCCATAAGGGGGGAGAGATTGGACCAACCCCCCCATTCCCCCTGCGATTCTCCCTTTTAGCTCCCCCCCCACCCCATCCAGGACTCCCCTCCAGCGAGAAGGTCCACCTTAAGGCCAATCTATCCCAGGAATGTATCAATTCCTCCTCCCCTTCCCCTAATCCACCCTCCTCACTTCCACCCCTGAAGGGAAGGCTATGCCACCCTTTCGGGGTGGCTTTTCTCACCCCGAACGGGTGTTGACTTGATCTTCAGGGGTGATAATTCGGGGGTGACCTATTCTCACCCCCCGAAGGGGTGCTGAATGATTACCCTTGAAGGGGTGATCTCCCTATACAACCACCCTTCATGTGTGACTATTACTCACCCCTGAAGGGGTGACAAGTTCACTTTTTTTTTTAAGTTTGATTCAAAATTTTAATTATTATATTTGTAATGTTGTATTTGTAGATAAAATGTCTGATGAGTAAACTGCCCCTGGACATAGGGACATTGGATGGCAACATGGGTACTTGCTAGATGTGAGAAAGAAGAGGATAAGATGTAAATGGTGTCAGAAGAATATGAATAGAGGGGTTTTCTACCTCAAGCAACATATAGCTGGTGTATGTGAGAATGTGAAGAAATGCGATAAGATTCTAGCTAAGTTGAAGGAAGAAATGAGAGGTTATCTAACCAGGAAAGCATCGCAATGAGGGATTATAATTGAGCACAGAGTCAAATTGCATGATGAGTTGCTAGGACGTAAAGATAGATCTCATGTCTGGAAGGAGTAAGAAGGGAAAAGCACAAGCTCGCGTAGGTTGATTCATCATCTTCAAATAATGAAAAGGATGTGGAGATGAGAAGATCCATGTATGCTAGTATCAAGGATTGCATGATCGAAATTAGAGTCGGGATCAGTGGGTACCAATCCGATATGGATCAGATTGGATCGGTCCAATCCCGACCAATCCACTGGAACAAAGCCAATCCAAAATCAGTAAATTTAAAAAAAAACAATTATGATTCCAGTCTAATCCCGACCAATGCTGGCCAATCCAACCAAAATAACAAAATAATGATTCGATCCAGAAATTTTTTTGGATCAGTTCTCTGACAGAGATTCAAATCAACAATGGTCAATCCAATCCAGAAAATGGTTGATCCCAATCTGGCTCGGCGGATTCCGCAATCTATGGCTAGTAGGGCTCAAGCCATACAAGATAAGGAAAGAAGAAGGGGTGCTGGAGGTTTGGGTGTCAAAGCCAGACGATTAGATGTGGAAAGCAGCCAGCCTACACAAGTGCCAAGGCAAGATAGTGAGTTCTATCGATTGCAGTCAATTCGGCCAACGGACACCACCATATATAGGTAGAGTGACAAAGGGCACAGATTTATCAAGCAGGCTTTTAATGGAGTGAAGATGAAGGTTACTATAGGAGCTACAAAGAAGGTAGTCAAGTATATATGCATGCAATTTTTACATGCAGATATATGAAAGTTAAGTTTTCTTAACTGTATGCCTTACATGTTCAAATAAACATTAACAATGGCGTCTTTCTTCATGTAGGTGTCTTAGTGCATGTAGGACCGGTCTATATTTTCAAACAATAGTAGATGCCATGGGTGAGGCCAGACTTGGGTTGAAACTTGAAAGTCTTCACCTCCAAATATGTTTACGAGAAGGGGTTGAAACTCTCTCTCTCTCTCTCTCTCTCTCTCTCTCTCTCTCTCTCTCTCTCTCTCTCTCTCTCTCTCTCTCTCTCTCTCTCTCTGTGTGTGTGTGTGTGTGTGTGTGTTAAAATGGGTGTAGGATGTAAGACGTTGGTCAGTGAGATACCTCAATCTAAGAGGATTACATTGCTTGTAGGGAAGAATTATCTATTCCACATCGAGAGAAAAGGCTGAAAATAAGTCTGCTCCAAATATATCTGATACTTAACACCAATGCATCTTCCCAAAAATATGACCTCATCATGACCTTTCCAAATACTCCGACAGATAGCATAGGGAACCATGACAATTGTTTTCTGACTTTACTGTTTGATTGGCAGTTTAATTCATCAAAATAGTGCTGCATTTCTTCCAATTTATTATATTCTTACTACATTTTGGAAACATGTGTCACATTATTCTTCAGATTTCCGAAATAAATCACAATTAATCATGACTTTTTGCTTTTTGTGGCACTAAGGACGTGTGACATCATCTTTTAAATTTTATTTAATTTTGTATTTCTTTTCTCCAATTTTCTATAAGAAACCAAGGATTAAAAGCCTTGATTCTTAACTTTTAATTTTTCATTTTCTCTCATACCATGAGAAATGGTTTAGATGCTGACTAGTATTTTCAGTGAAGAGCAGAAAAAATTGACTGTACCAAGAATCCTTATTCTATCAAATTAGTCTCTCTAAGAAAAGTAATTTCCTTCATCCTGTATGATTTCTAAAAATATTCTAATCTTAAAATATACATAATAATATATTGTGAAAGACACTATTACAATAAACATATTACTTCCAGTTCATCTTCAGTCTTATCTTGTTGTATATAAGACACTGAGTTACAGTCAATGTGCCCTTGATGACCTCAGTCTCACAGCATACATCTCCCTTATATCAAATTTTTTGGGTTAAGAAAATCACTTTGAAAGAAAAAGAAGAATTATTTTAGCAAGCATAATCTAAAAGATTAGTTATTTATGCCAGTTGCATGAATATTATGGGGAAGTGTCATATCCCATTTGGCATTAATTATCTTTCACTAATTTTTATATCTTGAGATGTTTCTATGTTAGTCGTTTTAGTAGTTCCAAGCACATCATATGAATATCCCATGCATTTCTTGTTGTCCACGGTCCACATCTACCATTATCAATATCTGAACAAATGGCTCTATGATACAGGTAATATTGCATCCTTTTTCTTTAAGTGATGGTCTTCAGTCAAGTGTTCCGTAAGTGTCAACACCTTGAAGCCTCAGATCTGGATTAACTATGTAGTCACGATAATATAAGGAGTGCACAAAGCAGCCTACCATATGTATGTGTCTGCTCAGGCTCTATGGCAATGAAATTTCTCACAAACCTCTGTAAGGTCTCATAACATGCAATGATCTAGTGTGGTGATGAAAGACATGGTAAAGTTCTCCTTGTTGACAAGAGTAGTGATAAGGATCTTTACTAATGTCTTCTAACATCAACTCAATGGATTATACTACACAAGTAACCCAAAACAAATGCTTCCTTTTCTCTATCAATTCCATCGGCCCATTCAGGATTGTCATTTGCCAACCAGATCTAGGTGAGAGTTCGACCAATGATCTGATTCCTCTTTGAATCAGCCAGAATAGGCCAAAATCATATCTGGATCTGCCTGAACCGGCCAATCCCACCGGAATCTGCTGCAGGGGGCAGCAATGTTGCCCCTTGCGCCTCCTATACCCTAATGGGTGGAGAGGGTATCTGGTCCAACTAATCTGATATGGGAGATCTGGTCACCTATACTTGATGGCAATTGGACCCAATACACCTATCTTCCCCACCCGTTGGGGTGGGGTATATAGTCCAGCTGCAAGGGTGGTGGTGTGAGTGACACCCTAGAGAACCGTTTCCAGCACCGATTTAACCATGATCAAATTAGCCCAGATTCTATTAATTTTAATTTTATGTTTTTACTTTTTTATTTTTGGAATAGCCGATCCGGGCCTAAAACAGATTGGTTTTTCTTCCCTTGGATTGGCCAATTTGGTCCAAATTGGAATCATGATCTGCACTAAGTCCAGTCAGGCCTTCCTTATATCAGTCACAATTTGCCCAACATTTTACTCCATCTCCCTCTACAACCTGGTCCATGAGGACAAATAGGTAATCTGTATTTAGTTCACTTGATGCAAAATGGTTTCCGCATTCTCTAATAGATGATTGATAAAATAGACTTGCAAAGATGTGGGCTTACTAATATGTTTGTTGTAACACAAAATGTTAAAAATGTAATAGTTAAAAATAAATACAAGTTAATGTATAAATTACACATATAGACATATATACCAAGTTAGTTTGTTTTTCCCAAGGTAGGTGGGGTCAGGGGTCGGGACCAGGTCAGTTGGGCCCAAACCGATCCAGGTCGGCTGGGGTTGAGACCTAGGTTGGGTCAGGGTCGGCCGAGGGTCGCGATAAAATAATAATAAAATAATAATTTTAAAACATCCACCGGGTCGGGGTCGCGGGGTCGGGATCGGGTCGTTGGCCCAAAAACCTACTGGTTGAAGCCCGGGTTGCGACCCTGCATTCCATGGTTTTCCCTAGCTCTCTTGGACTTAAGCAAGTGACAATGTCCTCTAACCTATTTATCATCCTTAACCAAAAGTTGGAGGTGTTCCAGCAGCATGCAGCAGAGCCCAGTCTACCGAAGGGGTTAGGGTAGGCAGCTATGCTGTAGAGGCTATGCATATGCTATATATAAACAATACTCTATTCAGCATATACAACAGATAAGATCATTTATCTTAGAGCTTGTATTATATTGCCTCAGGTGGCCATGGAGCTGATCATAACCAGGGTAGGTTGGGTCTTGGGTTGGGACCGGATCAGCCAAACCCAAACCGACCCGGTTTGCCTGGGTCGGCAACTTGGGTCAACCCAGGGCCAACTGGGGATCTGAAAATTCTAATAAATCAGAAAAGAATATAAAAATTCTAAAAAATGGACAATTTTATTTATTTTTACTTGAATTTTACATTTTGGGCTTGTTCTGCATAACTGACATGCTCTCCAAGATATTTGGGAAGAGTACGTAGCATTAAAACTTAAAAGTGTATACATGTTGGTTACATTAAAGTATGCTTAGAGAACTTAGCGTGCCTTAGAATGCCATGAGAAATCAAGCACATTAGACAATCTTAGAGAGAGAAAGATCACTTAGAATGCTAGAGAGAGAGAGATTTTAGCATAGGAGGGTGTGGGGGAGTGGGAAGGGCCTCGGGGTGCAAGAAGCACCCCCAATGTTTAGCCCAATGGGTCGTGTCGTTCGTGTGATAAACGTAAGTTTCTGTGACATGATCTCTTAAAGGAAGAGGAAGAAGAGTTTTCTCTGATTTTGGGGATGCAGAGGATAAAGTTTCACGTCACTTATCTAGGCATTCCTTTTTCAGATAAGGCAATTAAGGGCAATTTATTGCTAGCAGGAAATATGGCTGCTGGTGAAAGCATATTACCTAGAGAACCCTTATATTACTTCAGTATTCAAATTATCCAGGACTTTAAGTAACAAGCTAGAATCCATTCAAACATCTTTCTTTTAGTGAGGGAAGCATTCGTCCAGTAGAGGGGGGGTGGTCATCTATTGATGTGGGATAAAATATGCATATCCAAGATGGTAGAAGGGGGTAAACTTTTTTTCTAGTATAAAGATCAAACATGATACTTACATGTAATGGCTTAGGTGGTTGGAGAATGATGTGATAGCTTCATGGTTGCATACAGTGAGAAGTAAATATTGTCTGTTTGGGGAGAGTGAGTTGACAATTTCACCCTTAATAGTCGGTTTTCAAGAGTTAGAGGGCACTTTTAGTGCTAGAGATGTTTTCAGATGCACAGAACTATAGAGATCAGATATGGAAGGGATATGAAATTTTGGACAGATAATGGTTTGGTAGCAGAATCTTCACTTGTGCCTTCCCCATATATTCCAAATTGTAACCAATGCTTATGTGGACTGTAAGGAGAGTGGAAAATTTAGTGTTGGATCTACGATTTCATTTAGTGGGTCACTTTAAAAATTCGGTAGTGTCACATTTCTATAAAACTTTTAAATTTAAGTTATTTTTAGTATACTTAAATTTTCTAATGGATTTTTCAAAATCCAGTGGGGTCACGTCACACTTGGCCCTGTGTAGGTCCACTACTGGTTGAAATGTTAGTCACAGATGGATGCTTAGCTTTATAGAAATCTGTTATAGCAGGATTGAGTTCATTGAGTTGATGGGTAGTATCAGGTACATCTGTTTGTACATGGATAGGAGGAAAGGAAGTGGATCTGAAATAGTAGCAGGCTCTTGCCCATATCTGTAATGCTCGGTAAGGGGGAGTCAATGTACTGACTTTTCCTTGAAAACTGCAGTTGCAGAGGTTGCCAACAGCTGATAGGCTATGGATAGTGGATGTTGACAGGTAAAATGTAGATTTTATATTCTTGGAATACCTGAATCATCAGCCTAGTGATTTAGCTGGTTTCTGTGACAGTTTTAATTTATTGCTGGGAATGGGGCCAGACTTGAAGACCCTCCTTGTCAACATCATATAATCACCGCCTGTGACTGATGGTGCATGCGATAGTTATTAGTGTTTACAAGTTTATTGTGATCTAGGCCAACAATAAATATACACTACTGACTGCAATTGAGATTGGTCAATCCTGCAAACTACAGATTCAACATGTTGATTAACCTCTGGTGTTAATCAGTTAATGAATCCAATGGAAATGGAAGCCCAAAACTCAGTTTTCTCTGCAGTCTTTCTGATCAATAGTCCCAGTGCTTTTATGCATATTCACGTACATACACATGCTAATGTACGTGTTGTAAGCACATACCTTCTCTGCCACTGGGCAAAACTATATACATGTATAATTTTTATATACTAGTTGCATATTTTTTCTTACAATCATTAAATTTAATCATTTTAATGTTTGAATGATTTATGCAGATCTTCTATACAGGAACAGCATGGATACTGGAAGTGTTTTAGAATATTCACTTGCTTTTACTAGCGCAGCATTGGATAAGCATTATAACAAATTGAGTGCCAATCCAAAGACAGGTTTTATTGATATCACAACGTCAAAGGATTTTTATCGCATATATAGTGGACTTCAGTTTGTAAGAAGTTTTTTCTTTTAACTTTAAATGTCATTTTTTTTTCTTGGAGTTTAATCTGGGCATTGTCTATTATGTGGCTCATTGCACTTGAATTTGTATAAAGGTTTTGTAACTTTCATTTAGTTGCAATTGCAAGTGATAGTAGTTTTGATGTTTATAAATTAAGCCACATGGTATGGGAGTCTTAGAGTGATGTCCAAAATATGCTTTTAACTAAACTTTTTCAAGAGACCCAGTTTACTCAGTGTTTATATAATTTATACTCAAAAAGATTTTGTTGTGGCCTTTGACTTGTAAGTTATTTTCCTTTTAACTAAAAATCTTAACTATTATGCACTTTTGGAATGCTAACAAGTGAAATATCGGCATTAGCTAATATGTTTCATCATACAACCTTAGAAAAATGTTTCTGAATTTATTTTTCTTAGTCCTCACCCATATGTATTCATTTACAGATAAAAGTTAATTCTGCAATTTTACATCTGCGCTTGGTGCATTTCTCTAGTGAACTTTGTCCATCTGCTTGGTACTTTTCTCAGGCATTTAGCTACCCATTCATGTGCAAAGGTGAGAATGGGTGTGGAGAACAACCGAGGTTCCTGCCTAAAATGCATAATTCAGGGGTTGAAGTTATATGAGAGCTCTGACTTCTGAGACCTTGGAGAGGGTGAGTTGGGTTCTTGGTTTTCCACCCCGAAAGAAGGTGATAATGACCTTAATCATATACAAAAATCATGTGAAATGTTGTTACTCCTTTGGGGTTGTAAGAAGAATTTTTCAGGTTTAGATGCCTATCAGCATTCTACGTTTGCTAAATCCATTTAGTGGAAGAGAAGACTGTTTCAATAGAACAATGAAGGGTAATCATCATAAAATTCTCAATTTTTTAATGCAATTCCAATGGCTAGGCCTGCTAGGTTTTAAATGGATCTGGATAAAATCCTAATCCGTTCTGGATCTGGATCTAGTTATTTGCATAATATCCGATTATGAGATATCTACCAGAGGTGATGAATATTATTCATTTGTTAAATGGAGTGAATGTGGAAATATTTTCTTCGCTCCATTTTTTATAATATGTAACTAATATAGATAGTTATATACTTAAATTTGATATTATTTGAAAATATGTTTAAATACTCACTAATGTACACCATTATATTTAGTTGACATTTATAAATATATAATAACTTGCATATATAAAAATCTCTATCATCATGTATATTATTAATTAATTAAAATTTGATTATAAATTTGAACTAGGCCCAAATATTGAGTCCAAGGGGAGGTTTTGAGGATGTTAGAATTAGAAGGCCCCTTGGGGGTCTTATATAAGTCCCCAAGGGACCTTGGGGGCAGTTGTAGCACCCCCAATGACTAGCCATTGGCGACCTGGCCTAGCCCAAAAAATCAATCAGGTTGAGACCATTAGGTCCAAGGATCGCGGGATCGGAATCGGAATCGGAATCGGTGGGTACCGATTCGATCCGGATCGGATCGGATCGGACCGATTCAATGGAAGAAAATCGATCCAGAATCGGTAAGAAAAAAAGCAAAAAAAAAAAAAACGATCCGATTTCGATTCCGATCCGATTCCGGACCGATTCCGGCCGATTCCGGCCGATTCGGACCGATTCTGGCCGATCCGACTGGAATAGCAAAAAATTAAAAAAAACGATCCGATTCCGATTCCGATTCCGATTCCGATTCCGGACCGATTCCGACCGATTCCTACCGATTCCGCGGAATTCATGCCGGAATCGGTCCTTCCGCATGGAATCGGACCGATCCGATTCCGGAATCGGTCCGATTCCACCGATTCCGTAAACAATGATTAGGTCAGGGACCTGGGGTCGGGACCAGGCCAGTTGCCTCAAAAACCAACCTGGCCTGGCTCTGGTCATGACCCAAGCCCCAACCCAGCATTCCATGGATTATTTCTTTATCTGCTCCGACTTTGGGAGATATATGAACCGTATCCTATTAGATCAGATGTGAATTATCCGTTTAGCTAAATGGAGTAACCATAGAAATGCAACTTGCTCGTATCTACTCCATTTACAGCGCTATACCTAGCCCCTGATACTTTTATTATCGAAGGTGGTTGACCTAGCCACCTAGGCAATTTGGTCTGAGTCATGGCAACGGAAGCTGTCATCAAAGGTGAACCAATGCTGACTACCTAGGTTGCCACTGCTGCCCAGATAATTCTGGTGTCTTAGGCACTTCTTAGGATGGCTGGATGGCACCACTTAAGGCTGGAGCACCTTGACAGAGGCCGGGGACAGATGCAGCAGAAATCTGTACTTCAGTCACTACTGTCTAAGTTCTTATCAAGCAGAGAAGTCTGGAACCACCATAGATCGTGGGATGCAGGTCACCCACCCATTAAAGGCTAGAAGGGTCAAATCTGAAATTTTTGTGGTGGGTAACCTGAATCCTAGGACCTGTGGTTGGTCTCATGACTCTCATCTCCCCTGCTCGATAAGGGCTTTCACTGAAGAAGCGAAAGTGTGGGCTCCAGCACTCCTTCAAAGTCCCATTTATTTTTCTTCACAAATAGTACAGGTGCTCCTCATGGTGGTAGGCTAGGACCTAGGTTTGATAAAATCTTTTTCTTTGCCCATTCCTGTACAATGAGGTTCTCTTGCCTTAGGCAGTGCCTTCCAACCAATATGACTACTGCATGAGGCACCCTAGGAACGAAGGAACTAGTTAATGAGGAAGAAGATGATCAGGATGTTCCCAGCCCAGAAATATATATCTGATGTGTGGCGAACACCAGAATTGTGGAGAATATATGCAGTACTATGGGAGATTAGGCCTACAATGCCACTTCTAGATCTCTCACAAGTCACAATACCCTCACCCAAAAACTGGAGTTCCACCAAATTTTATGAACCAGATTTGAATTTATGACATTTTGCATCATTGTTGCTTGAAGTAGGAAACTGTAAATATTAACAAATCAAGCAAAATGAGACTTGAGCACAGACCTTCCCTAGTGATTTAACAACTTTTGATGAATAACTATTTACTTTTAGAAACAAGCATAGTTGTCAAGGTGCCTACCTAGCTCTTTTTTTGCAGAGCAAGGTGTAAAGGTGCCCTTTAGGGGAGCCAAAAGGTTCCCAAGGTGGCAACTTGGGCATCCAAGGCACCCTAAGTTGCCTGTCTTGGCACCTATGTACCCACTGTCCTCTACCCCATGACAAGTAAAAACAAAATTTTTCTGACATGCTTTGGTCCCCGGATACCCTCTATCATGGGTGCCGCACCGCTGCCTACTTCATCCTCACAACCTGACGGCACAAGGCAATCTGCATAACCCATTTAAAGATAGTGAAATTATTTTAAAATCTCACAAATTGCAGGCACCCATTAATAGAAACATTAAAATTTTTAATTATCACTTGTACTAATTATGTAGGTTCAACATTTTTAATTATACATATATACTTAAAAGACTCAGCATTCCCTCTCAACCCTCATTTTTTGCTTTGTCCGACTTTGTCTATCAATCTTCTCTTTTTTAAAAATGTATATATACACATATGTACATATATACACACATTTATGCATTTAAATATACAGAAAAAGTACACATGCATATATGTAAAACATTACCCTTCACCTAAACCACCTAACTCTTCCTCCCTCTTCTCCGATCCCCCTTCTCTCTATCAATGTGTTTATACACACAGTGTATATGCATATATAAGCATCCATGCCTAAGTTGCGTAAGCAGCTGCCTTATCACCTTTGTTAAAATGGCCTCTTTGAATGTCTTGGATGTCTTGTCGCCTTGATAATTATGGGAACAAAATGTACATTAACTGATAATAAATTCATGGGTACCATGAGAATTCACGTATATGCTTTGTATATAGCAATTAAGAACCCCTCAATAAAATAAAATTTTCTCTATGTTCACTTTTTTGCATGGATTATTGTACGTTCCATTTGACAATAATAAACAATATCATATATTTTCTCTGTCGCTCGAAATCAGCCTTGAAAAGCTATATCAATATTATTTTGTCTTTGTTAGGCTTGATAAATTTTGCGTAAACAACACAAGCAACCATGATAAAGTTAATAGATAGACTGCAATTCATTTAAAGGGACTGCAAATTGGACCCATTGCATAAAATGAGAATGTGATTAAAATAAATGATGACAATATTTTGATGTTAGTTGTCTTCTTTTACCACAATCCTTCTTTTTCGTGACTTGAAAGCTTTCAAACTTTGTTGTTCAAATGAGAATGTTAAGATGGATGTATAGACATATTAATTAAATGGGATATATAAAGAACATATATTAGATAAAAAATAAGAATGACAATTGTGGACAAATTGAGAGGAGATTGAGATGGTTTTGACATGTTAGGCATAGGCTAACGAAATTCTAGTTAAAAACTGAAGAATACTAAGATAATGGGAATAAAAGTGCATATGGTAGACCTAAGCTAACTTGGCAAGCAACTTGATTTGATTGAGAGGATTTAAACATCTCCTCAAAGAACCCTAAACTGGCGCAATTGGAGTAAGAGAATCTATACCCCCAATAAATTTGGTTTTGAGTTCTGAGTTCTATTGAGTTTAGAATTTCTGAAGATATACATCATTGAGTTCAACTTGTCTCACATTCAAAACATCATGATACTCCCATCAAACGTGGTGTTGTGCCCCATTTTAATCCATCGTCCAAGAAACTGTTGCTGGAATGTCAAAAAGGATGAAAATGAGTTGGCATATGACTTCTTCACTCAAACTTTGGAGTTGGAACTACGCTGGTGTAATGTTATTTTACTACTATATATTAGCAAAAATATATTGAGTAATATTATTTTATTTGAATTTAGTATTTTATTTCTTTTCATGCTAAAGATTAGAGAGAGGATTTGTGCAGTTGAGATACGTGTTGTGAAAAATTAACATAGATATAGCTATGGTTACTTTCGAAATGGCAAGATCTTCAGCACAAGGGCAGAGTGCTTATGGCATCTTGACTTTATTCTGCTTTTATCCATTTTAAATAACTCAGTTGGGTACTTCACTAGTACGAAAGTGCTTCTTGGGTGGTGAATGAATACTGGACTTGGTGATGGTGACTATTCTCTTAGCTGATCGATGTTAGCTAAACAATTTTCTTGCTGAATACAGGAATACTTGGAGGAGATTGCTCAAGATCCATCCAAGGTCGTGGAACCTTTGGGGGATTCTGTAGCTTGGGGTGGTTGTGCTATCATGTATTTGCTTGGTCAACAGCTGCACTTTGAGCTGTTTGATTTTTCTTATCAATGTCTCAATATCTCAGAAGTTGAAAGTGCAACATTTTTGCAACAGGCACGTCCTGATCGTACCAAAAATCCAAATGTTACGCAGGTGGCATTTTTTTTAACTTTCATTTATTAGCAATTGGACAAGCTTTCAAAAAAGCTCTTTGCAATAGTTCATATGATGATATCTAAGTTTGAATCATGATTTTTTTTCCTTGGATCTGCAATCTTAGCTGTGGAAATTGATAACTAGCCCTTCTGCATTCACTTGATTTCTTAGTTGCCATAGAGAGAGAGAGAGTACTAGTGTTTGAAAGAGCATCTTTCATTTCACCCTACTGACTAGTTACTAGTTATAACTTGCATACCTCCTCGTCGGTTATTCTTGCTTTCTTCTTATCTTGTTAGAGAGAGAGAGAGAGAGAGAGAGAGAGAGAGAGAGAGAGAGAGACTTCTAGTTTGTTTAAAAGTATTTTTACTTCCACCTTACTGACTGGTTCCTAGTTGTATATCTATCTGCTTGTTGGGTAATTTCGCCTTCGTCTTTTGCTTGTTGGATAATTCACTTTATTCTTTTCTTATATTTCCAGGGACACGATTATATGTTGGATGCGATGAAGAAAGCGAGAAGGTTGAACAATCATGTGTTTTCAATGTTGAGAGCGCGCTGCCCGCTGGAGGATAAGGTAGCATGCGCAATCAAACAGAGTGGTGCTCCTCTGCACCGGGTCAAATTCGCAAACACTGTTTCTGCCTTTGAAACCCTCCCCCAAAAGGAGCCTTAGTCAAAAGGCCTTCTTCACCTATCTTTTATTGTTTCCAAACGACCCGGAGAGGCAATACCTGCCCCCAAGTAAAATGAACTCATTTTAGGTTGAGCCTCTGTTTGCAGTCTGCATAGAGCACCTATTTTTAGTGATCTTAAACATTGATTTTTTTTCCAGGTTGTCTGCTCATGAGTCGTGAAGACTACTCTTTTTAAATTTTCTCGTTTTGCGAGGTTCTTTCAAGAGTAGCTTAATGGGGTGTTTGGTTGCATAATGAAAGTTTTTGTTTTAATTTTTAAAAATTGTAAGAAAACTTGTTAAAAGAGGTGTTTGGTAACCATGACAATTTTATGTTTTAAAAGTGATTTTCTTCTTAAACAAAAAAAGTGGGTCTCACCTCTTTCTTTTTTCTTGTGGTCCCCCACTTTGTTTGGTCATGTGTGGTAGTTACTCTTTTTTGTAATCACATCCCTCCAAACATGATAATTTTATGTCATAAGTTGGTCCACTTTTATTTTAATATAATTTTTTATTATGAAAGTGTACAAAAAAAATATCATGCAACCAAACACCCCATAAACTGTGGTTTATGCAAAAGCTTGTCTAGTTTTCATCTTCTGGTTTAGGAGTGTCATAAATGGCGTAGAATCAACGGTTTTAGAATAACTGTTTTTTATGATGTGATGTTAACCAACATTCGAAAGATGAACTGCCACCATTTTAGCATGCGCCTATTTAGACCAAGAGCAATGTTTAAAACGTGGGTCGGTAACAATTAGTGGCTGTTATTTACGATAGACCAACCAAATAGCCTTCTTACAACACGGAATACTCAGATCTCGACCCTATGACCCAACCTGCCTCCTTTCATTTCGGAGTTAAGAATACCTAATATATGCGAACCTGTGATAACGTGAGATGTAGCTCAAAGCGGGAAACAACGGAGAGATAGAATGCACCTCATGTCTTAACAACCCTTTCCCAACCAACCAAAGAAGAGCCGTCATAATCTATAAAACTTCAGACCAATTCGACCCCTAGGAAATTTTAATGGACTCAATCCGGTTTGACCCAACCCATTTCTTTTTTATAAATATATCATGATCAAATTTAATTATTTAAATAAAACTATAAAGTTAGTAATAATTTAAAAATACAACACATTTTTAACAAATAAATATACTTTTTTGATAAAATTACATCATAACATTTAAACTCAATTGGGCGCTTCATAACCCAATTAAAAACTTATGGGCCGAAAAACGAATCTGTACTTCGGGCAAGTGCCTTTCTTTTGCATGCAGTCCATTACTGATCTCAGTTGCGGGATAGATTGAGCGAGACTACTAATCGAACTTCCACCGAGAAGCAGGAATTAACGGAAACACTAATGAATATAATACAAGCGCACGGAAATCAACGAGAACAGTAATGGACTGCAATTACTCTTGAGCACCCTTCATTCGTAATAGATATTAGCACAAATACAACCATTTGTTTGCACAAGAATGATGGTTGATGGAGCTGTAGACCACGTTCATATAAAGGATCTGGGCTCAGCGCACAGTAAGAGCTGTAAGAGCATGCCCTGCTGTGAGACTTCCAACTCAACGATCAAACAAGGGCACCCCGGGTAAGCATACAGCTGACTCTTCCTGATTTCCACGTCCGAGGGCAAACGCTTATTTCATGCAGTTCTCTTCTTGTTTCTGTACCGCATTTCCCTTTGTTTCTTGAATAACCCAGGTATTATTGACGGTCAAATGGATAATGAATGTTCAATGCAGGTAAGAAAATGTATATTATTGACGGTAAAATGGATCATGAATGCCTTCTACGCAGGTAAGAAAATGTGGAACATTTTTGCCCTCAAGGGGCCTCAATCCAATGAAGCCATGATCTTCAAGAAGACTGCACAACGGGACACGATTTTCTGGGCTCGGAGGCGATGTAAGGAACCCATCAGCTGGCTATGGTGGTTACTTCAAGCATTGTTAAGCGTGACCAAGCACTCTAATTGTACAGAACACTGGATTAGCAGCGACCTGCAAGGAGTTAAACGTTACTAAGCTCTAAGAGACTGCATCGACAAAACTCACAGATCAATTGCAGTGACCCAAGAAAATAAGTTCAGTAAAACAAGTCTTTCCCAATGTTGCTTGAAATACAGAAACATTTAAGAACATGAAGGCAAGTAGTCTCAACGCAGTTTTCATGCCATTAACTCACCAACACTAGGAAGTTGGAACATCATGAATATTTGTTAGGAAACAATCAATGAACGGATAATTTGAAGTACCAGGAGTACCTAGCCTAGCTAAGCTCACGAATGGTTGGTCATTCAGCCATCAAGCTGTAATTGATTGATAATCTTGAAATACTGTTTTTCTTGTCAAACACAAAGCTGGAGGTTACAGGAAGAAGTGGAGAAGTAAAAAGTTGCATAATGAACCGTTTAGCCAGCTGTATAGACTAATCCCATGCCATTATGGGTGATCCTTACCAATTACAGGCTGATCTGAACTTAAATTCCTTCTCTATCTAGAACACTTCACTGTTGTTTCTAGGGGTGCAAAGGAACCAAAACAAAACTCAACTCAGCTCCTTTATTATGTTAAATGGACAAGCTTTGAAAAAAATAAAACTTGATTATCAAATAAGCCAAAGCTTGAACAGACTCCTATTGGACTCCATAAGCAGGTAAGCAGCTCGATTAAGTACTTGATTAAATATTTATTTAAAAAATTTAAAGTATGAGTATTAATAGTTATATATTGTCAATTAAATATATGAAATACGTCAAAAAAATCTAATTTGAGTTTAAACTTAGATCAAGTTTCATAAATGAGCTGAAGTTAAAGTTTCACAAACAACTTTTGATTGATTTTGAGTTCTATAAATGAGTTTGTATCGAGTTTGAACTTATTGTGAACTGAACTTGAGTCAAGCTGTTAAGCTCAGCTTGATTAAGTAACAAATCAAACTTGAACAAAAATTTAGCATAATCGTAAAAACTCGAACTTGTGTAAAATAAACAAACCAAGCTTGAACAACATACTACTCGGCTCAGCTTGTTTGCGTCCCTACTTGCTTCTAGACTGCATAAGCTTCAAATGTTTCATCTGAAACTAGTTGTCTGCACTTACATTGGAGAGAAGAATGAAACTTTGGGCAGCCAATATGTTGACTTTATAAATAACCCCATTTCGGTCTATTTTTTATTTTTCTGTGATTTATTGGTACTCTTTTAGGTCATTTTAGGTTCTAATGCCAGTCATGTGTACATACGTGAAGCTGTACATACTAGACACGTGTATACAGGAAAACAGTAAACTTGACAACTGATTTACTTTTGAGAGAACATTGTCATGCCAACATCAAAATGTGTGAATCATAGTTCATTAGAAAGAAAGGAAAAATACAAAGAAATTAAATAAGAAAAACTGCCATCCCCAAGATAATAGTAGACTAGTACAGAAAGAAACTTAAGTCAAGCAAAAGCTCCCAATTACGACATAAATCTTTCCCAACTATTAAGCCTATGAAGCACAAAAGAACAATGGTGCCGTGCCAATCATCCTAGATGAGCCCTAAACATTACCTTAAAATGCCATGTACTTTTACTTCAATCTTCTTCCATTCCTCGACAACCAAAAAGGAAAATCATATTTGCAAACAAATTCCAGATCTCTTGCTTGTCACTCATAATTTAGATTCTGCCAATGCAATGCTGAAAGAGAGACGAGATCCTTGGAGTTCACTTTGCATTGAAGCTCTTGACAAATATCAATCAAGGATTATGAATGATGCCACATTCCAAGAATAAGTGCCGCATAGTTTTTCCAAACATCCCACAAAAATTACAGCTATCTTCTCCTGAGCAGTTAGTCCATTTAAATACATCACATATTGGCAGCCTCCCCAAGCTATGTTCCACCAAAAATTGAGACCCTACTAGGTAAAAGTGCTTTTTCTAGATTTTTTTTGTAGGTAAACCAACAGGACACATTTCATTCATTGTGAAAAAAAAAGAGAAGCGCAAGAAAATAAAATAAAATAAAATAACAGACCCATCCAGGAAAGATACTTAACCTTACAAACTGGGAGAAGTAAAATAAGAGAAGCATGCATTAGCCACAATACTACCAAGCAAAAACATACAACAATTATCATATAAAAACCTTTCCTAACCCTTCAACACATCCATAGCAATGTCCACATCTTGCTTGATCCAACAATGGATGCAACCCAACTGTGAAGGTTAAGGCAACCCATCAAAACATAGTCTGCAAGGACCAAGGTATTTTGGGTCAGGATGGGCCAAGGTCAATCCCAATCAGAATCAAGATCAAGTCAGCTGGCTCGACCAATCTAGTGAAAAGAAACTAATCCAGAATCAACCTAGAGTGGTCCTTCAAAAAATTAAAAATAATTAATAAGACAAAATCGGTGCAGCTCGATCCCCAGTGGAGTGGCAGCCTAGATCAAGGGTACCACCACCTCCCAAAGATAGAGGCAGCAGCCACTGCCCTACACCTTCACCACACTAATCAAGCAGGAAAGTGACTCATATCAGGTCCACGGTTCTCAAAGCACCCACTTAAGCGCAGCTTAAGTAGAGTTTAAGTGTTAAAGCACCCCATAGCAAGCAAAGCAACCATCCACCTTATGTGGGCCCAAAAAGTGATCATTTTGGTCACCTAAGTGGGGCCCAAGAGACCACATTATGACGTAAGAGTGATTCTGGATCTGGCAGCACACATCCAGGTCTGAATCCACAAACTCCTCTCATCTCCCCCCCCCACTCCCCCAAGCCTATCCACTCTCTCCAATGCGGACGCAACACAACTGGGTTCTCTCCAGTTTGCCCTCTACTAAGGTTTGCATCCGCCACATTCTTGTCATGCTGCCTCCATGCCACCATACCCTACGAGCAGGAAACTAATATTATCATGTTCTTTACTTCTTCCTTTTTTTTCCTTAGTAGGCCACTCTAGCCGCCACCGGCCACCAGTCTCTTCCCAACCCACCGAGAGCACAAAATGCCTACCAGTATGGTAGTGGAGACAACGGAATCAGCTAAGTAAAGCCTAAACATCAAGAAACACTCAACAGGAAAAAGAAGCTTTACAAAAGCAGCTCCCACCATCTACACAAAGCACCAGGTAAGGAAGATCATTCTTAAAAGATTTCAGGGCCCCCATTTGATAGTGAGATTCACCAAGTCATCTATATGGGGCCATTAACCACCAAGACACCAAGTTGAAGAATGAGGAAAAATCACCTTGCTTTTGCTTAAGGCAGATAGTTCAATAATGCAGCAAATTAAATTAAATGTTTGCGAAATAAAGAAAATGATTTCACCCATACAAGCCAAGTAACATACACTTAGTAAAAGATAAATATAAAATTGGTTTCCGTATTATGGCAGATAGAACACCATGTTATTGCCAATAATTAACAAGGAGACTCCGTTCCATATTAGACTGAACAATGTATTTTTTCTCAACATAAAACTCATGGAGTAAAATAAATATTTCTAAGTCCTAAGAGAAAATATTTTCATATTCAAGAAAGAAAAATCAAGTCAACAATAACATATGAAATAGAAACATCAATTTTAAGGATATTAAGTGGAAACATTCAGCTCTTTGAGTTAGAGACGGACCGAGAAAAACTGAAAGGGATCAGATATCATTTGACTGCTTGAGGACAGGCCAAGTGAAAAAGACTTCTGAATATACTGACTGGAGACAGCCAAGGGCTTAAACAGTTCACCAAAATCACAGGCAGTACAATAGCCCTTGCTTGCACAACCTCTCACTCACTTTTCACCCCCCCTCCCCAATAGCACCACGGCCTGCATTTCTACCCCTGCATTGACTTATCTACAAGCGTGTGGCATGATCCTTCATACCCCTTTATGTTTCCACCACTGCCTTGACTTGTCTACAAACATATATGTCACATGCTCCTTCGCATATGCTGACTGAAAATAAACCTCAGCAGAAACCTGTTATTAACATCTTCCTTGTGTGACGTACAGCCTTGAACCTCGTAAGAAAAAAAAAAGTCGTGCAGAGGAAGTTCTTCTGGCTGAGAAGGGAGGCATGAAGAAAGCCATAAATAGGCATCAGTCCCTTCTTCTGCTCAATAAGAAAAAAGAATCAACAATTCTCAATTCCTGTATCTAATAGGAATTGATGATGATGTCAATCACAACCATCAATAGGACAGATTAAACAAAACTTTGATGCTTGGCATCAGCAATCACTGAACTATTCACTTCTTATTGCACATATTGAGTTCGACTGTAATTTAAATCTTTCTGCCAATTTGTCCATCAGCCTATAGATATCATCAATTTCCTTTCTTGATCTATCCCCCACTTTAAAATTGTGAGCAATTTCATTCAAGTCCACAAGAGTACGACCAAGAGTTGTCATCACTCCCCTTTCCTTCATTGTTTCCTTTACCTTATTCACTTCTTCCCATCGACCTGCTGCAGCATATATATTCCATAACAATGCATAACGAGAACTATTGAAAGGTTCAAGCTCAATCAATCTTTTTGCTATCTGCTCACCCAACTCAATATCTCCATGGAAGCGACATAACCAAAACAAGTTGCACCACACCAAGCATTCAGCATCCTCTGGCATGCACCTCAAGACTAACTCTGCTTCTTCGACAAGTCCCAAAGAACCATAGAGATTGGCTAGGCACCAATAATGAGCAAATGTCGGTGCAACATGATACACGTTAATCATCTGGTCAAAGTATAATTTTCCCTTTGACAGCAAGCCAGAACGTGTACAGGCACACAACACACCAACAAAAGTCACTTCATCAGGTGAGATTTGTGCATCCTCTACTCCAGACGACAGTTTGGCCTCCTGTCCCTCAGAACCTGCTAGGGACAATGTACAAAAGGGAAAATAAGATTTTGCACTAAACTTGACAAAGAATTAAGACGTTAAGCAGGAGAAACTTACCGTTTCTCACCATATCTTCGAATAAAGCAAGTCCATCCTCCGGTTCTCCATGAATACAATGCCCCAAGATCATTGCATTCCAACAGACTAAGTTCTTCGATTGAACTCTATCAAAGACAAATCGTGCAACATCCAACTTCTTGCATTTACTGTACATGTCTATCAGTGCCGTGTCATATATGAGGTTCGCCGCAGCAAAATTCCGAATGCAGAACCCATGGACTGACTGCCCCTCCTTAAGCCAACCTAATCGAGCGCATGCTGTAACAATGCACACCATTGTTGTCAAACTTCCTCTTAGTCCCAGCTCTCCCATCTCCCTAAAGAGGCACAACCCGTGCTCTGGGGTCCTCCCCTTCAAGTAACCAGAAATCATAATGTTCCACGAGATTACATTCCTCTCTGGCATTTGATCGAACAGACCGCGTGCATTTGCCAGGTCTCCGGATTTCACATACCCATCCACCATCGAATTCCAAGAGACTTGATCCCTCCACGCCATTCCGTCGAAGAGGATCCGAGCGCAGTCCGCCGCACCGCAACTCGCGTACATGTTTATCAAAGCGTTCTGCACATGCAAGACGGCGTCCACCCCGTTTTTGGTGGCCTGCCCGTGACACTTCTCCCCTTCATCGAGGGATGGGATCCTCGCGCACGCGTTAAGCAGCGGCGGGAAGGCGAAACTATTGACTTTCATCCCTTCGCCCACCATCTCAAAGTAGAAAGCAGCGGCGCTGCGGGGTGTGGATGACCGAGACTTGGCCTTCACGAGGGTGTTGAAGCAGAAGGCGTCGGGGGCGGGGTTCACGTGGCGGAAGACAAGGTCGGCGTAGGCAAGGCAGCCGAGATCGGCGGCGGCCTTAAGGACGCGACTAGCGGCGAAGAAGTCGTGGAAGAAGAGGCCGGTCACAACGAGGTGTGCGTGAGCCTGGAGAAGCTGGCGTAATGTTCGGCAGGAAAGAAGTGGGCGGAGGCCGGGGTGATAGAGGGAGATCCTCCCCGTCGTTTCTCGCGGAGGATCCTCCGACGGAGGCGGGAGAGGAAGAGCTGAGGAGTGAAGACGACAGCGGCGGTGGAAGATGAAGAGGAGAGGAGAGGACGCCCCTGATGAGCACCTGGCCATTCATCTGGGCAGGGTAGGGGATGGGTGGGGGAGGCGATCAAGGATGCTCTGGCCATCGGACGCGGCGGCGAGCATCGCTAGGCCATGGTGGTGCGGGTATATCATATATGGCCGCGGCGGCGGCAGCTAACTCGTCCGTCGGCGGCGGAGGGGAAGGGTTAAGGAGGGCTTTGGTGTGCGCAGCCGCAGCCCTCTAACGGGTTCGGACTCTCTTCGGACCCGACCCGATTTAATCCGATATCGAACTACCACCCAGAAGAAGAAGTTGGAACCCTCAGGCGTATCCGACTCAACGCAAAACCCACGCGCAGCACTCCAAAGATGGTCGGCTGAGAACGCCATCCTTCATAGTCAATCGCTAGAAAAACCTACCCTTGTATCATGCTTTTGTCTAAGCCTTATGCCATAATTTCTGATTTTGGGTCTCTTCTGTGTTTGCGGACTTATTACCTTCTTCTTTAAACGACATTTTTGTTTTCTTTGTATCTCTCTTATGTATCTTAAAATTTTCGTATCTGTAGACGAAGATCGTTCAAATGTAAAATATTGTTACATGTATAATAAATATATGGATTAGTATTTTAAATTTAAAAATAAATCATATATAAAACTAGTTTTATTTATCTCGAGATCTCTAAAGATGGCTTCTTTTTTATCATTTTCAAGGGTGATATAATTCTGCTGTCAAAAGTTGTAATTCACTTTATTGTAGACTCCAATGTAGTAGGTGAATTCTTAGCCATTCAGGCCTACACCTGATCCTCCTATAAGCCAGATGTTTAAGATCTCTCCAGGCACTAATGTTTTCACATTATATGTCTTGGCTAGAACTCTCCCACATCTTCCCACTGTAGTTGATTAAACACAAAATATCAACATGATCAAACATGGTGTTTACAATGCTACAAAAGAATCAATCAAATATTTATATGAGGCAGAGGAAGAAGGACTCTCTGCATGGGGCATCACTACAGTAGGGCAAGGGACAACTACCTAAGATGGTCTAAGCAATGGAACCATGTCTGGTGTATGCTGAGATGTGCCATGAGATCCACTGGACCCATCGATGGATTCACCTGTTGTCTTGCTCCTAGATGTATGACGGCTCTTGCTAAATTTCTTAATCTATAACATAATAAAATTGATATTATAATTTGCAATTAGACAATTTGACACTTACATGGCCACTTTGATCAATCCAAGTCAGAAATCGGCTTGGATTGACCAAACCGACCATGCGAGAAGCTTTTGTCGATTTTCGACTTCCATTTCCAGTTTGGGTAATCCAAGTTGAATTCCGTCTTAAAACGGCCAAACAAGACATGGGATAAGTTTCTTGTCAAAATTTGAGTTTCATGGCCGGTTTGGTCAATCCAAGCCAATTTTCGACTTAGATTGGTCAAAGCGGCCATGGGATGGGGTTTTGTCGATTTCCATCTTCCATGGCCGATTTAGTCAATTCAAGCCAATTTCTAACTTAAATTGGTCAAATTAACCTTAAGATGGGTTTTTTTGGCAATTTTTAAGTTACGTGAACTGTTTGGACAATCTAAGCCAATTTCCGACTTAAATTGGCCAAATCGGCCTTGGCATGGGTTTTTGCCAATTCAAACCAGTTTTGAAATTTAATTGATTTTTAATACTACTTTGGGACAAATCAAAATAGAAAACCAGTTTGAATTTGTTTCCATAGCATTTTGGCCAATCCAAACCGGTTTGGAAATTTGATTGGTCTTTAACCTCACTTTGGGACAAATCAAACTGGAAAATCGGTTGGAGTTGGTCTCCATGACATGTTGGTCAATTCAAAATAGTTTGGGAATTTGATTGGTCTCTAATGTCACTTTGGGATAAATCAAACCTGAAAACTTATTTGAGTTAGTTTCCATGACATTTTGGCGAATTCAAAACGGTTTGAAATTTTGATTGGTCTCTAATGTTAATTTGAGACAAATCAAACCAGAAAATTAGTTTGAGTTAATTTCCATGGCCTTTTGGCCAATTCAAATCGGTTTGAGAATTTGATTGGTCTCTAATGCCCTTTTGGGACAAATCAAACCAAAAAATTGTTTGAATTTGTTTCCATGATATTTTGGCCAATTCAAACCAGTTTTAGAATTTAATTAGTTTTAACACCATTTTGGGACAAATCAAACCGAGAACCGGGCTTGAGTTGGTTGTGTGACATTTTAGCCAATTCAAATTGGTTTCAGAATTTAATTTATTTTTAACACCACTTTGGGACAAATCAAATCGGAAAATTGATTTGAGTTAGTTTCTATGGTATTTTGGTTAATTCAAATCAGCTTGAGAAATTAATTAGTGTCTAACGTCACTTTGGAACAAATCAACTCGAAAAAACGATTTGAAATGGTTTCCATGATATTTTGGCCTTTCCAAACCGATTTCAAATTTTAATTGGTATCCACGTCACTTTGGGCCAAAATTAGGAATGGTTTTAATTAATTGGTCATTGTGGGCAATTAAAACAAGTTTGATTAATTTATTTTAATTGATTTCTAACGAACAAAATAAATAAAATCATGTTTCTTAATCTAACGTCATTAGAAAATGTTACATTACGGAAACTCCTAAATTAACATGATTAATCCCTAAACTAACATGCTTAACCCCTAAATTAGTTTGCTTAACCCCACACAAATAATTTTATGATGCTTAACTTATACATTAACGTGACTAACATACTAAACAATATACGCTTAACCCCTGAATTAGCATGTTTAAACATGCTTAACACACAATCAACCATAAAACATGAGAAAATGACAAAATCCTACCTACAAACTAACAAATCAACTTGTTAGGGTTAGTGATTATTAAGAGGAGGAGGAGGTTGGTGGTGCAAGCAATGGAGGCCACAAGCAGGCCGCGGAGGAAGACCCCAGCGGCAGAGGAAGACCTTGTGGAGGAAAAGCCCAGCGGTGGTGACAAAGGACGCTGACCTCGGCGCAAACAAGCAGTGGTGGCATTGACTAAGAGAAAGAAATAGAGAGAGGGGGGGAGTGAGAGGTAGGAAGAGATATGGGGCGTGGGTTTTAGAAAATCTTAAAAATATTGACAACAACTTCAAGCCGTCGCCATTAGTACATTTAAGGACAATGGTGACGGCTCTAATCGACCATTGAACGGTCGGAAGGGAGCACTAGCGACGACTTTAGGCGTCACTATTAACGGTAATTAAGTAGCAACGACTTCATAAAACCATCGCTATTCACCCCCGTCAACCGAGATCTGGAAGATTGATCTAGTTTGACGACTGCTTTAAGCTATCACGAGTAAATGTAATAGGGACTGCTCCTTGGAGCCGTCGCCCGTAACTACGTATATGGTGACAGCTCTATCGGGGACGGCTTAAGTCATCACGAATAAGTTTATTGGAGATGACATTTTGAAACCGTCATCGTTAATTAACTCATCTCCAACGACACCCCCCCCCTTGCAGTGTAAGATTATTCTGCTGATCTACCTCGTTGATTTTTTTTTTCTTCCGGGTATTACTTCTCTCACCCTCATACAAGTTTCGAGGGACGTTCATGCTTCTTTTTTACACACGTTCGATCGCCAGTAGGCTAGCAACCAAAGACGTACACAGGTCAATAGGTGAGAAGTATATGCAATAGATATTTTGTGTTCACATGCTCTGTCAAATGCCATCGGATTCCTTCACACGGGTCGCATGATTATCCAAATAAGGATTGTTGTCTCGTAGACAATGGGCGCCGCTGTATTTTAGACTTAGTTGACCCAAGAAGTCCATCGATAATGAGATGGTCTTATTTAATATTATTTTAGACACAAAACCAGCAAGGCTCTCACTATACGTTAAATCTATTTTTTATGTTTAATTTTTAGTTATAAATGGACCTTCACCTCTTGTTAGAGACGATCCACGTACTCACCTGTCATTTTTTTTATCCTCTGAGAAGCAGCAGCGTCTCTTGTAGCTAGGGTGGGGGTGTAAAACTGAGCTTAGCCGTGTAGTATGTTGTTTAAGTTCGATTCGTTTATTTTACATGAGTTGGTTCGAGTCCAATTTCCAGTAAGTTCGACCCTTATTCAAACTTGACTTATTACTTAATCGAATCGAGTTCGAGTTTGAGCCCCAAATAACAGTGGAGAGAGTAAGTTCAATCCATATTGGAGTTCAAACACACAACGTGAACTCCATTACAATATTCGAATTCAATTTAAACTACTTTTTAAACCTGAGTTTTGACTAAGTTCAACCCAATTAGTTAGAGCTCAAATTAAATTTTATTTTAACTTAAATAGTCCTCAAAAGAATATTGGGGATATAAGGATATACGGGGATGGATATCCAGTGGGATATTAACTTAAAATAGTTTTTAAAAGAATATAAAGATGTATAGGGTATATATATATATCAGACAAATATCTCTAAGTTGACTCAAGAAGATGACCAAATGTGTATTGGTCATATCTTACGTTGTTTTATCACGCATGGTGCCGGAGAGGTGGGCTCTTTAATTTTTTGACTCAGGTGACACAATTCCATTTGACTTGACGAAATGTTTAATTTTTCAATTTTATTTCTAATCCCTCTCGTGAAAAAAAAAATCTTAATCATTAACATATGAAAATAAAAAAAATAGTATGAAGTGGTTTTCAGTAAAGTATAGTGTATTCGTATCTTTTATGTCTAAATATCTAATCTTTGACTGATCCAGTCGTTACACATAACGGTGAAGCCAAAACAATACAATGGGTCTTATAATCTGAAATCCTTGATTTCACATCCAACGGGCAGAATAATTATTTAATTTGTCTAAAGATATCCATCGGTCTGAATGGGAAAAGTTAAATGTTGCGGAGCCTATGTGTGATGTAACAAGGCGACTTCTTATCAAATGTCTGAATGGGAAAAGGTGTTTAATTAGATAAATGCTTGAGATATTCATCGGTCTGGAAAATCTAATGTCTGAGATATTAGACATTCATTCATTCGGCCCAATCAAAGGGCCCTAGAGAAGAAGAAGAAGAAGAAGAAGAAGAAGAAGAAGAAGAAGAAGAAGAAGAAGAAGAAGAAGTCTCTTTCAATGGTATGAACAGGTCTCCAAGAGGAAGACACAGACCGCGCGAGCGTATATATAAATAAATATATTTATTTATATTTATATATTAACCTCTACTCGAGAATGGATCATCTTAGTCTTCTGGATGGAGGGAGTTCTCACCGTTCTCAATGACGTGAAGACACCGGGTGTCGCGAAAAACGAAACATCAAAGCACTTTAAAAATGACATGATGTCTTTTCAACTTCTCAAAAATTCGTTACTGAGTTACCGAGACTTCAAAAATTCACTACCGACTCTCTATTAACTCACTACCGAGCCTAGTTTAACTTACCACCGAGATCCGTTACAGTTGCTACCGACCACCTATCAACTTGCTACCAAGTTACCAAGGCTACAAAAATCCACTACCGAACTACCAAAGCTCCAAAGACCTACTACTGACCCTCTATTAACTCACTACCGAACGACATCACATCTACTTTAAACCTTCTTTAAAGTGCATCGACGTTTCATTTTTCTCCACACCAGGTGTCGACTGAGGTGATCCGCTTTCTCTCTACCCGGTCTATATAAACAAGCTAACAACGATCTGTTTAATCGTGCAAGCCACTTGTTTGCCCACCCGCGTCGATCGATCTCGATCGGTACTACGTAGCAAGAGAGAATCTCCGGCCAGCAGCAGCCATTAATGGCGGCGGAGCGCAAGCTTAACCACCTCGTCTTCCTGCTGCTCGCCGTCTTCGCCGCCGTCCCGTGGAGGCCGTCCGCGGCGGAGCACGTCATGTACAGCTGCTGCCCCCTCTACACCGGGCAGTCGCTGCAGAACCGCAACTACGTGCTCACCATGGAGCCGAGCTGCGACGTCGTCCTCTACGACAACGGCACCCCCGTCTGGTCCACCGGGACCGCCGGCCGGGGCACCGACTGCCGCTTCGCCATCGGGGGCGACGGCAACATCGCCGTGTACACCGGCGCCGGCGCCGCCGTCTGGTCCACGGGCACCGTGAGGCCCGCCGGCCATTACGCGCTGGTCCTGCAGCACGACCGTAACCTCGTCAGCTACGGCGGCGCGATCTGGAACGGCGGCGTGGGGATCCCCGGAGCCAACGGGAACGGCAACTCCGCTCTGGTATACAGCCCATGGTGCAAAAAGCCCTACTGAGACTAGAACATCTCCAAGATCGGATGAAGCTTGATCGTTGCAGTAACAAATCTCGCCATAGAAAGAGATATATATATATATATATATACACGCCTAAATAAGCAGCAGACAAGCAGTGATGCTCATGCCACTGTTTTTTTTTCCTGAGAAGTTGCTCATGCCCCTGTCGCAGAACGAAGATGTTGCTCCAGGTTTCCCACCTAAAAAAATCAATAGAATTAATAGTTATTTAATAATTTAATATGGTTTTAGAAGTCGAATGTTCTTATTTAACCGGGGGGGAAGTACTACGGTAGAGTGGACACCACACATGCTGGATTTGGATTTAAACCAATTTTTTTGAGAACGAAATCAAATCAGTCGAGCCAAATCAAACGAATTTAGGAAAAAAATAATCTAAATCCTAGACGGACCAAACTAAAAAAATCATTTCATTCGGCTCAATTTAGTTTGCTGCTCGCCATGCGAAACCTATTTCCAAAATAAAGTTTAAGTTAAAATAAATAACTATAAACATAGTCTTTATTTTGTAAGAAAATTTGTTTCAGCACCAAAATATAAAACAGAAGATATGGGTTTACTGACACGCTCCGGGTCGGGGGCAATTTGGACGGTTGGAGCGACCAATATCCTAGCCACTAGACAAGAATGTCTTATCAGCCGCCATGACGTCATCCTGTCCCAAAACAATGACGTCCTTCACTGAAATTTGGAAGTGTCCAAAAGGCAATGCACCGACCAATGTCTCACTTGTTCGCTCAAGTTGCTGATTTTCACCCACCAGAACCGGTGAAATAGTGAAAACAAACACCATCAGGAAAACTGAGCTTGAATGCTTGATCGTGGGGCACAGGGTCGAAGATTACAGAACAAAGCAATGGAGATGGAAAGCAGAATCATAACCAAGTACCTCACAAGAACAACCTAAGAATGTCTGAAATGTTCTCAACACCTGCAATCAGCCGAGCGACTTCAAACTCGTTAGGCCCTCCGGTCATTTCTTACTCATCGGTCACGCACCCCCTTGAAGCAGACTGCACGTTCTGTATATACTGCAAATGGGGAAAATTCATGGGGTGAGAACAAGGATACTTTTGACTGAAGGCTGAAGCACATGGTACGTGGCGGACGAGCCCTCTCAGGACCTTGTAGAGCACTCCTCTGCTGGCCTTGTGAGCAGGTGCCTTCCATCTCCGCTGCCGCTCCAGGAGCTGATCGTCGGTCAGGTGGACATCCATTCTTCTCTTCTGGATATCGATAGTTATGATATCTCCGTCCTCGACCAGCGCGATTGGACCGCCTTCCTGGAGAGGATAATTTGGTTCGGAAAGTGTTCTTGGGATTTGTTGAATATCCAGAACAGCGTCCAGGCAGTTTAAAACAATCTGGACATGGTCAATCAGAAGGCGAAGATAATGCACAACTGAGAGAATCTCAAAGGCTACGCACGTTTATTTCTCCCTTGCCATCACTGTTTTATTCTAATGGCCTGTGTCATCAACTGATGTGAAAAGAAGAAATGCGAACGCACTTCAACTTGTATGAGGGTGAGGCAAGAAATACCCGAGAAATAAAAAAACCAATGAGGTAGATCAGGCAGAATAATTATGACCAAGATTTAAATAAACTGATCCATCTCAACAGAGAATTTTTCTTACTAATTACCAAATTTGATCCAATTGTCTTACCAAATACATGGTACACTGTAGAAGGTAATGCACTTTACAAGTCATTTCGTCATTTCGTATAATGCAAAAATCAATATCAACCCATTATAAATCAGCTCAGGAAAAATGACCATAAAGACTACTACATCCTGTCATTCAACCAATAAATGAGGCAATATATATTTAGCAAGTAAAAACTAATGCATGTGTATGTGGTAATGCATCTTAAAACCGGCAAGATGGAACACGAAAGGACGAGACTTAATAAAGGAATGATGTTGCATATAGTGAGAAGTAATAGCACGTCTGCAGCTAAGATTTGTCAGACATACTTGTGCTTCAGGACATATATGGCCAACGACATATCCATGTGATCCTCCAGAAAACCGCCCATCTGTAAGCAATGCAACTTCCTGCAAGATTTAAAATGATTTGCAATAAGAGGTGGTGAACAGAGAACATTGATAAAGACTAAACAGTGCAAGGCTACATGATGGGGGAAAAGGAACTAACCGCCTATCCTGGTTCTGCAATGCCCATAAACACAGTTATTATTGGACTCATAATTAGCAGAACATCTTTTGCATTAAACTTATGGACCTTTCAGAATTTCAAGAAGAAGAATATGGTGCCTCTGTTTACAAAATTGAAGATGCATCTGCTTGGAAAACACCTATTTCTTATATAAGTTTATTTCTCCAAATTTGCTGTTTTGAGAAGTGGAGAAAATGTATTATAAAGTAAGAAGATGCATGGTATCTCGCTAAAAACTCCAGGACTTGTTTGAATAATTTTGCCATGATACATGAAAAAAGATGGCGTTCCAATTTTAGTAGATGAACTTAGAAATGAAGGTTATGTCTCTGTTAAAAGACCAAGGTCAGATGACCAAAAACTCTTATCACAAGTAAGGATAAGGATGTTCGGGAACAAAGAAAGACATCCTGCTCATCATATATTGGTCCGGAAATAAACCAATATTGATACATTTGGATCAACCAGCCGTAGGGCTCAAACCAGCCTTCCTGTGTGCCCAAACACGTTCAACGTTCTCGAACTGAGATATCATTTGTATTTTTACAGAATTGGGACCATACATGGACAAGTGTCAAAAAAAGTTCAATTCTTCAGGTCAATCTAGGAAACTCCGTTGTGGCTTCAATGATCAGAACAAAGGTATACGCAGGGTAGATGTATACCCTAGAAAAATTCATTTTGACCTATCATCTCAATCGTCTCCACTTGCAGGGAACAATCTTCCACCCATCTATAAAACCAAGAGCTATCATGCAGTTGTACCAGGTTGCATCAATTCATGATATACTTCAAAGGAACCTTGTTGATATAAAAGAGAAAATAAAACAATATCATGGATGAACAGAAGAGATCATAAGAACAAATTAAGTTAGAGAAAATGCAGACTACGTACTCATTGTTTCACGTCGAAATAAGAGAATCAGATCTTGAATTATATACCTTGCCTAGTCCAGCCCCCATTATTGCACTGGTGGGTGTCAGCATTTCTGGCATGCCTGGACCACCTTTGGGGCCCTCTCCTCTAATAACTACCACTTTGCCCTGGGTACCACATGAAAGAAAAGTATCAGACATGGTAGCCTACATTGATGGAATTAAATAATGAAAGCACAGATGATTGAAGTGAAAAAATAAGTGGTTTAGTTTCATGTGAGAAACAATTATCAGCATATTGAACTGGAATAACAATAGAAAATTATCAGCAAACTAATAACCAAGTGTAGCATGTTAATGCAGAAAAATTAATTGAACTAGTAGCATGTTAATGCAGATACTAGACAGATATGCTTGACCACTGTAATTCACATAGCATGATCAGCAAGTAAATACAAGTCGTAACATGTTTTAGTTACATATACCTGAAAATCTGGCAGAATAAAAATCACTAACGAGCTTTCACGGAGCCATGTTGCAAGTAAGCATTGCTATGAGTGTTGGGAATAAGTGGACATGACTAGGATGCCTTCTCACTTTCTCAGATACCTTCTTTCTCAGCAGAATGCCAAGAAAGAAAAACCACAGAAACTGGCCCCAACTCAGCAGGTTGGTGATGGTCCATGCAGCACTTCTTTGAAGAGTGAACCTCATCAGTTCACATGGACCTATAGAGGCCCATGCCTGCAATCCTAACCCACCAACAACTTTGAACCAACCACCTGAATATGAACCGTCTTCCTCCACTAATGACCTTACAAAGATCAAATTTAAGAAGAAAGTTGCTGTAAGCATTACACAAAAGATGCAATAACATTAGAATGCATTCTGCAGAGAATCTCATCCAGAACTCTGCCGGCAGGATTGGCACCTTCCTGTGGAGGGCAGCAGCAAGCCCTCGGTGGCTGATTCTAGCAAGAGTCACCGGAATGGCTGGATCAGTCCAATCCATTGCAAATTTGATCGATTTCAACCGACTTGGGTGGAAATCCAAGGGGGATCAGAGTTCCCCCTTAAATTGAGTAGACTTATGCCGATCCAAATCCAGATCGGCCGATTTGCTGAATCATGCTTCATCCCCGTCCTAAGAACAGGGTGGTGGTGGAAGCTGCCCACCACCGCTGGCAGGTGCCTCCTGGCAGTGATCCCCGCAGGAATAACATTGTGGATCACTTAGAAATATTCTTTTATGTTTTTATGTTCATTTTTGCAGTTTTGGAGGAACCAATCCAGGCTGATCCGGGATCAGTTTTTCTTGTGTCAGATCAGCCGAGCCAGCCTATCCAATCCTCATCCAGATAGGCCTTGGCAATCCAGGGGCTAATGCCAATGGAGAATATCTTGGGTTGTCATCATCTACTCAATGCTCTGCACATCTGAGAGCACCATCAAACTAACACAAGCATGAGCTGGCCAGTTAAACTGCTGCAGGTCCACACTGCCTCACCATCCCAGGCATCGACCTGTTCCCTTCCTGACCGACCATCTAAATGTCTTGGTTACCTCACCATCCCAAGCCCCACATACATGCAACGGGTAGGGGTAGGCCACACTATATCACAGTCCTACTTAACAAGATAGGCTGATAAACATGATTGTCATAAAGACATCTTAGAAACTCGTAGATGAATATGTATTTTAAGTTCTAAATGATAAGTGGTGTATATGTACCTTTTTTATGACACTTTGGATCATATCTTCCTTCAGTGCACTACCGTGTATGTTTTATATAGAACCTAGTTTAATAGATTCAATTCCATATCACATCTCCCTGCTACTTGGGACAATCTCGAAGAAAAGAAATGACCGAACTTTTCATCCATGTCTTCTCTTTTGCGGGCAATTTTATTTAGATCTTCCTTCTTTGCAAAAGAATGGTTGATGGCACCTCTTTTTTGCTACCCAACTTTGAGTTGTCAAAACACGGAGAATCTTTTTTTATCCTTTGAAGCTTTTCTCCAGTTTGCTTTCTACAAGTTCGGTAGAGACTTTACTTGTTGTATCTTGTGTTTCCCTTTTTATAATGTATTGCTTACTTTTGCATTGCAATGAATGTGGCATTTCTGTGATAACCTTTGAAATTTTAGGGTAATGCCATGTAAAGACAGCTGTAGATTAAAAACAAATTCAGTCATATAACAGATTCTCAAAGAAAGACTGATAATGCAACTGCAAACACAGAAAACTGCACTAACCTTGAAGCTCATTGGATTCTCAGATATAGCTGATATCATAGCCTCCTCACCTTCAAAAACCAGTGCTGGACCTGCAAAAACAGTTGTGTTGTACAAATGCACCATGGATATCAGGAATGACAATTGGCAACCAGAGGTACACTAATAAACCATGAGAAGAATTGTATGGACATACCAGAGAAGTATAAGCCTTCTTTCCCTGTGATTTTAGCCACAGAGCCTTCTGGTGCAAGATTACCATATAATATCTGAATATGACCTGTACTCTTGATAGGATTCTCCAATGGTCTTATTATTTGCTGAGAAATGCACAAGGCATTGTCTTAATGTCATTTCCTTCACAACTAATCAGATGTCGAATGATTTCATAGAGTTGGGATTTGAGACACTGGAGCAGTTTGAAAACATGTATTAACAGCTAATTACATTATCCAAGTGCATTTCTTTACCTGGCCTTCAGCCAGAGCAGGAAAAAGCTTCGCATTTTCTGCAAGTGTCTTTCCTGTGACTGAAATTGGACATAAAAGTAAAAATGAAAAAGTGTATATAATTAATAACCATAACTTTGTGTGGTAGGAAATAAGAATAAAAGATTACTCCACAAACCTGTCAAGCAATCTCCATCCAGTAATCCTTGCTCTAGAAGGTAGCGGATAACTGCTGGAGTTCCTCCAATCTAAAATGTAACTATAACCATAAGGGCCACATGAAAGGTGCAGAGAAGGAAAGAATAAAAGTACACAGCAAGAACCTTGTGTACATCTTCCATTACATATTTGCCACTTGGCTTGAGATCTGCAAGGAAAGGTACTTGATCGCTAACCTTCTGAAAATCATCGAGGATCAATTTAAGACCCACTGATCTGCAAAAGTACAATTATGAATAGACAAGGAAAGAAAGATGTCTATAGATAAGATGTAAACATACTGCTGGTTGCCAACCTAGCAATAGCTATCAAATGCAATACAGCATTTGTAGACCCACCAAGGGCCATGACAATAACCATTGCATTCCGGAGTGATTTCTCTGTGATAATATCACGAGGCTTAAGGTCCATTTTTAGCAAGTCCAGAAGGTACTTTCCAGCTAAACGGCACTCATCCAATTTTAATGGATCTTCAGCAGGGGTGGAAGAGCTTCAAAGTAGAAAAAAAGAGAGTTAGAAACCTATTTGAGAAAGGAAAACTTCAAATTTCTACATCAAAAACTTATTCTTCAGAACAGGACATGCATCTTTGTAAATTCTTACATCAGGTAGTTGAAAGAATTTAGATATGTAAGCACCTGTAAGGAAGCGACATCCCCATTGTCTCAATAGCTGAAGCCATGGTATTGGCAGTATACATGCCACCGCAAGCTCCAGCTCCTGGGCAAGAATTACGTAGTACATTCATTCTCTGATCATCATTGATAGAGCCACTGACATACTCTCCAAAGCACTAGAAAGTAAAATAAGAGAACAATGAATAGCATTGTGACTTGAGTGGCTTTGAAATATAAAGAAGAATTACTTGGTGATAATTATGCTTGGACAAGTTTAAGACAGAAATGCTTCATAAATATAAATTTATGAAATGCTTAAAGCCTCTATGCATCATAAAAACAACTGGGATACCCCCATTTAATTGCCACTAATGCAGCAAGAACTGGTATTTGTGTATACTAGATCACACTGCATACTCTATGTTGGTCAAAAACATGTACATCAACTAAACAGCTTTAATCCCAAATTTGGGGTTGGCCATATAGATTCTCTTTCACCACAAAAGTTGTTTTTCTTCAGGGATATTTAAATTATCCAAATCTTATCAAGTTATCCTCCTCCAAGCTAGCTTACGTCTGTGGAATCCCTTTTTTGTTTCTACCATTATGATATTAACAGGAAAGATCGATGTTTAATATATCTAAACATATCAATATCTATTCCTTCAATATGTCTACAATTGCCTCTACTTTCACATTTTCCCTAATATATTCATCACATATTCTATATAATCTAGTATGACCACATATCCACCTTAGCATTCTCATTTTAAAAAGTCTTATTTTGGAAATATGTTATCCCTACGTGGTCTAATATTCACTACTACACAATATTGCAGGTGTCATAATTGTACAATATTTTTTTTTCAACTTTAGTGAAATATTATAATCACATAAAACCCATGTAACCAAACTTCATTTCATGTATCTTGCTTTAATTTTATGGTTAATGTTTTATGTTCTCCAACTTTTTGAATAATAGCACTAAGACATACAAATTGAATATTTTGAGATAATCTTATTTCATCCAAACTAAAGACTTGTCTGATTGATCTGAACAATTGTCTAATCTCTAATTTGATCAGAGATTCATCTAAATTCACTCAAGAAGGCAACAGGAGCAATTTGGGCAAGTCTATCAGAAATTTTCGGCAGTGGAGACTGGTTACTATTGTGGGCAAGCCGTTGGAAAGATCGGGCAGGGAAGATGGGATCCACCAGGGGTTTCCGGATCCCTGCGACCTGTTTAGGAGCTGCCTATGTGCAAGTCCGATTAACATATGTGTGACTCGACTGGTCCCGTCCAGCCTTCTCTCGCCTCCAGCTCATTGGGATGGATGTTTGACTTACCTTGAGGCCTGGTTCGATGACAACAAAGCTTTCAAGCAAGCCAGGCAATCCATCTGTTGAACGAGGAGACCTCATCAATGCTATCCCCAGCGTAGCAACATCGAGCCAGCAGGAGTGTCATCAACCTCCATCTGGTAGCAAATTAATACAGGTGCATCCGTCATCACAAGAGGCAGCGGAAAGGAAGAGAGGATAGGGCAGCAAATCAGTGGAGTCAGAACAGAGTGGGTCACCTGACGTACATAATGTGGGCTCCATTAGGATAGATGCTGACATGAAGAATGCAGAAGGGCAGAATTCTTCACGTGATCTTGCATTAGTCCCAAGACTCCCGACTTGTGATGGAATAGCGGAGGACCACACTTGGGCAGATGAAGTGGAATTGCAATCGGGTATCTTAAACAAAGATATTAAGACCATTGGGGAGCAAATTGGACTGTGCTTCATAGGGCAGGAACAAGAGGTGAGAAGTTTTTTTGTTGGTCTCCGGGAAGAGCTTCTTGGGCTAGATAGCCGCACGGTAGCTAAAAACAACTTCGGCAGAGGATAGGGTCTAGGAAAATGAACTTTATTCTAAGAATGAAGTTTTGGTGGATAGCAGGAGTAAAAAAAAGAGAGCACAGCCATTTATACATGACAATTATCATCTCTTGCAATGATTCCGGAATCGGAATTGGTCCATACCGATCCAATTTGATTCAAATCGGATCAGCCGGAATCGGCCAATTCCTGGGAAGGAAAACCGATTACGAATCTGAAATCAGTTTTTTTTTCTTCAAAAAATTTCAAAAAAATCAAAAAAATCTAGAAAAATAGAAAATCCACTAAAAAAATTGTAAAAAAATAAAATGTAACATTTAGTTTGTATAAAGTGTTATTTATACATGATAAGAATAAGATGCTAATAATTGTAACATGATAGCATGCAACATGCTAATAAACATGATAAGATGCTAATAACATGATAAGATGAAAAAAGTGGAATAAGATGTAACATGATAACACAAAAAGATGATAATAAAAATATATATTTCATAACTCAATGTTCATCAATATCTATGATATTAGCCTTCATCTTCTTCCTCCTGCTCCTGTCATGACTGAGTTGTCTCTAGTCTTCTTGTCAATGAGGGTGCATATTCACATGAAAATAATGCATCCGCCATCTCAGTCAAGTCATAGATATCGGACTGAGGCACATAAGTAGGCTCAAGAGGTGGAATCTACGGCCGTTGGAGGTCATCCAACACTAGAGAATCTGGCTCTGCATAATGCGTAGGTGGCTGCTCATCATAGAAATATGGCTTTGGCCATCATGAAGCAGGTGAGTCTGGAGCTAAGCACCTGCATCTACTCCACGTACATCTCCCCCTCCTCCTCCTAGTTGGGTGGCCTGTATGCACTCCTCGTCATTATCAACTAGGGAGTGTGAAGGAGCCTATGTGCTATCATCTGGGCTGACAGGACATCACCTAATATCCAACCAAGATCACCATAATCAATTTCTAGATTGCCAAAATTGCCCTGAAATCGCCAGAATTGCTTGGATCACCTCCAAAATCGACCGATTCTCCTCAGAATTGCCAGGATCGATGCCGCAGTAGCCAGAATTGATGGAATCGCCGCCTAGATCGCTGCGCTTGTTGGAATCGAACAAGGTCTCCTGCCCTGTATCGATCTGAAATCCGAACTTAAGTTCTTCCGACAGAATTGGTCAGATCGACTGATTCTAGGTCAAAATCAGTGCAATCAGATTGATCCTAACCCATTCCACCTATTCAAACCAATTCCTCCGGAATTCCAGGAGGAATCAGTCCTTCAGCCTGGAATTGGATCAGAACCGACCGATCTGATTCAAGAATCGGCCAATTCCAATCCGATCCGGCCGATTTAGTAATCCATTATCTCTTGGATTTGCATAGGGATTCAGGGCAAAGAGAAGATTAGGGAGTTACATAATATGGCAGCAGCTCACAACGTGGACTCGTTTCTTTTGTAGGAAACAAAGACGGATTTTGGTAATGGGCAAGCTTCGGAGGTGTTGAAACATGGGAAATTGATTGGGATCTCTTTTGTGCCTTCTAACAGGAAAATCAGTGGTCTAACAGTTTTATGGGATGGTAACCAATTCACAGTGAATAACATTTACAAGGATAAACATTTTTTGGTCCTCAAAGTTCAATGTTACACGTTCTGGCAAACAATGGTTTATATGCAACATTTATGGTCATGTGAAAGATAGTGATAAACGTAAATTCTCCTTAATATAATGCAAGTGATGAGCAATTCCAATGAGTATGCTTGGTATGTTGAAGGTGATTTCAATGCAGTCTTAAACACGGGCAAGAGATTTGGTTAGAGTGATTAAGTTCAGCTGTTCAGGAAATGTCTATCTTCAATGGAGAAGCCCATCCACCTAAGCTGGCATCCCTGCCACAGCAGGCTTTCAAGATGAGATAGGAAAGTTGGTTGAATCATGCTTGAATGTTGACACCATTTATTTTTAATTCATCCAACTTATTTTTTAAATTATAAATCTATAACTTAAGAAGGAAGTAATTATATTGCACACAGGAATAATTGTGTATGTTAGGTATTGATTATGACTTCCTTGAAAAGTAAAAATCAAATATTTGTTAAGATGTTGCTTCAGATCATTTATCAAGCACATTCAATTACAGCCTCTTAATAAATTCAAAACTATTTTTCTCCAAATTAAGAGGTTAGATGTAAAATTAAGAGGTTAGATATTAAGATTAAGCCAAATCAAACACCACGTAACTCTTTGATCTTTTTCTCTTCAACTTTGTTTAAATTTATAATGTGTATATTTTGTCTTAGTGTTATTTGTCGTAAAACACTTAATCTGTTACTCCAAAGTTCTAACTTTCTAGTAACTCTTTGTGTCACATCTATTAATACATCATTATGTGCAAGCATCATACATCATAATATGTAACCTTGTCTTGTATATTCATTCACAATTTTTTGAAGGTGATAGAACCACAAATTTCATTAACCGGAAATTTTTTAAGTACAAAGTGAAATAAAGAGAAATAAAATAAACACTAAAACCTCATCACAACTACCGAGGTAACAGTTGGCACTAGGGTTTACAAGAAGAATGAGCTAAAAATTAAAAACTTGTCATAGGAAGACTCCTCTTCCACCCAAAAGCCTGTATGAGCAAAGGACCAATCTCTTACAAATCCATACATTCGGTGAATAATAATCCTTGGGTGTTTGAAAAGGTCTTCAAAAATATGTCTATTCCTTGTTTGCCAAATAGCTCAGAGCATCACAGGTAAGACAAGACCACATAGCTTGATGTTTGGAAGGCCACAGGTTCATCTTCTTCCAACCATCTAGAAGAGAGTACATCTTCAGGTTCTTACCACTAAATCTTCAACCCAAAAACAAGACTTTCCATAGAGAGTTAATAATGCCACATCTAATGAAGTGATGATCAATAGTTTCTTCCTTCCTACCACAGAAAACACATGCTGAAGATAGATCTGAAAAAAATAACTTGAGGTGGCATCTAGTTGATATACGTTGCTTGCAGATCTTCCATAAGAATATTTTGATTCTGAAGGGTAACGTACACTTCCAAACTACCTGGTACCAAGGAACATTCACACTCCATAAAATAATATGCTAATGGCGGACTTGACTGTGACAGTAGATTTCTTGCAAGATAGCCATATGAGATCATCGTCCTTGTCATTAAAGCATTCAAGATTGTCAAGTATCCTCAACAGATTAGAAAGCTCACCAATTTCCTCTTTGTTGAGATCTCTTCGGAACGAAAAACACAATTTAGCATTAACATCCCAATTGTTGCACACCATAGCTTAAGGAGCTCGGCTTAAGCAAAAAAGATTTAGAAACATGATAGGAATATGCCAGTCCATTTATGTTTACAGAATGAGGCCCTCTTTCGTTACCAATGCTACCAAAAAAAAAGAGTTAAAAAAAAACTCCCAAATACTGATAAATGTCGTGCCGAATATTAGACAACATGCCTCTATCTCTGAAATCTCTGATCCACTCACCATTCTTCCCTCCACCATACATGGAAATCACAATCTTGATCCATAGTGTTCCAAAGCCACTTAGACAGGAGGGCTTTGTTGATCGTTTCTAGAAGTATAAGACCTACACTCCCTTCCTTAGTTTGCTTGCATACATGATCCCATTTAATAAGATGAAAATTCTTCTTGTCAGTATTCCCTTGCCAGGAACTTAGCTTTGATTCTCTCTAACTTGTTGCAAATACCTTAAGACACTTTAAGAATTGAGAACAAAAAAAGGGGAATGCTCTGCATTACTGACTTGGATAAAATCCGTCCGTCTCCAATAGATAACATTCTACCTTTCCATCCTCGTAATTTACCTTCCATCTTATGCATAACACATTCCCAATCTCTGTTCTTTGTTTCTTTGTCTGAAAGTGGGAGACGGAGATACATAATCGGTAGAGAAGAACAAGACCTGTTGAAATTTTTCTGCAACTGAGCTCTTTGTTCCTCATTAATGTTAATGCTGATAAGTTCGCTCTTCTGTTGGTTGATCTTAACCTTGTTACTGCATGAAGAAGAAGGAGCGGAATTCTAAGAATGAAGCATTTATCAAGTTTGCCCGTGAACCAAGGTTTGCCGTCTCGGACCTCGGCTTCGTCTCAGGGGGGGGTGGAAGAGAAGAGATCTCGGAGAGATCTCGGGAAAATCTCGGGAGATCGGATCTCGGATTCTCGGATCAAAATGTATATATGTAATATGTATAAAATGACAAACATAACATAATATGTTATAAAGATGGGAGTACATCAATGAATTCACATACATCTTATTATATAATCTAAGAAATATATTAGTTTATATTGTGTTAATAAAGTTAATAATATAAATTTTATTATTAATATAGTAGTTTATTATTATAACATATACTCTACAATGTGCACCCATAAACATAGTTGACATTTAAAAGTATATAATAAATTTTATACCTTAAACTTTATTTTTAACATTATATGGCATAAAATATATTCATAAATAGAAACTTAAAAACCTATGAAATATATTAACATTTAACAAATTATATAATCTTTTTATATTTCTTAATATTTTATAATCTTTTTACATAATACTTTTAAGTAATATATGTTATTATATTTAATCTTATTATATCTAAACCACAAACTTTAATAAAATCAAAAAAATATTAATACCAAGCAATTTTTATTCCATATAAATGTTTTACCATGTTATTATAATTGATCTTATTATATTTATATATTATAAAAAGATCAAAAAATAGATTACTATTCAATATTTTCTATTACATATAAACTTTATATAATATTCTTATTATTAAACTTATCATATGTGACCACAAACTTTAAAAAACTTATGAAATATATTAATATTTCATAACTTGTATTATGTTCATATATTACATAATTTTTTATACTTACATTAAACGTAATAATTTGATTATATTTAATCCACAGGCCACATAATATCTTATTGTATATAATCTTTATATATTAAAACAAAAAATATCAAAAGAAGTTAGTTAAATATTTACATCATATTTAATAAATTTTATCATATTTAAACTGCACAATATCTTATTATATTTCAATGAAATATATTAATTTATATTGTGTTTATAAAGTTAATAATATTAAATTTTTTATTAATATAGTAGTTTATTATTATACTATATACTTTACAATGTGCATCCATATACCTAGTTGACATTTAAAAATATATAATAAATTTTATACCTTAAACTTTATTTTTTAACATTATATTGTATTAAATATATTCATTAAATAGAATAAAATATATGTAATATTTTAGTTACTTATAATTATCTTATTATACTTAAATTATAAAGCAGAATAAAATAAAAAATAGATTAATATTCAATAAATTTTATTACTTAAAAATTTCATATAATGTTACTATAATTAATCTTCTTATATTTAACTAGAAACTTGAAAACTTATAAAATATATTAACATTTAATAAATTACATAATCATATTATATGTTTTAATATTTTTATAATCTTTTTATATAATCTTTTTAGGTAATATAAAAACATATGTAAAAAATAAAAAAGAAATAATAAAAATTAAGTAAAATATATTCATACAAAGTTGCCGGAATAAATATAAAAAACAAATTAATACTTAACATATACTAATAAATAATTTTTTATATAAAATACTTGTAATATTTTAGTTACTTATATACGTTATTTTGCGTCATTATTATTAATCTTATTTTTTAAATTTATTTAGTATAATAAATTTAAAAATAGATTAATATTCAATTATTTTTCTTACATTCAAATTTTATACAATGTTGCTATAATTAATCTTCTTATATTTAACTAGAAACTTAAAAATCTATAAAATATATTAAAATTTAATAAATTATTTAATTTTTTTATACATTTTAATATTTTTATAATCATTTTACATAATATTTTTAAGTAATATAAAAATCTACGTAAAATATAAAAAATAAATATTAAAACCTATGTTATGTATTCAAACAATGTTATTATAGTATTCTTAAAAAATAAATTAATACATAAGTTATCAATTTCATATTTTATTTATTTATTCAAAATAAAAAAATTCTTTTAATTAAGATATATATAAATTAATAAACTTAGATTTAATTAAAATTACATTATATGTGTATATGTCTAGTAATTATATTTCTATATAAAGAGTTTATGTTATATATGTATATGATATAAAATATTATATATTAATAAATATTAATCTAGTAGCCTTGTTTGAATATATTACATAGGTTTAATATTTATTTTTTATATTTTATGTAAGTTTTTATGTTATTTAAAAATATTATAAATAATTAATAAATACTTAATCAATGTTACTTTTATAAATATTGAAAAATAAATTAATATTTAATAATTACTAATATATTTTAATTTTAAATAATTTTTAAAAAAATGTTAACGTTAACGATTACGTTAACGTTAACGATTATGTTAACATTTATTTTAACGTTATTTTATAAAAAAATTACATTTAACTTACCTTACCTCGTGACCGTGTCCCGGCTGTCTGTCCCCAATCTCCTGAGTCCCGAATCCCGATCGACCCTCGGCCGTGAGCCCTTGGCAGCCGCTGCGGAGGTTGCTGCCGTGGCCATCACCGGCGCTAGAGGTCGCCATTGCCGGCGCCGGAGGTCGCCATCGCCGCTGCCGTTGAACGCCGCCTTGACAGCCGGAGACGATGCCGCCATGAGAGCCGGAGGCAGACAGTGGAGACAAACGGAGAGATCGTCGCCGCCTTGGTAGGTTGCACTTGCGCTTCTTCCTGCTCCTACGTCTTCCTTCGGGTCTGGCGAGGGGTTTTAAGCACCAACAGGATACCTTCCTTGGATGTGTGCGGTGTGAGGGACACCTTTGGCCGACCGGCAAGGATGCCATCACCCATTTTCTTTGCCTCTTCCCGCCACAAGGCATCTTGTGCCTTTTTACACCCGCGAGACACCATCCCCTTGGTTTCGGACATCTCGTTTCTCGCCGTGTCCGCGAGACCGAGATTCTCGCGAGATCTCGCGAGAAGACGAACCATGCCGCGAACAGAAGATGTATGATTCTTTCCCTGTTGGCTCCCACCACAATACCATCAATTAATCATGTTTGCTCAGCTTTTTCTCACATAATACTAAGGACTTGGCGGATAAGAAAAAAAAGAAGAGGAGAGATCGGGTCACCGGGTTCCCCTACCTGAGACCTCTCGATGAAGAGAAGAAGCCAAAATACTTACCATTAAAATCGACTGAGAATTTTGTAGTGAAGAGATAGCTCTTAATCCAACCTATCCATTTGTTCTTGAAACCTGTAAGTTGCATGATATGGAGAAGACAATCTCATCTCATTTAACCCTGTCGTAAGCTTTCTCAATGTCTAGCTTCAGAAGAATGCATTCTCTATGTCTAATTTTCTGATCATGTAAATGTAAGTATTCGTCCGCAGCCATGACGCTTTCCAAAATATATCTCCCTGGAATAAAAGTAGTCTGCAAAGCAAAAGTCAATTGGTAGATGAATATACTCAACTTTGCTGCAAGAGCTGTAGTGATAATCTTGTAACTACAATTGAGTAGGTTGTTTGGCCTCAAATCGTTTATATCCTCCACATCCTCCTTTTTTAGCAACAGAACCAATGTGGTTGAGTTGAGGAGATTGATGATATTAGGGCTATCTTCAAACTCCCTAAGCATGGCCGTGAAGCCCTTTTTTATTATGTCCTAGTTGTACAAATAGAAGCAAATGAAAAAAACCAACGGGACCAGGAACTATGTAAGGATCCATACCCTTGATAGTATCAAATATCTCTTGTTCAATGAAGTTGCAAATGAGACACTCAACTTCATCCATTGCTTTGAAAAATTAAAATTAATAAAAGGACTCCAGTGCTTCTCATCCATAAAGTGTTTAATAAAGTTTGATGATTGAAGACCAATCTGTTCAGTACCTTCACAGTCAATCTCATTCACTCTTAACCTATGTAGGGCAAGGATCGCGGGATCGGAATCGGAATCGGGATCGGTGGGTACCGATCCGATCCGGATCGGATCGGATCGGACCGATTCCGACCGATCCAATGGAAGAAAATCGATCCAGAATCGGTAAGCAAAAAAAAAAAAAAACGATCCGATTCCGATCCGATCCGATTCCAGACCGATCCGGACCGATTCTGGCCGATTCGAACCGATTCTGGCCGATCTGATTGGAATAGCAAAAAATGAAAAAAAAAATGATTCGATTCCGATTCCGATTCCGATCCCGACCGATTCCGATCCCGACCGATTTGGCCGATCCGATTCCGATTCCGATCCGATTCCGATCCGATCCCGACCGATTCTGCCGGAACTTTTTTCCGGATCGGTCCTTCAGCCAAGAATCGGATCGGCAATGGCCGATCCGATCCAGGAATCAGCCGATTCCGATCCGGATCGGCCGATTCCGCGATCTATGATGTAGGGTGTTTCTCCTTTTCCTGATAGAAGCATGGGTATGGAATAATATAGTGTTCTTGTCTCCTTTCAGCCAAACCTCCTTAGACCTCTGTTTCCACATAATTTCCTTCCTGAAACACCACTCTTTGTATGCATCTTATAGACCCTCCCAGTCATCTCTCTAGTTGTCTTCAAGCAATCTTGTATCATTCAATCTTTTGAAGTAGTCAATCTTGGAGACCCAACCATTTCTCATCACTGTTGATATGTTGAATTCCAGCCTCACCCACTTCTTTAGCCACTTCTTTAGCCATTTGAGTATGCAAAAAAAATATGACGGTAGCTGAAAGAGAATTGAAAACATGTTCATTCAACCACTTGTTAACCATATCCTAAAAATTGGGTACCCTGCACCAAGCAAGGTTGAAACGAAACTTCTTGGCCTTCATGGAAGTGGTTTAGCCACAGTTTAAGCCAACAACACAATGGTCAGAGACCAACCAAGGTAGGTGGAAGGCTTCAGGCAACTCATATAACTACACCCAAAAGGGGGGATAGAAGAAGCCTATCTAGTTTAGACTTTGACCTCACATTAGACCATGTAAAGTAAAGTCCAGAATTTGAAATTTCAATTAGCCCACAAGCATTAACAAAATCATTAAACAACTCCATTTCTTGCACCCAAATATCCTGCCCTAATCTTTCACCAGGTCTAAGAACAGCGCTGAAATCCCCACCAACACACCAGGCAAAGCTGGAGAAAGTGTCAAAAACTGACTTAAGATTGGAAAAGAAATTAACTTTATCAGCAGTGACCGATGGACCATAGACATTACACAGGAACCAGAATTTACCATTCCCATTGTCATTGACCTTAAGGACCTGTAAATTCCTATATTTGTGAACCTCTATAGTTAGAAATCTGTTATTGTCCCATAACACTGTCAAACCTCCACTTCTCCCATCCAAAGACACCCAAGAGATAACCCCTCTCCCGTCTGCCCCGCTTGACAGCTTCAACCATGCTATTATTGGCAAAATCAGTCTTGGTCTCTTGAAGGAGAATAAAGCCAAGATTGGGCAGAATAGCAATGTTATGTAACTCTCTGATCCTTATCCTTTCTAGCTAACCCTCGACGATTCCAACTGATCACCTTAATCATGAAGAAGAGAAATTTCTAATAATGGTTCCCTTCCCCTCCTTATTTGATGGGGAACAGATTTTACTAATTAAAATCTGAGACTAACAACTCACAAATTAAAATCTGACTCCCACAAATTAGTTCTAGGTCTTTCAATTTTAGAGTGATATAATTAAGAAATCTTCCACTATTGTTGCTTTCTCTTTTAATGAATCAGAATGAAGGAAGAAGAATGAGGGAGAATCACCAATTTTGAAAATCTGAATAGATTTCGAAAAATCGGTTCTAACAACTAACGCAACAGATTGTAGTTATCTGGATTAGGTTCACTCTATTGTTCTCGCCAATGACCAACAGCAATGAGAAAATAAAGCTAGGACCTAAATCGCACCGGGCATGGCATCACGATTTAGATAATAGAAAAACAATGTTAAAACCATTCAAGGAAGAGGAGACAGAAAGTACCTCCACACCAGAGTGTGGGGAAGACAGTCTTCAGCTGAGAGATAGGTATTCCCCTTTAGTTACAACGATTTATCAAATAAGTACAAAAACAATTGATGACCCACACCTCACAGGATGGTAAAAGGTCTACAAATTTCATTCAGGGGAATACCATATCTTCAGGTTGACAGAAAACCATTAGTCTGCACCTGCTTGGTTTTTATCAGCATCAGTCTTGATCTCCAACAATGTTTATCAACAATTATGATAGGCTCAGAAAACAAATCCTCACAGCCTAGGAAATTAGGTGACCGAGTTCTTTTGATCATTCCCTGTAGAGACTCAGCTCAGTACCGGCAACTTTAAGAAGCTACCAAGGTTCTGGGAGATCGGTGGTCATCATCATCTTCAGTTCGGTCAATATAGGCAGACATATGTGTCTACCATCTATTTGGCTCCAAAGTATAAGAAACTGCGAGGAGTATTCAAACCAACTTCCAAATGATTACTAAAAACTCGGTTTCAGCTCAAAACAACAGATCCGTCAGCGATACACGCAGCAAATCCAACTAGGAACAGTTGAGAAATCAAACTGTGACTGGAAAAAGGACCAGTCGAGCTTCAGGAAGGATACCAGGAAAATAATCGCAGCAGCAAATCCAACTCGGGAAAGTAAGAGAAATCCTCTGGACTGGAATAAGGGCCAGTCCCTGTATCAAATAATCCCAAAGACTTCAAAAAAAAATTCACAAGTCAGCTAAACAGGATTTGAGAGGTGTGTACATAAACTGGAGAAGAGGACCAGTTTTCCTTCAGGTTTAGCTTCACGGTAACTCAATCAACATGATCCAGATATCTTCGATCCAAATAATCGACACAGCAACGAACAAAACTTGTATGAATATTGACATCTTCAGAGGACTAAACCGATCTCGGAGTGAAAAGAAGTAATAAGGAACCGGGAGGCAGTTTCCTAAAAAAAAATCGTAGAGCTCTGGATTCGAACTCGGAGGTAGCTTTGCGAAGCTATCTCAGATCCGAAAAAAAACAACCAATGACTACCAGCCTGATCCAAAGACCAAGGCAATATCTGTTCGAACGCAGCCTTTCCAACAGTACAGATCCGGAGATCCAGAGAAGTGAGGGAGGACGAACTCACAGAGTAGCACCATCCTTTACCATACGCACAGTCAAGGGATCGAGAAGTCTAACCAGTCTTTAAGACGTGGATCCCTTCGTCATCGGCCAAGAGCCTCGGAATAGCTAGAATCAGCAACTTCCGCAAACGGAGCTTAGCATATCTTCAGCCAACAAAAGGTAACAACGAAGGCTCTGCGTCCAGCATGGAAGAAGAACACCTCGGCTACCAGTAAAGCCGACATCGCAGATCCACACAGTAGTACCAAGAGGAAAGAAGTCCAGACGAATAAAGAGAAGAACTCGCCGGAACCAGATCCAGAAGACTACGTAGAGGACGAGCTATCCTCAAGAAGAAGGAGGAGAAGAAGAGGACGAGCTATCCTCAAAGAGAAGAAGAAAGAAGAAATTCCGCAGAGATCGAAAGATTGATCCTACGGAGATGGAACTCAAAACGAACCAGTAGATCCAGGAAGGAGGAGAAGAACTCTCCAAAGGCTCACGCCAGAATCTCCATCAGAGGAGGGAGAACGGAGGAGGAAGACACCGCCGCCGCTAGGGTTCGCCATCGGGAGGAGCTCGGAATCCAGGCGAACCAGCCGTCCGCGTAACTGAAGAGAGAGAGGAACCTTCGAGGGTTTAAGAAGAGCCGCGGGAGGAAAAGGGGTAAAAACGGAAAGCCAAATCTCAACGTATTTTATTTCCAAGTATCATGCGCTGAAAAGTGAGGTTCGGTCCTTTATATAGGATCCGGTCCACTATTTACATCAAGAAATCAGGAAAGAAAAATTGAAGAAAAACACGTAAGAAATTTCTAGAATGTCTAAAATTATGTAGACACCTTAGAAAAATCTAGAAAAATACATCCTGACTAAAAAAGATATGGGTAAGTATCTCCAAGCCATATGGACCCCAAATTTCTTTTGCGTCGTCCATATACTTGACTGAACCGAGGCCAAAATCTAGTGTCCTCACTATTATTCCTCTTCCTGCCTTCTGATAAAACATCATTGCATAAGAGAAATTTCAGTTCTATGGATCCCACTCTATGTTAGTTGGTACCTTTCCTGCCTTCAGAGGGCACCCCTTTGCCTGCCAAATCTTGCCAAGGTTCTTGAAGAAGTGATGAACATCTTGTTCTCTGGACAAAAAGCACAACCCGATGATGTTACTTATCGATTGAACACCGTCGTCTGAAATATACCACATTTCTTCAGAATCATCAGCCCAATTGACCTGCGAACTTTACTTGGTACATTGCTAGATGAGATTGAAATGTTGAACTAACTAAAACCTTTACCAACATTCTGTATCAGAGTGGTCAGCAGCCATAACCAGACCCATAGATTTACATAAGGACATAGCTACATTGCCTTCTGCTTTCGTACATTTAAGGAATTATGATCACTGGAAGAGGCTAGAGCAGAATGGATAGGAAGGTTGTCAGGAGCGGGATATGGACAACCCCCTCAACCTGCAACTCAGAGTGCCTGATTGCCGTAACCAGGTTTTCGCTGCCCGAAGGGCATTAAAGAGGGTCAGGAGATGGTAGGAGCCAACCCAGACCATTAATTCATTCATAACTAATGTAAAAAAGTAAAGACTTATTACAAACCCCATGTAAGTCAATTGAAATAAAAAATTCTATTGTTTCTCCCACCAATCACGCAAACACTAGTAGTTTCTCCAACATACATATCTTTTGTAACTCGTATATACTTAACGGGTATCATCTTTCGCTCCAGCACTCACTATAAACATCTATTGGAACTGTATCATAAGTTTTTTCTAAGTCAATAAAAACTGTATATAAATCTTTCTTCGTATCACAATATTTCTCCATCAAATTTCTAATGAGAAACATAACTTCCAATATAAATCCACTAGGCATAAATCAAAATTTGTTGACTAAACATCTCGTAAGCAACACTCCATAATACTCTTGGCCTCTGCAACAATTTCATAGTATAACTCATGAGCTTTGTCCATTTATAATTCGAGCAACTTTGTCTATCTCCTTTTTTCTTAAAAATATGTATGATGATGCTTTTTCCATTCATTTGACATTTTTTAAAGATTAAGATTTTGTCAAAACGTCAAGTTTGACCATTCTACATCTAAATCCTTCAAACATTTATATACGTCAACGGGGGTTCTATCCAAAGCACATGCCTTGCCTATTTTCATCTTCATTGTCTCTTTAACTTCAGAAAATCCAATCCTTCAAGTATAATTCATGATACAATGTGTTTGTTCGAACCTCGCGATTTACTCCATCCATCGTTTAAAAATACATATAGGTATGGAGATATGTATGGATGATTTTGTTTATTGTGGCGCGGACATCCCTTTTTGACGATAACAGCAACATTGCTTCCGGCCTGATTCTTCTCTCTTTTTTTTTGACATTCATATTTAGCGAGGTTGTAGTGAGTTCTTTGAATTTGATCGGACCTCTCTCCACCAATCCACGAATGGATTCGGTGTTAATTACACCGAGCGACGGCTCAGTAACCCTTGATTAACTGCCATAACAACATATCTGCAAGACGAATTTGAATGTTGAAAAATGATCGTATGTTCAATCTTTCTTTTCTTGATTGAATGAATATACATGCCAACTTTCTTGACTTTTTGTTTCTTTTGTACATGTATTTCCTTGAATGAGCTTTAGGGCAAGGTGACATTTCCCGAAGTAGGCTTGGTTGACCCAACGGGTCTTCATCATCCGCTAAGTGGTATTTTCCCGAAGTGGGACTTGACCGATTTGATATCCATTAGGCAACATTTCCTCGGAATGAGGCTTGGTCGACCTAACGGGTCTTCATCATCCGTTAGCGGTATTTTCTCGAAGTGGGACTTGACCGACTTAACGGGGCTTCATGATTTGACTGATTTGATATCCATTAGGCAACATTTCCTCGGAATGAGGCTTGGTTGGCCTGACAGGTCTTCATCATCCGTTAACGGTATTTTCCCGAAGTGGGACTTGACCGACTTAACGGGGCTTGGAGATTTTTTCATCCATTATCCGGCATTTTCCGATCAGGGATTAACCGGATTAATGGGCCTTGGACTTTTGTTTGTCGGCATTGCTCGTTTGGGAGCAAGCCGATTTGATGATTTTGGGATTTTTCATCCATTACCCGGTATTTCCCGATCGGGGATTAACCGGATTAATGGGCCTTGGATTTTTTTGTCGGCATTGCCCGTTTGGGAGCAAGCCGAGTTGATGAAATTTGGGATTTTCATCCATTACCCGGTATTTCCCGATCGGGGATTAACCGGATTAATGGGGCTTGAAATTTTGTTTGTCGGCATTGCTCGTTTGAGAGCGAGCCGAGTTGGTGAATTTGGGGTATTCATCCATTACCCGGTATTTTCCCGATCGGGGATTAACCGGATTAATGGGTCTTGGACTTTGTTCGTCGGCATTGCTCATTTTGGGAGCGAGCCAAGTTGATGAATTTGGGGTTTTTTCATCCATTACCCGGTATTTTCCCGATCGGGGATTAACCGGATTAATGGGTCTTGGAATTTTTGTCGGCATTACCCGTTTGGGAGCGAGCCGAGTTGATGAAATTTGGGGTTTTCATCCATTACCCGGTATTTCCCGATCGGGGATTAACCGGATTAATGGGTCTTGGACTTTGTTCGTCGGCATTGCTCGTTTTGGGAGCGAGCCGAGTTGGTGAATTTGGGGTTTTTTTCATCCATTACCCGGTATTTTCCCGATCGGGGATTAACCGGATTAATGGGTCTTGGACTTTTTGTCGGCATTGCTCGTTTGGGAGCGAGCCGAGTTGATGAATTTGGGTTTTCATCCATTACCCGGTATTTTCCCGATCGGGGATTAACCGGATTAATGGGCCTTGAAATTTGTTCGCCGGCATTTGCACGTTTGGGAGCGAGCCGAGTTGATGAGTTCGGGGTTTTTATCCATTACCCGGTATTTTCCCGATCGGGGATTAACCGGATTAATGGGGCTTGGAATTTTTGTTTGTCGGCATTGCTCGTTTGGGAGCGAGCCGAGTTAATGGAATTTGATGTTTTTCATCCATTACCCGGTATTTTCCCGATCGGGGATCAACCGGATTAATGGGCCTTGAAATTTGTTCGCCGGCATTTGCTCGTTTGGGAGCGAGCCGAGTTGATGAATTTGGGTTTTTTCATCCATTACCCGGTATTTTCCCGATCGGGGATTAACCGGATTAATGGTCCTTGAAATTTGTTTGCCGGCATTTGCACGTTTGGGAGCGAGCCGAGTTGATGAGTTCGGGGTTTTTATCCATTACCCGGTATTTTCCCGATCGGGGATTAACCGGATTAATGGGGCTTGGAATTTTTGTTTGTCGGCATTGCTCGTTTGGGAGCGAGCCGAGTTGATGGAATTTGATGTTTTTCATCCATTACCCGGTATTTTCCCGATCGGGGATTAACCAGATTAATGGGTCTTGGACTTTTTGTCGGCATTGCCCGTTTGGGAGCGAGCCGAGTTGATGAATTTGGGTTTTTCATCCATTACCCGGTATTTTCCCGATCGGGGATTAACCGGATTAATGGGTCTTGGACTTTGTTTGTTGGCATTGCCCGTTTTGGGAGCGAGCCGAGTTGATGAATTTGGGTTTTCATCAATTACCCGGTATTTTCCCGATCGGGGATTAACCAGATTAATGGGTCTTGAAATTTTTGTTTCTCGGCGCTGCCCGTTTTGGGGGTGAGCCGAGTTGATGAATTTTGAGATTTTTTGGTGAGCCGTTGGGCCTTTCTCTCTCATCTGCCCGTCGATATCTACCGATTGGGGATTAACCGAGTTGACGGGCCTGGTCCGTTGGGGGTTTTCTCTTTCCTCCACCAACCGTCGGGGTGTTTCTCTCTCATCCGCCGCCCTATCTCCCGATTGGGGATTAGCAACCGAGTGACGGGCCTTGGTGGTCCGTTGGGGTTTTCTCTTTCCACCAACCGTTGGGTGTTCTCTCTCATCCGCCGGTCGGTATTTCCCGATCGGGGATTGACCGAGTTGGCGGGCCTTGATGGTCCGTTGGGAGTTTTCTCTTTCCTCCACCAGCCGTTGGGGGTGTTCTTTTTCCTCCACCAGCCGTTGGGGTTTTCTCTTTCCAACCGTTGGGGGTCTTCTCTTTCCTCCACGAACCGTTGGGGGCTTTCTTTTTCCAACCGTTGGGGGTCTTCTCTTTCCTCCACGAACCGTTGGGGGCTTTCTTTTTCCAACCGTTGGGGGTCTTCTCTCTCCTCCACCAACCGTTGGGAGTTTTCTCTTTCATCCGCCAGTCGGTACTTCCCGATCGGGGATTGACCGAGTTGGCGGGCCTTGATGGTCCGTTAGGCGTTTTCTCTCTCATCCGCCAGTTGGTAGGATTGACCGAGTTGGTGGGTCTTGATGTGATTTTTTCCTTAATGGTGATTGTTTGGACTTCGAAAAGGATGAGCCGGTTCAATGATTCTTGCTTAGTCCAAATGTTTCAATGTATGCCTGGACCGAATGGCTTGAATAAATTTAGTTGGGAGAGGTTGTTGTCAGCCTTTTTTTTTTAGTTTTTCATTTAACCGAGCGACAACGGTCCGCTTTGGGGAGAGGTTGCCAACGGCCATGTGTTTGAGACTTGAAATGGACGAACAACAACGGTCCTCCTCGAGGAGGGGTTGCTGACGCCACGTGTCTTGAGGCTGAAGTGGACGAAAGACAACGGTCCTCCTCGGGGAGGGGTTGCCAACGGCCCGTGTGTTTGAGGCTTGAAATGAACCGAACGACAACGGTCCTCCTCGAGGAGAGAGGTTGCCAACGGCCGTGTGTTTGAGACTTGAAATGAACCGAACGACAACGGTCCTCCTCGAGGGAGGGGTTGCCAACGGCCACGTGCTTTGATACTTGAAATGGACGAACAACGGTCCTCCTCGGGAGTGAGGGTTGCCAACGGCCAGTGTGTTTGAGACTTGAAATGGACGAACGACAACGGTCCTCCTCGGAGAGGGGTTGCCAACGGCCACGTGTTTGAGACTTGAAATGGACGAACGACAACGGTCCTCCTCGGAGAGGGTTGCCAACGACCGTGCTGTTTGAGACTTGAAATGGACGAACGACAACGGTCCTCCTCGGGAGGGGTTGCCAACGGCCACGTGTGTTTAAATTTCTTTCCTCTTTTTCGTATTTTTTTTTATTTGGGCCTCGATCTCGTTTAAATGGGCCTTGCTTGTTTGATGCTTCTTCAGGTCCTGCGGCACGGGCCTTAGCCCTCCTAGTACGTTGATATAGTCTCCGTACCCGTTTGGGCAAACTCGAAGTGTCCATCGTACGCCGAGAATGGGCTGTTGCCAGAGCCAGGGCCCGATTTGATTTTCTTTTCTTAATCGGGCCTCAACCAATCCCGAACATGCCGTGCTCGTATTGGTGTCCGTAGGGTGAAATGTTTCGCCGACATTGAACCGTCCCTAGCTTCGCGGCCCGCGCGACAATCACCCGATAATAACTCACCTTTCAATACAACTTGGCCCGTTCAACGCGGCTTGATCCATCCGTGACATTTAGGTTCCTTGGGCATAGCTTGGCCCGTGGTCCATTTTTGAAGAGCATTCGTTGTGTCGAGTGACCGGAATGCGGTCAGGCTGGGCACGTGAAGGTGCTTTCGTCGTGAAGAGCTTCTTAGCATCGGTGGCCTCCGAAGACCCGGTAGCGAGGGCCCATCGATGCTTGTTTTGCATTGCAAAGGTGGGTGAAAGGCGAGGGCCCTTCCCCTTCCATCGGTGAGACGAGGACCCGGTTTGATGGTTAACATCCGGTCGTCAATGTTGACTCCTCGCCTTAGTGGAGATGAACCCATGTGGGGTGAAGCGAGAAGGTGCCGCACGGGATGGAGTTGCCGATGGTATTCCCAATCATCTTACTTGTTGTCTCGTCGACGAAGAAGAAGGAAGAACGAAGCAACGCTGCCGAAGGCCAAGCCGATGCCTTGCCGGTTGAAGAAGGTTTCCTTGGCCATGCGCTCCGAGGGGTCGTTGCGGTGCCGAAGTGCTCCGCCCCCGAGCCAGGTCTATGTTTGCCCGACGATGAGCAGCCGACCTCTTCTTCGACTCCCGTGCTCATCGGATTGGAGACAAAGGGGAAAGCCCCGAGATGAAGAAGACGGGGGTCGACGTCGTCCACAGCGTCGCGCTCGCGAGTAGCGGCAAGAGAGCCGACCACTGGACTCTCTAGCACCGTCACTTACGGGGAGGGGCTGTTGGGGGGAGTCGGAGGGGTACCGGGTGTTTGTGACCTGCCTTAGAGACGAAGGGGATGGATCCCTTGCTCGTCGACCTTGGGGACCTACTCACCGGAGCCCGCCATGGAGGGTGAAGGCGGGAAGAGGTAGCCGAGGGGAGGGAACTGTGCGACTCTAGGACGGAGGATCCCCCTTGTCGTCCGAGATGAGCCCTCCATGATTCCTCACTCGCCGGACCCCCACTGCGGGGATACCATAGAGGCAGAGCGGTTCGGGGGAGATCCATCTATAGATGGGAAACATCCCCCACCCCCTCGGATTTCTGCACAGCACCCCCGCCGGGAGCGAGCAGTGGCGTGCGCTTGCTAGTTGCCGACGTCTGCGTGTTGAGCGGAGGAGGGAGACCGTGGCAGCTGAGGGAGACACTACGATGGAGCGCTCGCCGGGGAGGATGGGGGTCGCTGCTGCCGAAGGAGCAGCGGTCTGTGCTCTCGCCACGCCTGCGTGCGTGAAGGAGAGAAGAAGAGGAGGAGGCAGCGGGAGGTAGCCGTGGAGGCCGCTGCGGCGCCGGGCGTGAGAAAAAGGAGGTCCCTCCCCCCTTTGTCGACACCCCCTCCTCGTCTGCTTTTTCTGCCCCCAGCTCCCTTTTTTTTTTTACCTATTCGTTTGTCTTCAGGCGACTGGGCGCATGAGGACGTGTCGACCGCGCATGGGGCATCCGGTGGAGAAGCTTCCCGACGAGGGTATTTTTGCCTTTTCCTTTTCAAGGCGTTGTCTCTCCCCGTCACGTGAGACACCAGCATGAGCCGGAGGCACTACCCGCTGCGGAGCTTCCTCTCTCTCTCTATTTAATTTTTTTTTCTTTGCCGTAATAATAAGGAGATACCACGTTTCTCTTTTTCTTTTTTTTATCCATCTTTAACGTGGTGAGAACACGTCACAAATAACTTCTCTCTCTTTCCGGCAGATGGAGCCAAGATCAGCTTTTTCGATTCTCTTGCACCTCCTTTTATTATTTTTTTTGTTTTTTTATTTCCTACGAGAGGGCAATCACGTTGCATATCCCATTGTCTCTCTCTCTCTCTCTCTCTCTCTCTCTCTCTCTCTCTCTTTTACGTGGGAGGAGCCATACCTATGCATGGAATTTTTTATTTATCAAAATTTTTCCTATTCACGTGGACAAACCATGTTTGCTTTTTTATTTATGGCATATATATTATATCCCACTTTCTCTCCTCCTTCTTCTCCTTCTTTGATCTGTTTTTCTTTTCTCCTTTCTTTTGCACATATTTTTTTGTATTCTTCTTTTCATGTATTTTCTTTCTATAATTTTTTCTTCTTTTCACTCTATTTCTTTTTGCTTCTCCCCTATTCTTTCTCTTCTTTTTTTCACTATTTTTTCAACCCTCCATTTTCTCCCTCTTTTTTTTTAAAAAAAAAATCGACTTTACCATTCGCCACACCTCTTCTCTATTTCTATCAACTTTCATTCATCTTTTTCAATCAACTTTTTTTTTGAAATTCAATGGCATCAAAAATAAATAAATAAAAAATATATATATATATTGGGGTTAACAGTGTTATATCTTCTATGCTTCTAGCATAACTATCATTAAAAAGGGTATCAAAATAATTTTTTCACCATTCTCTAACGTCATCATCTTTGATCAAAAATCTTTCCTTTATTATTCTTAATACATATAACTTGGTAATATCATTAAGAGAGCCTCAACCTAGATAACACAAGACTACGTGAAATGTTGATGTCATATGAGAGGTTACCACCAACATAATACAGAGTACTGAACCCAATGACTTACTTAACATTGTGTTAAATATAGAATATGACATATCTAACATATAACAAGAATGCACTGAAGAAAAAAAATAACAAATACAAGAGAGAAAAGTATTATCTTCTTTAGACAATTGATTATATCTTCAATGATTAGTCAATTGCGCTTCTTCCAGACTATTATTTCTTCATATAAAAAGCTAAACCTTTCTGCTTGTTTGAAAAGGACAAAAATGCTATCTCTATTTGTACTCAGCTACAAAATCTGCTGTTTCTAAATATAACACATGTATAGCCCTTATCCAATTTGCAACATCATTCCTGAGTTTTGTCCCTCTACCTCCAAACAAAAAAAAACAAAAACAAATGAAGACATCCTTTCCTTTAGTTGAGTAACAAATTATAGCAATTTCCTTCTTTTATAATAGACAGTAATGCAAGTGACAGTTGCTAACAAAATCTTACCTAAAATATTTCATATTGCATGCCTTATTTATTAATACTAAGAAAATACCCAAAAATAAGATTGCCCATTGACCTGGTAAAATTCATACCTGAAATGCAGAAATTATGTCATATACATTGCCATCAACATGCCCTGGCTGCAAAAAGAAAGGTAATGTTTTAAACTGGTTAGCATTCTATCAAAGCAATCAGCTTTATCTTTTCCTTCTTTTTTTCTGTATAGAACACATGTAAAGTATGTATCAAAATAGACCTAAAATAAATATAAACCGAAGGTGCAGACCACATGATTATACCAGTTTACATGATTGTGCCAGATGAAAAAGAATAAAAACAAAGCAAGGTACACTAACATAAATGTGAGGAGAGAAAATTCACTCGAAGGAAGAGCAGAAAAGATGTAATGCACTTTGGGCATGTGAATCAGGTTTTATTCTTGATTACTGTTCAATATATATCAGGGGAGAGAGAGAGAGAGAGAGAGAGAGTGATGGGGACATTTTTTTGATATTTTGGGTTTTTCTTTTATTTTTGTGTCCATATGAGGACAAGTCTGTAAATAGGTTGCTTAGAGGTCCTTTCTTTAAATTTTACCCACTCCTTCTTTATAAGGAGGGTCGATGTACATGGAAACACAAGCAATATACAGTCAATTTTTGGAAGCCTTCGGGCCTTGGTTTCTCCCGCGGAGGGGCTGCGGCCCCATCTTCTTCCCCCACCCCGGCGATGAGCGCCGTTCTCCTATCCCACCTCCGGCAGTGAGGCCGGTTCTTCTCTTTCTCTCTTCCGGCGAGGTGCGCCGATTCTTCTCCAACCCCTCCGGTAGCTAGCCGGCTCCTCTTTCTTCTCTCTTTCCCTCTGGCCTCCGTGCCATTCTTCTCATCTTCCCCTCCTCGGTCTTCTCCATCAAACCGATCGACCGTCTCGGAACCTTGTCGACGGCGACGAATCTGCCGACGGGAGTTTCCGGAGCCGACAGTTTCAGCGTGGCCATTGCTGAAACCTGCTAGCACCTCCTTCCTCCACGGCGGACAGCTTCCGATGGCAGCGGCCCTCCTCCCCTTCGAGGATGCAAAAGAAGGAAGAAGAAGCGGAAGAGGAAGATGGAGCTGTGGAAGGAGGCGGTCCGGCGATCCCCGGTTCTGCCTTCCTCCCTCCGCGGCTCTTTTCTTCCTGCGGCCTCCTCCCATGGCGACGGCAGCCTCATCCAGCGTTCCCTCCGTCGGCCGGACAACGCCGAAGCGTCGCCTCCATCGCCTGCTTCTTTTCTTCCCCCCTGCTCCGCCGTCTGCATGCGGCTTCGTCTGGAAGGCGACTCCGATCTGGCCCTCGTTCGCGACGGCGGCGATGCCCTCGCCTCCGCGAGGTCGTTGGTGGTGCCGTGACCACTCTGCGGCAGCAACCGGACGGTGATGGCGTCGTGCTCGGCTCCATCCGCCCGGACGAACGGCGACGACGACGCGGGCATCACCCGCTCTCTCCCGCGTTTTGTCGCGGCTCGGGCTCGCGAGGGAACCGCGGCGATGCCGCCACGGCATCAGACGGAGACGCCCGGATCGCGGCCACGCCACCCCGGGCACTTTCCCCTCCGCGTGCCACGACCCCCCCTCCGGGGTTATTCGCGCGGCCACGCGACGATCGCGGCTCGCGGCCGGCCGGTCTGCGGCCAGACTGGTGGTCCGCGTCCCAGACCAGCCCCCCAGACCGGTTCGGCCGGGTCCAGTCCCGGTTCAGGGCCTGAACCGGCCGGTTCAGGCCGGTTCAGGGCGTTTTGAGCCGGTTCAGGGTGTTGTGGGCCCGGTTCGGGCCTGTTTTGAGTTGTTCCGGCCGGTTTAGGCCATTTTTGGGTTTGTTTAGGTCTGTTTAGGGCGGTTAGCGCCGGTTTGCTTCGTTTTCTGTCGTTTTTAACCCGGTCTAGCCGGTTTGTCCCGCATCAGAGAGTGTGTGCGCGCGCGCACAACAGAAATCTATTTGTTCTTTCCAAGTTCTTTTAAATAGCTGGCCAACTCAAGCTGCAATCTTTGATAACTAGGATATAAGTTTTCTACATATCTAAATTAAGTTCTTTAGCCAATCAGTTTACAACTTCAATAGTCCATGTAAAGTTTATGATAATAACAAGTGTCCATTCCTTTGGACTCACTAATTTACTTGTTATGGTCTAAAAAACTTGCCAGGCTTAAACAAAGCAAGCTTAAATAATCACTTGTACTTTGAAATACTTAAACTTAGCTTGACTTCAATCAGAAGTAAATGCAAAAATTCGAACAGCATTCTATTTAATTCAGGGCATTCCGCCATTTGCACCCACAGATGTATATAAGGAGAAGGAGGGTGGGGGGAAAAAGGAATTTGTTTTATCTCAAAAGCTACGTATGGGCAAATTTCTAAAAATACTCGCTTTCATGGCTGAGGAACAATGGACAAAATTTCTTTGGTCCATTGAAAGCTTCAAAAAGGGCAAGCAATAAGCATAACAACTTAAATGAAACAACCAGCTTGTCCACGCACCCAATGACATCTTGAGGGAAACTTGGATGTTCTAGGTCATGGTTTCTAAGAATAATCCAGAAAAAAAACAGCCTTTACTTAAATCTATCTATCAAGGAGATTTCAAATGAAGGGTGTGTAATGAACGAACCAAAAAAGCATAAAATATGTGTTAAATATACATATATAAGATATTTCAATGTGGATATGGATAATGCACAAGGATAAAAATAATCATATTGGCATCAACACATAACCGAGGATCTACTTTACGTTTGCCAAACATAAACTGACTTCAGGAACTTGTTGCAGACATATACGACTGTCAACGTTAAAAAGAAGAAGAATATGACTAATAAAGATTACCTTTATAGTTCCACCATAAATCATGATACTTGGTCTATTAAGCCGCCCCATTGCCATAATTGTTCCAGGCATCTGTGAAATTATGCAATAAATACCTGAGTAATTGACCAATGACCATAAAGAAAACATGTATGCATTGCATGAAATGAATCAGTTTTACGTAGTACACATTCAGGTATCATATGAAGTACAGAAAATTTTTTTTTTTTTGGAAGTGGCCAAGAGCACAAATCTTTATTAACTGGAAAGGGAAACAGTACAACAGAGAAAGAAAAAGTAAGCAGAAAGCACAACAAAATAAGAGACCCTAAAAAATAACTACCCAGATGATAGTTAAATCTGGGGTACGACATGAAGAAGAAAAAAAAAAATCTGAAATCTGTCCTGGAAGCATCCTCCACTAGTAAAGCCCCTTTATAAGCCAAATGCCAATCCCTGCAAAGAAAAGACATCCGATGGATAATGTGCTTCGGGGGGTCAAAATGACTATCAAAAATCCATTTATTCCTGGTACACCATATAGCTCAGAACAATGTAGGTAAGATGAAATCCCACAAACCAGACTCTGATAACCACGGGTTCAACTAAAACCAATTATGTAGTAGGGAACGTATGTTAACTTCCTCACTCCAAGAGATCTTCCACCTCTTGAATAAAACTCTCCAAAGATAATTAATCACACATCTAATAAAAATATGGTCAAAATCTTCATTCTTGATTCCACAGTAAATGAAATCACTTGACGCATCAGGAAAGATGGACTTCAAATGGCATTTAGTGGGCAAAAAATGTCCACAGATATTCCATAAGAACAATCTGATTTTGATGGGCAGAAAAAGTGTCTATACCTCATGATACCACATGACTTTAATCCCTCCTAATGAAAATTTACTTGCTGCCGACTTAACTAAGAATACTCTGTTTACAAGGCAATCAAATACGTTCATCCTCCTTATCCTCAACAAGGGTTGCCGTCTCGAATCTTGCTTTGTCTCGGAAAGGTGAAAGAGAAGAGATCTCGTGAAATTCTCGGAAAAATCTCAAGAGATTAGACCTCGGATTTCATTTATGTAGGGTATATCTTACCAAAAATTGTCATCTCATATCTAAATTTTATCTCACAGAGACTGAAGAGAAAAGATCTCAAAAAAAAATCTTGAGAGATTGGATCTTAAAAATACTAATCAATGAACATGTTTAAGTGTAAAATGTCATGTAATTTCTTCAAAAAAAACAAGAAAACTCATATTAAACATCAAAATAAGTTGTGAGAAAATTAAAAGCATAATACAGAGATGATGAACTCTTGTTAATAGGAGACATACAAAGGATCTTATGTCAAACCAAAGCTTCATCTTGAATAGTATGAATAGGAGATTGATAACATCTTAGGTCAATTATACGTATACAGTAATAAAAACATTAAGTTATAAAATTTGATCAAACAATAATGTCTAGATGAATATTTGGATGGATTCCATAATAAAATTGGCAATATATGATGAAAATTTAACAAGGCCATATAACAAGCTAGGGATAGTAAAAGGCGGAGAAGATCTAGGTACTAGAGATACTACATAGATATTCTCATTTCGGCGATCTCGTTTCTCAGACGCACGGAGAGAAAGTGATTCTCGGGAGATCTCGAGAGATTCTCGGAAGATCGCATTCCATGATCCTCGGTACATTCAATTTTGTCAAGAATATTCGAAATATTAAAGAGATCCCAAATTTCCTTCTCTTTGAGAGCCCTTCTAAAGAGGAGGCACCACTTAGCCCTATGGTCCCTGTTGTTATGAGCAGTAGACTGAAGATCGCGGCTTAAGATATATAGGGTAGAGAACAAAGAGGCCAAAGACTCTTGTCGGCCCATGTGTCCTCCCAGAATAAAGTCCAAGTATCATTGCCCACCTTAATATTGCAAGAGAAAAAAAAATCCCAATTGTGCATAATACCTTTCCATATATGTCAAAGTCTACTTCTATCTCTGGAATCTCGAACTCATGTATCATTCGTGCAGATACCATACATGAAGGTCACCACCTTGGCCGATAATGTTTAACCATTATTATTCAATTTCCACAACCGCTTTTTAAGTAAAACAATATTAACAGTTTCCAAAAGAACCAGACCTACACCATCTTCATTAGTGGGTCTACATACATGATTCCACTTAACAAGGTGTAGTCCCTTCTTATCAGAAATCCCATCTGCCAGCAGTCGATAGCATCCTTCTTTTCCACCCTTGCAATTCGACTTCCATCTTCTTTACAACACATTGTTAGTCTTTACTCTTTGTACCTTTGTCTGAAAGAGAGAGACCCAAATATTTAATAGGGAATAAAGCCCAGGGCATATTAAAAATCTTTTATAGCACAACCCTTTGCTCTTCTTTGATGTTCACACCGACAAGTTGACATTTCTCCCTGTTAATTTTTAGACTTGTCACTGCTTGCCATAAATAAAGCATAACTCTTAATGTACAATATTTATTTTGTTTAGCCGAGGAGAAAAGAAGTGTGTCATATGCAAACAGGAGATGCAAAATCTACTATCTGCCATGCCTCACTTCAATGCCTTCAATCAAACCAGTTTGCTCTATTTTATCCCACATTATACTCAGGACCTGACTAACAATAGCAATGAGAAGAGAAGATATATAATCCCCTTGCCTGATACCTCTCAAAAAACAAAGAAACCAAAATCCCCGCCATTGATGTCTATCGAGAATTTTGTAGTATTAATATAAATTCTAATCCATTTGATCAACCGCTCCTTGAAACCCATCAGGTACATAACTCTAAGTAAGCAATCGAATTTAATTCTATCATAAGCATTCTCAAAGTAAAATTTCAGGAGCATGCTTTCTCTCTGACTCTTTGGTCGAGAAGACATTCATGATTTGTCCTAAAATTCTCTAAAATATTTATGACAGGGATAAAAGTTGTCTTAGAGGGAAGAGTGATGGGAACCAGTACAGACCAGATCAATAAATTGTTCAGAGATGGTGTTGTTCGGTTTCAGAGGAGACCGCACGTCTATTTTTGTATTTAGTAATTTTAGTTTTATTTTTTTATGTATTTTCCTTTTGATGTTTAGAATCCTTTTCATTTTAGTCCTTTAGAGGATATGTATGTAATTAGATATTTTAAGAGTCCATTTTGTAACATGCTCAAGCTTTATATATAGAGCCTCCATGTCAATAGAAAGATAAATGATTAAAGAAGAAAGAAAAGGGGTTCCCCCTCCCTCTCCCGCTCTCGGTCTGCTCTCCCCTCTCATTGAAGTCACCTTCCCACCTCTAGGTGCTCCCAGTCCTCTCTTCCCTATTCCAATGCTCATTTCCCACCTCTGGAGCTAGGTCCGGCATCCCTTTCCCCTTCCCATTTGGTTTTCCCCTCACCTCCGACAATCTCCGACTCCCTCTGTTGCCCCTCCCCCAAGCTTGTCTAGACCTCCCGTCCCACCCCATATCCTCCTCACCCCCCTACGGAACACCCCTCCTGCTGGAAGCCCCACAAGACCCCGTCTTTCCCCCATCCCGACAGTATCCCACACTACCTCCCTCCATGGATTGCAGAATCGGCCGATCCGGATCGGGATTGGCCGATTCTTGGATCGGATCGGTACCCACCGATCCGATTCCAGCCCGAACTACCGATCCAGTCAGGAGTCCCGGCTGGATCGGTCTGAATCGACCGGATCGGTCGATCCTGGACCGATCCAAGTGGATCGATCCGGGAATCGGTCGATCCGGACCGATTCCCTAGAACCCGGAACGGTCCAGAATCGGATCGATTCAGGACCCGATTCCGGACCATTTTCTGGTCCGATCCCCCCCAATAAGAGGGAGATCGGACCGATTCCCCCTTTCCACCCCTCATTCTCACTTCCCCCCTCCTTCATTGTCTGTGGCTCCCCCTGCACCCCTCCCCCAACAATCCACCTTAAACATTGGCCGATCCCCCCTAAACGTAAATTTAGGGGGTCCGATCCCTTCTTCCCCCTTCCCTTTACCACCATAAAAATATTTTTCTTCGGGGCGTTGCCCCCCGATACCCCACGGGCGCTACCCCCCCGGACCCCCGCGACCGACCGCGCGGGTCGATCCGCGACTACTCTGCGTCCCGCTGATGATAGTGTAAACATATTAATATATTTCACTATCACTTATACTATCACATATATAGAAGATTCATAATCATAAATATATATTATATACTTAAATTTACATAAAGATCTATTTTAACTCTCTTCTCTCTATCTTTTATATAATAATTTATATTTATATGATAGTTTCTTGAAAGAAACTTACGTTGTATGACATTATTTGATAGAATGTCATCCACATTATTTTTTATTTTTTAAAAAAATATTTATTTCTATGATTTTTCCTGATTTTTTCTGATTTTTTAAGGATTTTTATGATTTAAAAAAATTAAAAAAATTTGTCCGATCCGGACCGATCCGATCCCGATCCAGATCGGATCGGTGGTCACCGATCCCGATCCCGATCCCGATCCCGCGATTCTTGCCTCCCTCTCCACCATGCCCCTTTTGGTCCACTGTAGCCTCTCCGTAACACCCTTCTATCGTCATTTCCGTTCCCCTTCCCCTATCTGCTACCCCCTTCCGGCAGACCTGACAACGAAGAAGAAGAGGAAGGAGCAGGGCAAGGTGGAGGAGTGTCAGAGACGTTGAGGAAGTCCCTCCAACCTCCTCCTCCTTGCACGAGCTCCCCCGTTGGTCCATCCCACTGCTGCCAGCCCTCCTACAGCCACTGGACACCGTCGCAACGAAGACGACGCGAGGTCAGGAACCCTGCCTCCCTTTCCCCTGTCGGGGGCACCGAGAAGACGCCACGAGCCCCTGTTGGGGCTTCCTTCCCCCTCGCGACCGGGAGCGACAGTGGGCCGCCACGACCCCCACCCCAGTGCTCACACAGTGAAGCCTCAGCCGGCCACGCACCCCGCTTCACTCCCTCCTTCGCAAGCAGCTGCATGCACATGGTGGCTCGTGTACGGGCCAGCCAGCTCAGCAAACGGCCCGGCCACCAGGTTTAGATCCCAAACCAGCTGGTCAGATCTGGTTCAGGCCGATTCACACTGCTTCAGGCCATAAACCGACCTGTTCACAGCGGTTCAACGTCGGTTCAGACCAGTTCAGGCTTCCAGAGGCCGGTTCAGGACAGTCTGATCCCGGTTCAGACCATTCACAGCTGTTTCGGCCCGGTTCAGCCACTTTGGGGCCTGGTTCAGAGGATTCCAGTACAGTTCAGCACCCATTTGGTCATTTAAGGTCAATTCAGCTCAATTCAGATAGTTTTCAGCTTGGTTCATGCCCGGTCGGCCCATTTCGACACACAGCATCACTCTAGTGGACTATTTGAGCCCACCAACGCGCTTGGATGGTGGCTTCTCTGTCCTTGTCCCACATTAGAGAACCAGTTTGTTAATATATTTCCTCAATCTGGAAACAAGCATCTTTGTGATAATCATATAACTGCAATTCAAGAGACTAAAAGGTCTGAGATCTTTAATATCTTCCACATTCTCTTTTTTCGGTATCAAGACTAATGTGGACGAGTTAAGAAACATGATGTTGTCCGGGATCACTTCAAATTCCCTTACAAGTGCCATAAAGTCCTCCTTATTGATGTCCCAATAGTGTAGGTAAAACCCTACAAAGAAACCATCCAAACGAGGGGCTTTATAAGGGTTCATATCCTTCAAAGTAGCAAGCATTTCCTTTCCTTCTTAGAGAAACTTTCAGCAAGAGAATTAGCGTCTAAAACTTCTAATCTCCTTGAAAAAATAAAATTGATAAAAAGACTTCAATTTTATCATCCTTAAAAAGGTGACTACAAAACTTGGTGACCTGGAGACCAATCTGCTCTATGCCTTTAAATACAAAACCAAAGACTGTCAGTTGGTGGATGGAATTCTTCTTCTTTCAAATGCAAACCTGAGTGTGGAAAAACTTGAGTTTTTATCAGCCTCCTTGAACAAAACTTCTGAGATCGTTGTTTCCATTTTATCTCTTCACGGCAACACCATTCTCTGTAATTGTCTTTGACTCTTTTCCATTCAATCTCTGATCTTCTTTATTCAAGCCAATATCATTCAAACATTCAAAGGGATCAATCTTGGAAATTCACTCCTTTCTTTTGTTGGCAGAAATAGTGAAGTATTGACCTGCCCACTTCTACAAGTGCTTTCTAAGCATCTTCAATTTGCAAGCAAACCTGCTATAAGTTGATGCTGCATTAGGGACCCTCTCGCCCCACCACTCCCTAACCAGTTTTTTTAAACTAGGCTCCCAGCACCAAACAAGCTCGAATCCGAATTTTTTTTGCCTTTGTCTTGTTGACGTCACCACATTTGATACCCACCACACAGTGATCAAAGACCACCTTAGCATGGTTGTCAAGGTGACAAAGCGACCAAAGGTCCCTTCACCACTTAAGCACGGCACTTGTATGGTAAGACTAGTTGGGGGCAATCGCCGTGATCCACAGTCAACCTACCAAATACAACCAAAAAAATCCTAACAATAAGACATATATAAAGTTAAATTTTATCATTTCACTCAAACAATCAATAAACTAATAGGACAACTTGACCCTAAAGTTAAAATAGTATACATTATTCAATATACAGTTAAAATAGCCTTCAATGAAAATGGAAAATAAATACAAGTATACAATCAATACAAGTTAAAATACAAATATTGAATAAAACAATATAGAAGTTAAAATGGGTCAAATAAGAGGTGGAAATATGCTAGAAGGAAAAAACGGTATACTTGTTAAAACAATCAATTCAGTCTTCAAAACCATAAAAAAGGACATAAAGAAGCTAGAAATAGGCTAGGAGAAATAGGGGTGGGGTAATAGGCAAACGTATCCGGGCTTAATGGATGCAAATCGGATGCTTTTTTAATGGACCATAAAGCGGAGGCCTGCTTAGGGCCTAAAATTCCACTTAGGCACTTAAGCACTCGCTCTAACAACACTACACCCCATGGATTGCAGAATCGGTCGATCCGGATCGGGATCGACCGATTCTTGGATCGGATCGGTACCTACCGATCCGATTCCAGTCGGAATTAGCGATCCAGCCGGGAGTCCCGGCTGGATCGGCCGGAATCGATAGGATCGGTCGATCCCGGACCGATCCACCCGGATCGATCCCAAAATCGGTCGATCCGGACCGATTCGCCGGAAAACCGGAAGACCCGGAATCGAACCGATTCCGGGATCGATCCGGTCCTGTTTTAAGGTCCGATCACCCCCTATTTGGGGTCGATCCGGACCGATTCTCCCCTCACTTGCCCCCTCTACGCTTCTTCTCCTTCCCCAAGGCGCCTTGGAGATCTAGGGCTTCCCCGCTGTTGGAGGGGCGATCCCGGTGTTCGGGAGGGCGATCCAACTCGGGGAGGGGCGATCCACCCTAAAGTACACAAGGTTTGTAAGGGGGGGGGGGTTTCGATCTCCTTTCCCCCCCCCCGGGCCTTGGGCCCTGGCCGGCCGGCAGCTCAGCATGGGATCCCCCCATCGGGGGGATTATTTCACCCCCAACGGGGTGGAATTACACCCCGAAGGGTGATTAGCACCCCCGGGGGTGTTGAACGATCACCCCCGAGAAGAGGTGTTGTATTTTACTGATGCCCCCCAGTGGGGCTGGTATAAAATCCCCCATTGGGGGGGATTATTTCACCCCCCAATGGGGGTGGAATTGCACCCCCGAAGGGGTGATTAAGACCCTCACCCCTTCGGGGGTGTTGAACGCTCACCCGAAGGGGTGACCACGCACTGATGCCCCCCCAGGTGGGGGGCTGGTATAAAATCCCCCCCATCGGGGGATTATGAACGATCACCCCGGAAGCGGGTATTTTTACGATGCCCCCCCCAGGTGGGGGGGGGGGCGGTATAAAATCCCCCATTCGGGGGGGATTATTTCACCCCAACGATGGGGGTGGGTGGAAAGCACCCCCGAAGGGGTGATTAGCACCCCTTCGGGGGGTGTTGAACGATCGCCCCGAAGGGGTGACCGTTTCTGATGCCCCCCCTGTGGGGGGGGGGGGGGGCTGGTATAAAATCCCCGTTGGGGGGATTATGAACGGTCCACCCCCGAAGGGGTGACTGCTTTTACGACGCCCCCACAGTGGGGATTATTTCTCACCCCCGATGGGGGTGGATTTAATTGGCTTTAATATCGTGTATGGTTTTATGTGTTATAGATAAGATGTCGGACGAGGAGCATGGCACCGGACCCGCAATTTCGTGACATTGGATGGCAACATGGCCATCTCCTTGATTCGCAGAAGAAGAGAGGTTAGATGCAGTGGTGCCAAAAGAGATGAATGGAGGTGTGTATCGGCTCGCCAACGACATATAGCGGGACGGGTGGCAAATGTTAAGAAGTGCGATAAAGTACCGGGTACCGAGGGCCGAGGGGAGGAGACGAGGGGTTATTTAACCGGAAGGACATCACGAGGGAGGTGAGGTGGTCGAGAGACAAGACCTCCACGACGCAGTTGCTGTGGTCGGAGAGATGCCGATCTTATGGCCGGAAAGAAGCAAGAAAGGGAAAGGCAGCAAAGTACGAAAGGGTCCAAGTTGATTCTTCATCTTCTTCGAGAAGAGAAAGAGGCCCAAAGTTAGGAGAGCCGTTCGTGAGAGTAGGGCTCGAGGCCCCGCGAGGGATGAGGAACGAAGACGAGGAGCAGAGGTTCGGCCACGACGATGCGATGTGTGGGCGGGGACACGCCCCGTTCGAGAGCCTCGATTCGGAGGACACATTACGTTCGACCGATGCCGACAGGAGACACCGCCATGTATGGGAGAGTGGCAGGTCGAGAGGGTATAAAACAAGCATTTAAAGGGGTGAAGGCATCGGCGGGGCAAAGAAAGCCCGCAAGCATACGGTCAAGTTCTTTCTACGCAGTAAAGATTTGTTGAAGTCATGTGGTTAGCATTTGCTTGTCGATATGAATTTCTTATTAGGTTAGTTATTATTAACAACCCTCTCTTTTCCCTTATCTTGTTTTTGAATTTGTAGGTGTCCCGGCACATGCGGCCACCACCATATTTCCGTACTGGTTGATGCGATTGGTGAGGCCGGGCCGGGGTCGAAAGCCCACATCAAAGTATATATATGAAACAGCTGAGAGGAGGTCGATGAGTTGACCTCGCTGGATAGATGGATTGAAAACCATCTGGAAGGAGAGGGGTGCACTATAATGTGCGATGGATGGTGGAATCACAAGGAGGTCACTTATAAACTTCCTTGTGTATTGTTCGAGAGGAGCACCGTATTTTGAAGTCGGTTGATGCATCGAACGGTGAAAAATACGGATTACCTATTTGGCTTCACGAACAATGTGGTGGATGAGATAGGGGGAGGCCAACATTGTGCGGTTTATCACGTACAATGAGGCCCTCATATAAGGCTGCCTGGAAAGAAGCCACCGAGGCTCGACCTCACTTATTTTGGGTGCCCCCGCGCATTCTATCGACACGATGTTAGAAGATATTGGTAGGGATCTTGTCAAGTCGCCTCGTCAACCAAGGATAACTTATCACCTCATTTATCTATTGGCCATCCACGACTTTTACGTATCGAGGCGACACCGATGGTCACGATTTCGATCGACCGGGTCCCACAAGATTTGCCGCTCATTTTATTGCATTAGAGCCCATACGTACGTACAGGCTAGTTTAAAAAGGTTCATTCTCTCCACCGCTTATCGTATGGCACGGATACATACGAGAGCTCGGCGGATCGGTATGAGATACCAAAGATGGAGCGGTGAGGGAGAGCCGCAGCTTTGACCCGAACGACGGATCAGGCCGAAGGAGAGCTTCGACAACGGCGTTGTTGGTGAGGATGAAGACACGCGGGAAGTTGAAGAAAGTCAAGTCCCGTGCACGGCTCCACTTCCCCGATCCACCCCGGACTGCGCTTCTCCGAGAGACATCCCGGGCTCCGCCCCCGGCCGCTACAGTCCCAGCCGGATTGCGGGTCCTTCTACCACCACCACCACCAAGAATGGTGATTATTTAGGCTTTAAAGAAAGTATGCTTACCTTCACAAAGCAAGTCAAGGGAGATCCTACATTAAAGAGGAAGAAGATAAGTATCGAAATGGCCGACATCATCTCCTCGACACCGAGACCACTCGGCCCACCTTCATCGTACGATGAGGATGAAGAAGAATTTGTCCACCCACCCACACAACAACGGTGTGGGGGGGTGGAGGTGGAGGCGGGGGTGGCGGCGTAGGTGGAGGCGGCGCCTCGGCCTCGTGTGCGGGTGAGGGTGGCTCTCTTAGAGTGCTCGACGAGTGGAGCGAGGTCCGGATGATTTGAGTGATAAAAGACACTCGTGTTCGAGTGGCGAGGGCGGCCGGACGGCGGGACGAGGTTGAATGTTTTTTGACGAGTTTGCATCTTCCTATCCGCAGCTGCCCTCGGAGCCGAGCTTTGGCTATCCACCTCCGCCGTCTTTTCTACCTCCACCTCCGACCGATCGGGAGTTTATGAGTTTACCGACATGGCCCCGCCTTTATTTTTCTTATGGATACGGGCCATTATGATCGACCGACCCTAATGGAGATTTGCGAGGAAAATCGTAGAATGACCGGTGACAGAGATCCAAATCCGGATCCATCCTACTCCGACATTACCATAGTTGGTGGTGATGGCATACGTATAATGTATTTCTTTGTTTATTTCACGCAATGTAATATGAGTGGTAAGAAGAATATGTGGTGTACAATTTGTGGAGTTGGGTATGATTGTTTGTTTGATAAAATTATTTATCTTATTTGTTGCATGATCTGTTCTATTGCGTGATTGGATATGATCTCTGTTCTATATGATTGATTGTTAATTTTTTATATGAATGAGTGTTCCCTATATTTTTTCACATTTTTTCTGAGTCCTATGTATTTTTATTGATTTTTTGGCGATTTTTCCATATTTTTTCAAAGAGCAAAAAAAAAACCGATCCAGACCGATTCTGGATTGGTCTAGCTCCAAGAGAATCGGCCTGGATCGGTCCGATCCGATCCGATCCGGATCAGATCGGACCCCACCGATCCAGGATCCGATCCCGATCCCGCGATCCATGCTACACCCTAGGTAGATGAAAGCCTTCTGACATAGAATAAATCTGCAGCAGTGAAGGGAAGATGAGAAATTTGTCTAACTTTTATTTGGACCTAACATAAGACTAAGTGAAATCCAAATCGAAACTAGAGATGTTCCTAAGATCACAATCATCAACAAACTTGTTAAAGAGGGGCATTTCCTTCACTCAAAAATCTTGCCTAAGTCTCTCACCAAGCTAATGAACTGCATTAAAATCACCACCAATACACCATGCCAAATCAATGTGATTCTCCACAACTCCCTTGATATTAGAAAAGAAAGTGTCATTTTTAGGCTCATCCACAGGCCCATAGACATTGCAAAGAAACCATTCATTGTCATTCTCATTGTCTTTTACCTTGACTTTGAAAATGTCTAACTTTCACGGAACTCCTCACAAGTGAATATATTATTGTCCCAAATCACTGCCATTCCACCGCTCAACCCAATAAAAGGAACACAAGAGAAGCCTTTCAATTGGCCAGCCTTTAAAACATTAATCATGTCAATATTAGAAAAATCAGTTTTGGTTTCCTAAAGAAGAATAAAATCAAGCTTCCTGAGACAAACCATATTATAAAGCTCTCTAACTTTCTCCTTGCCCAAGATGCCTCTGCAATTCCAGCTTAAGATATTAATCATTAAAATATAATGTGTCCTTTACCTTCCCTACTTCTCTTGCTACCATCAGCTAGCACGTCATCGCATGATAAGAATTTAAGTTCTCTGAATCCCACTCTGGGTTGATTAAATTTCTTAGTTGTATTACCCTCTTCTTGGCTAGCTAATTATGTCTAAGATTATCAAAGAAGCTTCTGATTTCCTATTCTCTACCTAGAAAACTCAGCTCAATGATGTTGCCTATGGTTTTGAATCTTTCGACATCATCATCAGAGATAGACCACTTCATCACAGTTTCCTCTAACCAGGTCAGAATCACCGCCAACTACAGGTTCCAGGATCATCAAAGTGCTCAATTGTGTTCATACATTCATGCTCCTTTCTCACCATGTGGCTGTATCAATGTGCTCACAATCGGAATACTGAACATCTCCAACAACTGAGGTTGCCTCCTCATCACAGCCATGGACACCATTCAATTCAAATTTATCTTGAGCATGGAAAGGTCCAAAATCTGACTCAAGGACTCCCTTCACGTCCAAGCTGACATAGAATGCTGCTCTGGGATCTCCCTGAAGTAGGAGGGCCTGCCAGGGATCAACAGCCTGTGTAGACTGCCTTAGCCGAGAGATGTCTTGAACATCCTGCGAGGACAAAGAAGTGAGGCTTGGCATGCCGACAAAGTTGCCGACTGGGTCAAGACCCGGTTCACCATAATTAATAAGAGTCTCCCCCCCCCCGAACCGGCACTAAAGTGATAGTCATGGATCAGTTCCGATTGATTGGACAAAACAGGACCTTGACTCGGGACCATCTGGACCACTCTGGTTCACCGAAGGAGCGCATGTTAGTAGGATCCAGCATATGTCTGGGTTCAAATGGGTCTCTGTTACCCGGATCCAGCATGACCTGTTCATCTATCCCACTCAATACGATCTATGGTAGATGCTGCAGAGGTAACAGCTTCCATCGACAGAAAGGTCCCTTCAACTTGCCAAAATCAGTATGAGCCTTACTAAAAGAGGTCCTCCCTTTCAAATTATTACTAAAAGTGTTACTTCTGGGGAATGACAGGGAATACGCAGCCCTTTGGAACAAAGGGAATTCTGCCCTACAGGACCTTGTCAGATGTAATAACAAGAAATGTCACTGGAAAGCATTGACCTGGTAAACAATCCAACTTGGAAGTCAAGTTTAAAAGAATAAACCATTCAACAAAAAATGATGTTCATTCACATGAACGTAATCTCAACATTTTGAAGCTCAACCAGAATTCGGGGATTCAAGGGTCTGGAAATAGGTTCATAAAGGGTTTCTTCGTCCAGTCAGTTGTTTCTATGTGGCAGTAAGAGTGACTAAGTGAGCTGATATAAAAAACTGAAAAGGACTATTCCTATAAATATAAGAATCTTTCTCTGTGAAAGAGCATAAAAAATAGGCTGCCTAGAAAAGATAGTTATGGTTGACCAACTGTTCTGACAGGCTGTGCTAAATCCCTGCTGCTAAGGGTTCAGACTATATCGTCATTAAACGTGGTGTTGTTAATTGAATCAAGGAGGTTCTTTCAAGCTCATAATCATCCTTGGAAATATAAAGACCCATTTGCTTTCTTATGAAAGAGTGGAGTACCACTAGTCCTTTCAAATTGAAGAGCATATCCGGAAGCTAGTTTGTCAGCCATGCTTTGCGACTTGGAGGAAGAAAACAGACAGCAATTCAAGCATCTATAAAATCCTATTTGGCCCATATTGACAATCGGACCAAGGAGTGGTGTGTTGCTTTTGGGGTAATGGAGTGGAGATTTTATCGTTTGCTTTCTATTGAACTTCCATGCAAAGAGTTTTCTTCTTATCGAAGAAACTTTTTCTTTGCTGTCCTGGGTCCTTTATCTATTTCAACCTTTGTTTCAAGGACTGCAACGCTTGCTTCTTCCCTTGTTTTCATTGAATCGTTATCCTCCTAACAGTATGCTTCTTTGTTGCTTTAAATGAATTGTGATCCTTAATTATGAGCTCATTTTCCATAAAAACAACAATATTGTTTACGGGGATATAAACCAACGAAAATGCATGTCCTTAGAAACCAACAGAAATCCTAGATAGATCTAAGCAGGAAAGGAAGATGCCAGTGTGAGGAAACAGAGAGGCGACGGAGAGATCAAAGAGAAACTTACGTTCTTGTCGCAACCAGGGATGGAGATGTTTCCGTCGTACCACTGCGCCGACATGACAGTCTCGATGCTGTCAGCTATGAGGTCCCTCGACTGGAGACTGTAGCACATCCCCCGGGTGCCCATGGAGATGGCGTCGCTGACGCCGACGGTGTTGAACCGGAAACCCACCATTCCTGCCTCGCATACCCCCTCCTTAACGGCCTCCGCCAGCCGGAGTAGGTGCATATTGCAGGTGTTGCCCTCGTACCACACCGACGAGATACCCACCTGTGGCTTTCCCATGTCACCGTCCGTCAGCCCCACCCCGTAAAGAATGGCCTGGGAGCCACCCTGGGACTTCGGCTCCGTAATGCGAGAGCTGTAGCGGTTGAGCTTGGAAGCTGCAGCCTCCTTGGCCGCCGCCGGCGGATGGCATTCTACCTCGGTCACTGGAGGAGAGACACAGGCTCGGACGGCTATGCGCGGTGGAAGGGGCTGGAGAGCTAGTGGAGGTCTGGGGAGGAGAGGGGAGGAGCGGAATGAGGAAGAAGAAGAGGAGAGAACGCACGACTGCGCCATCGTCTTGGAGATTTGGGGGTTTTGCCGGGCTCTAGTGTGTCGGATAGAGAGCGAGGTCGGAGACGACGGAGAGAGGGAGAGGCGGCGGCGCCTGGCAATCTGTTCCTGCCTGACTCGCAACGAAGCTGAGTGACGTGGCGGGTGGGAATTTAAGGAGGACGTGGCAGGTCCGGAGAGTGACGTGGCGAGAACTTGACGTCATCACGACCATGTTAGATACCATCGGACGTCGGAGCAATCCCCGAAGCCCTAATAATAAAATAATTATGAGATTAAATTAAAACCTAATTAATAAAGATAATAATATAAAATATAATTATTATATACCTGTAAATGTATAACATGATTAAATTAATTTATTGTTCCACGAGACAAAAAATAACTATTTTATAAATAATATAGTTTAATATTGATTAACTTGTATTATCAATGAATGTATTTTTATGTTTTATGATAATTAAACCGCTAAATTATCTAATTTAGTTTTGGTAAATATCATATACCGAGTGATGAGTTTCCAAGTTAGAGAAGCATATTTTATGCCTTGTCATTTTGGAATAACTTGTTCTTGTAAAAAAAAAATTCAATATCTTGTTTTATAATATAATCCCATGCTAATCACAATCCTAGTCTAAGATAAATATAAAATAAAGATATTATTTTTTATACAAGACAAGACAGAGATCGAGGAATGCCCGATTAATTTTGTTGGAACATTTTACACATGCTGACACCCAAAAAGAAAGAACGTTGCTCATCAAAATATTTAATTTTATTTATCTGGAACCAGAAAAACACAGTGCCTTTTTCGCTTGGTGGAACCAAACCAACCATTTAAATCAGAGTCCGGGACCAATTTTAGCTCAAACCTTCTAGGCTAAAAATGCCAATTACATATCTGGTTATTCTCGGAGAAATTAATGGGGGTGTTTGATTGCATGTTAATTTTTTGTACATTTTTATGATAAAAAATTATATTAAAATAAAAATTGAACTAACTAACGACGTAAAATTATCATATTTGGAGGGATGTGATAAAAAAAAGAGTAATTATTATTCATGAACAACTAAAATGAGAGATCACGAGAAAATAAAAAAGAGACGAGACTCTCTTTCTTGTTTAAGAAGAAAATCACTTTCGAAATATAAAATTGCCGTAGGTATCTTTCTTTAACAAGTTCTTTTACAATTTTTACAAATTAAAATAAATGTCTCCGTTATCATGCGATTAAACACCTCATAATTGTTTAGAAGATTGTGTTTTTATTTATTTATTCGGTAAAAAATTAATGTTCGCATCATGTTATAGACATGAAAGTTGATTCCTTTTGCTCACATTGATAACTGTAAAATAAACTTTTCTCTCTCATTATTCTTAAAATCTTTGGATTTTATGATAACCAACAATTCTATATAAAACTGTCTCTTAATTGTCCACTTTACATAGTAAGAAAAGAACAGAAGAAGTGACTTTGTAAGAAGTTATAAAAAACAAAATTTTATACATTCTCGTGACAAAATATATATATATATATATATTAAATAAAGTGTAAACTAGACAACGACATGAAATTGTCGCTTTTGAGGAGATACGTTAACCCAAAAAAATGGAAGCTAACTTTGACGAAAAGAGATGGAAGACCGCTAGATAAAAAAAATCAAGGTTTTACTTCATTTTATATCTTATAAAAAATCATTTTGAAAACATAAATCTATAATGGTCCCAAACACCCTTTTTGACAAGTTTTGACATAAAAACATAAAACCTAAATTTATCAGGAAACTAAATATTTAAACTTATAAGCCCAATTATTACAGCTTAAAAACAAAATAAAGAAAGGAAGAAAATAAATCCAGATCAGATCATCCCTTATTTGAGATTATAACGGTTGAAAATCATCTCCACAAGTCATAACGATGATGTGCTCTACTCCCCTATTACTTTATCCTGTTTCCATTTATTCTAAAAGAAAAGGAAACGTCGAAGTTCATTCAGATGTCGTGTGCTTCTGTGGTCTATGTGAAACACCATAAATAAAATAATGATGACCAACCAGACTTGCGAAAAAATTATGTTAAAATCGGAGTGTATACAACCTATTTTCTTGGATTTTAGTTTCCATTTCAAATTATTTAAACTAATAATTAATAATTTTGAATTTAATGATTTTAATCATGTGCCTTTTTTAGTTGCATCTCCGGTTCCATCCGGGGGTGCAAACAGTTCGGTTCGGTTCGGTTCGGCCATTTTTTTTCCAAATCGAAACCGAACCGATAAGGCGAACCGAACCAAACTGAACCAGTGAGCCCTGAACCGATTGTGGTTCGATTCGATTCGATTGTGGTTCGGTTCGATTCGATTCGATTCAACGCGGGGGTTCAATCCCGGCGTTGAACTGCCGGGACCACCTCCCCATGGGGGGGGGGAGGTGGCATCTAGTGGGCAGCGCTCGATCCCTCGCCGGCGCGGAGCTGCGCCAAGGGTTTGGCCACCGGGCCATCGTGCCCAAAAAAAAAAAGTCTTCCTTCTTTTTTTTTTAGAACAATGACACAGTGGTTGTGCTGGAAGTGACTGCTCACGACCAAGGGCAGGTCACTCTCGGATTCGAACCCAAGAAACGTTGCTCTCGTGAGGCAGATGTGTCCACTCTGCCACGAGTGCATGGGAAACAATTAAGGTGACGTTTGATTAGGCTTAATCTGAAAATCTAAACTCTAAATTTTACATCTAACCTCTTAATGAGTGTTAAAAAAGTACTTAATTTGTTTTAGATATAAGTGCTTTAAGTTGTTTGATAAAAAATCTGAATCAATCACTTTTCCCATGCGGCGTCCCCCCCTCGCGGCGCCGCGCGTCCCCCCGCTGCGCACCCCCCCTCCCCGTCCGGAGCCCCCGTGCGTCCCCCCTCCCCGCAGCCCCTCCACCCCGCGCAGCCCCTCCGCGCAGCCCCCCCCCCCTCTGCGCTGTCACGACCCGGATTTTTAACATGCACAGCGGAAGATAATCCGGCGACGTAACGGGAAAGGATATCGGTCTGGAACCAAATAAGACTAAAATCTCAATCCAAATAAATTATTCCAAACTTTACAACATATTAACACCATAAACAAACACCTATCTAAACAATTTAAATACCAACATTGAATGAGTACACCACTAGCTCCTCGGACTCCAAAACACCACTACGCTTCTGCTGCGCTAAACCTGCACTCCTGAAAATATTAACAACGGAAGGGGTGAGTCACAACAGACCCAGTAGGACTTACACCCGAACTACCCCATTATAATAATGATTTCTAATGGTATAATAGAATAATAAGCCTAAAAATCAGATTTAATACATAGAGTTTAAACTAATTATATATCTTTAATTAAGTGATTACAAAGTCATTCAACTACCCCATATGATGACATGACTCCAAATGCATAAAAATCGACATAACCTACACATTAGACTACTCTAGGTATGCACATAACCTGACATAAAACCAATGACACATCTAGACCACTAACATATATGCCAAAATACACAACTAGACACTTGTCTGAGTAAATATCATGCTCCATCTGATAAATGTAGTCACATCACAAAACTAGCACCAGATTTACCATATAGTAGGAAGTAACATATAGTAACTAAATCCCATAGTACCCCTAGGCAGGGGAGTACTTAGGATAAACCGCGGTATCTGGGATCGAAGGATGCACCAGATTCAACTAACCTCCGCTGCCCACGGGACACTAATTTAGTCTGGTGAAGTATATACAACCACAACGCAGCTCACTGCACTAACCACATTCAACACCATGCAAGCATATAATTAAGCTCAGACAGTAACACATGAACATTTAATTGGCAATCAAACATGAAATACATAGATGAACACCCATGGTTCTATGCACCACATATTTGCATACCACAACACAATCTAACACAAACTAATGCATATACATGGAATCATGCAATTTATAACCTAAACATGACAATTACATGCTTAAACAGAACTATCTATCTAATAAAAGAAAATAAACTAAATTCTAACAACATTAGGCCTAAACCTTACGTCGGCCTTTTAATAAATCAGAATATATATTAAAGGTTATCGTGATGCAACTATACTAAACTAACTAGATTAAAACATAACAAAACCTATCATGATGACTAGCATACTTGAATAACCGAATTAATCTAAGCATGCACGATCTAGACAAATTAATCTAACTCTAACTAAACATGCTAATAAATCCAAAACAGCCCATTAAATACAATCTTCTAACCCTGGTGATCTAAACATGTTTCTTACGGTTTAATCAAAATATTAGAGTGCTAAGGATAGCCGAGACGCCTACCTTGACGGCGACGACGAACGGCGCACGGAATTCCAAGGAAATAGAATTGGGCGACGAAACTGCCGCGGTTGCGTCGGCGACGAAAAACTGACCCGGGTAGGTGGTTTCAAAAGCTGTTGGTAGAAGAAGAATCATGAATTATGGAGTTAAATAGAAGGTGATAGGAGAGAGGAGGATAGGAGAGAGAAGAGTGGGGGATATACCGCGCGAGGGGGGTGTGTGGCGCACCGGCGGCGCACACCGCGCGCGAGCGCGCGGAGGGTGGCGCACGGGTGGCGCGGCGGGGGGGGGTGTCGGGCGCACGTGCGGGCGTCCGCGCGCGAGAGGGTGGCGGGCGGACGGCGGGACGGCGGGCTGGCGGCGGAGCTTGGCGCCGGGCGGCGGCGGCCGGCGGAGGGTGTAGACGCGGGCGGCGGCGTCGGCCGGGCGCGCACGGCCGCGGCGGCCGGCGGAGGGTGCAGGTGGGTGGCGCCGGGCGGGCGGCCGTGGCGGCGACGGCGGGACGACGTTGGCGGGGTGGCGCGGCGGCGGAGGGAGAGCGAGCGGCGGTGCGGGTGGCCGGGGTGGCCGGCGACGGCGGAGGGCAGCGCGCGGGGAGGCCGGCGTCGTGCGGCGAGAGATCGCCGAAGGCGGCAGGCATCGTCGAGCGGCTGTCGAGCGGCGGCGCTGCGGCCGGCGAGGAGAGAGTGCAGGCGGCGGTCGCGGTCGTAGAGGGTGGCCGGCGGTGCCGCGGGCGCTGCTGTGCAGGGTGGCGAGGTCAACGGAGGAGGGGGGGCAGGGCGCAGCCGCGAGGGAAGGGGTGCAGCGGCGTCGTCGGCGACCGGGTGGCGTGGAGAGGGCTGGCCGGCGGTAGAGTTTTTTTTTAAAATAACACAGTTTTTTTTTAAAATTTTAAAAGTAACACAGTAAAAATTTTAATCGCAAATCTAACACACTTTGGTCAAAATCGAGTTTTGAAAACTCGATTTTAGATCTTGAAACGAATCTCACGCGATCTCGGTGAATAAACGAGGTTTAACAAAAATCGAGTTTTAATATATCGATTTTAAAAATCGAGTTACTAAAAATAGGGTGAGATATTTGTTTAACCTCGTAAAAATCGAGTTTAAAATCGATATATTAAAACTTGATTTTTGTTAAACCTCGTTTAATCACCGAGATCGTGTGAGATTCGTACCAAGATCTAAAATCGAGTTTTCAAAACTCGATTTTGACCAAAGTGTGTTAGATTTGCGATTAAAATTTTTACTGTGCTACTTTTAAAATTTAAAAACAAAACTGTGTTATTTAAAAAAAAACTCGCCGGCGGTGCGGGCGCTGCACGCGCGCAGAGAGGAAGGAAGGAGGGAGGGGCAGCGTCCGGCTGCTGCGCGCGGCGCTGGTGTGTGCGCAAGGAGAGAAGAGGAAGAAGGAGGGCGGGAGCGGGGAGACTGCTGCTTGTGCTCGCGGGAGAAGAAGAGGGAGGCGAGGGTGTGGGGCTGCTGCGGCGGAAAAATAAATAGAGAGGGGGAGGGGGAAGGGAGAGTCCGACCGGGAGTGGGAAGAGGGGGAGGAGATAGAGTTCGATTGGGAGAGGGGCGGCGGTTTAGGAAGATTATCCGGAGGGAGAGAAAAATGGGAAGGATAAAGGAGGAAGGTAGATTAATATAAATAGAACTAAAAATAAGTATAATAACTATTTTTTATTTATTTAAATAACCGGGGTATTACATGCGCAGTCCCCCTGCCCCTCCGCGCAGGCCCCTGCCGGAGCCCCGCCGCGCAGCCCCCCCCTCCGCGCAGCCCCCCGCCGGAGCCCCTCTGCGCAGCCCCCCTCTGCGCAGTCCCCCCGCCCCTCCGCGCAGGCCCCTGCCGGAGCCCCGCCGCGCAGCCCCCGCCGGAGCCCCCCCCCCGCACAGCCCCCCCTCCGCGCAGCCCCCCGCCGGAGCCCCTCTGCGCAGTCCCCCGCCCCTCCGCGCAGGCCCCTGCCGGAGCCCCGCCGCGCAGCCCCCCGCCGGAGCCCCCCCCCTGCACAGCCCCCCCTCCGCGCAGCCCCCCGCCGGAGCCCCGCCGCGCAGCCCCCCGCCTCCGCGCAGCCCCTCCGCGCAGCCCCCCGCCGCCGGAGCCCCCGCGCAGCCCCCCGCCTCCGCGCAGCCCCTCCGCGCAGCCCCCCTCCACGCAGCCCCCCGCCGGAGCCCCCCCCTCCGCGCATGCCCGACTGGATAGACACGATCGGTTGCGATGTCGATCTCGGGGGCGACCGCGCGGACGAGCGAGACGGCGTCTGAAAATGAAAAAGCTAGGGCGCCGATCTGAATGGCTCAGATGATATTAAGACTTCAGAGCTTAGTTTAGAGGGGGGTTCAGCTATTTTATCAAACATTCCTAAACATCTGAACACTGATCGATTCAGAGTTAAGAGCTTCAATAAGCCTAATCAAACGGAGCCTAAGTGATTTTGGTCTAAAGTGACCACCAAGAGACCACCAAGAGTGGAAGTGGCCACCAAGAGAACTTAATTTTTCATCGTCTTATGGCCCATTTGGTTAGAGTTTCAAATTTGATACTATATCAATATTGATATTGATAATTTTAGAAGTTAGAATATCAATATTAAAATTGATACAAGTTAACACTTGTATTACATAATGTACTTTGTTTTCACTATCAATTTCAAAATTGATACTATTAATCAAACACTTTTTAGTGATTATTAAGAATATCAATTTTAAAATTGATAGTGATAGAGATGTCAAATAATGTTACCAAACAGGGCCTAATAGTAACAAAACATGTTAATAGGGTGTTTTGTTGCATTTTTTTTTTTACGCTTCCACCACAACAAAGTTATGTTAAACTAAAATCTAAGATAGACAAAGATATAAAAAGAGTCAAATCATGTATAACTATACATTGTAAGAGATCATAAATGAAAAAATGGATTTCACCTTTTTTGTCCAAATTGAAAATATTTCTAAAAACATACTTTTGTCATAATTTTCAAATACCTTTTGACAAGTTTGGTTATAAAAACACACCTTTGTAATAAAACCATCTTGTCATGCTGCCAAAAGCCCTATAGAGTATAGAAAGGTGGTGTCGGACAATTATTTCAAAAGCAAGTGTTTACAAAAATTCATTTTTGAACAAAACAAGAGATGATGCCCTTCTCTTAGGTGATTTCCTGCTTTTTTATTAGCTATACATAATAATCCCCACTATTTTTTAATTATATCTCACCAAACTTAATACTTTTATGTCTCGGACCATCTGGAATTTTATTTTTAATATAGTTTTTTCACAAAAACTGTACACGAAATTATTACGCAACCAAGCACCCTATTAGATATAAGAGATATCATAGAAAAAATTTAAATTTATAAATTACAGGAACACATTTACGAAACGTATTAATTACAAGACTTGATATGCAAAATTCCGTGAATAAAAAAGTAACAAAAATCTCAGCGGTCTTATCATATAGGATTTTATAAGATTTCTTAAGGGGTTGTTTGATATTGAGATAATTTTGAGATAAACTTGATTTATTCTCAAAATTTATAAGATATACTAAACTTTTCCCCAAAAAATTCGATACCTCGGGCAGGAAAAATTTGGGGATAAACTTGATTTATTCTCAAGATTTAGGGGATAACTCAGATTTATCTTCAAAATTTTACGTCGACAAACATGCTCTAAAGGATTGTTTGATGCGGGGATAACTTGGAGATAAATTTAGGTTATCTTTGAAATTTTGGGTACCAAACAGGTCCTAAAGCTGTTAGTTTATGCTGGGAACTAAAATAAACATGATGAACAATACACAACTTGCAAGATAGTTTCATAAACTATAGAAATTTGTTTTGAAAAAGTGTTACTAGTTGTGATTAATTATATATCCTGCCCAACTCTAAAAAAGCTGTCGGTGCAAGCTGTGGGTGAGATCCGAGAAGGCCACTGCAATGCAACTCAACGGAGAAAAAAAATTGATCTTGCAGTTCATCTACATATTCCTTTAATCAAAACCGATGCATAAAATAAGAAGACGTCCTCCGCTAAATTTTTGTAGAAAGAAATGCGAATACGAAATCGGTTGATTCGGATTCTCATGATACAAAATGATCCATTCTTTCGATAAAAACATGTGAAATCAGTAGCAGGTTGTACTGATTAAATTTTATCAGGATTGAACTGAAAATTCTACAGTCCGGGTTTTTAGGAAGGGACGAAATACAAGAATAAAATATTTATGCTAAATTATTTATTTTGAAAAATTATTAAAAACATGGTATAAAATACTGAACCAGTAAAAATAAAATTTAGGGCACATTATAACAAAAATTAATAGTAATAGTGAGATTTATTTACTTATTTTAAAGTGAGATTTATGTACTTTTTTTGATAAAAATGATATATCTTGTAAATTCTAAAAATACAAAGTATTTTTATAGATTATTAAAAACGTGGTATAAAATACTGAACTAGTAAAAATAAAATTTAGAACGTATCATAACAAAAAATTATTAATAAAATGAGATTTATTTACTTTTTTTGATAAAAATGATATATCTTGTAGATTTTAAAAAAAATTATCAAGTTTATTTAAATTAGGCCACACCTTCATCTGTTGAGATGGCCGAGTTGGTCTAAGGCGCCAGATTAAGGTTCTGGTCCGAAAGGGCGTGGGTTCAAATCCCACTCTCAACACAACAAATAATAACAGTTTTGCTGCTTGACCTGCATTGCCATTTTGTTCTCGCATTTCTTTTGCGTTCCTCATTCCCGTTAGCTGCTCGTGTTGATCCGCCGGAAGAAATGTGAGGATCGGTGGCTCGACCGATACGTGTCAGCCTCTGCGTCTGATCGTCGAGGTGAGTATTTCAGGTTGCTCGGTAACTTTTAATTGTTAGCATGCTGGAATTTCGAGATCTTGAAAGTCTTCTATCTAGCTTTCAACTTCCTCCCCCTGGCGCGTATTGAGTTTTGATACACTTTTGCACCTTATGCACGGCATCTCCAGTTAGCAGATCAACTAGTTTTTTCCGCACTTACTGACTGCCGGTGATGGAAGGAGATTGGGCTCAATCGGGCAAGATGACCGCCATAAACTGCTCACTTTTGTTGAATTCTTGAGCTTCTCATGCGCTAACATTAGTCTCTTCTTCCCCAGATATAGAGAAGTCGATCTCTCTCCGTGTTGTTGATCGTGATCATATTGCAGCGATCGGCATTAATTTGAGAAAACGTAGACTTAAAAGGACGGGAAGGGGAAAAGAGGCATGTTTTTTACATCCAAGATATCTTGATAACAACTGATTAGTCTTCAACTCGGACAGTGTCTGCAGCTCTTAGGCAATATAGATAGAGCAAACCAAGATTGCATGCCCTCTTTCTTGTTGTATATGCTTCAGGAAATACTTCCCAGTTTCCAGCATCGTTCAACCGGTGCATGGTACTCATAGAATGAACATTACTTCCTAGTCCTATCTTTTGCGCACTTTTGGTTTTGTTTGTAACGTGACATGTCATCTTGTAATCCATCGCCGCTTCTTTGATAGAAAGGGCGGTGATTTAATTGCGTGGAATTATGCCAAGCAGTCATTAAATGTGCATGCATGTTTTTTTTTGTGGGTCATCGATAATCTTCAATATTTCATGGCTATCCTTACTATTTGTTTCCCTTACTATCTCTTTAGATGTTTTTTTAACCAGTGTTTATTTTGTACTACTAGCAATCCTCTTTACCTGTAGGAACATGAGCCATTTTTCAGAACTAGCTAGAGTTAAAATTTTGAAGGAATAAGTTTTCTGGATGTTGCGGGTTTGGGTTTGGATTTAGTTTAACTTGCTAGCTTACTTTGTTACTTGATGACTTATTATGATCCACAATGAAGTGGTCCTTAGTTTTTATTTTGCTCTTTCTAGTGAATGTTCACTATTATGCTATCTGTATATCCTGTTTGTTAATCTTGACCAACCAACGTGATTTTATTTTTTAAAGGAAACTAATATGCTTGATGGTCGACGAGCTTGTCAAATTATGTCATCAAATCTTGCTTTATCATCTAACTAAGTGGTTTGATGATAATTAACTGATCCATAGCATATTTTTTGTATTGTATTAGCTATTGAAATCCAAAATGGAAACAGTGAATATCATTTTCATTTATCTGATTTTGATAAAAAATTAATATATATTAATATTTTTAATAAATAATACGTATAAATTAATAAAATTATAATATATAAATGCTAAAGAAATAAAATTTTATATCTAAAAATTAATAGTCAAATAAGATTTATTTGTATTTTTTAATACGTTAACAATTCAGATACATAGTTTGCATCAAATGATTGAAGAACAAATAGCGTGGTGATACATAACTATTATCAAAGTATGATTATTGAGTAATTATACTTTGTTCTATTTTTTTTTTCTGTCTCATTCCACCAAAATTCTGTCTTTCCTTCTTCAAGTCCTAAGGATTGATCCTTATAGGGCTTATTTGGGTGTTCTTGTTGCCCAGTTGCAGAGGCACCCTCAACTGGAGGCTTGTCAACAACATGGCAGAGGCCCATCCTGGCCCAATTCAAGGTTGTCTTGAGGCCCAATTGGTTGGCACATTTTCAGCCTGTTTAAGGCTGTATGCAGACCTGGTCAGAGGCCAATTTCTGACCTATGCTTGGGCTAATCTATGGTACATCTCCAGGGCGAAATACAGCTCAGTAAGGGGAAATTTTCATGGCTAGTTTGAGGCCTGGCCACAGGCTCTTTTTGGCCTATCTTCAGCTCATCAACAAAGGAGTTTTGGGATTCATCTGTCAGCTCCATTGAGGCCCAGTTTCGGGGCCTGCTTTCAGCTCACTGAGGACAACTCCATAGCCTATTATGAGGGTCTGTTTTCAGCCCGTTGTAGGGTTGTCCATGACTTGTTTGAGGGCTGTGTGATCCTCTTTTTTACGACGTCTGTTCTTTAGAAAGAAAGACATCTCCGGACTTTTCTAGGAAAATATGTGATATCCTAAAAATACTAGGTAGTCCGGTGATAATTTTAAAAATAATATTAGAACCGAGGTTCGGGTTCTTTGAAAATTTCATTTTTGACCCTTCTCCGCCGGATGGTGCGAGTATCCGGCGTTAACTTACATCGAGCAACGGCTCGAACGCCTTTGATTAACCGTCGCGGCAACCTGTGTTTGGAGACATGCACATCCACAAAATAAAGTAAAGAAACTCAAAAGGGCAGCGGCCTTTTGGGTCCGATCAGATGCAAACCGATTTGTTCGGATTTGTTTTATTTGTTTGTTGGTTGACTTGAAAGTCGATTTTGAGGGTTTGAGTTTGAATCAATTGTTTTGATTGATTTGGTTTTGTTGTTTTGGTTTAGTTTTGATTTGTTTAATTTTGGACTTGATTGGTTCAAGTTTTTGTTTTGATTTCAGTTTTGATGTGCTTAGAGTTTTAAGCATGTTTGGATTTTTTGATTTGGTTGATTTTTCTCAATTTTTAGATTATGAGTTTTTTAGATTTCTGGATTTTTCGGTTTTGAGTTGGTTTTTTGATCCATTTTGGGTGTTTGGAGTTGTTTATTTGATTTCTTTTGGGAGAAGTTTAGTGGGTTTTAAGTGAATTTTCAGATTGCCAAAAATCAGATTTTTGAAGTCGGTTAGAATCTGTTTTGAAGGATTGTTCAAATCTGTTTTTTTTTGGTTGCAGATTTAATTGGAACCTGGTTTTTTGTGGTTGACAGATTTTTATCTAAATCTGAATTTTATCTGTTTTGATTTGATCAAAATCTGATTCTTTGGTTTAATGAGTTTCAAAACCGGTTCACTCCTTTGTTGAAGATCGGTTGTTGGGTTAAATCGATGTGAGTTGAATTTTGGATTTCTTTCAGATTTGATTTTATGTTTTTAAATTTTCTGTTTGAATTTTCCAGATTGACTTTGAAATTGTTTTATTTCTTGTTTGGCGGTTTGCATCGCCTCCGACCCATCGGGTCACCTTGAATGCCCGATTTCATGCATCAATATGAACATCAAAGTTTCATTTCATTGAAAGATGGGGTGAAGTACATCGGTGTACAATGTGATTGATCCTTCCCCCAACATAGGTTTCTTTTCACTACTTTGGAAAAATTTTGGCATTACGACGGCATGCCGGCTATTTTTCCAACTTAGTGAAAATTTACCCATCCAAAATAGCCAGCCTTAGCTTAGCCATATTGGGGGAAGGATCGCCGGCTACGGGATTCATGCCCGCGCCTCCGTCCGGGTCGCCGGCTACGGGATGCATGCCCGCGCCTCCGCCCAAGGTGGAGTTCCCCGCTAGGGGTGAATCTCCTTAATTTAATGTTGCTTTCGCATTTCTGATTTTTATTTGTTAATTTTCTGAAGTCCACTTCGGGCTGGTCTATTCCTTCGGCGTTCAAAGCCGGGCTTCAATTTTTTTGCTTGAGTTTGGGAGGACAGCTTCTAGGAGGGAAGGCCGGACCCGTGAAAGGGCCGTTGAGGCTCTCTCCTTCTTTGATGTGTTGGGAGGAGAACCGGACCCGTGAAAGGGCCGTTGAGGTTCATCCCTCCCTTGATGTGTTGAGGGGAGAACCGGACCCGTGAAAGGGCCATTGAGGTTCATCCCTCACTTTGCCGGTACAAGCCACAAGGGGGCCGCTGCAACCTCCTCTTCTATTTTCTGCTGCAAAGGAGCTGGAAAATGGACTGTTTTGAAGGCCTGGATTGGGTGCCAGACATGGGCTGGGAATGGACCTGTTTGGGGTCTGTTTGTGGGCTGGACAGGGGCCTGAACAAGGGTGTATTTGGGTGGCTGCAGGAGGACCGAGATGGGTCTGCGCAAGGGCATTTGGCTGGACCGAAAGTGGACCTGCAGGGGGTCTGCTAAATGGGCTGAACAGATCCTGAATTGGACTGGGCAAGGGCCAGATTTTGGGCCTGATATGTGGGCTCGGACTGGGCCTGTAGAAGGGCCAGCAGGTGGGCCGGACGGGCTATCCATGGGCCTGGATTGGGGGTACCTGCAGGTGGTTTAAACCGGGTCAGATAGGGACCGGATATGGGCTTAACCTGGGCCTGCAGGTGGGCGGTTATGGGCCTGATGGTAGGTCTGGAAATGGGCCGAAATGGGGCTCTTTTGGGCCTTGATCGGGGCTGAGACCAGGTCACAAGGGGACTGGGTTTTTTTTGGCTCCGGTCAAGGGGATTGCAGTCCAATCTAGGGGGGTTCGAATGGACTGGAAGAGGACATTTTTTGAAGACGGATAGGGGCAGGGAAGAGCACGTAAACTGCCAGAAAGAAGGCCCCCTAAGGGGCTACGTGGAAGCCAACTATCCCTTCTTACCTTGTCCTCTTCCTCTCTTCTTCTTCTCCTTTCTCCTGGCAGCAGGTGGGAGGCGCAGCAGCAGGTGAGGTAGCAGACCGGCAGCCTGTCGGCGCTTCAAACTCCCCCCCCTGAAGCTGGCGCGCCCCCTCCTTTTTATAGATGCTGGGGAGGGCAGATGAAGGGGCATCTGGTGTGTACGTAGATGGCCTTTGGCCTTCCCCATGGAGGTTATACCATTTATTCCAATTTATTGACCTGCTGTCCCTTGACCTTCCCCCTTCACAAAACTGTTCAAATTGTGGCTGGGCGTGGCTGGGCTGCTGAGGTGGCAGAATAGCCAGTGTGTCACGTTCACACCAGGACTGTTCAGGTCTGGTCCTGATGTGGGCCGTACATGATTTGGGCCTGCAGTGGGCAGCTATGGCCCAACCAGGTCCTGCTCCTGCTGGGCTGTACGCCAGCCTCCCTATGGGCTGGATCTTTTCTGATTTACATTGGCTCATGGGCTGGTCAATTGGGCACATATTGGGGTTCCTAATTGGGCCTGATTTGACTTAATTATGAGCTACTTTCCCCTTGCTTCTGGTTCTTGTTGGCCCATTTGTCTTTCTTTTTTTTTGAAAAATATTGACGCCAACAAGGGCCCAAATGCAGGGACGAGTTGATTGGAGGACAATGAATTGGGACCAACGAGCCCATCAACATGTTCACTCTTTGATTAACCTTGTCGAGTTTGTAGCATGTTACCACCCTACAAGGTGTGAATGTAAACTTAATTTTTGTAACTAATTAGTTGATTACTGGACACAGGTCACCCACTCTTTGACATGGAGGTATGACATTCACTCTCTCTCCCTCTCCCTCTAGACATCGTTATATTTGCTCGTTTATTATTTGTTCTCGTGCTGCACGTGAGAGGTTAGGTGTCTAGCTTGTTCAATTAAATCATTGTCAGTTTATTTTTTAGCAAGGACTTATCTCAGACTACATATTGGCATTATTTAGAAGCATTTTATACTTGGGGTAGCGGATCAGCTACCTTGATCCCACCTATACGAGGGCTGTGTAATCGGGGTCTACTTCTAGTTGAATTTAGTTGTTCATTTGGAATTTGAAATCGTTGCATTGACACGTATATATATCACATAGTGATGTCATAAATCTAATTTGAGAGGTGGTCCCACGTCATTTTGACATCATAGCAGGTTGAGTCAAGATGACCCTTGTGTTGCATGGTTTTGGGGTTAGGTTTGTCATTACAAATCCACATGTCATAGAATCTTATCATATAACCCCTCTATGTCTGAGTCGTCATTTGCCTAGTCTAGTTCAATTATGGATCTACATGTTGCTTAGTTGTTTGATCGAGTCAGTATTCTAGAAACCCTAGGTAGAGAGATCACCTCAATTGAGTCCTATTATTTCCACACTATCCCAAGCTAGCTTGATACCGCTCACCACCCTCCGAATCTTGGGAAGCATCCTGAGTAGGAGGCATCGTCAAAAGTTTTCATGACTTGCTTGCTGTAGACACACAAAATTGACCTAGTTTTGGAGTTTAAAACTCTTGTTCTATGAGCAATATTTGAATTTACATTGTTAAAAAATCAGATGTCATTTCTAGGCCGAGCTGAATGATTTATGAATGGAACCGTGTAGAAAGTTTGATGAGCCCCATGAGAGGGGGGAGGGCGCATGCAGCCCCAACCTGAGGCTCCTTCATTATTTCAGAAATTTTCTACTGATCTTTGATTCCTGGATAAAGTTAATGATTTTTATTGCTTAAGATTGAGGTGTCCTGGCCTCCGGTGCTTCAATTGGTTTCTGAAAATTTAATTCTAATCTAATCTTGCATGATCTTTATATAAATTTGGACATAATTTGGTGCACCCTATGGCAGGGTGCATGCACCCTCACCCTAGGACACTTTAACTTGTTTCCAACATTTTAAATTTGGCTGGCTCTAGGAGGATTTCCATGAGAATTTGGACCTAGGTTGATGTGTCTGAGGGCAAGGCAGGGCACATGCACCCTCCCCCTAGGTGCCTTAACCAACTTCCAAAATTTTTGATTTGATCATATCTTGGAGCATCCAAACGATGATTTACCCAAGATTGATGCATCCCGTGTTAAAGGTGCACCACTGTTGACTTGCCCTAGACGCGGGGGGGTGGGGGTGGGGGGGCATCGACCAATTTCCCGATTTCATCTCAATTTTCTGATTGCAATTAAAAATTCTGACTCCTCTATATTAGAGGTGGCCCTCAGCTCGAACTAGGAGGTTAGGGGCATGGTTCTGAGAATTCAGAGAGGATTTTTCATGTTTTTCTAAATAAAGAGAGATCGGATTGAGCCCGACTATGCCAGAACGCCACTTGAGCCCGTAGAGGAGATCCAACACACGTGGAGTTCGATTTAGCTTGTGGAGAAACTCTCAACCTTAGAGCTCAAGTTTGTAAGTGGTGGGAACGTCATTGGATCTACTGTTTACCTGTACTGAGCTTTCAATTGCAATTCTGTCGACTCTTGTCTATGTGCCCCACTTCTAGGGCTCAAGCACACGTGCCCTTGTTCAAAGGCTCATCAATGCTAGAATGCGATTTTTTCTTTCTATTTTAATTCTGTTGCTGATCATTTACCGTCAATTTTTTGTCATTAAATTCACTTTAACTCATTTTGCATCACACTGTTAATTAACAATAAAAAAGGGTTAGGCCAGCCATAATCTGGTTAATTTCTTTTCAATTATCATTTGTATGTTCTTTTTCTTTAAAGATACTATATTCTATTCAGTTCTAATTCATTTGTCACTTGTTTGTTGTCTTTGAATTGTGCATAAACATGTTAAACTGGGATTTGCGGGCTCCTCATCATTGGTTGACCGAAGAAGAGGAAGTTAGAATTCACACTTTGTCTCCCCAGGTACGCATGTTAAACTTTTAATTGATTTGATTAAATGAAATTCATGATTTTTGGCGACCACACTTTACACACACCTTCCCTCTGCCATCTTTTTCTTTATCCATTTCTACCCTCAACCAGACTGCCTTTCCTTCCTAAAGAGAAGGCAAACATGAAAAGGAGGTCAACTGACCCCAATGTCAAACTGGGGCATCTTGGTTGGGTCTCTACGAGAGGGAAGAGAGATGGGCTATCACGGATTTCATGATCATAATTTTTGTCTACCATGGTGGGATAACTATTGTCTAAAATCTGGTCTAAACTTGGTTTATGCACATTTTATTTAAGTTCCAATTAAGTTCCCGTGAGAGCCAACTTTCCTTGCACTTTGTTCAGATTAGTTTTTGCATGTACCACCATTGATATTTCAGTTCTAAACTATTTACCATATAGACCACTCTCTTTATTTCAATTCTAAATCGGTTCTTGCACAAACTACCATTTTCTTACATTTATTTCAAACCGGTTCCTGTATAAACCACCATTTTTTTTCCAATTCCAAATCAGTTTCCACGTGAACCAACTCTTGCCTTCAATCATTCCAAGCTGGTTTACGCATGAACCACCTTTTATTTTGATGGTTGTTCCAACCTTAATTTGGTTCTCGCATGAAGCAGCATTTTCACTTATTCTAAACTGGCTCCTGCGTGAACTAATTTTTTGTTCCTTTGTGATTTCAAATTGGTTCCTATGTGAACCACCCCTTTGTTTTACTTGTTATCTCACTTACACATCGGTTTCCACGTGAACCATCATACTCTCTCTCTTTATCTCAGTTGCAAACCGATTCCCATGGAGCCAACTCTTAATCTTTCTTGCTATTTGGATTGCCAACCGCTTCCCTCGTGTTCATAGTTTTATTCTTGCACATTACTTTCAAAATTACTTTAGTTGTTGTTTTTGCTTTATTACGCCATATTTATTTAGATTGCTTGCTTCCCCTCCTTGTCATTTGCATATTGCATTAGATTTGTCTTGAGTACCTGATTTGTCTGACCCATAGGGCATCCGAGAAGGGAGCTCCCTCTCCTAACACACCCTCATCATATATAACACACCCCTCTTAATGGTTATTGACATCTCTTCTAGGGAATTTTCTCTTTGGTTGATTGTGTTGTTTCCATCAAAGCCTTTGTTAGTCTCCAAATGAGAATGATTCTTTCTTTACTGATTAAATTGGTTTTAAAAATTTATTAAAACTCGAAGAACCCATTTAATCCATTGATTTGGTAGTATTGTGTGAACTTTAGATTATTGGTAGAAGAAGTTTAGGAAAGATTATGTACATCACTTGCTTGTTAATAAAAATTGGGAAAAAAAATTATTGCAAGCAACAAACTAGCAAAAAATAAAACATTTACCATCATATTGGAAAATAATACCATGCTTATTATGGTAATAAGGTCGGGAAGATCCTCAACCGGTTTATGATCCTGAGCAACTCGAGTATGATCAAGCCCACTACGAGCCGCAAGATCCTCATCCGATTTATGTCGAAGATCAAGTGTACGCCATCCACAACTAGAGATAGTAGGAGATCACTCGATTCTCTCCTCCCATTGACCTCAATTACTTGCTTAAGGCCTTTGTCTCTTATATTGATGTAAATCAACTTTTGGCTATCCAGGCCATACTTTAGGGTGAGTCACTCGTTGACCACACTTCTCTCAAAGTTGGTCAATTTGTCTTTACTCCATGATTCGTTGCCCGACAACCTGCTGTTGCCCTCTTGGGCACTCTTATACGGGCCACCCCACACCAAATGCTAATTTTGTGGCAAGTTTTAATCATTCTGATCTTAACCCCGATCCAACATTTCGGCCACTAGTTCATGCTTCCAATTCACTCTATATGTCACATCCATTGATTCTACCATCCGCTCATCCCACTGCTTCGGCCTATCCGATCTTGACCTAGTGCCTTATACTTCAAACTCTAATCATATTCCTTCCCTCGTTGCTTGGAAACCCTCAATTAATCAGGCTACGTTGAATAAATTTAACCAAATGGATGTGTAATCAACAAAATTAAAGCATCTGTTAGACTCCCGAGCAACGTTCGAAATTTCTATCCCCATTGCTACCTATCCTTCACCTTTCCCTTATGGAGATGCCGATCTATTGCTGCTACAACATTTTCAGCAATCCGTTTATTAACTTGAAATATTTTCTATACGAGTCCTCATTTTGGTAGAATGATCGGAAGACCCTTGTCTTCCTTTTCAAGGCGTCATTGGAGGAATCCACTTTAGAATGGTTCAACTCACTCGATCCCGAAGTGGCGTGTGACTTTGACATAGTCAAGGCAAAGTTTCTGCAGCATTACAGATATCGAGTAGGGCTAGTCTAGTTAATCACAGACTTGGTGGTAGAAAAGATGAAGACGGATGAAGATTTTGTGAAGTATGTGGACTAGTGGAGAGCAATGGCCGAATGACTTGCCTACATCATCTTTGAGTTGGAATATGTAAAAATGATTATTGCTAATGCCGTGTTGGTCTTGAGGAACGTACTAGCCTTGCACCACCCAACAACTATGAATGAGATATACGAAGGGGCACATTACATCCAAACCTAGCTTAGGGACTTGCCGATAATGAACGTATTTGACCTCAAAAGTCAAGCACTTAAGAAGATTGAAACTACACGTTGACTGATCTTATCACCGATGGAGTTGTGACCAATGAGAACATCAATGCTATAGGACATCAGGGTGAGAACCGACCAAACTAATATAGGAACCCTCAACTGAATTAATGGTTTTGGGCTACACCGTAACAACAGTTGTGCTAGTTCCAGACTAGTTGCTCATCATATAATGCACCAACAGTCTCAACAACCAGCCATCTACAACCAAGTACCACCACCCACTGGTTATGCACCTAGAAGAGTAGCACTAGGAGGTAACACTACCCATCTCTACCATTCGCCCTAATTGACATATTCAATGCTCTCATCATAGCTTGACCGCTAGTATTACCTAAGGAGAGGACTAGCTGTCCTAACAATGTTGACATGTCAAAATATTATGCTTTTTATAGCTATCCAAGGAAGGGAATACTTAAGTACATTGGGTACCTATGAAAATCTGGGTCTCGACCAGAAAAATTGACGAGGTCGAGACCGAGTTGCAATCCGGGTCCCGACCAGATTTTCCATGTTTATAAGAACTATCTTAAGGTCTTTCTATGTATTTAAATTCAATTTTTTAGTTAATTTATCCACTGTGTCTGATGGTTCTTCAAATCTTTTAATACCTGGCATGTATACATTAACCAAGTCATCTTTCATTTTCAAATTCAGGATCCTTCTCTGACAAGACCTTAAATACTCCCAATCATCCTCATATCATATCTTATCTAACTTGATAATATTTTCTAAATAGTTCGGCAACGTTGCACATTTAGCACACCTTTGAGCTAATTATTGCTAATGTCACTTTGGAATTCATCAACCTTTGGTTTTGACTTTGTTTTGTTTGATCTAACTACTAATAATGAATGAGAGTCTAAGCAGGTGATATTTATAGTCAAGAGAAGACTAAGTGATGTCGATCCAATCGAGCCGCTGCTTATTTTACAACCTGATGACTATCATTTCTTTGGGGAACCGATCTACATCAATAACTCTTGTCTTCAGCAGCTGAATATCAAGAAACAGACTGATGTGCTTATTGAGATGACCTATGTACCTAGTCCAGAGCTTATTACAGAGTATAAAGAAGACGAAGCAGAAAGAAACATTGAGATCGAATTGACCAAGCAGCTAACTGAGTTACTAATGAAGCTAACCACAAAAGAGCGACACACTTTTGAGACTGCAGTTGATCAAGCTATAAAAGCTGAGCTAATTACACAGATTGAGCATGCTATTAAAGAAGAAACTGACAGGTTGATTGAAGATGACTTGACTGAGCAGTTTTTGAGATACCTGATCGAGTTAGAAACAGTGCCAGTTTTAGTAAAGTCAGAGATCGATATACTTGAAGAACTTCCAGATTTGACTCCAAGTAGCCACTACAACACGGTTTGGATTAATTTTTGCTATAGTTTTGAAGAATTTGGATCTCACCTTATCCTTATCCGGGATGCGACAAAATCGCCTCTTTTCTTTGTAGTGGTCGTAATGATTATACGACACTACAAAACTCGAGGACGAGTTTTTCGCAACTTGGGGGGAATGATAGGGATCCGACTGGGTGATCCATACGAAAAGTGGATTCGGGAAGAATGGATGTCGCTAATTTGATCGGATCAATATCGGCAAAATTAGATTATTTTAATAATCTTAGGATATTTAGTTAAAAGTTTAAATTAGGTGTCTTCTAAAAATCTTAAATTAAGATAGGATATTTCTTTAATTATGTCAAGTATAGGGTATAGATGTAAGTATTTTAAATTTTTGGGTTTATTCTAAATTGTATGCCATTGGGCTCTATATAAACAGCCCCATACCCCTTATGTATGATGCTGCAGAATTTGAGTGAAAAAAAAGTTGAGCTTGTGCTCCTGTGAGCTCCCTCCTCCCCGGACTAGTTCCGGTTCCTCCCCTACACCTCTTGCGGTGTCCCTCCCGAAGGCCCCTCCTCCTATCCGGTTCCCTCCCCCTCCTCGGAAGAACCCTTTGTCCGGTTCCCCTTCCTTCTTCCTCCTCTACTCTTCCCCTCTAAACCGCTGCCAGCACCCCCCCAGCCGCTGCCACTGTCGGCCTTGCCACCGCCCTCCATCAACCCTTCCATTGCCACCAGCCTGTGCCGTCTTCCCTGCCAGCATCTCCGCGCGACAGCACTGCCACCGCCGGCTTCACCGGCCCCCTCCGCCAGCTCCTCCGTTGCCATCCCCTGCAGCTGTCGGTTCAGCCGCCGCCGCCGCGTCCCCCACCTCCTGCAGCTGCCACCCCAGCCGCCTCCTTCTCCGGTCGCCACCGCCGTCAGCACCCTCTGCCGCCAACGCCGCCGCCGTCACCTCCATCTCTGGCTGCTTCCTTCGCCTCTCACCGCAACCACCACTGCCTCTCCCTTCTCCAGTCACCGCCACCACGTCCTCCACCTCCTGCCGCTATCACCGTCGACGCCTCCCTCTTTGTTCACCGCCATCGCCACCGCCGCCGCCGCCGCCATCACCTCCAAGCGACAGTGCACGTGGCTCGAGATTTCACGTAATTCAAGGTAATAATTAAGGTTCGTTGAACTCAAGAAGATAAGTTCAATTTGTGTACTTATTTCAAGAAGTCAAGTTCATTTTGTGTACTTATTTCAAGAAGTCAAGTTCAATTCGTGCACTTTTTACAAGTTGTCAAGTTCAAGTTGTGCACATGTTTCGAGAAGTCAAATTCAATTTGTACACTTTATTCAAGTAGTCATGTTCAAATTGTGCACGTACTATAAGAATTCAAGTTCAACTTGCCTTCTTATTTATGAACATATCTCGAGGAATATTAATTGTCCGTCAAATCAGTCAACTCATGAAAGGACGTGCACGACGTGATATATGACGCACGTAGATCGAGATGACTTGATTCGACGTATGGATCAATTGAACGGATCAGTCAAGTCCGACCTGGAGAGACAGACCTGCTGCTCCTTCTCGTCCCGCATCACTAAGTAGATTAGTCAATAATTTGTGAAAGATAGATCATTGGTCAAGTACATTCCTTAGAATGAGTAAAGACGTCTTCTCAATGAAAATACAATTGTGAGGACATTTTATTTGAAGACTATTGATCATATTGACATCATAGACCATAGAGACTTGATTGGGTAAGGGTATAAGGGAAGAGTTGCCAAAGTGATTGAAAGAGGCAAAGGCCTCTAGAAGAAAGTGATAAAATGGCTTGCGGGCCTGATGCTAACATAGATCTTATGTGGGCTCGTGCGCCCAAGGGTAATGAATAAAGGTGGGCTGATAAGTCCATCTAGGATGTTCAAATAAATGGAAGCAAAGGCCCTAAAAACAGTGATGACAAGTGATGGTCCTCAGGGAATGTGTTGGACTAAACGAGCTCATTTAGTAGAATGACCGATTAAGGTGATTATAATAGGTCAATTAAGAATTGGCCCATCTTTGAATGGTTCTACATCAGACAATTCTTCTTCAGTTGAGATCAGGATCATCAGCTTTCCCCCTCTTGCTTGTTGTCATTATGTTTAGCAATATGCTATTTTTTAAATTATCAACCATCATGATTTTCTCTCTTCTTGACAAAGTAGGTGTAGAGACACCCGGCAGAGCATATTTTTCCTTGGGTGGCTTCCTTCAATGACTAGCATATGATTCTTCATATGTGAAGCAAATGATTCTTCATATATATCTCCACCTTTTGTAACTTTATGAATTCAATAGGCTAAGTGATTCCTTATCTGTCTTTGTTAAACCCTTGGCCTTGTTGATATCCCAAATTCTTCATGCTTTGCCATCTGATTGCACTAAAATTTGCCTTCCTGATCCTTTGAGATGGTGCCAGTTGTCTTCCAATTTTTGGTAACTCTATGATTGATAAAACTAGTTGACTCGGTGTTCTTAAAGAAGGTGAGGATGAGAGACAATCCACATTATTCAAAAGAGGTATACTGGTCACCTTAATCACCTGTCCCTTATATGAAAATTTGATACATTGGTGGTTAGTCGAGGTGACAACCTCTAGTACCTTTGAGATAGGGTCGTCCCAGTATAACCTTGTATGTCGAGTCCATCTCTAGCACATGAAAGGTAGTGGTGATGATGCATGGCCCAAGTGTAATGTTAAGAGTATTTATTTAATTAAATAATATTTATTATAATTAATATGAGATTAATTATATTTAATGAGTGCTACTCTCTCTCTCTCTCCCATCTTTTTGATTTTCTAATCTCTCTCCCTACCGTTTTTTTCCCTCCTTCCGTTGTTATATTTTTCAGCAGATTTTGAGGTGCCTCTTCCCGAGGAAGACTTTGGTGAGGATTACGAGGAGGACTTTGGTGAGGATTTGGAGCCACTTGAGGATCTAAAGGACGAGGAGTTCGGAGACAAGTGATCGTCATTTACATTTAGGTTGTTTGAGTTTCCCTTCTGTTATTGGTTTGATATCTGCTTGGTTTGACTTTATAGATGTTGGTTGGACTATGTGTTGAGTCCTATTAGCCATTTTGGTTTGACTTAGTAGTAGTTTGTTGACTCGGTGTTGAGTCTCGTTATAGATTGGATGTGATTTTACAATAGCATTTTGTGGATTATTTAAGTTGAGTGAGTATTACAGGTTGTTTAATTCGTTTTAGATCTATGTGGTGGAATTATTTGTTCTCCTAAACTATCTCGATATTCTGGATTATTTCCATTGCGTATTTGTATTTTCTGGGTCGTGATGTGGTATGTATGTATGTATGTGATGCATTGATCTATGGTTAGATTGCCATTGGCATGCTAGTTAAATGGTTTGTTGTCTGAGTTAATTATATGTTTTCATCTTGACAGATGTAGTATGCAGAGAGTTGCATTGTAATGGAATTTTACATCACCAGACTATAATTAGTGACTTGTGGGTAGCAGATAAATTAGAACAATCCGGAGCATCCGTCGATCCCGGATACTGCGGTTTATCTTAAGTACTTCCCTGTTTAGGAGTACTATGGGATTTAGCTTACTATATGTTACTTTTATATATGGTAGATCTGATGTTAATTTTGTGACATTAATTACAATGTTCAAGTGGAGCATATAACTTACTTAGGCAAATGGTTTATTTATGCATTTTTGGCATGCATGATAATAGTTTAGATGAGTCATTTTTATTATGATAGGTCCGTGTGGTGTATGCATACCTAGTTAGTTAAATGTGCAGGTTATGTCGATTTTAGTGCATATAGAATCATGTTAACCTATGGAGCAGTAGAAAAATATTATAATCACCTTAATTGAAGATATATAATTAGCTTAAATCTTATGTATTATAATCTGAATTTTTTTGGCTTAATATATTTAATATCAATAGAGAATCATTATTATAGTAGGGTAGTTCGGGCGTAAGTCCTACTGTGCCTGTGGTGACTCATCCCTTCCATTGTTAATATTTTCATGATTACAGGTTTAGCGCAACAGAAGCGTAGTAGTGTTTTGAAATTCGAGGAGCTAGTGGTTTAATCATTCAATGTTAGTAGTTAATTTGTTTAGATAGAAGTTTGTTGTACTCATAGACAGATGTTATTGTGATTTTGGATTGTGATTTAGTCTTATGTGATTCCAAACTGATATTTTTTTCTGTTATGTTGCCGAATTATCTTCTACTGTGCATGTTAAAAATCCAAGTCGTGACACCAAGTTCGACATGTAGTGTGATCATGCTCATATGGGTTTTTGGGAGTTGATTTAAGTTGTCATGGTAATGCAAGATTGCCGGATTTCTTTTTTAGATATACCGTATTTTTGTAGAGCTTTTGGTGGCACAACATAAATAGATTCCCCTGTGCCTACTAAGCAAGATTCAACACTGGTATTCTTGATGTTGACCAGGACACATAGGGCATACTTTTTGACATCTAGTGCTGCAAGATCTTCCTAGGTGAAGATGATTGTTGGATGTTCGCTTCTAGGTTCCAACACTACTGTGATCATCTTATGCAAAAGGTTCTTGTTAACCATTACCTACTGTAAGTACTATTACAAAACTTCTTGATGTGTCTTGGATCAAGAAGACACATTCCTCTCATTTATGAGCGTGCCATATATATATATATTTGCTGAGCTTTCCTTCTCTACCTCCTCTCAATCCTGGTGAGTGCCATATATATATTTGCTCACATCTTTATTTAACAGATCTGTCAGGTTATGAGTTGTCTGCCCCCCTGGATCTAGTAAGCTGAGTCACTAGACTTGATACCTGCCTTGTGGCGGAGCAAATACCCGCCATGTTGGGTATTGTGAAAATTGGGTGCCAAACGTTCCCATGCCCGAAACTTGGATGGCCAATGGACATAATTCTTAATGACCGATATGTTCACTCAGGCTTGAGAAACTGAGATCAAGATGGCTAAGATAAGGACTTTAAAATGTTCCAAGTACTAGGGTCTTCTGCCATGTTTAAATGAATAGGACATGATCTAATCAAATATATCATCCTAACGTAAGGGTTAAATGGTTTGATTCCCATAATTAAAGATGTCATGATAATGATTCCTAAATCTACATGCCTGATATATGCCAAGACTTTAGATGGGAATTTGGATAGTGAAGTTTAAGCTAAGAGTTTCCATGCCGAAGACTTAACTGAAGGAGGGATGATCTTGACTAGATAATCAAGCATGCCATATTTTATTATAAACTCATCCAAACATCCAAACATTTAAGCTTAAATACAAAGTGAACACATGAGAAAGCTAAGGACCTCAAAGGGATAACATCAATCAACATTTCACCCAGATCAGATTTTCAAAATGCTAACTTCAAAATGTCTAATGATCTTAGATTTCAAATGACTACATGACTCCTAAGTTCATATGTTAAAGACTTAAATGAAGACATAATAAATCCTAAGTCTAATGCACTTAATGAAAATGCTTAGAACACGAAATGAAATGATACCATAAAAATCTGATTTTCATTAGTCTAAGATGTTATACTTTAAAATTTAAATGAAGAAAAGATGATTCTAACTGCCTAATTTTAAGACTTAGAATAAAAACAATGATAGTTAGATAATCATGAATGTGCCTTAAATCCAATGTCATAAAAATCAAATTTAAGCAAAATGTTTCTAAGTCTAAAATATCAAGACTTGGATAAAAAATGGGATAAGCATATATTATAAAAATCTATTTGTTACTAAGTCCAAAATGCTAAGACTTAGATTAAATAAAAAATGATGAATTGAACGAAAACCATATGATCAAAATGCATGATCATTAATAAAACTTGATCCGATTCATGTCTTTTCTAGACTTTGGACCCAATTAACTTTAATGACTTAAAATATGTCTTATGTTAAGATCTTGAATTAAAGAGTTAAATCCATGTCAAACATGTCAGAATATTTAAGAATCCACCATGGAACATATTCTTAAAATGTTGGAATTATAAAATAAATAAATTAAACTCAAATCAAACTTAATATACTAACTTTGCATGTCATTAAGTTTATATGGTTATAGCTTTTGTTTGTGTTTTATGGATATATGTTTTAATTTCATGAGTTGTCTGTGATGGTTAATTAAGGATATTCGAGCATCTCGATGTAATTAACATCGAAAATTCACACCTTCCGAAAGAAAGAGGTCCAAATATATTTTAATGAACTCTAAACCTCGGTATACTTATATTTTTATGCATATCATGCATATTGGATAATATTCCTATGAAATATCATGTGTTTTCATAGTAATATATGCTAGCTAAAGATAATGAAAATTCTGTGCCTAAATGAATGGAAACCAAATGAATTTTAACCGCATACATATAATTTTATGATGTTAAAAATGAGGTTTCACAGTGTCACAGTGGTTGTTCTGCCTTCCATGTGCCATATTTGGGTGGGGAAGATGAGGATCCATAGGAACTAATAAGGGTAGGTATGCAACTTAAAATGGTTTACCCCTTGATTATTAGACTGCTGATACCTTTGTTTCCTATACCCAAAATAGGGTGGTGACACAAGAGAATGCTGTCTCAACATCAAAGATGGTAGGGGTGACCACGGGAAGTTTGGCCTAAGTTAAGGTTGCTAGGGGAGACCTTGCCTCGCTGCCTAGGCAGTCATCTTGACTACCTTTAACTATATTGTACTAGCATGTGTATTTAGTATAAGACATGAATTATTATACATTATGTGTTTTGAGCCTAACTTGTCCATTTCGTCTTGTGGCATAATTTGCATGGTCGATTGATCTGGATTAGGATTGGCACCTGCCAGCTAGATTTGTGTGAGGGAGACAATGCTAGAAGAAATTCCTTCTGGGACTAAGCTAAACTCGGCTGGATCAGCCATTTATGGACTGATCCACCCTTTTGGATCAGTCAATCATATGAGGATCGACAAAGATGATGCTAGAGGGGTTGCTACCGTCAGTCCCTTGCCTCTTCCCTGACCGTTTCAAGTGGGGGAAGACGAAGAGTCTGTATATCTGAAGTGGACCTGATGGTTACATGTCTGCGACTTCAAGTTGTGGGAGACCATTTACGGGAAGGTGCAAGGCCAGCCCACTGGATCCATGGTTGGTGGCGGAGGAGGGTGAATGCTGGACAGTGGCGGAGTGGGAAAGTTGGGCTGAGTTGCAGATCAACAAAAGCTTGTGGCATATCAGGCCCTGGATTGGCCTGGATCTGTCTTGATCTGACCTGGAAATCCTTGGTCTCACCTTGTCACCTAGGTGGCTGCCTGCCTGCCCCTACTATTTGTACTTTTTAATCTTTTACGAAGTATAAATCATGAATTATTTTACATTGTCTGTGTTTTGATCAGAATCCTTCTGATTTGGGTGGGTCAGCTAGCTTTATTGTCTTGGAAATGGATATATATCATCAATTCCATGTTCTTTAATATTTTCCTCCATGTAAGGGAAGTTAATCACTAAAATCAGATACAACATATGCATTTCAAGATGTTTATTTGTTGATTCTTCACAAGATCACTGCTTTCCTTTTACTGAAATAAATAAATCTTTTCACTTCAATTACAAATGACTTCGTTCCCAGATTACGGTGGATTGCCCAACATGTTCCATAGTTGTTTCAGCAGCGTTCCAAGAAGGGAAAGACCCCTTTTGCTTTCCTCTAAAGAACCGTGAGGCTCCAGTTTTTATGTTCTCTTGCATCTGCCATGGTAACAAAGTGCGGTGTGGATTAGTAATAAACATACAAAATCTATGCTTTTTTCTGTGAACATTGCTCATCTTCCTCTGAGATGCTCTGTGAAAAGTTCATGGATTTTAAACTCATGTCTGCTCCTCCCCTCCCCCTGCCTGAAGCAAGCACCTTGTTGCTCTACCTACTCAACTCAGATATTGTTGCCAGGTAAATGGCTGAATGTAGGGACATAAAAATTCGTTTTGAATGATAATGCGTAATAACTTCCTTTCGTTATGGATACAATGGATAGTTGATGTGGGGCGGTGCAGGTGGACTGGGCTAAACGTTGTAGAAAACTTGATTAGAATGCTCAAAACAAACTTAAGTATGCTAAAATGAAATTAACCGGGTTTAAACTGGCCTATATGGGCCCAAACTGAGCTAGTTATTTCCTGAACCGGTTCCTGTACACGCAGACCAGCTCAATTAGTGCTGGACCGGTGTCTATTTCGTTTTGACCCCACTGGGGGGGGGTGGCAGTGCTGCACCTGCTCGTGGGGCGTGAGAATGGCGATGGGGGGGTAGGCCTAGTGGGGTGTTGGCAGCACGATGAGAGGCTGCTGTTGCTTGTGAAGCAGACAATTCGCCGGGGGGGGGCATTGTGGTAGGTTTTGGCATCTGGCCCAAGGGGAGTGTGGCTGCTGCAGCAGACGGGCACGACAGTGTTTAACGGGGCTGTGGTGCGTAGGCAAGGAGCTGGTGGGGGAGTTGTGGTGCGATTGTGGCAGGCCCGGTGGGGGCGTCGTGGCCGAGCGACAGCTGTTGGATTCGAGGCTTGTGGAAGGCATCGGACGTTGTGACCATGCACGAGGAAGGAGCTTTAGGCCGAGGGCATCTTCGTCCCTCTCCTTCGCCTTCCTCGCTTTGTTCGGACTGGGAGGGGAGCACAGGTGGCAGAGCAAACTAGCACAGACGGGTGGAGCAGTGGTGTTCGGCAGATGACAATGTTACAGGAGGCTGCACCATCGGGGAGAGAGGGCTCAGGGAGCCTCTTCGCCATCATCTCCTTCTCCTCTTCTCTGTCTCCTTCTCTGTTGCCATTGTTCGGAGGCAGGGTAGGGGAGGCGGAAGAGGGTTCAAAGCAGGCGGTTGGAAGGGGAGGGGGAAGGGGCATCGAGCCCTTTAGGGCTGAGGAGTGGTCAGGAGTGGCGAAGGGGTCCGGAGGAGAGGGGACATAGCTATCAGGGGTGCTTGGGCGATGGCGGTGCTGGTGGGAACCGAGATGGTTGCGGGGTGGGGGGCAGGGGAAGCGTGGGGTTCTACGATGTGGGTTGAAGAGAGCTGAGATGGGGTGATAGTCATCGGTGTGGTGCTTGATGGTGAGCTGCAAAAGATGACGGGGCTTCGTAATGCGTCCTAGAGGAACCAGAGGAGGCAGGGATGGAGAATGAGAATCGTCAGTCATTGCTGAAGATGTCGATGGCGATGACAGAGGCACCGAGAGGTGGTTGATGACCCTCCGGGGATCACCGGAGTTGGTCACGAAGGTCATGGAAACAGCTAGGCGTCAGGGTGCCTCAGTTGGGTTTAGCGCGTTGTCGTTGATGCTGGACACTGATGCCAATGGACATGGAGTTGTGCAGGTTTGACGCCACCACCAAGGGTTGCTGGATGCCGATATTGACAATGGAGGCGAGGGATGAAGTTGGTGGGGTGCTGCCAGCCTGCCATAACCGGGAAAGGGGAATGGTGAAGGGAAGGGGCACGGAGGCCCGAAGGAAGGGAAGGAGATGTCAGAAACGGCCAACAACGAAGGGGAAACAGAGCAAGTTGGTCCTGGAGACGAGGAGGGAAACCTCCCATTGAAGGGGGTGAAAGGGTAACGGGGCAAGCCCCTAAGCACACCCTATTTCTCCAAAAATTCTTCCTGTTTTTTTTCTATTCCACGTTGATGGCCTCCTTATAAAGAGGAGTCATCTTTATAAAAAATGACTATTTACATACAGTGTCCCTCGATGGATAGAAATGCAAAGAAAATATCTAAAAAAGACTTCAAATATTTACAAACAAATTCATTAAGGATAGAAACACAAAGTAGACCCAAAATGGATTGAACCGGTTTCCCATCAATAGTATTCATGTTGCTAGCCGAGGAGTGGTTCTACTTCTATTAATGATAATTACGACATTTCTTCTTAAGAGTTAGTTCGGCTGTTTCAATTCATGGGTTCTATATGTAGGCTGTAATTGCTGTATTTAAAGTAGTTCTCACGATTTCTTGGTAATTTTGTTAGAGTTCAAATACTTGGCACCCATCAACCAGTCTGAATTTCCAGTTTGGACTATCCTCTACTTATGGTACCTTAACCTCTGATGTGCACTAGCTGACCAGACATCCTCTGATCATTTACTTACTACATTTAAGCTAGCGTCTTTGAGGTCATTATTTTACCTACATTCATCTAGAAGGTTATGCAAAATGTGGCAAAATTTGATGCATATTTTCAACTTACAATCTTTAGCTAGTTGTCTATATTGATCTTCACAGGGAGAACTTTTCTAACTTTTATTGGTACAGAATGCATGCACTTCGTACTTTGCCAGATGGCAAAGAGATCTAACAAAGTCTATTATAGTTAATAAGCTGCAGCATCATAATTTTAAGGAAGGCTAATCTACATAGCGCACTTAGATGCACTTGCAAGAACCATCTACGAATGCAAACTGCCTCAACATCCTTGAAAGAAGGTAGCTGATTGTGAGGCTTTCATTTTTTCATCTTTTCTTCACAGGTGATTTGAACAGTAACCTATCATGCTGTCAAGACAATCCCTGGGAGTGACATTGGCTTGCAGTCCTCTCACCTAGCCCTTCTAAGGGCTTTATAATATTCAGCATGGTGAAGGCTGATATTTGGGTTTGAAGGTAGCAGGCTCCTATCGTTTGAAAGCAAAATATCCAGGGACCATTTTTCCAGTTGAAAATAAAAAAACGAATCAATATCTTCTGGAGGAAGTTAAAATTTTGTCATTGCATTGCTGATAAGAAATTGGGCTTGTTCCAGTTACTTGATAATCCGAGATGTGCACGTCTTTTTATAGCCCATAAGTTATCACATGGGTGATGGTAAAGTTTTGCTACGTCTTCTTTATTGCCCACGAGGCCATCACATGGGTGACAGTTCTACTCAGAGAAACTGCATTCGCCTTTTGCTGAATGGGGCCACCACATTTGGTACTTGGACCCCAGCATGTGGACCATCTCCACCACTCTTCGGGTGCCCCAGCGCCAATATCATTTCTTTAGCTCCCTCATCCATGGGGTATCTAAATTCAATTGGGTATCATGGTGGAGCCTCGAGCTTGTGACTGGGGAAAGGGCTCAGTGCTTGACAAATGAAATCGATTGTCGGCCATCCACGATCCCCCTCGCTTGATGGATAAGTGGTCCTCCCAGCCTCTGACCTCTTCTGCACTTTAATCCCCACCACAACATTCTTTTGTGCCCTTGTGGTGGATCCTTTCAGAGAAGAACAAATGGTTCCCGGTTCTGATCACTTGTCGCTGGCTTCCATCAAGCCCAGTTGGGGATGGGGGACCACCTTGCTCTCCTCTCTTCGGTAATCTCAGATGCAGGCTTCTCAACGAGGGTAATGGTCACTTTCTTACAAGATCTGGGTTGTGCTTGGCCGGCCCCACACAGTTCCATTTTATGGTTGCCGACTGCATTGCACCGTTTGGGACCTTTGGGTCAACTTCATCTTACTCGGATTCACGGTAGGTCTAAATCTGAGAGCTACTGGTCCACTGTAGTAGCCAACTTGGCTTTAAATTTCTCATGCATTGACGTCTTCCTAACTTCGGCATTTGATCTTTTGTGTTCTTGACTATTACGGTTGTTTGCTGCCTGGCTTCATGTAGGGCTGTACGGTACGCTTGTTCTAGCTAATTGTTTTCTTTTCCCGAGCTTCATCCGGCCGGTCTTTACACGAGGCACCCTCTCTTTCTTCTCTTCTAAAATACTTGCTCCCATATTCAGCCGGGGTAAGGTTTTCCGATCACATGGAAGAAAAATTTGCCGCTGTGTTGCATTGCATTCAATGGTTAATAGTTATGGAATTATATCATGATAGATGGTTCAAGAACTTTATCTCCAAATTTTTTTATGAGGCTGAGTGCTCTAGGTGGAAGAGGAGAAGGGCCATTAGGGTTACAAGTTCTTTGATTTCAATTTTGATAAGTATAAAGTTATTTCAGATTCCGATTAAAATAGAGTCATGACATTTTGATTTCTTTGATTTTGTTATGAAGTTCGAAACATTCCAATAAGTTCCAATTCTTATCATGCATTAGTATTTATTTAAAAAATAATAAACCTCGTATTATCAGTAAAATTTAATTTAATACCTTTAAATTTTTATTTTTATTATTTATGATCATCATACTTATAAATTATATCAATTTTAAAAATATGTATATATATTGTTATTTCTTTTCATAACCGATCAAAGAATATAGAATTGACTGTTTACTCTAATAAATTAATTATCGGAGTATTTGAATTTAATTTTGATAGTTTATATTACATAAGGAACAGTTTTGAATCCATTAACCATATATTATCAAAATCAAATCAGATCTTAAATGTTTGGCACCCTTAATTAGAAGCTGTCATTTTTATGCAAGTGGTTGGCTAACAACTGATGGAACGTACAGTACCTACTACTTAAATGCTATATGTATATATCTTGGGTTGAGACTGGTCTTGCCATAGCTCTATATACATAGCTAAGCATGGGAAACCCATGATGCCTCATGGGCAAGTCAACCTCTCTACACTTGTCCTGTTGTTGAAACCTATTGGACCCTAATTCCAAATGTATCTTTGTAGGTTGTCTTTAGTGTCTCTTTCAGTGGAAAATGTTTTTTGTTTCTAATATCAATGCTTGCATATTTTTATATTTGTACGAAAAGTATACTAATTATTACAAATGGGGGATTGAGATAAAATTCTTTTATTCAGACACTGCCAACAGAAAAGACTAGTTTAACGGTGGGTTAGATCTTTCCGTAAGTCATCCTTAGGACACGTCCGGCCGATAAGTTTAGTTTAGTGATGTATGACATATTTATGTCCACGCAAATTAATTAATTGGTGATTAACGGTGGACAAAAAAACTTGCCTGATCGGGCGTACCTCTAATTAACTAGTGGTGCAATATGGTCGATAAAATAAACTTTATTAGGCATGCTGTTCCTATTTTTGCTTTTAGTGGCAGGCACAGTTTGGCCGCCAATTTCTGTCACTATGTCTTAGCCATACATAAAATTTTCTCACTAACTCTGTTATTAATATATATTTAAATCTTAAAATATATTTTAATTAGCAATAGATATTATGCCGCATATTAGGACTGTAAATGGATACGGATGAAATCCGGATTCGCTCCGAATTCGTATTTGTTAAGATAGATAATATCCAATTTAAGGTATTCGTAGGAGCAGATGTCTGGATTCGGATATTATATGAATGATAATCAGAGCAGACACAAAAATACTCGTTACGCTTCATTCAAGATCCGCTCCGAATCAATCTTTGATGATATATGCATAATGTATATAATTATATATTTAAAATCATTATATTAAAAAATATCATAAAATATTTTCTATTATATATTAATTTACTAAGTTAACGTTAATAAATATATAATATTATAATTTCATTTATATATTTGTATATTATTAAATATATTAATCAAATAAAACTTAATTAACATTTCAAAAGTTAATAATATCTGTATCTGCTCCGAATCTAAAGATTATCTGATTTATAATATCTGATCCGTATTTGTATCCGACTTGGACCCAATACAGATTATCCGATTAGTTAAATGGAACGGACATGAAAATGTCATATCCACTCCGCTTATTGTCCTACAGTAGACCCTTTCTAGAGTTGAGTGAAAGAGACTCTGGCCATCAAGTTGAGGTAGGCCACTTTTTTTATACTGACATGATAATATTCTTGAACACAATCAAGATAATGGCATTTTCGTAATTCCAAAAGCCAATATGAACATAAATGCATTATAAAATAAGCCCTAAGATAATAAACATAATTCAGTGTTCTAGTTAGTTGCTTTATATGTTGGTTATATTTAATTGTTATAACCTGATGAACTATATCCTTTATTCATTTAGAAGTTAACAAGCTTCGTAGCATCATGAGATGAAGTGCATGTTCTAAAAATGAAATAACTTGTTTCCATTGAAATATTTCTTGTATAAAAGCTAAGTAGGGATGCAATCAACAAAAATATCCTACTCGCCTTTAAACTGTTTCCACCATCAGCTCATGACATGACTTATATTTTCTCTTGTTGGTATAGTCATCAATATCAATATCAGTTATATGTACTTCATTGCTTAATCCCAACATTGTTATCGGAGTGGAAGAAATCTAATTGTATGCCTCTTTTAATTTAGGAGAAATTAACACACAGTCCGATTCAAATGTTGTTCTTTAGCACTTGGTCCAGTCAAACATGAACTTCAACACTAGGTCCCATTATGAAAAACACTTTCACACCCGCTCCAGTTGCAACAGTCGCCGTTCACAATGTGTTAAATATTGTTTTAAATGTCCAATTTGCCCCTTGATACATATCTCTTACGGAAACCATTGTGCAGACTGAAATTTATGATTTCAGGGCACACGAGGTCCAGATGTGCGGATCATTATTATATGCACACGGATGGTAAAAGAAGGAACGCATTTCTCTAATCCTCTGGAATTACGTTTCTGTTGCATTGCCCAGTAATATTTATATACCGTTGTGATAAAATTGTACATTAAAATAGAAATTAATTCATGGTTAAAACATAAAATTATCATATTTATTGAGATACGAAACAAAAAGACGAGGACACATAACAATAAATGGTTGGCATACAATACAAATTAATATTTCAGTACAAATACATATACATACAGCTTCCGAATAGAGAGAGATAATGTTAACTTTAAAGTTACGTAAAGCATATGTCTCCTAAATATTTTGGTATTTTCAATCTTAAAGAGAAATTTACTTTTTCTTAGAGAACGGTAAAGCATGGAGGAAAAAAAAACCGAAGAATGCTTGAAAAATCAAAGGCTACACGAGGGCACTTACCCATCTATCGAGCGTATAAACGGAAAAAATAGAGAAAAAAGCTTCATAGCACAAACATCGGATTACTAGAATCACGGTAGCAAATGACAACAAAAACAAAGGTTAAAGATAGTGAGAAAGTATTGACTTACAACAAACATCATCAAACTAAATCACAACAAAAGCACACGAGATAACATGACAAAGTACCAAATTACAACATAGCATATTGTCTGACAAAAACTTAAAAGATACTTGCATCACCCCAATGATGCACTCATGACCTCAATAGAACCGACATCCTTGTCATCATCGGAATCACCATATAAAACATCTACTGACTTTGACAATTTTCTTAGCAAACGTCTTCGCTTTCATCATAAGCATCTTTGCTTCTTTTAACTCTATTTCAAGCATAGTTATCCTTCTCTCAAGATGACGGATATGCTCAGTCCTCTCACAGCAACACGATGAAGATGATTCAATGAAATTCGCTAGCCAGTCACACCACATAAAGAACACGCAACCTTCAATCTATTTAAGAAAAATATTTGTTACAATGTATTGTCATAATGAAAACATATGATTTAAACAAGGACAAAGTAAATAAAAAATACCTTGCATTTATAGAATTTTCTGCAGTTCTTTTCGGTCCTACTTACTCTTACCACACAAAAGCCATGTCCATATGAGCATTGCATATTTGGAATTGAAGACTTGTTAGCCATCACTATAATATAAAGAAAATTGTATCAGCACAATAAGTTATATTTAAAAGAATAAAACATGTGAAAGTCTAAGGCTAAATAAAGTTATCATACCTAATCAGCTATTGGATTCCTACAAGACTTTCGATTGTGACCGGGTTGTTTACACCTAGAACATGTGTAAACACACCGATCCACATCTAAAGCTCCCTGTGAAGGAATTCTTTTCTTCTTACTCCTTCCTGCTCTCTTTTTTGTCAATGGTGGCCTCACTTCAATATTATCAAAATCAAGTTCTGGTTTATTCATGTCTGATATTGGATTGATGCACACTTAAAAGTATATTTTTATTTGCAATCTCTTTTCCAAGCCATGCTTGATGGTATGGTAAGTCTAAGCCATAATCTCTGAAAACATCTTTTTTTAATGTCAATTGGTCGATACAAAGGGGTATCACCCACCTTGTCAAGTATTAGAGAACTAACAAACTTTCTTGATGCTCTGGGATGTTTTTGTGTGCTTAGACCACCTCCACAAGTATGTTCATTGTGTAACTTTTTTATGACAAAGGTTGGACCACCACCAACCCTAAGGGCATGCAAGAACCACGGACAATGAGTAAATCTACGTATTCTTGTAAGTCTTGTCAACTCATTTCTCCAAAGTTGTAGTCAAACCCTCTTGCAACGGCATACTTGATCAAGTCTTCTCTCAAATGATGTATGCTTTCAAAAATTTGACCCTTTGAATGAATAATATCATTCCACATTTCGGTTCGTCTTCCGTTGCTAGTACTTGAAGATACAACATAAGAAGTACCAGGTACTTGTGAAAGACCTTCTCCATAACTCGATATTGTTGTATTTATTGAAATTGTTTTCTTTCCCATAGAACAATAAGTCCGTATTGCACTAACCAAATCATCATCATTCATAATTCGAATAGAATATGATTGTTGCTCTGGGATGGTGTATCTAAACTCCACACTTACAGGGTCCAAATTCCATCTACCACAAACCACTTGAGTAATTTCATGTAGTGTCATACGGTCATTATAACAAATCAAGTAACCTTCACCATTGTAGTTGAAAATAATAGAAATCGGATCCATCAACTGAATATACAATTAAGTACGAATAAAAACATAAACAAGCAATACGGAGGACAATACCTACGGAGGAGCCCAAATAAAAGGAAATTTGGCTATTTGTATCTACGGACAGGCAAACAATACCTTTTTAGTTCTTGAATGGAAGGGGCTTTGATCTTGGAGCAACGCCAACAAGCAATAGTCACCCAATCGTCTGTGACCTCCGATGTCCGGTGATGCCTATGCGATGAGGGTTTCTGCTACGAGAAGGGCTTCAACTTGGGGGTCGTCGAGTTGACGGTAGGAGGGGCAAGGCACGAGCTCTTACGATGCAGGACCGACCTCCAGCTGAGCGAAGATGATGGCTATGCGAAGAGGAGAAATGCACGAGCTCCTCCAACGCGTGACCTCCAACGACTGGTGAAGGCGATGGATATGCGAAGACGGAGAGCTATAGGAGGGGCAAGGCTCGAGCTCCTGCGACCTAGGGCCTCCAATGGCCGGCGAAGGCGAAGGCGATGGCTATGCGAAGAGGGTTTCGGCAGCGTCGAGGGTTTCGGCCGAGGGAGGTTCGTCGAGGGTTTCGGCCACTTGAGGGAGGTTCGGCGAGGGTTAGAGTTGCTAGCAAGGTATTTTCGACATGGGCTTTTCAAATAAACGGAGCAGACGACCGTCTTAACAGAATGGAAGAAACATTGAATAAAAGTTTAAAACCGAATCTAACGTTAAACGAAATTGAAAAATGGACCTAGCGTTATAGTCATTTTCTAAAACGGACCTAGTATTAATTTTCCCTTTAATTTATCACTAAATTACTATAGTTAGGCTGTCTACTTTCTTTATAGCTCTAGACAATTGATTAATTTGTGATATGAAATATTGCCATTCTTATCAATTGCTTTGGCTTCGTTTGCTTTTTACATTTTAATCTTGTAATCTGAAATTGGTATTTTCGAGTATAACATATTTAACAAGTAATAAATTATATTTTACGAATGCAAACTGATCAACTTTTGTCTCCTTAAGGCTCAGCAATTGTGTGGAATCCTCCTCCACATTCACAAGCACATCTATCAGCTCACACTTTGCAAACTATCTAATTTCCAGTATAAAGATAACAAGAAAGAGCACACAGTCTTTAAATATTATCTTCTAAAGGAAATTCTTGGAGGACAAGTGGACAATATACAGAATGTCATCATAGGTACCATGCAATGCCCTATTTTGGTTAGTATTAAAAATGATATTATATATATATCAATATTGATATTAATATTTTTAGGTGATAAAGTATCAATATTGAATTTGGTACAAGTGGGCCAGATCGCACAATTCATACCTTATTTTGGTACTATAAATTTTAAAATTGATATTGATAGACAAACAATCCAAACGCGCGCTTACTTGTTCAGTATCTCTTCTTTGTTAGATTGTCTATGTTGACTCTCAGAGAATATCTAGTGGTGATAGCGGGGGTTTCGTCGTCGTGAGCATAAGGGTTTTCACAGCAAGGATTTTGTTGCTGCAATCGCTCGAGGGGGGGGGACAGCAGGCAGGGAGGTGCCTCTTTAGCTCCCCCTAACTCTGTTGCTGCCATTGGGGCCTGTTTTCTTCTCCCCTCTGTACTCTTGTATGTGCACTTGAGTTTTTCATCCTACGGTTTTCTGGACAATTGTGAGGAATAGGGTGTTGGTGCGGTGCGGAGTGGGGGAATGCATTTTGCTGAAACACACTGATCTACCTCTTTGGTCGGCCTCTTTCCTTGCCATCACCGTAAATCTTTTCTTTTCTACCCTGCACCCCATTTTGAGAGTTTTGGACAATTTGAGGTCTCGCCTAAGAACTCTTTACAAACTCTCTATCATCGTTTCTTAACGTTCTTTTTAAGTGACAGTTTAGGCTAATCCATCTCTTCAGCTGATGTTTGGGTGTCCTATTTTGTGTTTTGAGGTGTAGTAGTTTCGATTTACCAAATGTGTTACATTATCTAGTTTCTTTCCTATTATTGTTCTATCTTCGCGTAGTATCTATAGATGTTGGTTACATTGTCATGAGATTATTTGCGAGATTATTAATTTGGGCAACATTCACATCTTTATGGTGTGATTATTCGGCCTCTTGACAAATGTCAATCTCCACGAAGGGAGCAGATGTTCATGGATCGTCAAAGCACACTAATGTGCAAGTCCATTATATTTTGTGGTAACTTTTGATTGCATTAAAGATGAAGCCTTGAACGGAAGTCTCTCATGTGCATGTTTAGATGATCTGGACTTGTGTCAATTGTCTAACAAGTTTGTAATCTCTTCTTTCACTATTGTACAATAAGAAAATAGTTTGATTGTCACAACCCGGATTTTTAACATGCACGGCGGAAGATAATCCGGCTACGTAACGGGGAAGAATATCAGTTTGTAACCAAATAAGACCAAACTCACAATCCAAAATCACAATTCCAAAGTTTATAACCTATCAACACCATAAACAAACACCTATCTAAACAAATTAAATACCAACATTGAATGAGTAATCCACTAGCTCCTCGAATTCCAAAATATCACTACGCTTCTGCTACGCTAAACCTGCAATCCTAAAATATTAACAATGGAAGGGGTGAGTCACACTTGACTCAGTAGGACTTACACCCGAACTACCCTACTATAATAATAATTTCTATTGATTTTATAGATAATAAGCCTAACAAATCAGATTATAATACATAGAGTTTAAGTTAATTATATATCTTCAATTAGAATGATTACAATGTCTTTCTACTACCCCAATAGGCTAACATGATTCTTATGCACTAAAATCGACATAACCAGCACATTTAACTAAACTGGGTATGCATACATCACATCAACTTATCATAATGCAAAAGACACAACTGGACTACAAATATATATGCCAAAATGTATAACTAAACACTTGTCTGAGTAAATATCATGCTCCATTTGGACAATGTAGCCATGTCACAAAACTAGCACCAGATTTACCATATAGTAGAAAGTAACATATAGTAACTAAATCCCATAGTACCCCTAGGCAGGAGAGTACTTAGGATAAACCACGGTATCCGGGATCGAAGGATGCTCGGGATTCAACTAATCTCCGCTGCCCACGGGCCACTAACATAGTCTGGTGAAGTAAACTTCCATCACAATGCAGCTCACTGCATTAACCACATTTCACACAATGCAAGCATATAAATAACTCAGACAGTAATCATGAACATGAAATTGGCAATCCAAAAATGAAATACATAGAAGGACACCCATGGTTCTATGCACCACATATTTGCATACCACACCATAATCTAGCACAAACTAGAACCAGTCTATCATAAGATGCATCTAAGTAGGATCATACAACTACTACCTACTGCATACATGAAACTAAACTAAACTCTAACATTACTATGCTTAAATCTTACATCGGCTTTTTAACAAATCAAGATATACATATTAAAGATTACCGCGATGTAACCATACTAAGCTAACTAGGTTTAAACATGGAAAAACCTATCATGCCGACTAACATACATGGATAATTAAATCAAACTAAACATGCATGATTGAACAAACTAATCTAACTCTATCTAAGCATGCCAATATGCCAGAAATAACCCACTAATTATACTCTATTAGGCATGGTGACCGTAAACATATTTTTACGGTTTAATCAAATATACAAGAGTGCTAAGAATAGCCGAGATGCCTATCTTAACGGCGATGACCAAAGGCACACGGAATTCCAAAGAGATTGACTGGACAACGAGTATGCCGCGGTCACGACGAAAAATCAAACCAGACTAGACGGTCTTAACGATCTGCTGGAAGGAAGAAAAAAATATAGAATAGAGAGATTAAGAGAGAGGAGCCGATATGATATGAGAGAGGAGAGAGAGAGAGAGAGTTATGCCGGCGCGGAGGGGTGGTGCACCGGAGGGTGCTCAGGCGAAGACGCTTGGCGGCAATGGCCGCGGCGCACAAATGGTGGCCGCGGGCGGTGGTGGCAGGCCGCTGCAGGAGAAGCTAGGGGGGCAGTCGACGCCGAGGTGCGGCGGCACTTCAGCCGCGGGCGGGCGTGCGGCGACTGAGAAGACACAGCGACGACTGAGAAGGGGAAGAAAAATTACGGTAGTTGGGAGAGAAAATAAAACGGCGGCTTGTGCGGCCGAGGGCGGCGGGTGACGCGGCGACGCTGCGGGCGCGCGTAGGTGCAGGTGGGGACGACGTGAGGAGGAGGGTCAATGGCTGGCGCGAGGGCGACTGGCGAAGACGGCGACGGAGATGCCGCGACTGCCGCGGGCAGGCGGTGATGGAATCAACGTGCAGGCAATGGGGCGACGGCGACGAAGCGACGTTGAAGGAGACACGTCCGTCGAGGGAGCCAGTGGACGCGAGGGAGATGGAGAGGGACGGTTCCGCTAGGGCAATCGGGAGGAGAGAAAATAGAAGTAGGTGTAACTGAAAGAGGGAGTAATTATCATAATAATCTCCTAATTAAATAAAAAATATTATTTAATATTAGAAATATTCATAACGTTACATTGTTGTTAAAAAAATTCTCAGAGAATATCCTATAATACATAAGGGTATTGAATCTTAACATTCTACAAACACTAAAAAAATATATTCTCTCGTTCCCCAAAGTACAAATCATGTTCATGTATATAAAAATGATTTACTTCCGATGAACTATGTAATACGCGATACATAGTGTACGTAGTGTATTTCCTATATATTACACTGAAGAGTATAATAGTTACATGGACATGAACACATAGAGAAATGTTCCATGATGGCAAAGATTATTTCAATAAGCTCCGTGCAACATATGATGAAGGTATTTTCCTTCTATATGCTTTCAAGATTAAACAACCATTCATGTATTTTACACAAGTACCTCGCACTAACTTAGTACAAACCCTATCACATATCTAGTCATACAATATGCAGTGAGGCACTGCAGTATTAATTAATATGTTGTACACTTATCTAGCTAGCTACCGAGTACACCTTTTTTTTTAACAACAACAACACAAACACATTTATACTATAGCAAAGGAGTACAGACAAACCGAGACACCATTACACGAAAGCAAAGACATGATTAACAAGACGATAAACAGAGTTCCGTTGAAGACCATCTTGTCCAACAACTTAACACATAGCCACATAATGGCCAAAGATCGGCCAGCAAAGTTAACACTACAGGATTAAGGGTCATTGGCGATGGATTATTGGCGACGGCTTTAAAGAGCCGTCGCCTAAACCGTTATTTGCGACGGCTACAATTAAGCCGTCGCCAATATAACGTAAACTCGCGACGGCTTAAAAAGCCGTCGCTAAAAATCTTTTAAGCGATGGCTCTAGCCGTCGCTAAAGGGTTTACGGAACCTCGTTTGACCGTTCAACGGTCGGGAACTAATGGCGACGGCTCTAAGCCGTCGCCAATACCTTCAACGGTCGAAAATTATTCGCGACGGCTCTTAAGCCGTCGCCAATGTAACTTAATGCACCATTGGCGACGGCTAGGAAGCCGTCGCCATTAGTTTTTTTTTATATCGCCCCGACGCTCCCTCCTCTTCCTCCCCCCGCCGTGCCTTGGTCTGTGCCCTAGACGCTTGCTACCGCCGCCGTGCTGCCGCCGCCGCCGCCCGTCACCGCTGAATTTTTCAGTTTTCATAGATTTATTTTGTTCATATTATGTTTAAACAGGTACAAAAAGAAGGACGTCGCCCTACTCGTCCCGAGGTTTTCCAAATGACTCAGACAAACGAAGATTTAGATGGAGCAGTTATTTGGGACAATGAGCAGAGTCGTCAGATGATGGTATACAGAAACATCCAATCCGATTTCTATCCATTTTTTTCATTTAATCCCTATTTCTTTTAATACAAAATTATATTGTAGGAAAATATGCAACAATTGATGAATCCCCAAACATCCGATTCCCTTCCGATGCCGGGGTAACACAAATACTTACTCCCGAGGATGCTTTTATATCCGTCTTCGCAGAGATAGACCGGGACGGATCCGATGTGGTGGGCGAGGTGAAACCGCAAAGACTTGGTATGGTGGGTCAAGTGGAGGTTCTTCTTCCTCCACGTCCCAAGAGGTCCGGGAGCTTAGACAGCGTGTGGAGAGGCAAGCTCGTGTCAACGTTGAATGTCGATCGGAGATTTCCTCTTTCAAGCAACAACTTGGACGATCAACAAAGATCGTTTCAAGAAACCGTCCTACGCCCGACACAGATGTATGAAAATATTAGTCAAAGACTCCCGGCCGACATACCATCCACATCGAGGCAACCTCCAACACAATCTCATCAGGACGATGACGGAGACAAGGACAATGAAGAGTACGAGGATGATGAGGAAGGATCGTTTGGAGATGAATGATATTTATATATTTTTTCTTCTATTGTACTCTTTATGTCCAAAACTTAGTGTACATTATGTATGTGATTTGACTGCCTCGTGAGTGTTGTAGAACTCCAAGTGGATTGATCGTATTTCTATGTATTATTTCGGATATGTGGTTGATTGTTGTTTCGGAAATGTGTTTGTGTTTGAATATGTTGTTTCGGATATTTGTGTTGAATGAATTGAATATTGGGTAAAAAGAATATGAGATGAACTTGTGGGTTATGTAAATGTATGAAAGGGCTGATGGATGTCAACCTGCATGGATTCGGCGAGCCAAAAAAATCTGTTTTTTTTTACATTGCAGAACTATTGGCGACGGCTCCATAGGAGCCGTCGCCAATAAACTAAGTAGCGACGATTTTTAGAATTTTGGCGACGGCTTATTGCCGTCGCGAAAACCAGGAAATTGCACCCGCGGGACATATAATGAACCCATTGGCGACGGCGCAAGCTGCGCCGTCGCTAGTGTACTTATTAGCGACGGTTGTAAACCCGTCGCTAAACCAGAGTTTTGCATCCGCGGCACGTAGATCGAGCCTATTGGCGACGGCGACGCGTAAGCCGTCGCCAAACGAGAGAAATGCACCCGCGGGACGTAAACTAAACCTATTGGCGACGGCTTTAAGCCGTCGCCAGTATACTTATTCACGACGGCTTTGTTAAGCCGTCGCCAGTATTATTATAAGCGACGGCTATGAAGCCGTCGCTAATAAGCACCACGGCGACGGCTTTAAGCCGTCTTCGATGCGTTTATTGGCGACGGCTTAAGAAAGCCGTCGCCAATATTATTGCCGACGGGTTTATTTGCGACCACTTGGCGACGGAGGTCCAGCCGTCGCCAATAATTATTGGCGACGGCTTTTTGATTATTTGCGACGGCTTCCAGCCGTCGCCAGTTACCTTATTTTTTGTAGTGTAAGGACTCCTTTCAAGGAGTTCGATAGCTGCTTCGAGACCGAAAACTCACACCAGAGAGGTGTGGATTTTGCCCAGATTAACGGTCTCTGAAGAGAAAACATGACTATGAAAAAGTCATAGAAGGACAGCAAGATAGACCAAAACAGCAACACACCGACTAAAAACAAGAAGAAACAAAAGATAAACAAACTAAGGCAAACTAAACCTGAACTCCATAATCGTAGTGCATGAAGAGGAGACAAAATGCCTAAATGAAAATTTAGGCAAAGCACTACATTCGAAACAACACTACTAGGCCTAGACATTTTTGTTTGGGAGGATAATCCTCCCTCCCAAACCAAAAAGAACCTCAAAATAGACGAAATAAATGACCAGAAAATCACCCAGAGTCGCCTTGGAGCGGACGAGAACACCGCTGTACGAGAAGCCGCCGGAGGGGGAACCGATGAAGGTTCTGCCGAAGAAGAGGCCGCCCGACTGCCCGACGAGGTCTAACAGTGCCTAGCACTCACCGCCCGCTCAAAATCGGTCCAGAGGAGGGGGATCCGGCGAATGATCCGCCAAAGAAGGGCTCCGGCGAGGGATAGGGGCTCCGGCGAGGGTTCTGCCGGAAGGGGCGCCGGCGAGGGGGCTCCGGAGAGGGTTCCGCCGGAGGGTGCTCCGACGAGGGAGAAGGGGCTCCTCAAAGGGCTCCGGCGAGGGTTTCGCCGGAGGGTGCTCCGACGAGGGAGAAGGGGTTCCGCTGTAGGGGGCTCCGGCGAGGGTTCCGCCGAAGAAGGGGCTCCGGCGAGGGGTTCCGCTGGAGGGGGCTCCGGCGAGGTATTCAAAGGGCTCCGGCGAGGGTTCCGCCGAAGAAGGAGCTCCGGCGAGGGTTTCGCCGGGGGGTGCTCCGACGAGGGAGAAGGGGTTCCGCTGGAGGGGGCTCCGGTGAGGGTTCCGCTGAAGAAGGGGCTCCGGTGAGGGGTTCCGCTGGAAGGTGCTCCGACGAGGGAGAAGGGGTTCCGCTGGAAGAGCTACCGAGTACACCTCGACACTGCATTATTTTTTCATGAAAAAAAACTGCTAAAACATCATCTATTTTGTGAGGATGTCAAGGTGATAATTTTCAAAATTTTATTATTTAATGGATATTTAAGTGGCATGAACTCATTTATTACTATGAGATACATCCATATCTATACACTCTTCAACCTTTTATTAATCATATGTTATTATAAATAACTCCGATTAAAGAATTTTCAGTCTTTGCTTGCTTAAGAAGCAAACACCTTGACAGTCCAAGAATTTGTGATGATAAAAAAAACAGATAAAGTTTTACATGAATCTCTACTTATCCATTGCTTGTTTTTCTGCTAATTAAATATCTGGGATTAGCCAAACTTCCTATCCTCTATGCAGTTAATTAAGTAGCCAGTCTTGCTCTCTATTTTGGCTTCAATCCAAGGGCTAGGGCGCCAATCCAAAATTAGGGTTTTAAAACATGTGTTCTGAGCTGCAAGCTAGGGTTTTAAAACATATGATTCCGAACAGCGTGATGCACCGGCCGGAGATCAAGCAATATGGTTCGATGTTCTCTCCCTATATAGATGTCAAAATATTGCTTTTAACCATGGTCGGTCGGTCTCGTCAGCGCTCGGCCATTACGTACAGAATATTTATATATATGTTCTCCCAGACGCATAAAATTGAGAGACAAGACAAAAGGGAGCAGAAAATTTTAGGAGGATTTTTTGAGACTTTTTTCTTAGTCTATTTTACAAAGATTCAATAAATGTATCATCAAATTTTATATTTAATGACTCATCAAATCATATATTTATTAGATCTCTGTGAGAAGAGCTGAGCGACGAGTCTCAAAAACCTCTCCACTCTCCCCACGAAATAGACATTGCGTTTCACCTCCCGACGGTTACAAATTTCTGGCATGCACGTGATTTACCTCATAGGAGGGTTGGGACATGTTTTTCTATTAGATTTTGAAGCCAAATTTAAATGGTTAATCAGATCACATAAACGAGTGATTTGCTCGAGGAATCAAACTCCAGCACACGTCCAGTTCTTCATAATTAAGTTGAGCTTGAACTGCAACAGAACTCAAACTCTAATTTAAATAAAAAAGCCCTTCTCAAACAACATATATACTTCCGATCAACTCTGGTCTGGTTTAAGGCAGAGATCGGGACTATATATATATAGAGAGAGAGAGAGGGGGGGGGGAGAGATATATATCATCCGAATTAAACTTGATGATGAATCTGGAGAGAGAAGTAATAAGCATGCATATATATACATATACATATATATATACAAAGCTTCATTTGCATCAGCTGGGGGATATATATGTATGTATGGGATCGAGAGATGACGAGGGGATCAGGAGAGGAAGGGGTGTACCTGTCGGGACGAGTTTAAGAGCCCCCCAAAGGAGCTGGAGGCGGCCAGGCTGGTCTGAAGTTGATGTGGGGGAGAGAGAGATGTGAGCAACCTGCAAGGCCGTGTATGGCTGTGCACAGCACTGCAGTTAAAACGACGGCAGGCAGAGGGCGCGCCCTCTGCCGTTTTAGACACAGGACCATTCCCCTCCTGTCCATCCGAAGAATAATGGACGTCCGGCTGCTTTCATAATTAACCATGCTCTCTCTCTCTCTCTCAATGACGTTTCTCAGTCGACTACCACAGTGAGATACGGTGGCTGGCTGCGTGCACTTGGGACCGCAGGCCATTAATCAATCGCTCACGGGCCATCGCGCGAGGGAAAAATGCAAGTCTCTGTCAAGGAACGCGTGTCTGATCAGGAAAATTTGGAAGATCAGGACGAATGCGCGCACATATATATATATATATATATCATCGATTAATTAGCTGCGGTGTGAGAATATATATATATATATATACATAGTCTCTCGTTAATTGGTGCCATTATTCAAAAGAATATATACGCGGAAATATAAAAAAGTGCTCACGTCACTCGTTGTCTTAAAATGTTGAATTGGATGGTTCACCTGTTTAATTAATCGGAACTCATAGTTCAGCAATGCGAATTTATGGACGTTAATCACACGACAGGGTCGGAATCGACTTGCACGCGAGGAGACGTGTTGGATATAACTCATTTGTTTGGAGTTTGAGTCAGCTCGGGTGAATGGTGGAAGAAACACTCTGCATCGATCTTCTCACCAAAACCCTAAACAAACGTGTAATCTCAAGTCAAATCACCATTTGAACACGGTGAGTCTCACTACTTTTTCGTGAGAAAGTGAAACGTACTCTCTCCACTATTTTTTTGAGGTGATCTGAACTCATTTATTTAACATGTAGCGACTCATCCTTTCAATCTTTAATATTTTTCATAATTACAGGTTTAGCGCAGCGGAAATGTAGTGATGTTTTGGAATTGGAAGAGTTGATTGATTATTTGTTCAATGTTGATATTTAAATTGTAATATCTTAAAGACAGTTTAGATAGAAATATTGGAATTATTTATTGAATTTCGATATTAATCTTGCTTTGCTCCAAATTGATATATTTCAAGGGTTACGACGCCGAATTATCTTCCACTTTCCACTGTGCATGTTAAAATCCGGATTGTGACAATATATATATATATGTTGCCTTGTTGTGATCAGAAACATAAAGTCCAGGCAGCGGCTGCACCGAACGGATCTCTCTGTTAATCAACTCCCGGCCGGCGACGATATTCATGGGGTGGGAGGATCTAAATACACGGCTGCTTGCAGAGCGAGATGTGGGGCTGTCCGGCGGCCGGCCTACCACCACCACCACCAGCGCGCATGCACGAGCGAAACGCCGGCCGCCTGCCCGCCTGCCAACCGTGTCGTCCGATCCTCTGCTCTGTTGCCTGCCGCGTGCTTATGAATATCCACACACAACCGGTACCACTGCCAGCGTTAAGGAAGCCTCAAGCGACTCTCTCTCTCTCTGTGATCATACAGTACTAGGGTTTGGAAAGTTGTCCTCTCCAGCTAAAAATATTCTTGATGACTAAATTCTCTAACGGTGGAAGGATATTGGTGACACACGGGTGTCTTAGTGGGAATCACTTGTTAATAGGGTGTTTTTAAAAGAGATACAGTCTTATTTTAAAAAACAAAATTATTTTCTCGCTTGATTTTAATTTTAAAATCACAAAAACTTGGGTCAGTGTGTTTTGCAAAGACACCGATCATAGCTTTTAAAAAAGAAGAAACAATGTTTGGCAAAAGTTTTAAAAACACGATTGTCATTCATCTTCATTGTCGATATTTGCAGCGGCTACCCTTAGATGGCCACCCAATTCTTGATGCTGCCTCCTAGTCCATGTTGATGGTGGTGTAAGGATCACCCTACCGGCTTTTCTGTCGATGCGCTGAGCAGGTTCTCTGGCCGCAACCATGCTGGTCATGCGGCACTAGTGGCCCTCGTGGGCGGGTTTGCAGAGACAACGGCCCTAGGCCAGTGCAGGAAGTGCGCAGCGCTGCGCCGCAGACAAGAGCTCCTTGTCGGCTATCTCCCTTAGGGGAGTTCTCTGTTGGTGGTGGGAGGAGCGCCATCCCCAGCTGAACCCACCATAGCAAGGCGTACCATTACCACAATTCCCTTCCGACTAGCATCCCAACGCCAATGCCAACATTGTTCGAGATGTTGCCTTCTTCTTCTTCTTCTTCTTGTCCCTGATGGATCTGTGGCTAGGTGCTTCCATATCGGTTGAGCCACTTTCTAATGGAGGTTCTTTGGCAAGAACGAGAAGGTGGTTCTGGTGATGCTATCACCCGCGGTCCCCTCCATCTGTATTTCTTTTGGGTGGAGTTGCTTGTCGCCCCCTGCCCTTCGCTTTTATGGTTTGTTGGTGCTCGAAGGAGTGGTTGGAGAGGAGGACAACCATCCTTCGTCGGGCTGGAGAGAGAGACGGGCTCCGCACGTCTCCGTGTCTGTCTCAAAAAAAAGTCCTCCCTTGTTTTTATTTTGAATGAGATCAATGAGACAAGTTATATTGTCACTTTTAAAAAAAGAGAGAAGTTAAAAAAGGTAACCAAACACCTTATGGGGTGTTTGGTTGCATGATAATTTTTTGTAAACTTTCATGATAAAAAATTATATTAAAATAAAAAGTGAACCAACTCATGATATAAAATTATCATGTTTGGAGGGATGTGATAACAAAAAAAAGTTACAACCATCCATGACCAAACAAAGTGGGGGACCACAAGAAAAAAAGAAAGAGGTGAGACCATCTTTTTTGTTTAAGAAGAAAATCACTTTCAAAATATAAATTTGTCATTGTTGCCAAACACCTCTTTTAACAAGTTTTCTTACAATTTTTAAAAATTAAAATAAAAACCTCCATTATCATGCAACCAAACACCCCATTAACTATTTGATTTTTAAAATTTATGTTGAAAAGAGGAAAAAAACTGTAACCAAACACCCTATAAAACTATGTCTAGTAACATTAATATACTAGGCACACCTAGCCTCTACATTTCACCCATAATTTTGAAATTGGTATTGATATATATTATCAAAAGGTGTTTAAACATGAAGTACAAACAAAAGGTAACATGTAATATAATTAAGTATTATTGAGAAAGGTGTATATGAGAGAGAGAGAGAGAGTCACGTCACAGGCTAACAAATAAACAGAATATTATATGGCAACATGATTGAGAAAAATAACCTCTCAAATAGATTGGTTTAAAAATACTTAAAATAATATCAAATTTAATTTGACATTTCTCATAATTTCTATCCAAAATATCACCATGCATTCACAATCTAAGTAAATTAAAAACCAATTTAAAATTGTAGAATTAGAACATCTAATCAGTTAGTTCCTTAAATTCCAAATCACTTGAAAATGTTAAAAAATAGGATAAGTCACGTAGACTCAGTAGACTCAGACTTCCCAGACGACAACTCCCACTTAACAACATTGTCAAATACAAAACATGCAAATAATAATATATTTTACGATCCTGCATGATAATATAGCAAAATAACCATAGATCAACAATTTCAAGAGCATACAATTTAATTTTGTATCAAGCACACATCCACACTGTCATATTTCACTTAATCAGGTGAAAAACATAATTACTTATGATAATATAACTTGCCACACTCTTAATGTTGTTTCTAAATGTAAAGATTCAAGACTTAAGAGACAACATGATGCAATCAGCTCCATATAAATACGTTACTTATTCATAAACCTACTATCATGCTTACCATACAACACATGTCATATCTTCATAAACCTTTTTTTCATGACATGACTAACACTTTTTTTTCACATACCAGGTTGCAAGAAACATCATCTTGCATGCATAAAACATGTATTTCTAGCATATATAACCTTTCTCTTTCACATATCAAAATTCAAGGAACAACATCTTGCATACATAAAACATATGCAATGGCATATATAACTTTTCACGAAAACTTGCACCAAATTTAATATGTATAACAGTTATTCTATATATAAACTAAATCTCATTATGCATATCTTAAGAGACAACATGATGCAATCAGCTCCATATAAATACGTTACTTATTCATAAACCTACTATCATGCTTATCATACAACACATGTCATATCTTCATAAACCTTTTTTTCATGACATGACTAACACTTTTTTTTTCACATACCAACTTGCAAGAAACATCATGTTGCATGCATAAAACATGTATTTCTAGCATATATAACCTTTCTCTTTCACATATCAAAATTCAAGGAACAACATCTTGTATACGTAAAACAGATGCAATGGCATATATAACCTTTCACAAAAACTTGCACCAAATTTAATATGTATAACAATTATTCTATGTATAAACTAAATCTCAGTATGCATCTAGTAATGTATTTAGGATAAGCTGTGATATTTGGGATCAAAAAATACATTGAATTGTTTAAATCATATCACAAAATGCAACTCACTACATATTCCACATGTCATAACTCAGAAGCACCTCGTGCTAGGCTCATTGATCCATACTTCAAAATATAACACATGCATGCATACTTTTACAATAGACGTAGATACTATCATTCTCATTAGACTTCATGATTCACCAAGATATATAGAATACACCTCATTCACTCTTCGGACATAAACAACCACACATGCACGTCTAATTGTGTTGGACTTTCGACCCACATAGCTATAATATGCATCAATGCTCTAACCATCATGGGATCCAAATGAGATCTACCGTTATGCGTTCTTTGATCTCAGGCATACATGTATCATGATCCAAATTACAGACATAACCTTGAGATCTAGCTAAATGACTAATATCACTAGTGCAAAGCCCGGAAAACACCACGGATGCCAGCATTGTGTATAATATGATAGACCATGTTTAATACCGTCGGCAATTAAAATACCACGGTGTTCACGTCGGCTAAGTTGCGTGGGGTATGTTGCTGTCGCCTATTTGAATAGGCCACGTTAATTCACCGTGGGCTATGATTATACCGTGGGCTATGTTAATTTTGGAGCAACCGTTCTTCTTTCAATAGCCGACGTACATGACCGTGAGCATTTTGTTATAGACAACAACGCGGACCGTCGCCTATTAACAGTCGAACATAAATAGCTTACGGTGATAACCATTGTCTATTAAAAATTTGTATAAAAGACTACGGTAACGTATCATTGTTTATTAAATGGTATATCCTACGGTGACAACCATTGTCTATTTATAATTAGTATAAAAGATTACTGTAACGTCTCATTATTTATAAAATGTTATATTTGTTATTATTATTCATTAATGTTGATAGTTAAATGATAATTAAATTTTTTTTCAACAAATCAAATACTAAAATAATTTTAGACAATAGATATAATTATAACCAACCATGATAAATATAAATTTTAATCTAATATAAACATTATCAATAATAAAAGTCAGAATTTATTTGCACATCAATTAAACGTTAGTTAAATTGAAGACTAACAAACAACAGCATTCAACGGTGACTCTCTCACTTTCGTGTTGGACAAAATTGCAATAACAAAAACAAAACATAGAAACATAAACAAACTCCCTTAATATGTTGTGCACAAATAATTTGTAATAACTACAACAATCAATTATTCCACAAGTTTGTCACCAAATAGCACATCCACAAAAAGTTGATGTCATATATGAAAAAAAAAATCTAACACAACATTACTCATCTACGTATCCCTAAACCATGAAGTAGGATAACCATCACATCTGGGACTCAAGGTAATTTAAATGAGAGCAAGCCTTCCAAGTTCCAACTAGCCAACATCAAGTGCTTTCATCCCACTTCTGAGTTCCTGTAAAATAAAATCAAAGAGTAAAAAAAGATAGCAGAGATTTCAAAATAGACAAATTGAATCTCCATCATGAACCTAACACAATAGCTATTAAATTTGAAATTCAAGATATTATAAATATAATCATCTTCCATCTCACCAACATTTTTTGGTACGTTCAATCTCTTCAACCAACTTTAAATTGCTGTAAAAAAAATCAAAGAGCACAAATAAAGGTGAGAAAATATTATAACAAATAAAGAGACCTCAAAATCTACATAATAAAACCAATAAAGAGACCTCAAGGCATTTAGTTACAACTCTAATAGAATTACATACAAGTATTCTTTCATAGTCGGTGATGAGAAGAAGATGTCCCGATATCAACTCTACAATTGCCAACCTAAAAAAAATCCAAGCCATATTGAACACCAACTTATTACATTTATTAATTCAAATGAAAATTTAAAATATAAAACTCACCGAGCTATGTGATATTGGAAAATTGATCAGTGTTCGTAACATGTCTATTTGAGCTTGTTGCTCTTGGATTTGTTTATCTCGATCTTCCTCGCGAGAACGGATTGCTTCTAACTCCATCTTTGTATTCTTCAACTCTAATTTTGTGTCTTCTAATGTACTTGAAAGTTCTTTCACATTGTTACTAGACAAGTCATCTTGGATCCTTCTCCAAGTAGATTGTCTAGTCCATCCTAATCCGTAACCTCGTTCATAACCTCCTCGATGCCCATCATAGATTTCATCTAAAATCGGATGTAGAATGGATGGGTACGAACTTTCAATGACTTCCTTTTCGGACATGATGCTTGATACCTTATCCGAACATGTTTTTAAAATCAAACAGATCAACATAACAACTTATACAATTATTGATACAAACATATTTAAATGTCATGTTTAAAGAAACTTACACAAATAATACGTGTATATTCATTTGGATACTCTCCTGTTTTTGTTTGATGAGCTTTTAAATATGCTCCTAGAGTTGTGAAGTCACCTCCCAAGTTTTCACGCTGTATGCATAAACAAATCATAATGAGAAGATATATATTAATCAACATATTTACAAAGATTGTTGTAAACTTACTTCAGAATGATAATGACGAGCAATTGACTTTCCTCCAAGTGTATGTGTTGCTCGATTTGCTCCTCTAATGCTCTTATTTTTTTGAGCTTCTTTTACCTTTCTTCCTTACTCCAATACTCAAAAGACAATTCCACTCAATCGAGTTAGACGATCATCGTGGGCCTCTGTACATAATGGTTCTTGAGTATCTTCCATGTAATACTTTCTTTTTAGCCTACTCCTCCAATCTCTCATCTTTGCTCGCAAGGATTCTCGACAATACTTTAAAACTTGTGAAATATTTCCGTATACCTTCTTCCCCAACAAACTCAAATTTTTGAAATAATAAGAAGTCAGTACACATTTAAATCAGGCAAATACCTAATGCAAGCCAATAATTCTTTTACATTAATTTCTTGTATAACATCGCTTAAAGCCCGACCCCATTGTTCATCCCATTCTTTCTGTAATGGAAAATAGTTACGACCTTGCATACAACCCTAAAACTTGAGCAAGTTTTAATGCTTCCTTGCCTACGAGCTGACCATTAAAGAACATGCACTTCCACTTTTCTCCTTTTGGTGGCTCAGTTGTAGTCATTTTAATGTTACCTCTTCTCCGTTTTGATTTAAAAGAACACATTGGTGCCAAAAAGTTGTCATCTCTTTCTAAATTCCTTTCAATCTCTTCCATTGAATTGAGATTGGGTGTGTTGATCTCCTCCCTTATAATATTGCTTGTAGTCATTACCGTTTGATGGCATTGACTAGAGCGTTTTCTCCTAAACATGGCATCTACAATTGAAAAAAAAAATATGTTACATAATGTCATTAAAGATCTAAAAAATGATATATAGCTTGTTGTTACCTCGAACTCGTATATCCTCAAGGAGATGCAAATGAGAATCGTTAACTGGAATATCTGAAATGAAATATTTTTGAAGTGCAAAATATAATTCGTTTTATGTTGTGCACATTCACAAAATATCAAGCACCAAAATTCTAAAGATCAAAATTTATTACCTCTTACTCGTAGATCCTCGAGGAGATTTAAATGAGAATCATTTGATTGATTATTTGCACTCGAAGAGTTTTCAAGCACATCTTGAATCTTTCTTTTATGTTGTGCACCTACAAGAATTATCAAACACCAAAATCAAATAATAATGAAAAGAATGATTTATACACAAATAAATATTAGCTTTTCTTTCTTAGTCATGTGCAGCATTCAAACATACGTTAAAGCCCCTGTCCGGACCTTTTTACCGCTGTTCAGACCTTGTATACCTGCAGGTATAATTTACAGATTTATACAGCACTTGTATAAGCTGTAGTATTGACTTTGTAAGAAGTCAATTGTATTGTATCTGCAAACAGATTTCGGACTGCAACTCTCAAGTTTGTTCAATTTTCAGATTTCAATTTTACAAATTGACTTGGATTTCAGATTTCGGAATTTAGATTCTGCACTTCAAATCTCGGACCTAACCTGAATTTCAGGCTTCCTACAAATTCTGCACATTGCAGGCTCTCAAGCTCTCGGTTATTTGTTTTAGATGCAAAGTTCAGATTTTTGATATTTAAATTGATTGAATTCAGATTTCAGATTTGCCTACAGACTCTTGAAATTCGGACTTGAAATGGATTCTACATTTTCAGACTTTGTAATGTACAGATTTTCAGATTTCGGATCTTGCAAAATTCAGATTTCCAGATTTGTTCAAATTCCAAGCTCCAGATTCCTGCATTTTCAGATTTGCAGGCTTTCTGTGCCAATTCAAACTTCAGATTTCGGACTTCTAATTTTCCAGAATATTCAATTTGCAGATTTTATTAGTTCTGTGCGGATTGTGTAGATTTTAGGATTTGATTTATTCAATTACTTGGCTTGAGTTCTGTTTTGAATTTGGCTTGAGGGTTCAGTGAATTTCAGATTGATGATTCAATCGGTTTCTTTAAACTTGGTTTTCTTTCTTTACATATTTGGGCCCCTTGCGGAATTCTTTGCTACAATCGTGACTCTTCATTCCTACAAGCTTTTGTTCTGAAACATGTACTAGTTTAGAAAAATTTGAAGAAAATCCTTCTGGCAACTTTAAATCTTTTAGCACTTCAAAAAATCTTTCTTTCTCTTCTGTCGTCATATCATATGAAGCATGAGGTAGAACAACTTTTTTTGTAAATCTCTTTGAAGGTATTGGATGCAATGCTTTTCTAATACCCATCTTCTGTAAATCTAGACGTGCTTTGATATTCTCTTGACTTTTTCCATCATTTTGTAAAATCATATTCAAGATGTTCATGCATACATTTTTTTCAACATACATCATATCAATGTTATGATGTACAAGTAATGTTTTCCAATATGGAAGCTCAAAAAAGATACTTTTTTTCTTCCATCCTTTTGGTAAGTTTTGATCATTTGTACTTCTTTGTTGAATTGAACCATCACAAGTTTTGCCAAATATGACATTATCGTAGCCTTCCCAAATTCTTAGTATATCCTCTCCTGAAAAAGAAATTGGTGCTGAATCGTACTCAACATTGCCATCAAATGATTTTTTGTCTTGTCTCCAAGGATGATTTGTAGGCAAGAAGCGACGATGTCTCATGTACACACATTTACGACTATAAGCAAGATAAATGGAGCCATGCTGTATGACAAGAAGGGCATGCCATGTATCCCTTTGTACTCCAACTCGATAACATAGAATATCTTTGGAAAATCATTGATGGTCCATAAAAGCTGCTGCACGCATTACAAAAATTTTCTTTTCTATCTCGCATCATATGTTAGAACACCGTTTGCCCATAACAACTTTAATTCTTCAATTAACGGTTGAAGATAAACATCGATGTCATTACCGGGGAGACTTGGGGCCATCTATGAGAAGAGTCATCATAAAGAATGATTGCTTCATAGCTAACCAAAGAGGTAAATTGTATGCCACCAAGATTCTTGGCCATGTGTCTTTGTGGCTACTTCTGTTGCAATTTTAAATGGGCTAAATCCATCACTAGCTAGTCCAAGTCCGACATTACGAGACTCTATCTTTGAATGTTGAATGTCTACGATCAAAATCCTTCCATGCTTCAGAATCTCTTGGATGGCTCATTTTTCCTTCATCATCTCTAGGTATTATGATGCCAAGTCATCAAACTAGCAGTCTTGCTACAAATAAACAACCTTTGAAGTCTAGGAATCAAAGGAAAATGACGAAGCACCTTTGTAGGAACATTTTTCTTTCCATTTCTACTTTTTTCCATCTTGACATGCCACATCTCGGGCAATTATCTAAATCCTTAAACTCTTTCCAAAATAGCACACAATCATTTTCACACACATGTATCTTGTTACAACTTAATCCTAACTCAGTCATCATTTTCTTGGATTGATACCAGTTACATGGAAGTGTGTTCTCTTCTGGCAACGTGTCTTTAAACAAAGCCAAAATATCAGAGAATGCTTTGTTTGTCAATTTATGTAAACATTTCAGTTGAAACATGTGTACAATAAATGAAAATGTAGAGTACTTAGTGCATCCTGTATAAAGTGGTTTTTTCGCTTCTTGCATAAGTTCTTCGAACCTTTTTACCTCGAAATTTTCTTCAGAATCAGGGATAGATTGATTAACAAAAATATCATTCAACAATCCTTGGATGTCATCTGATGAAGTAAAATTTGTGTTTGTCTCCATACGAGGCCGCTTACGAGACTCTCCATGAAAACTCCAAATTGTGTAATTTGCAACAAAACCTTCTCTAACAATATGAAAATGAACAAGTATCCTTGTCATGATGATATCTATTTTGGCATTTGGAACATGGACACCGAAGAGCTGATGCATCACCACCAAATAAATTTTTCATCGCAAACTCCATAAAGTATTTAACTCCATTCAAGAAGGATGAATTTACACGTTCATGCTTTGTTTTATACATATACATCCACTCTCTGTCGTTCATAAAATTTTCTTCCATCGTTACAGAATATAAGCTTTATTTTAATGATATCTGTTACAAAAAAATTAGACAATAATAAAATTCATAGACATGACATCTTTTGTCGACTGGGATGAAAAAATATTAAATAGTTAAACAACAAATCGACCCTCATAGCAACGATAAATCAGTCTAAACAGAACTAAATCGAACCTGTTAATTGTGCGAACCTGTTAATTGTGCACCGGAGGCAGTTTGAGCTAAAAAAATAGGAGAGGCGCCGGAACAGAGTCAATATGCTGCTGGACGTCGCCGGAGTTCTACGAGTCTGTTGGGGCTTTGTTTGGAGGAGGGCTTCCCGGACGCCGATGCGATGTAGCTTTCCCAAGGCCGCGAGACAAAGAAGATGGCTTCCGGACGTAGCTGCAACGAAGAGGGCTTCCCGGACGCCGCGCAAATAGAGCGCTGCGGCTTTCCCTTGGCCGCGTGAAGACGCTGGAGGACTGCGCGCGCGGCTGGTGTGCTTGGCGTGAAGACGGTGGAGCAACTGCCGGAGGAGATAGCAGGGTCGATTTTGTGTCTCCCGCTGTGGCTTGGGCCTTCGCAGGACGTTGGAGCGCGCGGAGATGGGAAGACGGCAACATCCTGCAATCGACGAGGTGAAAACAGGGAAATAGAAGGTGAGCGCGGCAGATTTTCGGGAGGATCCTCCTTCCCTCCGATTTCGCCGTCGGCTATTATCGCTGTGATTTAGTAATCCCCGTATGATTTATTAGGGAATATAAACGACCTTCCATGCCGTCGCCCCATGGCTCCAGCTGCCGACGGTAATGGTTCCACCGTGGTGTTTTCCCGGCTTTGCACTAGTGACATGCACCTAATGTTGGATGCATTAGAACTCACTAATCTCGCATGCATTAACTTACCTTTCTTCTTTAATTGAACATTTATCTTACAAGTTCAATTGTACGACTAACACTTAAGACATAATTTTAATACAAAATAATCTTAATGAAAGAAACTGCAAGAGAGGATAGTGCAATGGGAGGAGAAATACCGTCGCAGAATTATAAACTGTAAATTTCATATCTATTTTTTATTTCGATAAAAATCATTTTTACAAATCTAAAATTATTATTACAACTTATAAAAATCATATATATGAATGATGAAAAAGTACATGACAAGTTTGAAAAATATTAGATAAATAACTAACCATAATATGATATTTATTTTTCCACTCTTAAATATAACATAGTTTATATTTTAGATTGAAAAAACAAAGCCAAAATTACAAAAATCATAATATTATGACTTTGAATTAATCAAATTAAAAATAAAAAGTGAAAACAGGCAATACACCGAATCTGACCTGTTCAGCCCTAAATTATCAATTAAATTTTAATATTATCTTCTCAATTTTCATACCGTTTAAATTCTAATAGGATATTTTCCTGGTTGTATCAAGATGTGTCTATCAATTGTTATTTCCCATCCAGACAGTAACAATATATAATTGGCTCACGTAACTCCTCAGTATGCTCTGTATTTTAGAACTATATATACAAAAATCATGCAGTCAAAGTAGATCATGGATATTGTTGATTGGACATGTTATGTTACAAGCTCATTTCACTTTGAGATTTCTTCACCACTAGCAATCTAGCTTAATGCATGTAGCTAGGGAGGTGCAATATTTAGTTTAATCTGATTTTTAACACTTCAAAAATTGGCAAATGAGGGTCCCAAACTAGCCGAACATGTGTTCAATCTAAATTGGTTCAAAGATTATCTTCAAAAAATGTTTTCATAAAATTATATTAATATTAAAATAGGCGTTGATGAATTTAGACATTTATAATACTATTCAACATGGGCTCATCATCATTCCTTCAAAGAGAGCTCTAATTTCTCGAGTTCTTTATCAAGGCACTTGGTTTAACATATCATATAAGAATATTAATTTTATGCCATTATATTAAGAAACTATCTTTCACTGGCACTATCAATTTTAAAATTGATATTATTGTCAATTAATAAAAAATATTTGATTAATAATATCAATTTTGAAATTTATAATACAGAATATTATGTAATACAAGTGTCAACGTGTATCGATTTTGAGATTGATATTCTAACCTTAAGAAATATCAATATCAATATGAATATAATATAATTTTTTATACGTTAACTAAACAAGCCCTTAACAACTTATATAGCCAACTATTAGCGAACTTGCTACTCATATTTCTTATCTTGTAACTATGTCAAGAAACAAATGTGACGTTACATATTGAGCACAGATATATAATTAAATTTTGTACCTTGTAAAGATGGCAACGAACATAGCAATAGTAAGATTTGATCTTGACCTTTAATTTTTCCTTCAAGTAATTTATAAATCAAGCAAGATTGAATTGAATTCATTGATTTAATTGATCGAGTACCTTCTACGTACCATCCTTTTAATGAAGAGTCATTGCTTCATATATATGTAACTTGTCCAGTGAGAAACATGCATGGCCATATATACAATGACTCTACTTAATTTCACTCACATTTTGACTGGTTGTCTTTCTCCATGAATGATCTATCATAAATTAATGTTAGTTCCCAAGCTTAATAGAATTGAATTGCATGCAACACGAGTCTTCTTATCTATTTTTTAGTTTTCACATCTGAATATCCCAGATCCTCTTAATTTCCAAATGGAGCATTGGGTCAAAACAAATTTCATCTTGATCTACCATACATTGCAGTTGGTGCTATACTCAAACTTCTGATAGTATCGAACTTTGCAAGCATATTGTGTTCTTCAAAAGTATCAGTAAATTAATCTCAAACTTTATTATGCTATCCATTTGTTGAGTATTACATCGAACACATGCATCGCCAACATATCATATCGAAAACTACACAAAACACTCTAAAAGAACAAAATAGAGAAAAAAAATACAAGGAAAGAGAAAAGAGATCACACTTAGAGACGATATATATATATATATCTTCTTACTCCCAAGAGAGAAAATATGAGTATATATCTTCCACCATATCATAACATATAAGGAGGGAAAAACTCTCAAACTCAAAGTTATATAAGTAACTACTTCTACTCTACAACTCTCTCTCTCTCTCTAATTTTTTTAATGGAAAAAAAAACAAACGAAGAAAAGAAAAGTTAAGGATGAACAAACTGAATGCCTTCCTTCTATCATATATATATGCTTCTTTCTCTCTCCTTATACAGAGATGTGAATTTCGGTTGCACCAACGAAGCCTATCCGCGAATGGGTGGTTTAATTGATTGGCCACACGAAGCTCTTCCTTGTTGACCAAGTCAACCAGACAAAAGGTCAAGGCATCGAACAAGTTTATGCTGCCCAACAGAGATTCTGCGCACTACCCTTGAATAATTGAGGATGTCACTCGATAAGTTTCATGTACACTGGAATTGCGGAAAGAGACAAGACAACATATATCATCATGAGGCAAAATGACAAGGCATCGTGTGAGCAATCTATATATGATGGAGCTGCTAGCTATTGTGATGTTGCCAGGACATGAAGCTTTTCTCACAGTGTAAAGCTCTATTGGGATGGCCCCTTAATTTGACCTTTGTGCTTTTCTAGTTGCATTAATTCACCTCTGGCGCAAAGACACTTCAGAATCAAGCGTGTCCACAGCCACACGGAGAAGTTGGTTTATAATATAACATCAAGATTAATTTTCTTGCAATTCCCGTGTCCTCAATCTGTGTTCTTCTGAAAGATTTATCAAGGTGGTGTAGATGATGTCTTGATTTTCAATTTATAGGGTGTTTGGCTGCAAAAAAAAACAATTTTTATTCATACACTTTTGTGAGTGAATCATGTATTAAAATAAAAAATAAGATTACCGTGCTTGGTGAGATAAAATAACAAAAAGGGTGGTGGTGACCATGCATGTATAACTAGAAACTAATGGATCAGCTGGGTCCACAAGAAAGAGAAAAAGAAAAGCTAATGGGGTGTTTGGTTGCATGATAATGAGCACTTTTATTTTAATTTTTAAAAATTGTAGTAAAATTTTATTTTAAAAGTGTTTGGCATGTGTTACAATTTTTTATCTTAAAATTTTTTTCACCCTCCTCCACGTGATGGAGAGAAAAAGAGGTAGTGAGCATTTTTTTTTTCAAAATGGCACAACCAATGCACATGGTCCACAAGCCTAACCCATGTGCTACATAAGTGACTTTTCATTTATGCACCAAACACCTTACCATCATTTCTAAAAATGATAATGTTTTTGCCAAACATTATATTTTTATAGTTTTTAATTTTAAAATTTGTCAAGTTTCAATGTGTGATATCATTTTTTATCATGAAACCATATAAAAAAATAAAATACAACCAAACACCCCATAAGTTCTAATCACTTTTTTATCTAAAAGTAGGAATTTCTATTAAAATGTGCTTTTGTAATGGTTGTCAAATATTCTTTTTGAAAAGTTTTTAATTAACACATATTTTTATAACAAAAACTTGGTTTATCATGCCCCCAAACATATTTTTAAGCTTGTCACTTAGACAACTAAGATGATAAATAGTTGAAAAGAAAACTGTAACTGGTAAACATGATCAGCTGGGGGCTTAATAAATATGCTCAACTTTGTTTTCTACAAAATCTTTTCAGCGCAGTATTGGGAACGTTAACAAAGAAATTGGAGAAGAGGCTTAATTGCTCAAATAAAAACCGCCATTATGACAGAAATTTCTTGTCAGAAAAAAAAACTAATGGCCATCGGATCAATTCTTGTGGGTACTGTTTGTTTAATTTTGACGGTATCTAAATATCTGAACTCTTAACTTCTAATCTCTCATCTTACATGTAAAAACAGCACATAATTTCATTAAGACAAATATTGGTCATGAATCAGTTCCAGTTCAAGTCTTCACTCAATTCTGCATTCAAATAAAGACATAATTAGACCTGAAAATTAGACGTAAACAATGTGACTAAAATTTAAGAGGCTCTTAGTTCTTACAGGTATAAGAAAATGGATTAAGAGATAAATTAAGAATGTTCTTCAAACAGTGTGAAATGAGAAGCATATATAACTTAAAGTTGTGTGTTTGTTTTGGCTTAATTTGAGAATCTCTTACGCTTAATTTTATCTCTAACCTCTTAACTTGTGAAGAGAAAAGGTACTTAATTTTATTAAGATCGTGTCTGTTGTTAATCAACAGTATATTTCTGTCAAAATTAGAACCCACGCGAGTACATTTTAGTTTGTTCTATCCCAAAACAAAGGCAGTAGAACCGTCTGAAAATGAAAAAGGAAATACAATTTATCACATGATTTTAAGAAGTTTTTCAAGACATAATAGATGTTCAATCAAGAGCTAAATTAATTAAGAAACGATGACAACAAAATTTGAATCATCTACTCGTACCGAACCAGATATATATAAGGCTTCGTCGATCAGTTAATGACTTGAAACAGGCGGGACCTGATTAAGATAGCATCTCCTTTGCAAGCCAACCACACACACGGCCTTTGCAAAACTGCGGAGCGAGATGACGGCGGTCAATGAGAGGTGCATCTTGGGGGAAAGTTTAGGGGGTATCTCGAAACCATGGATTCCCCCCCGCTGCAATGATAAGGGGCACGAAAGGGTGTCCAGCAAAGTTGCAGGCCTCTGCCTCGAGAGAAGGAGACGGATCAGAAAGCAAGCCAGCACAAAGAAAGATTCGTCAATCTCCATCCACAGGTTAACTTCCAGGTTCCGGGTGTCCGCAGGAAGATAGCGCGCACAGTGATGAACGCACGCGAGCATGTCTACATATGGAAGAAGGGCCCTCTCCGATGGAAAGTGATTAAAGGGCATCATATATATATATATATGTAGGGTGTAAACCAGCAGAGTCTAGCTGCATCTTTTATGCTTGGCTAGATACTTGACGACTAAGTTCAATTTGGGTTCGTGTGGGTTAGTTAAGAATTACTAGCTCCATTTGAGCACAACTAACTTGTTCGATTTGAACTCGAACTCGATATAAAGGTTAAGTTCTAGCTTGATTTGGGGCTATTTATGAAACTTGATACATATATATAATTTAGTTGTGAAACTAGAGCTTGAGCTCGATCCCGACTAGTATATATATATATATATATAAATTTCAAATTTAAACTTTAATTATGTGTTTCATTTTACCTCGTTTAATATGTTTAATTAATATTAGCGAATTATTAAGTGATTTCAACTTATTTGACGGAGCTGAGTTTAAACTCAAATTGGAATAGGAACTTGGCCTAAGTTTGAGCCCGAACTTGAATTTTAATGAAACTTCTTAATTATATAAGTTGGTTATGAAACTCTTTTTTTTGTCATGGAACACAGGTCATAGTAGCTAGACAGCGTAGACTCGCACCGGTGACAAGTTTTGAGCTCAAGCCCGGCATGTCCTCTCTTGAGAGGAAGATTCTCACACGAAGAGGCAAGCATGTCCTCCACTGCGCTAAGTGCTAGGGGACAATTACTTGTGGAGCTTGAACATGTTCAAAGGCACCTTTATGTAATTTGAATTTAAACTCATCTATGCAACTCATGAAACTCAAGTTGAAGATCAGATTGGGTACAATTTTTAGTTCGTTTAGTATGTTTGATTGACATTATTTGACTGCTAACTAACTAAGTCACCATACTTTACTTTTTTAGATAAAAATTTAATGAGTAATTAATCTGCTTAAAAGCTTATCCTATAGATTAACTCTTTCTTTCTTGTTTGAAATTTACCCATTCAACATATAATAAACAAAGTCTACCCAAATCTCTATAGGATATATATATATATCTATATATCAAATCTTTTAGGAATATCACTTGTGCAATATATATGCTTGCTCCTTCGCACCCCTAATCTCATGCGCCCGCGCAGGAGCTGGGCGTTGTAATCTGGTTTAGCTCTTCCTGCCGCCGGAACGGAAGCTCATGTCCCGACGCACGGAGAGGGTGGAGGCCTGCAGCTCCTCTCTCCCAATATCCCCGAAAGATGCCGGCCATGGATGACCTTCGGAGCTTTGACAACACATCCGGCGGGAAGGCATATACATGCCGGCCAGCGCGCCTCTCCGGCGCCTGTGGAGGCGCGCGAAGATCGAGCTGGGCTCTTCTGTAGCGACGGAGGGGGTACGACGACTCATCATTGCGCAGCCATGCAGCGGAGCTGTGGACGGGGCAGGGCCTTTATTTCCTTTACAGGAGCAAAACAGAGGTCTCTCGGAATCTTTCGTCTCGTTGCATTCATTTCACAGTGATGGTCGCTGGGGGTCCGGCAGGCGGGCACCACAAAGTTCCGCTCGAGATGACATGACATGACGTGACCTCTTCGGGATGCTCGTGGATTCCATCGATTTACATTTAGGGTTTTTTTTCTCTCTCTCCTTGTTTGAGTGTAACTAATCTCCTTATTTCAAAATCATTTATTCGACAATAAGATTTTTTTAAAAATTTTAAAAGGAGCTTTTATTTGGTTAATTAACTGTGTAAAAGACAAAAAAAATTTAAGCAGAAGGCCATGTATTCTTAGTTTGAACCCCTCGTTTAATGATCATTAATATTCGAAAATATAATGTATTTGCGTTAAGAACTTGTTTGGGAGAGTGCGCTGCGTGTATACAACCGCAATAGTTGTGAATAGAGGAATAATAGTTAAGATCATTTTTCTCTGTTTATGGTGTTATCAATACGTACATATGTCAATAAAAACTGGGTAGGTTAATTCATTTATAAGATTTAGTTTTCAATCTCTCACGGCCACTGAAAACCAAAGTTCTTAATTAAGCATTAGATTTAATTTTACGTCACTTTAATCACAACAACACAAGCAAAGTTTTAATGCGCATGAAATTCTCTAAAATTTTAAAATCTTGTATTTTTTTTTGAAGAAAACAGGACCATATTCATTAAACAAGACTAAAGAGCATACGTAGTTTATACAGAGATAAAGATAAACCAACAAAGACACTGGACCGAGTCATCAAGAAAGTGATCTTGGAAAAGGCAATTTCCAAGAAGAGACTGTACCACCACGAGTTGACCAGCACACACAGGTGCAAACATGGTCGGGTGGTACAAGAAAGAACTCCTTCAAGGGAGTTTGTAAACTGTATCGAGACCGGAAGATCACTCCAAACGGGAGTGGAGAAAGCCGAAACCCACGGTCTCGGGAGAGATTTAGCGTCTAAAACGCTAAAGATGACAAAGTCTGAGTCATAACCCCGTCTTAGGACTACGTACAACACCGACGCAGAAAAAAAATGGAACAAACTTAAGTAAGCCGATCTCCACAGATCCAACACAACAAAAATGTACAAAATGCCTAAAAGAAATTTTAGGCAAAGTGTTGGAAAAGGGAGAGTGGGAGGGAGGAGCATTCCTCCCTCCCAAACCTAACACGACCTCAAAACGACTTTGTTGAAACTACTCAACAAAAGTGCCGGAGGAGAGTCTTCAGGTGCCGGATGCAACTGTCAAGCGTTTACCGAGCGCCGGAGGCTGCCGGACAACCCCTGATCCTCCTACTGTCGGGTCCGCCGGAAGGGGAGTCGCCGGTGAGGGATCCGCCAGACGAAGGCCGCTGGACGGGGGTGCCGCCTGACGGGGAAGTTCGCCGGCACAGGGTTGCCGAAGGGCCCGCCGAACAGGTGAAACCTCCGGCGCGGGTTTGCCGAAGGGAGCCGCTTGACGGGGACGCCGCCGATGAGGGCTGCCGGACAAGGAACCGCCAGCGAGGGTGATGCCGAAGGGGATCGCCGAACGGGGTGCCGCCGGACAGGGTGGGTTCACCTGCACAGTAGCCGAAGGGGCCGCCGGACAAGGGGAAGCCGCCGGCGAGAGATTTGCCGAAGGGGGCCGCCGGACAGGGGGAAAACCCTGGCGAGGGATGTGCCGAAGGGGCCGCGGGACGGGGATGCCGCCGGTGAGGGCCCTGAATCGTCCACCAAAAAATACAACGGAACAGTACCCCGAATTGTCCACTGACCCAAATAATAATAAAGAAAACATTACAAAATTGAACAACAGCTCTTTGTTCTAGACTCTTACACCTTCAAACACAGCAGAGAATCAGCAAAAGGGCGCGGGCATTAGATTTTCACTCTACCCAATGACGACCAAGTCCAACGCTATAAAGAAGTGCAGAACCACGGCCATACATATACATGTAAATGCATACACAGTCTACATACATATATAAATTTATAGACAGAGAGAGAGAGAGAGGGGGTCATCTAGTTCGAGCAAAGCAACAAGTAAAGAAGGGAAAATAGCACCATTTCCATTGGAATCACCGTCTTCTTGTACAAAGATTTGACAGAAAGAAAGGCTTGAGAAGCTAGTTGTCGTCTATGTATATACAAAAAAGCCCATTACATCGGCAAAACTTGGGCTCCACGGAGAGGGAGGAAGGGAGAGAGAGATGGAGGCCTGCTCTTCCTGTGGGACATGGTGTTTCCTTCACACTTTTCCTTCACATGATTGTACACTTCGCCGGAATCAGAGAGGGGAGAAGCACCAAGGCAAGAGAAACCAGAAGGCACGGCACGCAGATAAAGAAGCTCTTCTTGGTCAGATCTGCGAGATGCACCGCCGGTGGCAGGCGACGAAGTGCTTCGCCTGCTGCGTGACCTCCTTCCACGCTGCGCCGATGTCGTCGGCGATGCTCCTGGCGTCCATGGACGCCCCCGACAGGCCCCTCCTCGTGAACCCCACCGCGTAGAGCCCCGCCTGGCCCTTCCACCCGTCGGGGAACGGCCGCCGCGGGAAGCCGTCGTCGGAGAAGAAGCTCGTCTCCTGCATTAATTCGCCGTGGGTCGTCAGATCCGATCGGATCGATAATATCAACGCATCTTCATCATACCCCATCATTAATCCCCATTTCAGTCGTCGGTGCATTCAATTAGCAGGGAAGAACCGGTAGAAGATGAAGCCCCTTTATAACTTCAGAGCTCAGACTAATTATATAACATCTCGGTATTATAGCTTGCAAGGGCACCCAGAGTTTAATTAAGTATAACTTAGGTCAAGACAGTCTGACGGCCATATTGTGGCTCTTAGTATTTTATCTCTCTTCTCCCGTATGCTATAAAGACCAAGATTGCCTTGCAACAGTAATCCAGAACCACTATTATAAGTTATAACCCTAGAAGACGACCATGCCACCCGCCAACTTCCATAACGGCCATGTTCATGCTCCGCTCTGCCCGGCCAGAGAGACAAGCGAAGGAATAAAAGAGAGAAAGTTTGAACTAGTACACATTTTAAAAACTATTTTCTAAAACTAACAACCGAAGATTTTATTTTCAAACAACTAACACAGCTTTCCCCGGAAGAAAAGATCATGAACTCATCAGATTTAATGACTTCTATGGGAAAAAAGAAAATGGAATTATGAAAATCCGGCTTAATTTTAAGGTGAACTCAAAATGTGTATAAAAACGTGCTATTGCTGAGATTCTCGATCACCTTCAGCCAGGAGGCGACGTTGCTGCGGTAGCCGGTGGCGAGGATGACGGCGTCGACTTCGTGGACCTGGCCGTCGTCCAGCTCGACCTTGCCGCGATGGAACTGCTTGATCCCCGGGACGACCTTGATCTCGCCGGATCTGATCTTGCCCAAGGAGCCGATGTCGAGAACAGGGGTCCGGCCCGCCGTGTTCTTGAGCTCCAGGGGGCCGACGGCGGGCCGCCGTATGCCGTACTTCCCGAGGTCGCCGAGGATCAGCCAGGCGAGGAGGAGCAGGATCTTGTCGACCAGCCACAGCGGGAGCCATCTCATGAGCAGCGCCGCCAGCTCGTATGTCGACTTCCCGAGCATCTCCCGCGGCAGGACGTGCACCTGCTCGATCGATCGAGAGCACCGCCGCCGGCCGATTAATTTATCAGGTCATCGGAGAGGAAGAAGAAGACGAAGATCGATCTAATTTTGGGGGTAACACACACACACACACACATATATATATATATATATAGATAGATAGATACAAGCGCTAAGGGGGGTAGCCGGCGAGAGAGAGAGAGAGAGAGAGAGAGAGAGTTTGATTAATTAAATTAATTACCGAGTCTCGAACAACCATGTAGGGGAGGGCTTGGTGGTGGGTGAGGTCGAGGCAGACCTCCATGCCGGAGTTGCCGCAGCCGACGACGAGCACCTTCTTCCCGCGGTAGGCCTCGCCGGATTTGTAGTCGCAGGCGTGGATCACCTGGCCGCCGAACTCGCGGATGCCGTCCATGTCCGGGACGACGCTCTCGGCGTTCTCCCCCGTGGCCACCACCAGCCACCGGCAGATGTACTCCACTTCGGCGACGGCGCCGCCGGAGGCCGCGGGGGCGGCCGTCGTCGTGACCCGCCAGAGGCCGCAGGTCTCGTCGTACTCGGCGGACTGGACGGCCTCGTTGAAGCGCGGGTGGAGGTCGAAGCGGCGGGCGTAGGCCTCGACGTAGTCGATGAACTGCCGGCGGGAGGGGTACTCCGGGAAGTCGTCGGGGAAGGGGGCCTTGGGCAGCTGGCAGAACTGCTTGGGGAGGTGGAGCTTCAGCCGGTCGTAGGTGCGCTTCTGCCAGAGCGAGGCAATGCAGTCGGCGCGCTCCAGGATGACGAAGGGCACGCCGTGGTCCCTCAGGCAGGCGCCCACGGCCAGCCCCGACGGCCCGGCGCCGACGATGATCGGCCCGTTCACCCACACGCACCGCCGCGCGAACAACTCCTCGACGTGGTCCGGCATATGATCAGCCATGGCACAGAAGGAGGGGGGGGGGAGGCTGTGGAGTGATCTCTGCTCGCAGTAGTAGTAAGGCGGTGGCTGGGTGGGCGCCTTTAAATAGGACGTGGTGTGGGGCGGCGAGGATGAAGAACAAGAGAGAGAGAGAGAGAGGGGCATGTGAAGGAGGGGGGAGGTCCATCGTCTCAAATGATGAGCCTGGCAACGCCTTTCTTGCTGGTTTATTATAATATTGTTTGGTTTATTATTATAATATTATTTGGATTTCCTTTTTTTTTATTCGGAGGAGAGATTTTTCTCGGTAGTCTATTCTGATCTTTTAATTTGATTATTATACTCCACCGTTGTTTCAGTTCAGAGGGCCGTTTGATTGGGATTAATTAATACATATGTACGTATAACCCCTCGCCAGACGTCACATAGTTTAGATGTTTTGGTGATGGGGTAAATAGAATTTTTATTATAATAAGGATATGCATGGTTTATGGTAAAATTTGTCGTGAAGAATACTCGGCAGTTATTATATACGAAAGTTTATATATATATATTTTATAGAATGTAGACTCTAGACTGGGCAATAGAAAGATGAGGTTTTATTCTTCTTTCAGCTGTGTGGTCCTGTCTTTTATGGGTATAAATTGACTCCCATCTTTTTTTTTTCATTGTGCTATCTCACCGAACATGATGATTTTATGTTTAAATCTTATTTTTATGTGAAATTTAATAATTCATGAAAATTATTGTGCGACCGAACGCACCCATAAAATTAACTTTAAGTCCTCGTTCTGCAAGAGACTGGATGTTTTGAACCTTACGGGAAAAGTTAGGTGCAATGTCTAATGGGGTGTTTGGTTACGTGATAATCACCATTTTCTTTTTAATTTTTGAAAATTATAATGAAAGTGCTCTCGAACTTGTGTTTGGCACCTGTTTTCGTTTTTTATTTTTAAAACGTTTTGGATGGAATGGGTAACGTAAAAAAAAAAAGTGGTGGAGACCACTTTTTTTTTTGAAAGTGAAACGGCGTCTCCCAGCGAAGCCCTCGCGACCCTCGCGACCCTCACCTCCCGGCGGCGGCACTCTCCTCCTCCTCCCGGCGCTCCTCCTCCTCCCAGCGGCGCGAGCTCCTCCCAGCGAAGCCCTCGCGACCCTCACCTCCCGGCGGCGGCACTCTCCTCCTCCTCCCGGCGCTCCTCCTCCTCCCAGCGGCGCGAGCTCCTCCCAGCGAAGCCCTCACGACCCTCACCTCCCGGCGGCGGCACTCTCCTCCTCCTCCCGGCGCTCCTCCTCCTCCCAGTGGCGCGAGCTCCTCCTCCCGGTGCTCCTCCTCCTCCGCCGGGAGATCGATCGATCAATCGATCAAGCGGGGGTGGTGAAGAATCAAACAGAATATTGCAACGTATCTACAGAAATCTGCACACAAACACGTAGAAGCTCCTCCGATCATGTTCTTCTGTTACTTTATTGACACGGATTTGGCAAACAAGAGATCCTACACCGGAGACCCGCCTTCCTTCATCCTCGAGCGGCGCCGAGAGAGGGTAGATCGTCATCCGGTTGACGAACGGGATCGGAAGAACAAGAGGAGGGAGATCAATGTACGGTCGGGGGCGTCAATGCGGCGGAGGAGAGACCCGAGCAGAGCGCCGCGAAGGGGACGAGCGCGGCAAGGAGCGGCGGGGAGAGGGAGCCCGCCCGGATTTGGGCCGCCGGGGCGCGGGGCGGCGGCCGTGGCGGCGGAGGTTGCCCCGGCGAGGGCGAGGAAGGCGGACGAGGGCCGCCATCGAAGCGAGCGCGAGGGCCCGGGAGCCGACCTTCGCCGCCATCTCCGCCGTGCGCTGATCGACGGGTGCGGAGAGGACAGGCCGAGGCTCGCAGGGCGGGGGCGCTCACCGCTGCGGCGGAGATGAGGCGCGTAATTGAATTTATGAAGTTGATGAATTGAATTTAAAATGCTATCAAACACCTCATTATCATTTTTAAAAATTAAAATATTTTTGCCAAACACATTCATTGTCACGTTTTCACTTTTAAAAATTATCTTATTTGACATTATATTTTAATTTTTTATCATGAAACCTTTTTAAAAATTAAACTACAACCAAACACCCTATAAAAGTTAGGTGCAATGTCTTAAAAATCATTTAATTTTAAATGATATGATACGACCTCTTTTATTTTCGTGGATGACTAGTCAAGATTTTACGTTTCACACTACAAAAAAATATATACAATTTTATGATAGAATTTCATTTTAAAATGAAATATATGATAGCTAAAAATATAAAAGTAGTATGCTTGTAAAACATGATAGCATCCAGGATTAAGGATCATATATATAACTAAAAAAGTGAGGGATCACAAAAAAAAAGACATGCCCCTTTCTTTATCCAAGAAAATTTTTACCATATAATTATATTTTTACCATGATTTTAAACTATCTTTTCTAGACAATTAATTTTTGTCACAAAAAATTATTATAATAAAATCTCAATTTATTATACAACAGTACAATATACCATTAATTAGAGTTAACTATCCTTTTCCTCTGAATTAATCATGCCACCAAACTCACCATGGGGAGTAATGAGATCTTACAAACCCCAAAAATTGAGAGGACCAATATAATAATATTTTGCTAAAATAATGACAATTAATCAAGCGATAAAATAGTGGAATATTGCGGTTACATTGGTGTTTCGTGCAACAGTAATATCTTAGAAATCCTTAAATTATGATGTTGAAAATCTCTTTATCTAATAACCAATATATATATATATATATATATAGAGAGAGAGAGAGAGAGAGAGAGAGAGAGAGAGAGAGAGAGAACTATTGCTTAATCCACCAAGGACCCGTTTAGAATAAATTTAATTTACAGGAAAACTCAACTTATGTATAAAATTAATAATAAATTGCATTCATCTTTAAATTGATTATATATCAAAGGGGCAAGTGGAACTTTAAAATAAGTAGATAATTAATAAGCTGTGCTCTAGTGGGGCTGCACATCTCAATCCCCTACTTGAGCCCGGCAGTAATCAGGTGGAAGCCAGCCACGCTAAGGGCAGACCCCTAAAACCAAAGGCCCCCCTAGTTTCCAACTTCACCTCAATCTCGTGTTGTCGCCAGGATCCGTGGGCAAATACTTAGCACGAGTGTATGCATACGTGCAAACTCCGGCCATAGTCACAATTTCGTGATTAATTAGTAGGTTGTTAGATTGTACTATACTTTTACATCAAATTTTTTTAAGAGAGATTTTTGACCGATCACTATTATTTTACATCTTGAAAGAGATTTTTTTCTAGATAAGAGAATGGGGATATTATTTGTTTTTTTGTGTGGTCCCAGCTCACTCTTGTCTTCGGTTATATATATGGTTCAATCCTTTGTTTTGTTATCACATGGTTATAATTAATACATAGACGAAGATGGGATTTTTTTTTTAGTTATACACATGGTTCATCACTTGATTTGTTATCATGTCTCTCCAAATACCACGATTTTATGTCTCTGACTGATTTAGATTTTATTTTAATACAAAAATAAAAAAATATTATTGTGCAATCAATCAGACAGGTTATTAATTAGTGCTTAATTATCCTTGGTTGATTTGCATGGATCGATCCACCCAATATATGATTCTTAGATTTTGATATTTTTAAACATTTTTTATTTGATTTCGATAAAAACCAATGATTCGAAATCTATTAATGCATCATGTTTTGACAACTTACCCCAAAAAATTAATTTTGTAGGTTCACGAACGCCTATACATACATGTACACGTGCGGACAACTACGATCTAATTGAATTTCGTGATTTTTGGAATTTAAATTATTTTATTTTATTGTAATAAAGACCAATTGTTTTACAAGCTGTTATTAATACGACCTAAAAAAGAATGGGATATTTTGGTGTAGCTTTATCAGAATCTTATTCCTTATTTCTATTTTTATGATTTTGATAATATTTAAATACATATCGCTAAGCATAATATTCCAGTGAAATATAAACAAATAAATTATAAAATACGGTACATAAAGTGATAATACAGGTTCACCGAAACATTTGAAGTGATTAGATTGAATCTAAGTAATGATATGATATTTATTTATTCTTAAATAAACTAATATAATCTAACATATACGTAAAATTACTAAATTACATTCGGAATAAAAATAGAACATTTAAGTAACCAAATCAGAATATCTTGGAAATCAAAATGTTAGAAAGCTAGTTCTGCCATTAAATTCGAGATTCCACAACAGGGCTATTTTGCTGGAGCATTTTCAAATCAGAAAAAAAAGTAAAATATTTTAGTAAGTTTTCTCACAGCACATAGTATTAGATTATGTTAAAAGTAACATATTTAGTACGTTAATCATAAGATAACATACAATTTTTTTTTTAAAGATATCACATCCTTTTATAATCGACTTCTAAAAAGGATATCCGATTTAAACCGTATTTCGATCCAGTACCCGATAAGCACTCAGACCCGAAATAAAAAGATGTTTTTGTCTAACTTCAAGCATGAAATGGAATTGGGCCTAGCCTATCAAACTTTTGACTTTCCAAATTAATGGGATTCTGAGTTGCATGAGAAAAAAAAATCTAAGATATTCATGTTTGATGAGATATGATAACCAACAAGAAATTAAAGAAAATATACAACTAAAAAAAGCAGGGGACGACAGGTAAAAGGGAGGATCTAACCTTTTGTTTGATCAAGAAGGGATTCTCTATAAATATATATATATATCGTAGTGATTGCTAGATATTATAAAATGAGAGTCAATATGATCTAGATGGTTTAAATGCACATGAAGAAATAACTTTGAATGAAAAAAATCTACTCCAACCCCAAATTAATTGAGGTTAGGACTTGACTTGAATTGGGCTTAGTTGAACTAACTTCGAGAGCTGTTTTTTAGCAATTAGTTTTGTCATAAAAGTAAATTTCTTAACAAAAAACCGAAGCACCTCATTAAGTGATATGGATGTTAGGAAGTTGAAATTTGGATAGATTTGCAAAGCATGATACTAATGTGGCGTTTGATTAGACTTAATCTGAAAATCTTAACTCTTAATTTTAAGTCTAACTTCTTAATAAGTGGTAAAAAAGTACTTAATTTGATTAAGACATAAGTAATTTTTCTTGTTTGATAAAAAATCTGAATCATCTACCTAATCTTCTTAATTAACATAAAACGACTAAATATTCATGAGTTTCCTCTTAAACATGGAAGATGAGAAAGAAAAAAATATTCATTGTTCTTTCAAGTAATAAACAGTGGATAAAATAGACAAAAAAATCTATATACAGGGAATTTATACTCTTCATAATTTTTATTAAATGTTAATTTGTATAAAAATATTTTAAATAGATTGTCAAATTAAATATTTTTGAATTATTTTAAATAATAATATAAATTTTAGAACAAAATATTCTATTTAATAAATTTATAATGGAAGAGAGAGAGAGAGAGAGAGAGCTAATACGTGGAATGATCCACTATCAGGACATCGTTGATGGGCCTGCACGTTGATGCAGTCCATCTTCGGGGCATTCAACCACTGAAATAGAAAAAGTGACATTTTTTATCTGAACAGGTAAGAGCTTTTTAAGACATAAGTGGTTCGGTCAGACCTTACTTCAGAGAGATTCTCAAACACATGAGAATGTCTAAACTCTGACCGAATCAGAGTTTAGACCGTATTTCAGTCTAATCAAACAAGGCCTAAGTCACTATCCCCAAGCACAACTTTCTTTTCTTTAACAAAGTCTGAATTCTAAGAAATTAAGCATTGTTGATAGTTTTGGTTGTGTGTTAGTTTTACATTTGATATGTTAAACTTGGTCTAAATTTGAGTATGAGCTGAGTAGCCCGAGTTCACTTATGCAACTTATTTAATAGTTTTTAATTGACTCTATATAACTACAGGGTACTCATAATTTAGTTGTTTGAGAAAATTAATGAAACAATCAATTAAATACTCGATTAAGTAATTATCTAAGTACCTAAATAAATTGAACATGAGTTTTATTGAGTTAAGTCATTAATTAATCAAACTTTTATTCAAATATACTCATTTTATGTTGAATCGAGCCCAGCTATTTGTCCAAGTGTTTTAAGCACATTTTCATGAAACTTTGTGAAGATGCTGATATTAGTTATATATGTGTATATATGACTTGATATAACTCCAACATTTTAACCAAACATAAAGAATGGACCGAAAAGAAAGTCCATTTTTTTAATTTGTGGTCCATCATCATAGCCTAAACAAGATGAAAAAATAGCATCCTCTCATCATCATGGGCACAAATATCTTCATATTATCTTGAACAACTTGCATGGAAGTGTTGAATAGTGAAAACCAACGATTCTCTAATGTTGCTAATACTGCTATGACAAAGGGTGAGATATTGGTGGTGACAACATGGTAAACAACATCACAAAAGGATAACATCTTTATCTCACCCCTAAAAATCAAAAAGTATAAAGAATGACAAATTTATCCTTCTCAAGTAGGTTGTGATATTTCCTTCCACTTGCATTGTCGCCAATCTCCGTCACTGGCCACCGTCTCTCGTAGTGCCACTGCCTATGACAGTGCACCCACAACATGCCATTGAAACTGATAGACAACAAAAATTATAGAATAAGCCATAGTTGATTTAAGTAATCTTAGAATGTAGAGAATATGCTTTGTAATTAGCAATTGCCCATATACATCATTGTATTTGGCATTATATTATAGTGTGTAGTGCGTCATTGCACACTAGATATCTATATATGATGAAATATATTTTAGGCAGAGATTCTTTCTGCCCAATTTTCACTTCTTCTATTCACTTTAGTTACTCTTTGTCTAGCTTTGTTTCTCTCAGATTCTTGTTACATAGAAAAAGGACATCCATCTGTGAAGCTTAATTTGGTACTAGAGTGATGGACGAATCGTCAGTTATCTCACTAGCTAATGCTTCCGTGTTTGGTATCACTCCCATGTTTCTATTTACTACCTTTTCCTAATTCATTTCTCTTTCGAACATCTCTCATTACATTTTTGTCAAGCTTAATAGCGAAAACTATATAATTTGAAGAGCTTAGTGATAGAAATGTATGTCTTACAAGCCAATCATATATGATATGATTCGACATTTCTAAATATATCTTATTCAATTAATTAGGCAAATCTTCATTATAAGCTCTTATTAGATGCGAATATCATAATGAAATCCTTGATCAAATACAATGATGATTAAATCATGATGAGATCATGATAATGAGATTGATCATCTAAAGGTATTTGATCTAAATGTTCCTAGTCATAGGATACTTGAGACGGGACATCAAGGATCCAGATAGACTAGTTTATGTGATATCTTCTCATGTGATGAGGATGACCGATCTCATTGGTCATTAGTGTGGAGACACTGAGATACACATACAGGTGCTCAACAGTTGAATGAGTTCACTGAACTGACCAATTTAGAAACCCTGAATGATATCTTACCGAACTGTCAATCAGGGTTTTCTATCATCACGGTTGCATGGTTGGACCTTTGACCTGAGTCGCCAAAGATACCTTGTTGGGTGGAACTTGTGCTTTGACCATTGACTTATGGATCATCGTTTAGATGGTCCAGTATAGCGATGGATTCGGTACAAGGAAAACCTAATGGAGGCAATTGAGCGAACAACAAGGGATCGTCCACTCTCGGTAAGTGAGAGTGAATGTCTTATGGGATAGTACTCTAAATCCCTGGCCAGGGTCCAGGGTAGATAGGATAATTGAAAAAGGAGTTTTTCAAATGATCCAATTCTAAGTACAGGATCCTATAGAGTCGGTACACTAAGGAGTTGACAGTCGATGCCGTACTCCTTTCCGACCGGGACATTGGATGGATGAGGCTTTATATCCATGTGGTAACTAATGATGGAAAGGCTCAATGGAGATGAGATTATCCCCATAGCCATTTGGGATCATGGGATGGTGCTTGTACCCTTCATGATCGGTAGGCCGATTAATCTGTTATCGGATAACGGATTTAATTAAATTAAATAGAATTGTTCTATTTTATTTAGGCCTCAACCAAATAGGCCTAGTGAGTCACACACATAAGGACTTATCCATATGTACAAGGGCAAGGACATAATTTATAGAGATTTTAGATTTTTATGAAAAAATTCATAATTCTCTATAAATACTAATAGTTTCAGCCAAACTCAATCAAGCCAAGGGTGAAAACCATGTCCCTAACCTCCTCCCTACCTTATCCTCTCTCTAGAAGGTGTCAATGGTCGATGGAGCTCCGTTCGGGAACAGTTCTCGAGGCCGACGCGAAGGGAGAACCTACTGTGGATGAAGTTCGTGTGGATACTGCTAGAGATCTGACACTTGAATGATTTGAAGAGCTTGAGAAGCTCATCTCCTTCCTCTCAATGGGATTATATGAATCTCTATCAGGTATATTCGAACCTGATTTGATCGGTTTTCGTTTTTCATCATTCGGTTCCGATTGAGACAGATTCTAAAAGAACACATAGGAATCATCGCTTCCATTGCACCAAATTTTTATGGACGATTCCTTACACATAGTTCGTCTAATTTTTAAACACTTATAAGCTTATGAGACTTGTAGATGGAAGCATTCCATGTCCACCTTATACAGTACTCACTTTGTCTAATTCATTGATGAAATTTTAAATCCAAATGTAGAGATCTAGAAATAATATAATAGGTTAGTGATGATTGTTCTTATATCTTTTGTCTCTGAATATGTTTTACCTTTAGTCATCGGTCACAATATCTCAGCTAGAATATGGAAGGCCATTGCAACCACTTACACCAACACTTCCAAGGCAAGAGTTCTTCAGCTGCGGCTCCAACCGTAACTAGCGAAGAAGGGATCAACAAAAATCCGTGAGTACATTCAAAAGGTTAAATACATATTGAATTCCTTTGTTGTGACATTGGATCTAGTCTCTTCTAGTGACATGCTCTTATGTATCGTTGAAAGTTTGGGGCTTGAGTATGATTCATTTGTGACTTTTATCACTATCAGAATAAATGGATGCTATTAGTTAATTGATGATGTTCAAGACACGTTACTTAATTAGAAGATTTTTCTTCAAAAGCAACATCAGACTGTTAGTGAAATTACTGTCCATTTAGCTTAAACAAATTTGAATTTCTCACAGTAACAACAAATTATAGAGGTAACTCAGGAAGAAGACGATGATAAAAGAAAAGAAATAGAGGTCATTTTTGGTCCGATCGTAGTGGTTTTAACAAGTATTAACATGGTCAATATGAAAACAACACTCAGGGTAATTTAGTACCAATTTTGATAGGAGTCAAAATGTTAATCAGAATTCGGTTAATAAATGTCAAGTATGTGAAGAAGAGGACATGTTGTATTGCAATGTTGGAAGAGAAATGATGTTACTTTCAGAAACACATCAAATTCTAACAATGGTCAGTTCAAAAACACAAACAACAATCAATTTTATTTTATCAATTAAGCAACTAGTAAAAATCATGTAAATACTATCACTAAACCAAATTTGTATCTAGACTTTGAAACCAGTAATGATATGACACCCGAGATTGAATTATTGAGAAATATAGCTCTATATATTGGATGTGATGAAGTGCAGGTGGGCAACAGTAAAGGCATAAACATATCTCATTTGAGAAATTCAAATTTTTATTCATTCCATCTCAAGAATGTTTGACATATTCCTTGCTTAATTAAAAATATATTATATGTATCTTAGTTTACTAGAGATTATAACATCTATTTTGAATTTTTTCTCACATACTATTTCGTAAAGGACGTCAAGACTCAAAATATTTTATCTCAAGGCAACAATGTTAATGAGCTATATTGCATATATTTCAAAGCTATTGCTTCACTTGTGGCACTTTTAACAAAGTCTATGACAACATGTCATTAGTGTCTTGGTCACCCTGCTCTTAGAATTTTTGTCAAGTTCTTAATAGGCATAGAACGTCATATAGTTCAAATAAGTCTTTCTTTTGCTCTCATTGTGTTGTAATTGAAAGTCATCAACCATATTTCCCATTGTTGTTTCAGTTGCGATGCAGCAGTTGACACTTGGGGCCATCTAGATGACACCTCAAGCAGGAGGTTGTAGATTCAATCTTGTGCCACACACAACATATCTAATGCCTCAAACCATTGAGGAACTATTCAAAAAAATATTTTCCATTGTCTACTTATGTTTCTGAATATACATTTGAGTTGATTACCTCATATGTATGAGGTTCTTCCTCTCATATTAGCAATAATGGGTAATGATACTATGTGACATTCATAGACCATTTTAGTCGCTATTTTTAGCTTTATCCCATTGCCTCAAAGAGTGAAGTGTGTATTCTATTTTTCTACATTTTAAACATCAAGTTGAGAATCCTTTCTTTAAAAAAATAAAATACTTTCAAAGTGATTGGGATGATGAGTTTGGAAGCTGTCAAAATTATTTTTCAAGTCATGGGATTATTCAAGAATTGCTTACCGATATATGTACTCATAACCAAATTGGCATACCAAAAAGATAATATAGACACATTATTGAGACATGCTTAACCTTGTTAAGCAATGTTGGCTTACCTTACTTTTTTTTGGAATGAGGCAACCTCTTGTGTGTAAACACACAAATTTTGACTATTTGAGGAGTTTAAGATCCATATTTTCTTAAGAGATACTCGAGTTTTTTGATAAACAAGCCGAATTTCCGAAAAAGTGGCTAAAACAAGCTCGGAAGCATAATGTGACCCCAGGCGGGTCGCCTGGTGACCTACCAGACAAGTCGCCTGGTGACCCCGGGACTGAGTCACAACCCGGTTCCCACCTAAACTTGACAGGTCTGACTATGGTAGGTGGGTATTTATATTAGGTCATGTACGAAAACGTCTCGGTCAACGGGTCGCCCAGTACTATAGCGTATGGACTGACCAAAGTGACCCACGAGCGGTGCATGCCCGACCGGGCAACCAGAAATCACTGTACGAATGTCTCATTAGCCAGGATGCCTGCTATAGTAGCAAGCTCAGTCGGGCAAGTGATTGACTTTCGACACACGCGTATTTAATGGCATTTATGATTTTACAGGTGACACATTTGGTAGGCCACATTCTGTTCTGTTTGACATTTTTTATTCCTAAAATGTCGTTTTACCTTTTTGCCTATAAAAAGAGACCTCTTGACCATAATTTCAAGGGTTAGAATGCTGAAAATGTTCCAAGCCCCCAAGAGAGTCCTAGAGAGCAGAAAGCCATCTTTATCCTCCAAGTTTTATTGTAAGAGAGTTTGAGAGCTTCCCATCCCATGAACCTCCATAAACCAATGTTTCCCACTCCATTTCTTCACTGACATTCATTTTGAAACTTCTCAAGCTCCTACATTGGAGGGGAGATCATCATCCACATCTTAGGGACTCTTAGGGGTCATCATCAAGCCTTGAAGGCCGTCCGAAGACGTCATGAGAGCATCCGGGAGCAATTGACTTCTAGAGTAGTATGTGACCCACCTACCAGGTTGCCTAGTGACCCGCCTGCAGGGTCATCCAGTGACCCGTTTGCCAGGTCACCTAGTAACCCATTTTCCAGGTCACCTGGTGACCCATCTATCCGGATGCCCATGGTTTTAGATAGCCATTTTTAGAGTTGAAATTAACCCATTTTTATTCTCCTATCTCTTTGCATTACTTTATTTCTACGTTTTCCATCTTAGATCATCATGTTTGCATGCATATTTTAGCTTAATCATAGTATCTTTCATCACCCAAAAACACATAAAAGGGAGGTTAGGAGTCATTCCCAATCCGGTTAATCCAACTCCTTTTATGATTTTAATTTATTTTATTTGCAAGATGCTTCACTTTCTTAGTCCTAATCCACCTTCACATGTTTTGTGACTTACTTGATTTTGTAGGAACAACTAATTGTGTTTCATGCTCTTGCTCCTCGGCCGGCCGAGAAGGAAGAAGATGGAATTCACAATCTCCCAACACAATCTCTTCACTTAGGTATGTTTTGTCATTTAATACCATTGTTCTCCTCCTTCATTTACTTTTGGAGCCCGCGGCTCCTGCGACCACAACCCCACAACACCGGCTAAACCAAAAGAGGAGTGGGGCTCAATTCTAGTTAGGAGACCGACTCAACGGGGGCGTTCACATTGTGCTATGTATTTGATCAATTGATTATCTACAATGGTTTTGCACAAGCATAACCTTATGAGAAGTTATTTGGAAAGTCATATGACTACAAGTTTTTACCCACATTTGGCTATGCTTGTTACCATAAAGGGTACAATGCTATTTGCCTAGAACATACATGCTTTAAATTGCTAGAAATGTTATATTTTACAAGAATACTTTTTGGTACAAGATTCTTAGAAAATCAGTCATAAATAACACTGCTACTTCTTTCTTGATCTTGTCCATTCCTGTTACTTATTTAGTTGCTTCCATTACTTCTGGAGAATCAAACAATCAAATAGTTTTAGAAACTGACAAATCAAAGCACACTTTGCTTGTCACACCTATTTTAAACGAGAATAAAACCATGTCATCTACATCAAAGTCTATAAGTTATTTATTTTCCTCACCTAATGCTAGTTCTGATAATCATCCAAGAAAATTTTAATTAATTTGGGAGATCATGGCAAGAATAGAATTGGCAATGCAAAATTAGCATAGTAGATATACTCTTCGCAGTTGAGAGATAAATAGATATCAAACCCACATGTTTCAATATGGCATATAAGTACTAGTCTTAGAGTAAAGAAATGTCTGAGGAGTTCTCAACCTTGCAACATAATGAAACTTGGAGTTTAGTTCCTCCTTCCCTTAATGTTAACATAGTTGAAAATGGATCTACAAGTTGAAAAGAATGTCAAATGGTACTATAGCAAGGTACAAGGCACAGTTGGTAGCCAAGGCATACACCCAAGAATTTGGAATTAATTTTAATAAAACATTTAGTCTGGTTGTTAAACCATCCACTATATGTATGTATATTTTTTGTTATTGTTAGTTTTTAGTGAGAAATCAAGTAATTAGATATCAACAATACCTTCTTGCATGGAAATCTAAAAGAAGAAAGTTATATGTTTCAACCTATGGCTTTATAGACAAAACATAACCCTATTATGTTTGTGAATTACACAACTTTATATGGCCTTTAACAGGTTCGGTGAGCATGGTTCTTCAGGCTATACTCTCATTTACTAACAGTTGGGTTGAGTTTAAAGCATTAAAGTGTGATATTCATTATTTATGTATTGTCAAATTGGTGTTACTATATATCTACTCATATACGTTCTTGACATTAATATCACTAGAAACATCTCTAAAGTTGTGAAATGTTTGATTAAAAGTTTAGCAAAAACTTTTTCTAAAAGATCTAGGTGACTTAAACTTATTTTTAGACATACAAGTTTGTAGCACTTAAATCAACAACAATGTATATTGGATATATTACATAAAACTCAACTTCATGATTTCAAGCCTCTTTCAATTCCTATGCCGGCAAGAACTATTGTCTCTTAGCATGATGGGGAACCAATTTCTTATCCAGCCTTATACATAAGCTTAGTAGGTTCCCTCTAATATGTTACCATAACCCTGTTGAATATTGCCTATGTATAGTAAATAAGGTATGTCAATTTATGTTTTTACCAACTAACAACCATATGATAATGGTATAAAGATTTTTTTGCCACTTAAAGGCTACATAGTAGTATGGTATACATCTTAGACCCACATAATTTAACTTGAATATCTTTACAAATACAGATTGGGTTGGTTGTCTAGATGATAGAAGGTCCACTTCTAGTTTTGGGATTTATTTAGGTTCCAACTTGATAACATGGTCTACAAGAAAACAACATATCGTAACTCAATCTAGCACTAAGGTTGAAATGCGGTCGATGACAGTAGTTATAACTGAATTGTTGATTGTTTACTTAATTAAAGAACTGTCGATTCATCTTAGGTTGTTCTAACTATCTGGTATGACAATATCTCAACTATCTACTTGACAGCAAACCTAGTGTTCAAATCTCGAACTAGGTATGTCAAAGTTGACTTTCATTTTATTATATAACTAGTTCTCACTAAGCAACTGTGGTTAGACATATTGCTAATAATGATTATATTGTTGACATCTTTATGAAGCCCCTTACAACACTTCAATTTGAACATTTAGAGGCAAATTGAATGTGTGTGTCATGTTCAACTTGAGGGGGCATAATAGATCAAGGAAGGTGGGGTCGGGAGTCGGGACCGGGTCGGTTTGGCCCCAAACCGACCCGGGTCGGGACGGGGTCGGCCCGGGTCGCAAAAAATAATAATAAAAAAAATAAAAATGGGGTCGGGGACTTGGGGTCGCGACCGGGTCGGTCGGCCCCAAAACCGACCGGGTCGAGTCCGGGTCGCGACCTGGGTCGCGACCCGGCGAACCATGTAATAGATAACAAAATTATAGAATATACTCTAGTTGATTTAAGCATTCTCAGAATGTAAAGAAAATGTATTATAGTTGGTGATTGTCCATGTACAATGTTGTATTTGGCATTATATTACAATGCGTAATGCCCCACCATACATCATATATACATGTATGTATATGACGAAATACACTTCAAGCAGAGATTCTTCTTGCCTAATTTTCATATCTTCTGCTCATTTCAGCTCCTCTCCGCCTTGCTCTACTACTCTCCGATTCTTGTTGAACAAAAGAAGGTCAACCATCTTTGAACCTCAATTGAAACACTCAATTCGCACTTCACAAGAAGGCTAGAATTAAAAATTTTGAGTGAGTAGAAAATATTTAGAAATATTAATGGTAACAACTTTAAGTCTAAAAATTGGATTTCTCAAATGGTGGCTTATAAAACTAATTAATTTAAGGGTTAAATTTGGGATTGAAAGTTGAAAACCGTAATATAAGTTGTTATAAATCTCCATGTGACAGAACTCATAAGAAAAAATTATGGTTGCATACGTAGAGACATGATAGAAAAAATATGTAAAGGGATAGCATCTTCAACAACATATGTTGAAGCCATCAACAATACCTTTTTGCAATAGCTTTTGAAGTTTTGGCAATGGCTTCCAATTGTCACCATTAACCCTTTTTCTTCAAGTGCATTTTAAATTTTTATTTGGTCATTCAAATAATTTTAACACTACTAATATCAAGTCTAAGATAGCTATAGGGATATTTGGTTGCATGATATTTTATATATATTTTTATGATAACATTTTTTATGAAAACTATGTATCATAGACACACTAAAATGGTCCAATCACATAGTCAAAAACCTTATTATATCAGATAGCATTGTGATTTCCCATCAAAGGTCAATCATATTCTCATATGAGTTGCAAATACTACACACCAGGGCACATGCAGTAGGCCTAGGGGCAACCTGGCATGAATCTTGCTGCCCTCTCTCTCACAGAAATTAAACTTTTGTTTTGCTTTTGTTTAATTGTACCTCTTCATCTTCACATGTTTGTCCTCATGCAACATCATACCATCATTAGCCTCTAAATATATGTGTCCCACCCAATGGAGCATGTTTCAAAAAGTGATGATCTTCTGCCATATCTTCACAAGGACCGAAGAGATTTTAGGATGAGATTTTCTGTGGTTGCCTGAGACATGTCGGTCTCGAGGTGGTGCTTTAATAGATGTGCTGGCTAGGGGGTGCCACTTTTCGTGTTTTCTTCACCATTTCTCGTTCCCTAATGCCCCCTTTTGCAAATTCCCACTATTTGCTTCTTATTCACATATCATAAAACACCAAAAAAGGGGTTATGACCTCTTCTCCACTAGGTTCGCACTGATTTTTTTGACTTTTATGTTTATTTCTTTTGCAATGATTGCACTATCCACATAGTTCTAATCCTCTTCCAACTTTTTTCTTGTCTTTGTGTAGTATAGGTAAAAAGAGCATTTTCGGGCTCTTCTTTCTCAACTGACTAAAGAAGGAGAAACTAGGATCCACACATTCTACCCTACTACACATGTCAATTTTTTATTTACTTATATTTGAAACCCCACGGTTCCTGGTGACTACATATCTGTATCACACACCATCCTCATTTTTTCTTCTCTCCCCTTCTCTTTTTCCACATGACTTGAACCGGTCCTTCGGCAACCAAGTGACTTTCTAAGGGTTGAAAGTCTAGGGATTGAGGTGTGTGTGAAATGAAATGAAGAGAGCGGGACCTAAATTCCAAGTCTACATCTATATATGGCAACCATGGTGGGACTTTAGCTCTTGCTCAAAAATTTGCTCTCGATTTTTTTCTACATAAACAACATTTTGTCCCTGATGCACTCATTCCTAGGCACATCCACTTGAAAGGGCCTAGGACCTAGGCGGATTTTTTGAACCCTGAGAGCTTCTCTTTTCTTTTCGATTCCCATATGAATCATTGCATATTTTTAGTGTTGTTTACTACTTTACTACCTTTACGTCCAATCTCGTCATCTGTCAACTTGTGATCACTCTTGATTTTGTGAAGATTTGGGGTCCCCCCCTCTATAGATTGAGGTGTCCATTAAGAAAAGAGAAGAGAAGAGAAAGGAGCACAACCACGTTGCTTAAACTCTAAGAAGAAAGAGGAACATCTCCATCTTCCTTCTTTCTTCTCTTCCCCCCTTCCTTCTTCCCTTCCAACACCCGCATGTTTATGCACTAACGCTAACACCACATGCACCTCTCACAGGGTGGCTCATCGACTCCCAACAATGTCGGAGTTGCTTCTAGCTCCATTTCTTGGTTTTTGTGCCCCTTCATGGCCCTTTTGAAGGTCTTGGGGATTCTCTACATGTGCCAACATCCACCATAGTCATCGGAGAATTTTCAATGGGAGCCGATCAAGTGGAGAAAGCTTAGATGACCCCTTATACACTCACTAGAACGCTTATATGCCGCCATCCCCACTGCATATGTCAGTCCCCCAAGTGTATACATCATGGAGTAGTTTATTTCCGTTCTTTTTACTTATTTTCATGTTTAGCATTTAATTCTGGCCATTTCATGTTATTTGTTAGCATTTCTCTTATATGCATGCATGCATAATTATTAAATGAAAAACAAAAAAAAGGTTGGGAACCCCACCCCGAATCTAGTTAGTATCATTCCCTCTTTTGGTATTACCTTTTTATTTAGAATAGTTACTATGCTTCTTTAAAACTAATCTAGTGTCACTTTTTTCTTCATCTTGTTCGAAGGTGTATTAGCAGAAAATAAGAAAACAAAATTAGTAAGCCTTCAAGCTCTTGTTCCTCAGCCGATTGAAGAGTGAGAAGGCAGAATCTTACAATTTTTTGCTAAGGAAGTCAATCCTTTCATCCATTTCATAGCAACCCTTTTCTATTTGGCACCCCATGCATCTTCTTTACATTTGGAACTCATGACTCCAACCATACTCATACACACTATCATCACTTCGCATCTTACAAATGCCCCGCTTCTGTGTGGGGCCCGACAATCAGTGCTTACATGCAAAAGGGGGTATGTCTAAGAAGATATTCTCTCTAAAAATACATAGGTTCTTGTGACGATTAACAAATAGCCTTTTGAATAAATTTTATTGTAAAAATAAATTTTCTAAACAAACCAATTTATCATGCAAACAAACACCCATGAACATTTTTCCTTAGCTATGAAAATGTAGTTTCATTGACCATGGGTAACATCTTTTCTAGATGAGAATTAATGATGAATCTTCTTTCGAAATAATTATAGAATTTGAACACTTTTTCTTTATGCCATAACTATAAAGTCTATAGATACTTGTTGTCTTCAGTAATTCCGGTAGTGTACCACCAAAAAGATCTCAGAGAGATATTCAAATTTAATGAAAATTACGTCTTCGTTTGAGGCTATATCTGCAAATTACATATATATGTGTGTATGTATGTACGGACTTAATTCAAATGAACCAATAAAAAAACTTTTGGCATCTCATTTGTTCAATTGCCAGCAAAACCATCTTTTTCTCTGTATATATATATATATATGCTAATTAAATATAAGAAACAATTTTTTCGTACGTTGCCATGCACATGGTGTCCAATGATGCTTAATTTAACTGACCAGGCAGTTTAAAAAAGATTCTACATATTCATTCAAACAAATAGTTAGAATATCATTGGTGTTCATATTAATGGGTGAATAAGAAGTTACTATGTAACAGCTTGTTTGGTAATACTATTAAACATTTTTATCATTATTAAATTTAAAATTAGTAATATCGATGTAAATCATAGAAAGATTTTTTGATCATTAGTATCAATTAATCTTATATATTTGTTATATACATTCCTGTTCGGTGCTGTGTCCTGATGGGTGGACATGCCCGCAGGCATCCAAGTGTGTGGGTCAATTAGAAGATAACACATAATTTCATTGAGGAAACAAAATGTAATGAATTAAATAGTTAATCTTTAATCCACAGTTCTCACTTTCATGTGATCAACTGTGTCTTAAGCAGTACCTCGTGACGATCGAGCGGGGACTCGATTATTCGACAACGTGTAGCGCAACACACGGCACAGCGTAGACGCACAGCACATCTTCGGCCACCAAACCACTGCGACAAAAGAAAAGAAAAGAAGAGATGAGGTATGGTGCCTTCAAAGAGCGCAATCACACGACGGCACAAGTGAGTGAGCCATGGCCCCGTCTCATTGGCACTGTCCGGAACTCCTGCTGGTTGCCAAACCAAGTCAGGCCCACTCTGTATATGTGGGGTTGGTTGTCACACCCATAAAGCTAGCAAGAGGCGTGCTATTTATTTTTATCATAAATCTAAAAGGCATTTTTTGGTTCGTGACCCCCAAGCTCATGTGATCAACGGCAGCTTTACGGCTTTAGGGGTTGATTGAGAATACTTGGCTTCTCTAAAGTCTAAACACTTGGAGACAACCTCCGAGGAACTGCATGCTGTGTGGTGCACCGGTTCACGCTAGGCTGGGGGATCACACAAGTTGTTAGAACAATTTCATATTAGATATTATAACAAAAAAGTTCATCAAACTATAAGTATATACATTATTTAATCTTCTGATATGATCAATGGGAGGCAAGATAAATTGACAAAACTTGTTAAAAAGAGTGTTTTTCAATCATTACAAAATATATTTTTATAGAAGATTCATTCTTACATATATAAAAAGGGGAGACCCATCTCTTTTTTTTCTTTATGGCCGCCTCCACATTTTAGAGTTATATATATATGCATGGTCCCCGGCCGGCCACTAGATGATCTTTTTGTTACATGCATGTCTCACCAAAACGTACATGATAATTTTACCTCTTTAGTCATCTTAAAATTTATTATAACATAAAATATTTTCATGAAAATGTAAAAAAAAAAAGTTATTGTGAAACAAACACCCCCATCAACAGACTTCTTATAATACCTAACATGAGATTATTCTAAAATATCCCCTCACAAGTGTAGACATATATATAATTTTTAATTGGGTTATGTCACCTAGATCAAAACCTCGTAGCTAGCTACACATAAAACTAAGACTTAATCATGGGTTTTGGCACCGATTTGAATTTATCAGATTGTCTAACTCAAATATATATATATATATATATATATATATATCGAAGACTACATATGAGCAAAGTGATCGAGCACTATTTATATCTTGGTATACTCTTCTTCTATAATACCCAATATAAGATTATTCTTACATACCTGTACCAGTCGATCATCTCTCGCGCTTTGGAGTGAAAGGCTATATATCAAATATGCTTGCTTGCCGATTACCGACTAGTGAACTTCGTAGGTGAATAATATAAAGAACAAAATCCCGCGCCCCCTCTCCACAATCACGCGCTAGCTAGCAAGACGTCAAAAGGAGCGCAATTTCCGATAAAACTGCGCATGGAAATGAAAAAGAAGCAGCATGCTCAGCCGGCCGCTGGTGTCCTCTTCTTCTCCGACGCTCGGCTTTGTTCTGTAGTAAGTGGCGGTGGTCGGAGAGGATCAATAACCCTATATATATATTCTGCTGTTGGTGGCATGTGCACGAAGAAGCCGACCCGGCTGCTACATTCTCTCCTTTTGATGCATTCTCTCTGCGTGCTCTCTTGAGACTTCACTACTAGCTGGCCTGCTTCGTCGTCCTCTCGAAAAAGCTAGCTAGAAAACCCTCGAGGGATCAGAAGCATGTATGTATATATGCGGAGAGATAATCTTTATAAGAACGTCTCTAAGATGAGGGGGAGGGGCTGTCACCTAGATAGCTCCCAGCTTTCTCCCCCGCCGGGAGTGGAGTCCGATCATCACCGGTGGGGCTTCACCGGGTATACAGGCTATAGGTCTGAGACCCATGCATGTTATTATAATGTTGTTGGCCTGGTCAGACTAGCTAATTAGATGTGCAGAGACCAATTTACGTTGGTGCGTTTCCCGTTTGATTTGGTTTGGTCGCCAATGGCATATTATCATCAAATATCATAAATTTAATTACCAAAAATAGTATTATAAAATTGACACGGCAATTTAAATTACATATCATTTTCTATGAGTAGGTGAAAAAAAATTGTAAGTTTGACGGAGAAGCGAAGAATTAGCGTGATAATATTATTGAAGATTGCGGTAGAGAATTTGTAACTTCTTGATTCGTGGATATGTTAAGAGATTAGATAAGTGGATCACTAAAAGTCATGGTTAATTATCTTTCAGATGTTGAATTAAAAGAACTTCAAAGTTGATATACTTGTTGGGATTAGTTTTAGGATAGGTGACCTCTGAAAAATTGTTAAATAGTGTGATTGTTGGGTTAATTTTGGCTGATTTAATCGTCACATAAGATATCAGAGCATGACTATGAGTGTTTGATGTGTGATATGTATTGTGTGGTCTCGATGAGAACGTGAAATATTTAAGGAGATAGAATGTAATATCTTAGTTTGTGAATATATATGTTAAGAGATTAAATATATGAACCACCAACAATTTTGGTTAACAATATTTCAGAAGTTGAGTCGAAAAGATTTTGAAGTCAAACATGTGTACTTGTAGGGTGGGTGACCACATGAGAAACAACTATATATTTTAGTCTGATTGTTGCGTTAGATAGCTGATGTAATCGTTATATATAATATCAGAGCATGATCCAATCGAAAGGTCCACTATGTCCTACCTAATTCGTGATACGTGATGTGTGTGATCTTGATGAATATGTCTAGATTTTAAGTGAAGTAGATTGGAGCACTCCAATTATTAAGATGTTAAAGGTTAAATCAGTAGACTAACTACCAACAACTCTGGTTAACAATTTTTTAGAAGTTTAGTTAAAAGAATTTCAAACTTACATACTTTGTTGGAATTAGTCTAAAGAAGAGTGACTTCTTAAAAATACTACTTATTGACACAGTTGTTGAGTGAATTAACTGATTTAATTGTTACAAAATTACAGGCTATGAGTGACAACCACTACATGCACGGAAAGTGAAGGAAACAAAAGGGTTGATGGTCAAGGTCAAGACAAGGTGGTTAGGAAAATTTTGAACTTACATGACTAGTTTTGATATGGTTAAGCTCAATGATAACCTAATTAAAGCTCGTGCTAAAATCTCTAACATGCTAGCTTGTGGCTAGCCCAACCGGTAAGGTTGCACGTCAACCTAACCCATTACCACACCTAATCACTAGGTGGGGAGAGAGAGAAAGATCAATCCATATATAGCTTCCCCCATCCCTCTCAGCTAGGTATGACACTTCTTGGCAACCGAAAGAATATATCTTTTAGCTTGACAAGATATTATAAATCAACAACCATGAGAGATGGGTAAAGGAAACAAAAAAAATATTAATTGTGCATTGTCAACTAAACTTTCGATCGACCTATTTGACCCGCTTCAACCCGAATCGAATGACAATCAAATCAAAGTTGACAAGTTGAAATCTCGACCGATGTGTAACTGACTCAGCCTACAAATTCATATGGGGTGTTTGGTTGCATGACAATGAAAGTTTTTGTTTTAATTTTTAAAAATTGCAAGAAAACTTGTTAAAAGAGATGTTTTGTAACCATGACAATTTTATGTTTTAAAAGTGATTTTCTTCTTAAACAAAAAAAGAGGGTCTCACCTCTTTCTTTTTTCTTGTGGCCCCCCACTTTGTTTGGTCATGTGCGGTAGTTACTCTTTTTTGTAATCACATCCCTCCAAACATAATAATTTTATGTCATGAGTTGGTTCACTTTTTATTTTAATACAATTTTTTATCATGAAAGTGTACAGAAAATTATCAAGCAACCAAACACCCCAATAGATTCGGCTCATTGTCACCCCTAATCACAAGAGGAAGAAAACTAGAGAGAACGATCTATCCATAGTTCGTACATCTCCATCCCCATCCAGCTGGGGATGATATGGCACTTCACGGCAGGGAAAGAATCTAACTTTGAGCTTTAGTACACTCCCCCTCCCCATCCTCCCTCTCACATGCCCCCACAGAGGCATGCATCCACTTCTATTCCTTTAGTTGGAAACCTGATGGCACTCTATATGCCTGAGTGCCACCAAAGCAATTCCGGTGGCTGGGGCACTGAGCAGTACAGCTTTAAACAAAACAAAAGGGAACAAGCCCCCAGAGAAGACCTAGGGAGATAGGACTTGGCCACGCACATAAAGGCCAACAAAGGTGGAGAGAGGGCTCCCCGGAGGCTTCCTGTAAGAACAAACCCTGGAAAGAAAAAATGGTGCTCTGAACAGCAATGGGTGGAACAAAGTGTAGGGCTGTATATGTTCCAAAGATCTTCGTTGCAGAGGGTAGCATATGTATATGTTATCGGTGTTATTAAAGTATTTAAAAGTTGCATGAGTAGTTCCAGGAGGAATCTTTGGGCGAGTTGGGTATACCTTGGTTGACGAATAATTTGCTAGCTAGGCTGCGCCGACATCATGTCATCTGTTTGTAGATCTCCTTTTCTAGTTTAAATATGATAGAAAAATGATGTTTGAAGGCGGTGATGCACTTCAGTTTTATAGTGGGTTCTTGTCGACAACGTTAAAGATGTTCCCAGCTAGAGATGTTGTGGGCATCGGAAATGTTTATATATCAACCGTCTATTCCTTCTTACATATCCTAAGGTCGTCTCTCAATCGTGACAGATACAGTACCCGGTGATGTTTGTTTTGGCATAATTTTAAATTTCAAGTATTAGGGGGTGTTTGGTTGCATGATAATTTTTTGTACACTTTCATGATAAAAAATTGTATTAAAATAAAAAGTGAACCAACTCATGACATAAATTATCATGTTTGGAGGGATGTGATTACAAAAAAGAGTAACTACCACACATGACCAAACAAAGTGGGGGACCACAAGAAAAAAGAAAGAGGTGAGACCCTCTTTTTTGTTTAAGAAGAAAATCACTTTTAAAACATAAAATTGTCATGGTTACCAAACACCTCTTTTAACAAGTTTTCTTACAATTTTTAAAAATTAAAACAAAAACCTTCATTATCATGCAACCAAACACCCCATTAGGTTTTGCATAATTTGTCTTAACCGGCCTCTAAACTCTGATTTGGTCAAAGGTTAGTGGATTTAGAATGTTTGCTTTTTTATCTTACTTAACTTCTAAATGTATTTCTTATATCTTGGTAGATCTCTTAAAAATTATCTATATGATTCAACTTTTTATTTTTGAGAGGTAATCCTTTGCGGAGAAAATGTAACATCCTTAAATAAATTTTAGATTGATTAACATGTAAATATATTAATCAAATTAAGTACTTAATATTATCACAAACTAATTAAGAGGTTATACATGAAATTAAGTGTTCATATTTATGTATAAATCCAAAACAAACGTCACATCAATTTCATGTCTAACCTCTTAGATTTTGAGACCAAAAAGTACTTAATTTAATTAATCTATTTTAAATTAATATATATTAGTCAAAATTAGAATTTAATTTTATTTCATAGTTTCTGCTATCCTAAAACAACGGTATTAGGTACAAAAATTAAAAAGCTAACCTCTCTCTCTCTCTCTCTCGTTCACACAACCAAAATACTGGTCTGCTTCAAGAAGTTATGTGGCTCGCACTTGCCATCCCTCTTTAATATGTTCTCCCTATTGCATGGCGTACATCTGATAACATTAATTTTCTTTGACAGGAAGAATGAGGGCCTCTCCCCCTTTTGAATCCTAGCTAAAAAGTCCTTTTTCCCTTGTGGTATCCTATTCATTCTACAGCCATAGTACTAGCTAGCAAGAAGCTTGCATTCTTTTTATTTGAAATGCTTTCGAGAAAAGTGGGAGGTGGAGTGGAAAAGAGACACCCAAGAAGATATTTCACTAATCACTAGCTCCTGAAGTGGTCTTGGACGTGTATCAAACAACTAGGGTTTACGTACCTTTTTAGAGAGCCCGGATCCCCTCAGTACGTTGGCCCAGTGTCAATGAGGTGATGTCCCCTCAGAAGAAGAAAAAAACCCATATATATATTTCAATAAACAAAATATCAAAATATAGATAGCGTGTCTATTTCACTCATAGCCTAATAAAGTTTAACACGGTATCAAATCCTATATATGATTCATTAATACGGGCCTTCATATGCCAGAACTTAATAAAAGAGAAATGGGTATATGCATGTGATCGAGAAGTGTGTGTATGTTAGAATAAGGCTTGAGTAGGGTGGTACAAGAACAACCATCAAAAATATGAATACGATGTCTACTCCACTCATAACATCAAGAGTTTGAATTGGATGACCAATTATAAAGTTTGGTAATTAAGTGCTGCGATATCATATTCTTTGAGATCAACACCTAGCTAGATTGCTTGCCGAAAGCTGCCTCAGAAGGTCATATATATAGAAAAGCGTGCATTGATCGGTAGTGCATCGTTGGCTTTTTGGCACACAATTCTCTGATCCCACCAAGTTAATTAGAAACAAACTCCTTCTCTTCTTCTTTTTTTCTTTTTCCATTTTTTTGTAACTGGGATGACCAATAAAGTTGGGCAACGGCTGCACTATCATATTCTTTGAGATCAACACCTATTGAGTAGGGTACCGTTGGCTCTTTGCCACATTCTCTCCCACCAAGTTAGAAACAAACAAGAACGTACACATCTCCAAATGTAACCGATTTGATTGCCATCTAAAATGTATAACAAGTTACAGTGCACCTAGACATTTGCGCCAGCACTTGAGAAAGAGCTCCTAATTGATTTTGTTTTTTATTTATGAGAGAATATTGGAGTTTACTAGTTCTTGATTCTGTTCTTTTCTGCATGAGATTAATATTACGTATGTGTAGAACAAGCACTTTGCCCTTGCAAGATGGAACTTCTTGATTGATCATCAGGGGGCTCTGCGGGACTGGAGGAAGGTACGTACGTAGTACAACCTTCAGATTTGCAAGAAGATGAGATGGGTTTTCTCATTTCTCCAATATTTCATCATCTTCCTCGGTATGTAGTGTATGGTTGCCCTGCAAATTTGTATACACTTCTATGGTCAAAATTTGTGTTAAAATAAAATAAAATAAAATAAATAGAGTGTTGGTTGTATGATAAATTTAGTTTTTATTACAAAAATTCGATTTAAATTCAAATTTAGATAGACCTTCGCAAATAAGATAAAGTTAGGGTTTCATAAACTGATGTATATCAAGTCTGAGTTGTACAAATGAGTTCATGCCAAATTTGAACTTGAATATGAACTGATATTGAGTCGTTGCTAATCAACTCAGCTTGATTAAGTAACAAGCAAAGTTTGAACACGAATTGAGCCTGCTCTAAAAGTTTGAGTTCGGAACTCATATAAAACATACTATTCAGCTCATTTGCGCACCCATAACCATTGCGAAGCTTCTCAGCTTAACACAAGCTTTTAGTTGATGTACTCATGCTTGGTTATGATATTAAAAATAATAGATATGAATGTTTTAAGATGATAGAGTATGTATCAAGAACAAAATTGATACAGCATGAATATTTGTATTATAATTAATATCGCATTTGTACTGTAAATTTTAAAGTTGATATTAATAATAGAATAAACTATAATGATTTATATCGAAATTTAAAAATTAATAAAAATAGAGATATTTAATATTGTTACAAACAGGCCCTAACATGTAAAGATGTATCTCTTCGGATATGTAGATTATGTCTGTTGGGTCGGTTTGAAAAACCTTTGTTTTAGCTTCTCAACACCAACAAATTAACTGTTAGCTAATTATATCCCCATGACCATGCATGGGACGCTGAGGCGCGCTCGCTCTCTCTCTCTCTCTCTCTCTAACAACGTAATTGTTTGAGGCTTTGGAGTGCGTGCTTGTGAAGATCTCAGTGGGAGGAGGAGGTGAGCGTGCATGTGAAGAGAAGCTGGTCCTCTTCTTTCAAGAGAAGTGGTACTCTCTCTTCATCATATGCTATATATTTCTCCTAGGCTCATCACATGGTGAAAGCTGGGACTGACAAAACGGAGGAACAATATGTAGATGGGAAATAAGACGGGCAATGCAAAGAGTGCCCCCCCATTCCTATGAACCCATTTGCCCCATTTGTTTAAAAAATAACCCAAAGTCACCCCTGTGGGCACCGACCAAATGTACGTGCATACACCCACGTACATACAAATTAGTTCCTACCTCCCCCTCGGGAAGGGGCAACACTGATCTCTGTCCCTCCCAAGAAGATTCAGGGGAGGGGTGCGTGCCCAACAAGGTATTTGGTTCATGGACGTGCAGATTTCCTCCTCACATACTCCCTCTTGATTAGGGTTGTGTTTTATACTGGCATGCCTGTTCTTCTAGCTAGCTGTAAAAGAACTCATACATACATGAACGTATACATGCCACGAGTGTGTGTGGGTTTGTGTGGTCGCTCTCCTCTCCTCCATGTACGTACGCGCATGCCGTTGCTCTTGCATGCTCTTGGGAGAATGATGGACCTCGAGATATGCCCAAGGGGAGTGGTGGAGATCGGTTTCAAACTTGTGGGTACGTAGGATATCTTGCCGGTCGCTCTTCTTCTTGACTTGATTACATCTATAAATATTTGCCTCTCCTTCAGCATGGCTTTGTTGATAACTCAGGCACGAAACAATACCATGTGCTGCTGTTACCAACATCTCTCTCTCTCTATATATATATGTATATATAGGGCATGCACGTAGAGCAAGATATCTCTTCGAGCATAGATCCACATGGCAGAGGATCTTTGTTAGATTACGTGTCACCGTAGCAGTCTCCGAAAGATAGCGTGGTTTGGTGTGTCGATAGTACTGTTTATGCTTGAGAAATGGGAAACTGGCGTACATTTAAGAGAGTCTAAGACTAAGGTGGCGTTTTTGGAACCCTACCCACTTAACACGTACCATGAATGATCCACGGAGAATCACAATGGGGGTGTTTAGTTGCATGATAAATTGTATTTTTGTTACAATTTTATGTTTTTATAACAAAACTTGTTAAAAGAAGAGTTTGACGACCATTACAACTTTATGTTTTTTTGAATAAAAAAGGGAAGGTGTCACCTCTTTTTTTATCTTGTGATCACCACCTTGTTCAGTCGTATACGATATCCTACTCTTTTTTGTTATCATATCTACGCAAACATGATAATTTTATGTTTTTGATTAGTTAGTTCACATTTTATTTTAATATAACTTTTTATCATAAAAGTGTATAAAATTTATTCAGCAACCAAACACCCCTATAAGAGATCAAATAAGGTTGCCACGGGTTTAGCCAAGCTCAATCTCCACCACGTAAAGAATTTTAATAGAAAAATTAATTGTAGGTCCATTTAAGAAAATAACTTCGACACTATGTCCATTTTCAATATCACTTTAACACTAGGTACTTTTTTGAAAATTTTTAGAATCTCCACTCCACTTTTAACTTTGAAAATTTGACACTTGTATTTTTCCCAAACTACCCCCGTCATCCACTTCTCTATTGAATTATGACCGAGAAGATTTGTAAGACTTCACTAAATATTATTAAGGTACGTGTTAATATACGAATAGAAAATTTATTTCCAACTATCATCAATTTCTCCATTATTGTTTATTTTTTTGTTATTGATGTTCTTTATTTTTTATTAATTATTTTATTAGCTGGAGTCATTATTTCTTTCTTTTATGATACACGATTGTTTTTGCGAAATTTCAACATTTACTCGGGTATGCATATTTCAAAATCGAAAGATAAATATGCTATATAGTTGAAAATATAAGTGGATATATTTTTGGAAGGTAATTTGAGAAAAAGGTAAAAGTCTCGAATCTTCAAAGTTAAAGATGGTGCGGAGATTATAAATTTTTTTAAACTAGACATAATGTTAAAGTTGACCATTTGAACTGGACCTAGTGTTGATTTTCTCAATTTTAATTTGACCCAACCCAACTTGTTATTTTTATTTTTAAATATATTATTTTTATTTAATGAATGTCACATTTTAATAAAATTGTATCATGAAATTTTGTATCCATTTAAGTCAGATAAGGTTCACTTCGGGTCAAACTTAGAACTACATAAAAGTTCATGTGGGCATCCCCACACAAGATAGACTAATGGGGTGTTTAGCTTCATGACAGCTAGAGGTTTTATTATAAAAGTAGGTTTTATAGTAGAAATTATCTAAAAATATTGCAACAATACATTTTTTAAAAAAAGAATCCTTCTTAGGCAAATTAAAAGATGACAAATTTTTTTTCTTCGTATATAGCTAGTTGTTCCCCACCTTTTATAGATATACATACTCCAACCTTTTTTGCTGTATATCATATCTCACCCAACACGATAAGTTAGTCCTTGGGCATCTTAGACTTTATTTTAGCTAAAATATTTATCATGAAATTAATAAAAAATATTATGTAACTTAACCACACTATCTTTCAAGGTGTCACCTTCTTTATATCTTCTCTCAGTAGAGCCATTTGTCTCAAATGATATTCTCTCTACTTCTCACGCACACCAAATTTATTATATGTGGATCTTTTCGTGCATGTGTATGAACCAAAAGGGATTCATTTTTAATGGGTAACTGAAGGAAACCACACTCCTACTAATTAACATGCTTTCTCACTGGTGAAAGGATGATTGACTAGTGGGTGACTAACAAAGAAATATTCCAAATTTCCAACTTTCTAATGAGTATAATATATATATTTATATACACATAGAGAGAGAGAAAGAGGGGTCAGTACTTCAGCTAAGAACTTGAAGAAGAAATTTTCTCATCAAATATAAGTTATATATCGACATTACAAAAGTGAGATCATTGTCAAGAGTTTATGGAGAAGAGTGGTAATCCCCGCAAAACATCATCTGGTGGTGTTCGTTCAGGAGATTATGTTGAAGAATCTAAAAATTTTCAGAAAATAAAAAATAACGAATAAAAAAATTTTAAATTATAGAATAAATAAATATATAAGTTGGCATGCAAACTATGCTATTTCAATCGCTATCTTAGATACTCAACCATAGTAAAATAAATATAATTTCCATCTTAGAGACTTAACTATAAATTTATTTTATGTGTCCATAAAAAGATGGTCGGGGTCCGCAAAACCATCAAAATATAAAAAATAAATATAATACGTAACCAACAAAAATATCAATAACCAAGTACTCTTTTATCTACGTACAATTAACTAGGTAAAACCAATTAACTAAATATTTTTCTATAAAGTAAAAAATAAGTCCAAAAATTCAATACTTTAATATTTAATATGTATATTTTAATGAAATAGCCCAAATATAACATTTCAATAGTTTTTTCGTTTGTAACGACAACATATATGCTTTAATCTTTATCTTTTACTATTTTTTATAAATTTTTTTATTTTACAAGAAAACACCATTTTTAAAAATCAGATCTGGTCCAGGTAACATCTTTCAAAAGACCACACATAATTTGCTTATCCCTTCTATTTTCTAATCTTTCCAGTGGTTCATTAGTTGGGTTGCACCTGTTGCCCCTGTCAATTTTAGCCGTTTGGTGACTGATGCAGCATCCACATCCATGGGCGGCGTTTAATCTACCAAAAAAAAATAATAAAGAGAAAGAATCAAAGAAAATAGATCTTGGTAAGATACTAAAATTGTCTATCAGGTTGACCAAGCATTAATCCTAGGGTGTTTGTTGCACAATAATTTTTACACACTTCTAAAAATATCTTAAAATAAACTATAAAACGGTTGAAGATATAAAATTATTATGTTTTGGTGACATGATGACACAAAGGGTGGAGATAATGAATAACTAAAAAAAAGGCACGTGACAACATTTTTCAACAAGTTTTGTCACAAAAGTATATTATTGTAACAAAAACCTCAACATCATGCAACCAAAACACCCCATGAAACATTATTTTCCCTCCTGGAGGGGTAAGAATCAAAGCTCATGGGTCTTGGCAGCATCCACATGGGGAATAATTAATGACAGAAAGCTATTCTTCAGGACATTTTGACTTGACCCAACATGTCTAAACCCATGATGAAGAACTGCTCGACAACAGTTCTCTATCAGCCAAGCCGTACACTCGAACAGGATTAAGACAACTGCTTTGCATCGTCGTCTGAACTCTGAAGCCTCTGTTTTCTAATTAAGACAAGTACTTTGCATCATCATCATCATGATCAGCAGCAGCAGCAATACTATTTTGACTCTGGATTCTTCCCTTCATTCCAGGCCATGTTAGTTCCTATTGACCAGCGAGACTCAATTTGTTGCATCCACAGAAACACATGATTCCACATGGCCGCCTCCACAGCACGAGAAAGAGAGAGCATCCGATTGATGCCGTCAGTGCAGGCATCCTGATAAGATTCCAGTTGCAGAACCAGAATATAAGAATAATGAACGATGAGAAGAGACTCATCAAGTGGGGTAATATCTAATCTTCGAGCTCCATTAATTTGTCAGATTCCCAGAATGCAGAGTCAGATCGTCAAAAAAGAGTAAAGATTTCTCCCTCTTAGACATAATCAGCTGCGCATTGCCGCTCACATGCCTTGCAGGTTCCATCATCATGCGCCATTTATCAGCAAAGGCAGCTCAATCCGTCCTTCTGGAAGCCAAACACTGTTTGAATGCAATTCACAAGGAATCTGTCATCTGCTGAAAGCCAACGCATCAAGGTCATATTTGACTTGAACGGATGCTTTTACCTTGTTTTCTTTTAACTTCTCTCCCTGTGGAATCTCTTTTGCAAGAGAAGCAAGTGGAACAGTTGAATTTTAGTCTCATTGTAGCAGTGAATGTTCAGAAGGAATCCACACATCTATTTGGAAGCCGACTAGAGAAGCATATGATTCTTCTAGCAGTTTTGAAATTGAGCAGACAGTTGAATTTTAGTCTCATTGTAGCAGTGAATGTTCAGAAGGAATCCACACATCTATTTAGAAGCCAACTAGAGGAGCATGTGATTCTTCCAGCAGTTTTAAGACCGAGCAGTGTTGATCCCTGCTTCGAGTCAATTTCGCACTGTTGAGATGTGCCACCTCATTCACTCTGGATCAAGCCCTGACGTGACTCCATGCCGCTCATAGTATCGTCAGAAAAGGAAAAAAAAGTGGGGGTCTTTAAAAACCATTTTCTCTCTCATTGTTGTGCTATAATTTGTATCAAAAAATTAGAACATTTTTCATTGACGTATTCCACTATCCAACGCTGGAAATTCCATCACAAGTAACCAACTTTAGAAGGATTCAGACCTTCTAAATTCCCTTCTCATTCTATTCCAACCATAAGGTTACGGAAGAAAATAAAGAACCTGTAAAACCTATCCCTATCAAGTAACTTCTAATCGAGTAGCATGGATATAAAAATCAATAAAAGGCATTATAGAAAACCAACTAGGAGCATTCCGAAATAAGAAAAGAATCATAACTTATAGAAGACTAAAATGCATGAAAGGCAATATATTCACGGCCTTGGAAACCAAACTTTACATTTAATTCTTAATTACTCCTCTGTAACTGGAGCTAGGTAGATAGAGAGCCAAAGAAACTTGATCACGCAACATCTTATCTGCAATGTGAAACCAAAAACCAACTCTGCAGTCTGCACCGTCCTATCAGCATCCCTGCATGAAAAAAAAATGGGCTCAAATTTTAAAGGTTAGAGGGCAGCTTTAAATCTTTGGCACGATTTGATGGTTATCCAATGGTCTCTTGGTTAAAAGAACAACCAAAGAGTAAAAAAAGGACTGCTCGATCAACACGAGTCAGTTGCAAGAACTGCAATCTACAAAGTCGGAATCAAACAAAACTAAGCAAGGTTCCTTTAAAACAGAACTGTTAGCGGGCACATTGACTATTTTAAGGATGCTGTGATGGTAAAGTGCCTCATATACCTTTGATCAACTCAACCTACAGGCCATGGTTTTGGGGGAATGTAAGATGACATCAAAGCAAGTACCTGATCAGGCCTCAAATCTTCATACTAGATTATGGCCTGTTTGTTTTGTGTATCAATCGTCTGCATTAATATCAATTTTAAAATTGATATTGATACTTGATGTAATTAGGTGTTTGGATACCAACAATAATTTTAAAATTAATAGTACAAGAAGTTGTCAAAATCAAAACAGGTGGAGACCTGTATTAAAACTAATACTCACACGGCAAGTTTCCTCGGCCTCGAGCCCTAGCATCTCGCGACCTCTGCCGACGCCGCCCAGTCGTCTCCATGTCTCCATCTCCACGAATCTCCAACCATCTTCGGCACATCGACGCTCCTTCTTCCTTTCTCGCCCTCTCCGCGGCACGTCGACAATCACATCTCCTCAGTGAAGCTCCCAATCGCGCCTCTCCTCAATGAAGCTCCCAATCGCGCCTCTCCTCAACCTTGCCCCGCAGTAGATGCTCCCGATCTCGTCGAAGCCCTAGCTTTGCAATCTCTCATCAGCATCGCCCTGCCGCAGAAGCTTCCGATTGAGTCTATCCTCAGTGAAGCTCTGCAGCAGACGCTCTAGATCATGTAGAACCTTCTGCGGCTGAAACGACCACCCTGCTGCTGCCAAATAGAAGGTATCATCCTCCAACATGTCATCCGCGAGGTCGAGGAGCTGTGGGCGTCGATGGTGGTCCTGGGGACACGGCTGGCTCGATGGAGTTAGTTGTGGGGAGGCGACAGGATGGCCGTCGGATACAGGGCCTTCCATCACGGCAGGATGGCCTTCCATCCTGGGAAGGAAATGCAGAAATCGGACTCTGAAAGCAACCACCCCTATAGAAATTACATTGAGGCTTACTACTCTCCAGAACTTGAGGTTTCTTGGGTGTTCGAGCAAATGGCCATACCGAGCACTTATGACCCCCAGCGGTGGCATAGGAAGTGTTCATGGTTATTGTGCTTGGAATTTGATCATGATACCAAGAGTATGGAATTTGTATCTCAATTTAATATATACCAAGATTTGTTATAATGATATTCATTTTGCTTACTTGTTACATTTTTGGATTTCCCAATACTGGAGTGTAGGGCTTTATGGTTTGTTTTCTCTCTGCTGTACGTGAACATTTAAATGTAGCAATAGATGCTGATTGCATGCTCTGGAAGGTGTGAAAAAATTACAAAGGTAGCATTAACTTCTTGAAACATTGTTCTTAGGCTTTCATTTGTTTGCAAATGGGTGCAAAGTTCTGGTATCCTCAATGGTGGTATACAGTGGTGTCCTAGATAATGAAGCTTCGACTTGTCCAGCAAACTTGTTATTGATTTTAATGTATGATTAGTTTTGACTTTTGAATCAATCAATCAAACTATCTATTATTAATTTTTTTATTGATATAGTGTTACCAAACACCTTATATCGATTTTAAAACTAACATATCATTACCAAACACTAAATAAGATTTGATACTATCAATTTTGATATTGATATTATAACCTCTACAAATATTAAAATCAATATTGATATAGTATTATTTTTAAAACTCTAACCAAACAGGTCCTTAAATAGAATAAAAAATGAATATATTAGAGAAAATATAGAAAGTAGTGACAATTACAGATAAATTGAAAAAATATAAATTGAGATGGTTTGGACATATTAAACATAGACCTAAAGAAACTCCAGTTAAAAAGTAAAAAATATCAAAATAATGCAAACAAAAAAATACCCATTAGACAAAAGTAAAATTGGAGAAGGAACATTCAATATGATTTTGGTGATTTGACTATCTACGAAGAAATAACTTAAAATCAACAAGAGTGGAGATAGATAATCCATATAGCCAACCTTAATTTGAGATTAAAGTTTAGCTGAGTTGAGTTTCTATTCAAATTGAGTCACTCTCATGAAAGTACTCTATACTAGGTCATTTTTATCACATGTTATGTAAAATTATATATTTGCATTGGGTACTGGATCCATGTAACCTATACGTCATCCAAAATATAAGAGCTCTCTCTCTCTCTCTCTCTCAACCCCAACACTCCCTAATGAGGTGTTTGGTTGCATTTTATTTTTTTATATGATTTCATGATAAAAAATGATATCACACATTGAAACTTGACAAATTTTAAAATTAAAAACTATAAAAATATAATATTTGGCAAAAACATTATCATTTTTAGAAATGATGGTAAGGTGTTTGGTGCATAAATGAAAAGTCACTTATGTAGCACATGGGTTAGGCTTGTGGACCATGTGCATTGGTTGTGCCCTTTTGAAAAAAAAATGCTCACTACCTCTTTTTTTCTCCATCACGTGGAGGAGGGTGAAAAAAATTTTAAGATAAAAAATTGTAACACATGCCAAACACTTTTAAAATAAACTTTTACTACAATTTTTAAAAATTAAAATAAAAATGCTCATTATCATGCAACCAAACACCCCATAAAACTCTTCTTGTTGGTCATCAACCTTTCTTCCTCGAAATTCTCTTCTTGATCAACTTTATTCATTTCCACCAGTCTCCATAGGCCATTAAACGTGAACAATTTTGTTGTGGAACGGCATGGTGGAACCGGGCTAAAAGCTACAAAAATGGCATTAGAACACTCAATATGAACTAAAACGAACCAAAATGAAAAAGAGACCAGACTTGAGCCAATCTAAAATGGGCTTGAACCAGCCAAAACCACGATGAGCCAGCCTCAAACCAGTCTAAACCAGCTAGACCTGGCCCTAGACCGGGCTGGACCGGCCTGAAGCGATTGAAAACCAGTTGAACCATGTGGTTTTGATGTTGGACCAGCTGGCTGAGCTGGTCAACTTGATGACCCAGCACCGTCTCAACTGGAAGGGGGACCGTGGCAGCTTCCTCGTCGCAGGGTTCCAGGACGATATCATGACACTGCGAAATTTCCCCCGAGGGCATATGAAGACAGCCTCGGGTCCAAAAAAAGCTGGGTTGGAGGGCAGGGTCCTTTGTGTCGACCTCATCTCTGCTCTATTTCCGGATTTACCATATTTCAGACTAATGGATTTTTGAGGTTAGAGTGTTCAAATCGTTAGACCTCAAATTTGGAATTGGTGCTTTAAGGTTTAATCATAGTTGTCAAGGCGCCCGCCTAGGCGGCGCCTAGGCGCCGCCTAGGCGGCAAGGCGCCTTTCCAAGGGCGCCTTGCCAGGGCGCCTTGTCTGGGGCCAAAAAGGTGCCCAAGGCGCCCGCCAAGGCGCCAGCCTAGGCGCCCAAGCAAGGCGCCTTGGGTATTTTTACATCATTAAAAAATGTTTTTGAGGGATTTTTCTCCCTTGATACCCCTCACAAGGGACACTTATTTAATGATAGTTTCAATATATTAATATATTATATTATCACTTATACTATCATACATATTTAAGATTTATGATTATAAACATATATTATATACTTAATTAAGTTCTTTTTCAACTCTTTCCTCTCTCTCTTTTTCAACTTAATTACTCTGCGCCCCCCCATTTAATAATATTATAACAATATTTTACCATCACTTATACTATTGCACATATATAAATTTTATAATCATAATTTACTTATGTGCATTGATAAAACACTCATATTCAATTATAACATAACAAATATAATTATATTTATGTTTTTTTTATATATAACAACCTCCCGACTCAGCCTTCCTTGAATACCGCCTTGACCGCCTAGGCGACGCCTAAGCGGCCGCCTTGTCGCCTAAGCGGAATCGGTACCCTTCAACGCCTTGGGCGCCTTGTCGCCTTGACAACTATGGGTTTAATCTTAGGATTCATTCAATTTAGTCTTGTGATTTCTACTGATAGCCATTGTTTGTCACATCCATAAAGGCACCAAGTCTTAAGAAAGATCAATCAAAATCCAAAACAAAACCAAATTGCTAAGTGGACCTTAATCGACTCAGATTAAATCATAGATTCATAAGTAACCTCAAAGATAAAGAAGATACCAAATTTTAATCCAAAACAAATAAAACTCTCAAAAGTCAAAACTCAAAACCAAATCAAATTAAATCAAACAAGCAAAGAAATTTCTAAAATTTGCATTTTAAACAATCTCATAGAGCCATTAGTCCCGCATGTTTATTCTATAGATATATGATATCTATTCACGAATCGCTAGGGTGGCTAATCAAAATTATTTGAGTATTTTCTCAATGTAATTAACCTCGTAACTTCTCAAATCAAATAAAGAGATGTCAAAAAATTAATAAAAAAATCAAAGAATCCAAAATCTCAATACATATTTTGATATATCATGAATAAGCTAATACTCCTACAAAATAACATCTATTTTCATAGTTGTTAAAGTGAAATGTAATCGAATTCTTTCACAAAAAGAAAGATTCGGAATTTTTGAGGTTACATCAAATATCCTTGAAAGTATTTCCCTTTATTAAGTCTTCATTTTTAAGATTCATAGGGGGTCTCCAACAAACTTAAAAGCTTAAGAGCAAATTTCTTCCAACAAGGTAAAGAAGGGGGGAAGGGTATTCATCCAATGAAATGAGATCATGTCCAATTGTCCATCAAAGTAAGAAAGATGATGGTATTGGTCTGCCTCCACTTAATTGTATTAACAAAACCTTACTTTCCAAATAACTTTAAAAGTTAAATCAAGGAAATGATTCGTTATGGTGCATAATTGTTTGCTCTAAATATGGATCGATACTTAATGATGACTGGGTGAGTGAATTTAGATCTTGTGAAAGACTTAAGATTTGAAAGGATATTCTTTGAAATTAAAACTTCTTCATTGCTTGTACAGAGGTGAGAAGGGTAGAAGAATCTTGTTCTGAAAGGATCGTTGGGTTGAACATTTGTAACTTGCTAAAAGCATCCGTTGTTATTCAAACTTTTGACAAATAGGAAAGTAAAGGTGTATTCTCTTTGGGATAGCGATGGCTTGGAGGATCAGTTATCCTTCTATTTCAAAAGAAATTTGGAGAATGAGTTCGAAGAATTTCTAAACATGATGAATTCTTTTAAAGAGTTTTTTTTTTGTACTCATACATGATATGATAAGGTGTCTTGGTTCCCAAATGGCAGCATTTCCTTTTCAGTTAAATTTATTTGCATGAGGCTTTGTTGGAGAGGTGTTAAGGTCTTGATGCAGGACAAACATGGTTAACTCTCTAAATCGACTCGCACATACGCTCAAGTTTGTGGGACCAAGTATTCAAACACAATTTGAGAGTAACAGACCAATATAGTTAGAAAATTACAATAGATGTTAGGATGTCTACCTAGCGAGATTTAGGTAGAAGATAAGTAAGAAGAGTGTCTAACTCAGGTTCAACACAAACATTCATAGTTGGATATGAAATGAACAAAGTAAATAATTGATGGGAAGATTAAAAATTACATATATGCTTACATGAGAGCCCAACTAACACGTATCGCAAGAACTATAATCTAAAATAATATTTTATAAAATTATCAAGTGTATACCTCTCGCCTAAGGGTAATAGATTATATGCAACGTCTTCTTAGGACCATTCAAGTTGGCAGGCATCTACCGAACCGATTGCTTGACTTGCTTATTTGTTTCAAGAGCATGTTGCCGAAAGTCGAGATAGAAAGTCCTTGGTTGACGGCGGACGGACGTAAAGAGGTATCAAGATGCCTAGGTCGAGGAAGAAGTGTTGATTTAGTGTTTGAAGTTCCAAGCAATGCTGACCTTGTAGGTGATGGAGGTCACAAGCGATGAATCAGCTTTCAATGTTGGAAGACCGAAGTAAGAAGAAAGTATGAAGAAAAAGAAAAATGAAAGGTGGAGTCACCTTCTACGAGAACACAAGTTGGTGATGGCATTGATCGATCAAGGTGTTGAGTGTGGATGATGCTCCCCACAAGCTCCCGATATTAGATGAATAGGTATCCCCTCACAGGCTCCTCCCTCGTAGAGGCAATGAAAAGTAAAGAGAATACATTGTTACTTCAAGTTAAAATTTCTTCTACATGATATATAAAAGATATATTGAGAGTTTTTATAGCCCTCAAAGCTCCTTTCAAAAAATGATTTATCTCTAAACACATTTCCACCAATCAATAACTATCCATTAACTTGAAATAATTACTAACCCTTGAAAGATTATACTTCTTAATTTAGCATTTACCTACCAACGTAAAGTAATTACTAACCCTTAAAATACTACACTTCTTAATAAGATTAAAAATAACTACCTACCAACTAACAACTGCTAAACTTCCTAATTAATAAGGTAACACTCTCCTAAGTAAGATGTGAGTGGGCCACCATTCCTAGAAAGAAGCAAAAAGTGAGACAGAATTGGATCTAGGCCAAAAGGTGTCAACCACTGAATCTCAGTGTGGACTAGTCCAATCTAATTGGGAATACCATCTCAAACCAGTGTCCCCACTGTCGACTCCAGAAACGGGTTCCGGATCGGCACCTCAAGAGAAGGTGAAAGATGGAATAGGAGAAAAAGGGAGTGAATCGAGAAACACTCGGAAAGCGATAAAGACTCCTCACCTCGGTCCCACACTCACATTGATCCCCGAACTTTCATCTCACGGCGTCGCTCGAGCACCGGAGATGGTTCGGGTCATGTGGGAGGAGAGTGAGTAGTGAATTAGCTTAGAACTGGAATAAAAAGAAAGGTGGTCGCCAGGAGCCGCGGGCTCCGCTTTATAGAATAACAACAAGATTGAGTTGTTTTGACCGTGTACCTTAGCGTGGGAGAGAGTGTGTGAGTTCAACCTTCTTCCTCTTCGGCCGGCCGATGAGGGAGAGTCCAACCAATGCTAGCTTGATGTATTTGTGCAACTGATAAGCCGGATCCTGGGCAGTGAAGTTCTGGAAACTCCCAGCACAATGTCGATGTAGGACATGCTATGGGCACCACAGATATTCAAATTGAATTATTCTTGTTGGAGATAAAATATAACTCACTGGGTAACAATTTCTATGAAGGATGCATAGGTTTAATCCACCATTAAATGTACTTAAATTGACTGAGAAGATGATGACTTAGAAGAGAAGACTTCGGATCAGTCTGTGCAGTGCCGGTGTTGAAGACATAACAAGCAGAGTAAATGTCAGAATTGATCTCTGTTTGTTGGAGATGAAAGATATCTTGATGAAACACACTTCTTATGAAGGAATTCAGGCCATAAAATGACTAGAAATATCTGTAGAAGCCGATGATCAGAAGTGCAGCACGTTGGAGCATAGACCGGCTTCTTCTTCACTTTGGGATGATCTCCGGGCACCGGGACGAAGATAGAACTATTTGGGGAGATTTGGAAGAGCCTAGGGTGGCTGGAGGACGAAGAGAGAAGTGCTGGAGGATGGGGATTCCCTTCTTAGGTCGTTCATATGAGTCTTCCTTTATAGGGGATGAAGAACGAGGTCAAAAAATAGCAAGTTTTGATACATCCGACCTTAGGTTGGATTTCCTCCATTTAATGTTGCTGATTTTCATACTGAGGCATATAGAAACTTACCTAAATGATTGAGAGAGATTGGAAATCGTGGATCACCTTCCCCATGCTCAAAATATGTCTCCACTTGAAGAGGAAACAAATCTGGTCCAAAAATGGCAAGTCTTGATATACAAGACAACAAGTTGGATTGCCATCATTAGATGATGCTAATTTCGACCATGAAGCTTCCAGATACTATAACAAGTGATATGGAGGAGGAAAAAGGAAGGTAAGGTCGTGAATTGGTCAGATATGTGCCCAATGGGCTGGGCTTGCATGCAATTGGGTTTGATTGGTGCTGCGTGCGGACAGAACTGCGCATCTGACTTCTAAAAGGCGCTGCGGACAAATGAGAGATCAGAATTGAATGCCGTTTGTTGCATTGAAAATAGAACTCAGAGGGGAAGATTATTGATGTTGAGGAATTCTTCATTGTATGTTCACATAATCCTGTGAAAAATTTTCAAGTAGAGGATATGCTGGGAAAAGCATAATCTGGCACACCACCAAGAGTCTCTTGTTCGGCAAACACGGATTTGATTAGAAATTAGAAAATCATCCTCATATTTACAATAAGCACCTCAGCTCATCCAAAAGGGTGGTTCATCTTGATTTTGATGGTCTAAAAGAGATGTTGCCAATGGAATAATGGTTTAAGCTCTAAATAAGGCCAAATTGGCGTGTCTACAGCTTGCCTCGCCTTGATGTCGGCTTTGCAAGGGAATGGCATGTAGCGTAGCGGAGTGAAATGTAGAGGAATGTAGAGAAGCGAAATGAGTTGTAATGGAATGCAGCGGAGCGAAATAGAGATGGACTGAAAAGGTGGCATCAAGGTGTAGATATAGACACGCTCAATGACCAAATTCGGCAAAGAGAATCTCTTCATGTCTCCTTGTTAACTGCCATGTTTCATCAAGTCTTCCTATGTTCGATTGGTAAGAGATGTGCCATTGGCACGAGAGAAGAATAGCCAACCCCCAACGCGGTGGGGAGTCCCCGAAACATGGGTTCGTAGGTTCATCATCAGGCGGTAACCCGATCTTTGCGGTGTTCCTGTACTGTGATGGGCTAAAGTTTAAAAAAAGATTTGTTTGAAAAAGTAAAAGAATACCAATCGAGCACATTCAGGCTCTTAGATTCATTTAAGTCTTCCAAGAGATAAGATTTAATTCAGAATGGAATGATCTTGAATTCCAAAAGGCAAATGTTTAAGCTCAGACCGTGATGGTGCAAGTTTAGATCAAATAGAAGACCCTTGGCGGGAGGAAGTGACTGCCACAGTGAGATGAATAGCAAAGAAGTTGCAATGGCCACAGTGGTAAAAAGAAATGAAATATTTGAGGACACAAAGTGGTTACCGAACACGGTGGGATTAATAGACACGGTGGGATATTAGAGAGGTTGGTGGGACTAGAGATCATGGTGGGATTAGAAAACATGGTGGGATTAGAAAACACGGTGGGATTTAGAATGATCGAGAGAGTGAGAAGGTGAAGTTTTAGGAAATGATGTATGCAATGACAAAATAAAATGTAATGCAATTAGTGCTACATGATGCATGTTTGGCTCAAGAAAACAAAACAACACTTGTATAACAAATAGTTGAAGATATAGATTGTCTATGAGGTCAAGATACCCATTCGGGAACCATCGTCCCTCACAGCACAACTTTGGCTTATCCGTGAGCATTAGAGATGACCCGACCGTCGTAGATTTTGATGAAGGGGATCTCGGGCCTGGTCTTCTTTGCATTCACGGTCTTCAACATCAATGCATAAAATAAATAGTAATGCACCTAACATATGGTAAGAAAGGAAATGATAACGGTGAGTTTGCGGTGTGATGACATGCATTCTCACAAAAGAGTTCATGTGTCCTAATGAGGACACAGAGCAAAAGCTTCTCGGCAAAGTTGAGGCCGAGGTAATGATGACACCTCCTCCTGAGAATCCTCAGGGGAGGGAAGTGGCGAGCATCGCCTGAAAAAGGTTTCTCGGCAAAATTAAGGCCGAGGTTATGGTGACACCTCCTCCTAAGAATCCTCAGGGGAGGGAAGTGGCGAGCATCGCCTTATTGAAATCTTGAAAATGCTCCTCGACGAAGTTGAGGTCGAGGTCATAGTGGCACCTCCTCCTAAGAATCCTTGGGGAGGGAAGTGGCGAGCTTCGCCTTTTTGTGAAGTTCTCCGCATTTGTTCTTCGTGCCTGAAACACTAGAAAAAGGAGATTAGAATGCCAATATGGCTTATCCCCTTGCAAGTTGCAGTATGCCTTGACCTTTGTCAAGGGGTGTAAAGTTTTTCTTGTGCCTGAAACACTTAGAAGGAAGAGATTAGAACAACAATCCGGCTTATCCCCCTTGCAAGTTGCAGTATGCCTTGACCTTTGTCAAGGGGTGTAGCCTTCTTAGGAGTGTAAAAATCAAGACGCAAATATGCAATGAAGAATTTGAAACATGAGAGATAGAAAGTAAATATGAAAGTAAAGATGAAAATTCAAACCAAGCATGGTGATAAAATATTTTAAAAAGTTTGAAAATTTTTGTTGAATTTGAAAAAGAACTTTTCTTTTTTGTTGAAAAGATTCAATTTTTTTTGGGATTTTTGAAAATGCTATTTTTTTTTTGAGTTTTTGAAAATATTTATTTTTTTTTGGAGTTTTTGAAGATATTCAACTTTTTTTGTAGTTTTTTTTTGGAAAATATTTTTTTGGGGAGAGAAAAATCAGTATTGACACAAGTTCTCATCACTTGGTTGTTCTTCTAGGTTCGTTGGTAGACACCATGTGCAAAATGGGGCTCCTTGCCCAGAATCTTTCCGACCTTCAACCTCTGATCCGCTAGAGTTTAGCTTTGATTTGGTTGGTTCACCCACACCTTGGGGGTAAGAATGAAGAATTGAGGGAAAGTACTTGATAGGCTTTGGAGATGTCGATAGGGATTTCTCTACTCACACCCAATTGCCATTGGGGTTTGGCCTCTTCGGGTCTTTTCTTCTTTATCGACAAACCTATTTTTGTGGCACACATTCGGACAAGTGCTTTGACCCGTGGGGTCATTGCCCATCTTTTGGTGCCTTTTTTCATTTTCTGCATTTTTGGGTACTCATTCGAACGAGCCCATATTTGTTTAAACCTGTGGGGTTCATTGCCCATCTTTTGGCACCCATTTTTTTTTTTAGAAGTTGGACCTTCTGAGACGGCCTCCTACTAGGGCGGCGGATGCTTTCGATACTCTCCCCCTCTAATCCCCTTCACCTATCTTGGACCGAACAGAAGAGAGTAGGGTGAGGGTTTTCCTTCCATCTCTAAGCTTTGCCTAGCTTCTCTCGGGTGTTGGGTCATCCAAATTCTGGGATCAGGACGTGTTGTGTGTGGGATGGTATCTACCCTCGACTCCTAGACAACAATCTAGAACATGTGGACTTAAGTCATACTAGTAGTTCTCTCCATTTTTTTTGAGGTAGATTACATTCCATGGGTGAATCATTTGAAAACATGCCTTGCATTGTAAAGAATTTATTAGGATAAGATAAAAAGTAGTTATCATCAATCAAAACTTTCTCTCAAGTAAGATTGTCATGTGAAATTTAAAATCATTTAAAAAAATATTGCCTTGTGGATGACATAATGATAATGAATGCAATTTCATGTAATACCTAAGAGAAGGAGAAGTTCATTGTTGATGACGGCTTTGCTTGTGCTTGCCTTGCCTTACCTGCCATGCCTTGCCTTGCCTTGCCCAACTGCTTTCACTTTTGATATGCACCATATTGCATTGGATTGAAGATTCATAGTCATAGGATGAAGTGAAAATGTGGAGGATCGGATTTAGCATGGTGGAGTCAAAATTAATGATGTAAAAGGCAAAGATTGTGGTATCACCCAGGAAATTTCTCTACCTTGATTTTTTTGTTGAAAGTAGAACTTGTGAAAAGAAAGAGAATTCAAAAAGGAAAGAAACATGCTTGGAAACAAAAGTGAGCTAAAATGGGCTCTTGGGCCCGTGAGTTGAAAGTGGGCTTGAAAGCCTGGGAAGGGTTGGAATCAGGGGACACGTGAGCCCAAGATTTGAAGGCGGGCTAGAGGGCCCAGTTGATGTTGATGGGCATGAGGGCCCGATGGGAGTTGATGGGCTCGAAGGCCCGATTGAAGGTTGATCCCGAGGGACCCAACGAAAAGAGTGGGCACACGGGCCCGATTTAGATGGTTGGGAGCAAGATTGTGATTTGTGATGGGCTCGCTGGCGCCATTGAATAGTATGGGTGCGCAAACCCGAATTCAAAGAAGTGGGGGCACGGGGGCCCGATTTTGAAGAAGTATGGGCACACGGGCCCGATGGTGAAGACATGGGGGCATATAGGCCCGAGGTTGAAGGAGTGTGGGCATGTGTGCCCGAGTTTGTTGGAAGGTGGGCACGTGGGCCCGATTTAGGAGGAATTTGGGCACATTGGCCTGATTGCAGAAAAACATGGGCATGTGAGCCCGGTTGAGGTGACTTGCGGGCACGTGGGCCCGATTTAGAAGAAATTTGGGCACATGGGCCCGGTTGCGAAAAACATGGGCATGTGAGCCCGGTTGAGGTGAGTTATGGGCACGGGGGCCCGATTGAGGTGAAATGTGGGCACGTGGGCCCGATTTAAAAAAATTAAGAGCACGTGAGCCTGATTGGGAAGAATAATGGGCACGCGGGCCTGATGGAAGGAAAGGGGCACGAAGGCCCAGTTGGGGAAAAGGGACATATGGGCCCAGTTGAAGGAAAGGGGCATGCAAGCCCGATTGATTAAAAGGGGCACATGGGCCTGGTTGGATAAAGGGGGCATGTGGGCCCGGCTGATGGAAAGGGGCACATGGGCCCAGTTGATGAAAAGAGGCATAAGAGCCCGATTGATGAAAAGGGTCATAAGTGCCCGAAAATGGGGCATAAGGGTCCAAAAATGGGGCATAAGGGCCCAATTGAGTGGGATGGGGTGTGGACCATGGCCCTAAGATTGACAGATTTTGGATCCATGTGCCTGATTGATGGTTGTAAGAAGGATAAAGAAAGGGCAGTGGCCCTAAGATTGAGGAATTGTGGGCCCATGGGCCCAATCGTTGATTTTGAGAAGAATAAAGAAAAGGTCGTGGCCCTAAAATTGATTGATAATGGGCCCATGGGCCAGATTGTTGCTTAGGAGAAGAATGGGGTAAGGGTCGTGGACCTAAGATTGATGCTAAAGGATTTGTCTGCTTAGCTGGAGGAGGTCCTAGTATCCCCTTGCTAAGGTCAACATCCTTAAGGAGGCTTGTCGATTCATTCCCCATTTCATTGACCAATTCGATCTCCTTACTTCTCAGTTCAGGGGTCAATTCAATCTGACCAACATCAGGGATTAATTTTGATGATTGTAATGGTTGATCTATACCTGGTGAATCCTTGCCTAGTCCTTGACAATCAACTGAATTTGTGATCCCCTCATCTAAGCTCCCTTCAGTAGGCTTCTCCTCAGGTTGTTCTGGTGAAGAGGGCATGCCTAGTTTAGGGGATTCCAAAAAGGTAGAAGGGTTTGGTTCGACCTCCCCTACTGGCTGACTTTGATCTTGTGATATAGCAACGACATGACGAGAAGATGATTCTTCTACCATGGCAGGAGCACAAATGGTTGGAATTATTAATTCATCTGCCAGGGCAGGAGCTTGAAGGGTCGAAGTGTCTGAATCATCTACTATGGCAGGAGCATGAATGATTGGAGTGGCTAGTTCCTCTACCATGGCAGGAGCATGAAGGGTTGAAGTGAATAAATCATCTACTATAGTAGGAGTAGGGATGATCAAATTAATTGGTTCCTCTGCCAGGGTAGGAGCATGAATGATAGGAGTGACTAGTTCCTCTACCATGGCAGGAGCAACAGACGAAACAAGTGGTTTGACTGATTGAGGGGGAACCCTATGTTGAGGGATTGATTGAAGTGGTGCTAGCATAGAAGTCAGTTCAGGCTGAAGAGCTATTGATGTAATTAATTGAGGAGTCATGGCTTGGATGGTTGGCTGAGGAGTTGTTGGTGGAATAGGCTGAGAAGCCAAGGGCCGGATGATTGGTCGAGGGGTTGTTGGTGGAATAGGTTGAGAAGACAAGGGCCGGATGATTGGCCGAGGGGTTGTTGGTGAAATAGGCTGAGAATTTGATTTTGATAATGAGGTGTTGGCACAATTGACATGAGGAGCTTGATTGTGCACAATTGATTGTGCCATTGACACTGGTTGCATGTCCGGCCGAGATTGTGGCATGGGTGTCCTAATCAACTGGCGTCGAGGAGTTGGCCGAAGATGATGATCTAGATGAGGTTGGAGAGGGCTCCTAGGTTGGTTCATAGCATCAATGCTCCTCTCAAGTCTGGGCCTCAATTCATCAGAATATTGCATTAATTCCACATCTTCTTTTGCTTCCCCAATTTTTGAATAGCCTAGCTCATATCGTCGCAAAAATTTTTCCTTAACAATTTCAAAATCCCATATTTCTATTTCCCCTAGTGAAAAGAACCATTCTAGGGCTGCACCATCCAATGATCGCTTAAAAAGAATAGCAAGAGCTCTTTGATCATTTAGCCATCGAGATGATTTGCTCAAGAAATCATTGACATGGGTGAAGGGATCACCTGAGCCATTGAAGCGATGGTAGGCTGGTGTTTGTGATGGAGGGATATGTGGGACTGGGAAAGATGGAGCAGATATTTTAGGGATGGCCTTCGAGTCCAAACGATGCCTCAGCTCTTCAAAGTGTTCATCCATTTGGTTGAGTTTGTCCATGAATGCTTGAGTGAGGTTGGGTTCCTGAGCCACCGGTGCAAGGTATTTAGATGAATGGGTAGGAAGTGGTGGCTTCAAAGTAGGAACTAGCATAGAATTATATGAATGCCCCACAATGGGGTGAGTAGAGGCACGACAGGGTTGCCTAGGAGAGGAGATGATGAGGGGCCTGACTGTCGATTCGGGTGGTGAGGGGACTTGATTTACCTTGACCGGATCTTGATTGGCGGGCATCTTGCCCTTTGTTAAAGATTGCACAAGTGAAAAGGATTCAGGATCTAAATGGAGAGATAGACCCTGGAGGATTTGTTCCACACTAAGTGAAGCAGGTGGATGAGTAGGATTTTGAACTTCAGCTTCTCTAACGGCATTGACATGGCCCTCTGGTTGGACCATGGGTTGTTGTAGCATGTAGTGACCCGTCTTGTAGTAGTCCAGCATCCCGACGTGTCTTTCGGACCTTAGCATCATGGGCATCCTGTCGATCTTTCTTCAAAGATGGTTAAAAAAAGGAAGGGCAAGTCAAGCACACAAATGAAGATTTTTTTCTTATGTTTTGTTTTGTTTGATTTTTTTGTTTCAATTTGGTTGTTTTGGAAAAAAAGTTGAACACAAAATTAAAGAGGTTTTTGTTTTGTTTTTTTTAGGTGTTTTGAAAGAAGAATTTTTTGGTTGTTTTCAATTGTTGAGAGCAAGCAAGTTATGCAAACAAGTTCTTAAAATGACTACTCGACAATTTTGGGTTGAAACCTTAGATTAGATAGATTGTTAGCAATTGTTCCCTCAAGTAGGTATGATTCCTATTGCTTCAATCTTCAAGACCTAAGGTTATCACTCAATCACCACGAGTAGGTACTTGGGTTCTTCGGGTTTTGGGAATGGGTACAACCGGCCCAATCGTGCGGAGAGGAATACTCCACGGATGGGGACTTATGGAGGTCTTGATGGAAACCACCAAATCAACTAGGAAGGAATATCCCAGAAGAGAGGTTAGAATCCACCAAGAAGGTGTTTGGAGGGTGAGGGTGTGTTGGGAGAGAGAGCCCCCGCCTCGAATGCCCTACGGATCGGAGCAAGTCCGGTACCCGATGCAAAAGCTAAAGAAAAAGTAAAAATGGAGGGTAAGAGGAGAAGAAGCAATCAATATGCAAAAACATGAAATGAAATGAAGTAAATAGAGCATGCGATATGCAAACAAGACAAGCAATCATGCAACAAAACAAACAATCTAGTGACTAGAATTGAATTAGAATGAAACTAGTTGCACAAACAAATCAAGCTAGCACGGGTAAAGACATTGGTTGTCCCACCGTGGTCGCCAAAAAGCTGTCGACTCCAGAAACGGGTTCCGGATCGGCACCTCAAGAGAAGGTGAAAGATGGAATAGGAGAAAAAGGGAGTGAATCGAGAAACACTCGGAAAGCGATAAAGACTCCTCACCTCGGTCCCACACTCACATTGATCCCCGAACTTTCATCTCACGGCGTCGCTCGAGCACCGGAGATGGTTCGGGTCATGTGGGAGGAGAGTGAGTAGTGAATTAGCTTAGAACTGGAATAAAAAGAAAGGTGGTCGCCAGGAGCCGCGGGCTCCGCTTTATAGAATAACAACAAGATTGAGTTGTTTTGACCGTGTACCTTAGCGTGGGAGAGAGTGTGTGAGTTCAACCTTCTTCCTCTTCGGCCGGCCGATGAGGGAGAGTCCAACCAATGCTAGCTTGAGGGATTTGTGCAGGCGATAAGCCGGATCCCGGCGGTGAAGTTCGGAAACTCCCAAGACAATGTCGATGTAGGACATGCTATGGGCACCACAGATATTCAAATTGAATTATTCTTGTTGGAGATAAAATATAACTCACTGGGTAACAATTTCTATGAAGGATGCATAGGTTTAATCCACCATTAAATGTACTTAAATTGACTGAGAAGATGATGACTTAGAAGAGAAGACTTCGGATCGATGCGTGCAGTGCCGGTGTTGAAGACATAACAAGCAGAGTAAATGTCAGAATTGATCTCTGTTTGTTGGAGATGAAAGATATCTTGATGAAACACACTTCTTATGAAGGAATTCAGGCCATAAAATGACTAGAAATATCTGTAGAAGCCGATGATCAGAAGTGCAGCACGTTGGAGCATAGACCGGCTTCTTCTTCACTTTGGGATGATCTCCGGGCACCGGGACGAAGATAGAACTATTTGGGGAGATTTGGAAGAGCCTAGGGTGGCTGGAGGACGAAGAGAGAAGTGCTGGAGGATGGGGATTCCCTTCTTAGGTCGTTCATATGAGTCTTCCTTTATAGGGGATGAAGAACAGGTCAAAAAATAGCAAGTTTTGATACATCCGACCTTAGGTTGGATTTCCTCCATTTAATGTTGCTGATTTTCATACTGAGGCATATAGAAACTTACCTAAATGATTGAGAGAGATTGGAAATCGTGGATCACCTTCCCCATGCTCAAAATATGTCTCCACTTGAAGAGGAAACAAATCTGGTCCAAAAATGGCAAGTCTTGATATACAAGACAACAAGTTGGATTGCCATCATTAGATGATGCTAATTTCGACCATGAAGCTTCCAGATACTATAACAAGTGATATGGAGGAGGAAAAAGGAAGGTAAGGTCGTGAATTGGTCAGATATGTGCCCAATGGGCTGGGCTTGCATGCAATTGGGTTTGATTGGTGCTGCGTGCGGACAGAACTGCGCATCTGACTTCTAAAAGGCGCTGCGGACAAATGAGAGATCAGAATTGAATGCCGTTTGTTGCATTGAAAATAGAACTCAGAGGGGAAGATTATTGATGTTGAGGAATTCTTCATTGTATGTTCACATAATCCTGTGAAAAATTTTCAAGTAGAGGATATGCTGGGAAAAGCATAATCTGGCACACCACCAAGAGTCTCTTGTTCGGCAAACACGGATTTGATTAGAAATTAGAAAATCATCCTCATATTTACAATAAGCACCTCAGCTCATCCAAAAGGGTGGTTCATCTTGATTTTGATGGTCTAAAAGAGATGTTGCCAATGGAATAATGGTTTAAGCTCTAAATAAGGCCAAATTGGCGTGTCTACACCCACCAACTCTCCCTGGGTGGGAAAGAGCCAACCCTATCAAAAGAGGATCCAAACGGCTTTGATATCGCTTAAGCAGGTCCGAGTCAATGCATTGCAACTCCTTTCATGATATCTATATGTCATTTGAAGGTGACTTTTCACTTTAATGTAATAGATAACAATGATATCCTCCTCTTATGGTTGAAATACCAAAAGAGGTGTGTATAGATGTTGGGTGTTGTGGCTCTAGTTGTTGTTTAATGGAAGGAAATGGCTCAAATGAATCACTAGGGATAGTAATTAACAACTTGTTGTATGCAAATGTTGTATGAAAATGACTCGTACCAATGTTTTTATTAACAAAACTATTGTATACAAATCCGGCACGTGACAAGATCAAGTCATAATTCCCTTAATTACTTACTAGGCATCACAAGAGACTTCTTAGACTCCTATTCACAACCTCAATTTGACTATTTGTTACACGGTGAAAAGCAGTAAAAAATTGAGCTTGATAACCATAATTTTCAAAAAAAGTTTTCAAAAATAACTCATAAACCTCACATCCCTATCTGACACTATAGTCTTAGAAAGGCCATGTAACCTAATAATCTCGTCAAATAAGATCCCAACAACTCTCAAAACATCTGAGGTTTTAAAAGAAAAAAGAAAATGAGTCATCTTGGAGAACCTATCTATGATCACAATGATAGAATCATGGTTCCTCATAATTCTAAAGAGCCCAAGCACAAAGTTCATATTAATATCTTCCCTAGGACAATTAGGTACAAGGATAGAAATATAGAGACTAGTGTTTTGTTTCATTTGTTTGGTTAGGACACAAGCACGGGATTAAGTCACCATGTCTCACATCTTTTTTAAGACTCGACCAATAGAATTGAGGCTCTACAGATTCTATGGTTTTGTTCTGCACAAAATATCCCAATAAACTTCCTGCATGCAACTCTCATACAATGAAGTCACTCAGATGTGTGTGAGAGACAAAAATAGCTAGTCCAAAAGAGGTAACTATCATGCAAGATATAATCACTAAGCTCTGTTGACGAACCCTCTAAGAGTGTAGTGACAACCTTCTCAAAGTCAAGATAACCATAATATGCCTCCCTTATCTTCTTAAACCCAGTCACCTTAACACTTACCGAGGAAAAGATAGTGGCCCTCCTACGAAGGGCATTGGCCGCCTTATTCTCTACCCGCGTTTATGCGTTAACATAAATGTGTAGACTTGTAAGAATTCAACCCACTTGCCATGTCTAGAGTTAACTTCTTTTGAAAGCTAAGAAATCTCAAGGCCTCGTGATTTGAATAAAAAGCAAATTCTTGAAAGAAGAAAAAATGCCTCCACAACTTAAGAGTTTGGATGGTGGCATAGAAATCTCGTTCATAGGTGGAGTACTTGAACATAGCACCGTTAAGTTTTTCACTAAAAAAAATTACAGAGTGATCATCTTGACTCAACACTCCTATTCCAAGATTGAAAACATCACATGTTACCTCAGAGACTTTAAAGATGTCAAGTAGCCTAAGAATGGGGTTTTAGATCATTCTCTCTTTAATTTTTTGAAAAGTCTTGTTGACGGCTTTGATCCAACAAATATTCCTTTCCTTAGGCAGTCAATGATAGGTGACATGATTGTGTTAAACCCCTTAATGAACCATCGATAAAAGGTAGCTAGCCAATATCAAGCCACAGTCTACAATGACTTTGAACTTTTAGGGGTCAGCAAAGACTTATTGAAATGAAACTACAAATCCAAGAAAAATAATTTTATGGGTAATGAATGCACATTTCTTAAGATTGGCAAATAAGTTTCCTTTCCAAGGGCCTTACAAATTTAGCAAAGATGGCTTAAATGATCTTGTTCCCTTTCGCAATATATGAAGATATCATCGTAGTACACAACTACAAATTTATCCATGAAAAGTCATAGTATTTCAGTCATTAACCTCTTAAAAGTGTTAGGAGCATTGGAAAGAACAAAAGACAATTTACCACTCATATAGACCATCTTTAGTCTTGAAGGTTACCTTCCACTCATCCCCATATCTGATGGAACTTGACGGTAGTCACTCTTCAGGTCAATTTTTGAAAAGATTGTATCTATTGCCATCATATCTAGCATGTTGTTTAGCCTTGAGAAAGAAAAGTGATACTTAAAGTGATCTTATTGATGTTTCGACTATCCACACACATTCGTCAAATTTCAACTTTCTTGGGTGTTAAAAGGGCAGGTATATCACATAGATTTAAACTCTCCCTAATAAAACTCCTTTGAAAGAGATATATGACTTGTCTCTTAAACTCCTCAGCTTCAATGGAGCTAAGCTCATAATGAGATAGGTTTTGCAATGTGATGCATTCCTTAAGTAGTGTGTTGACCTCATCTAAGTACTATTCAATTGATCATTCTTTGACCTCATTTACAACTATGGCCCAAATAAGGAATCATTCCTTAAAGGTGCACTGAAGTTGTTTGGTACTAATGATGTGGAAATGTTTGTATGAGGGAACTCAAAATCTTCTTTCTAAAGAATTTGATTGGAAAGGATGCAAGATGATCTTTTTACTTTGATGTACAAAACTACAAATGTTAGATCTACCAATTTGAGTTACAACAAAATCAAATAACTGAGGTCTACCTAAGATGATACTACCAACTTCTATAGGAACGACACCACACCAAACCCTTCCTTTGTTAATCTCAATGGGGGACAAGACACCTCTTATGAACTAAGATGGAAGGGGAGTCTACCTAAAAAAACTTTGTAGGAGTTGGGATGGTCAACTAGGGTAAAACCAAGAATTGTCATCTCGGATCTCGGCTTCATCTCGGGGGGATGAAAGAGAAGAGATCTCGAAAAAAATCTCGGGAGATCGGATCTCGGATTCTCATATCAAAATGTATATATGTATGAAACATAACATAATATCTTATAAAAACAGGAGTACATCAATGAATTTACATGAAAATATATAACACAATTTGTACATCAACTGTGTGAAGGAACAATTACGAAGTACTTTCAATACCAAAAAGATGATCTTTGTGCTTCTAAAAAATTTAAACTTGTATGTAATCCTATTTAAATACTAATATAGTATCAAACTTGTAACAAATTTTTATGTGATAGTATAAGTAATAGTGAAATATATTGAATAATTGAATGTGTTTACACTATCATAAATGGGGTGCAGAGTAGTTGTGGATCAGGGGGGCAGTGCCCCTTGTGGGGGTATTAGGGGGGCAAAGCCCCCCCCGAAGAAATTTTTTTTCAGACCAGGCTACATGGGGTGAGAACTTGATGATCTCGTTTCTCGGCCCCCTTGGAGAGACCGAGATCTCGCGAGATCTCGACGAGATGGCATTCCATGGGTAAAACCTATACGAGTAACAGTACTAGTGGAGATAACATTAATGCAACTACCATTATCGATGATGATATTACAAGTCTTGCCTTGAATCTTTAGGAATGTGTAAAAATGAAACTCCTCCAATCATTTTTCTTATGTCGAGCTATGATGCATCTCATAACACGAATTCTTTGGTTAGATCGGATTTCTAAGAGGTTGCACCCTACAATAAGTTCTAACTCCTCAAATTCTCAAGTTAACTCATATTTCGCCATGTACTCTCTGTCGTCTAAGGGAGATGGTTCTAGTGGAGCTTCCTCAAAGATGGGTCCTCTTCTTAGCAAACATGGAGTGTCATGGTGGGATATTCATAGGCTCTATGTCCATGACCCTTGCACCTAAAACACACATCCCTAAAAGTCCCTTGGCAAGGCTCCGCGATAATGATTTACTTTCCCTTTTCATCTATTCTCATGAGTTGATTTGAGTTTGAAGCATTTATAAAAAAACGGGTATAATTGAGGGTTGTTGAACATCTCACTTGCTTGAGTAGACTTATGAGCATTAGAATTTACCTTCTCAAACGTATTAGGATACTTAGAATTAGTGGTCTCCCACTAAATTCACATGGATCCATCCTATGTATAACAAGAATCTTAGGTGCTTGAGGTCTTTGGAACCTCTCAACATCTTAAGTCACTTGGTAGGCTTGTTCTAAAATAGTGATGTCTCTATTAAGATTGGATCAAAACATAGGTAAGGTGACTTTTGAATCCTCATTCACCCCACATCTCATCAGGAGTTCATCAAATTGGATGATGTATTCAGACATGAACTAATTTTCTTGACTTAGGCATTGCCATTGGTCTAAGAATCTTTGGTGGTAAGAGGATGATATATATTTTTTTCTCAATTTTTCTTTCATCTCATCCCATGTGAAAATAGGGTGTTGTTTTCTCTAAAAAACTAAGGTCTCTATATTCCTCCAATAGACCTTACCTTGTCTGGTCAACTTCATTTGGGTAAAATGAACTTTTCTTTCCTCCGACAACTCAAACAAATCAAAGTAGTAATCAATATATGCCTCCCAATCAGTGTAGACTTGAGGATCTAAAGACCTGCTAAAGTGTGGATCATCTACCCTAACACTTATATAAACAAATTCTTCCAAGTCGGGTTGTGATATCTCTCAGCATGTAACGCTTTAAGTGGTCTCTTAAGGTTAGGTGCAACTCTCACTTGAGGGTGATGACTACCTTATCATTAATCCTTATGGTTGGCTTCTACCTCTTCCTTGATTTTGGCAATAGAGTATTCTACATTGATTTATTGATCGCTCCATCATATTAAACCTTTATAGAATAATCTTTGCAATATCCGACTTGAGTTCACCCATTGGCATTAGTTAACTATGACCAACCAAATATGCCTTATCGAACTTACAAGCAAAAAAACGATATGATTTTTTAATACAAAAATTTCCATTTTTTTAACTAATTGACATTAAATGACACCCTAACCTACCTATACTCTAATACCAAATTTGATGCGGGACATAATAGGTTGACTTTCTAAACCGACTAACACACACGATCAGGTTCATGGGTCGGGTAATTAGACTCGATTTGAGGGTAACGGACCGACATAGTTAGCAAACTACAATTGGGATTAGGATGCCTACCTAGAAGACATTACTATAGTCTAACTCAGGTTCGGCACGAACATTCACAACTGTATACGAAATGGACAAAATAAATAATTGATGGGAAGATAAAAAATTATATTTATGTTCGCAAGAGGGCCCGACTGACATATATCTCAGAACTACAATCCAAAATAATATTTTACAAAATTATCAAGATGTCCACCTCTCATAGGAGGGCAAAAAGCTACATATAGCACCTTCTCAAGACATTTCAAGTTGTTGGGTATCGACTAAACAGATTACTTGGCTTGCTTGTTTGTAATGAGAGTCTATTGCCGAAAGTTGAGGTGAAAACTACTTGGTTGATGGTGGACGGACGTTGGAGAGGCGTCAGGATACCTAGGTGGATGAGAGAAGTGTCAACTCGGTGTTGGAAGCTAAGTGGTGTCGGTCTTGTCGGTGATGGAAGTTGCAAAAGGTGGATCGGCTTTCGGTGTTGGAACTTGGAAGACCAATGTAGGAAGAAAGTAGGAGAGAGGAAAAAGAGGAAAGGCAGAGTCACCTTTCTTAGAAACATCAAGTTGGTGACAGTGTCAACCAATCAAGGTGTTTAGTGCGAATGATACTCATCTAAAACATTCGGTACAGGAAATTGAATACCCTCATGGGCTCCTCCCTCGTAGAGGTGATGAAAAGTAAAGAGAACACACTCTTACTTCAAATTTAGATTTATTCGACATAATATAATGAAGATACATGGGGGGGGGTTTATAACTCTTAAAGGTCCTTTCAAAAATTAATTTCCCTCCAAACACATCCCCATCTATCCATTAACTTGAAGTAATTACTAATCCTCAAAAGATTACACTTTTTCATTCAACAACTACCTACCAACTTAAAGTAAATACTTACCCTCAAAAGATTGCACTTTGTAAAAAGACTAAAAAGACTGAAAACCACTTCATACCAACTAAAAACTACTGACCTTCATAATTAATAAAACAACATTCTCCTAAACAAGAAGAGGAGGCTATGTCACCATTCCTAAGAAGAAGCAAAAAATGAGACAGAATTAGATCCAAGACAGATAGTGTCGACCACCCAATCTCAGTATGGACCATTCCGTTATGATCAAAAATGTCATCTCGAACCAGTGCCCCACCAATTCCTTTGTTGGAAAGTGGTGTAGTCACCTTTGCTTCCGTTCAAAATCAGTGTTCTTGTAGAAGATTTGCAAGAGAAAGGTTTTATTAAAGTTTATCTTTTACACATTTTCAAATGCAAATTTAACAAGTGTGGTTTGTCCGTCACAAGTAAAAGATATTAATCATCTATTTCTTACGTTGTGAAATTATTGATTATCTATGGCTTACTCTATTTAAAAGTTGAAAGATCTCTTGACACGACCCATTTTTTACAAGTTAATTCAGTAATGGAGCAGTCGTAACTAGGGCTGTTCACTGTTCGGTTCAACCCGAAAAACCAAACCAAACCAGTACTTTGGTTCGGTTCGGTTTGGTTTGAACTACCGATCGGTTTGGTTTGATTTCTATGACCTTTCAAACCAAACCAAACCGGTAAACCGAATAACCCGAATTGGATTAAATATTTTAGTTTAAGTTATATATACGATAGTATTTATGCATATTTTCTTATAAAACTAAATTTGTTTCAAGAGTTTTTAAGGTAAAAATAATGTAATGTATAAATATATACACAAGATTTTAATAGAATATGATTTAAAACAAACAAAATAAAATTATATATTGATATATCTACTACATCTTAGTAAAATATGGTTTGAACCGAACCAAACCAAACCAAACCGAACTAATTTGGTTCGGTTTGATTTGGTTTGGAAGATAATTTGGTTTGGTTTGGTTTGAGAAAAAATACTCAAAAACCAAACCAAACCAAACCATGAACACCCCTAGTCGTAACCGATGGAGTTGTAATCCTGATTTGTGGAATCTTTCATTGTCAGTAATGTTATGGCCATTTGAAAATCTCAAAAATAGAAAGATTTTTAGAAGCATTTCCGAAATCTTATGGTTATTCTTCATCGGGTTGCCACTCTTGTCAAGGATTGGTCCTTCGTGTATTCGGGCCAGCTGTCAGATTCTTCTTCTTTCAATATCAGATTTTTGGCCTGAAAATAATTGTCTTTGTAGTTGTATTTCGACTACTACCATCTTGGTAGTGGTTGATTTATTTTTATTCTATTTTTGTATCTTGTTTTTGCATTTGTTTCCTTTTGTTTCTCTATGTACTTTGTACTATGTACATTTTGTTTCAATAAATTGTAAGATATTCATATCGTTTTCAAAAAATTGTATAGCCACTAGTGATTACTTCATCGTATATAAGGCCTAATGGATATCATCTTTCACTTCAGCACCCGTCACAAAACATAATTTACTCCATCATACATAGTTTCTAACAATAAACATTATATAAAATCTTTCTTTATATCTCAAGACTTCTCCATAAAGTTTCTATCAAGAAAAAAAACTTCGGTTATCAACTGACCAGATACAAAATCAAATTGGCTGGTTAAAATATTTGTACTATCTCGTAATCGATGCTCTCTACAACTCTCTCTCTCTCTCTCTCACACACACCATTTCATAGCACAAGTATGACTCAATAACTTGATTTCTCTATAATTTGAGCAATCTTGTATATCTCATTTTTTTAAAAATAAGCACGACGGTGTTTTTTCATTATTCATTCGTCATTTTCTTAGATATTAGATTTTATTAAAAAGTCCAAATAACTATTCCACCTTTAAATCTTCCTAATATTTTCATATATAGATAGAGAAGCTATCAAGGCCATATGCCTTGCTTGTCTTTAGCCTCTTCAACGCATGTTTAACTTCTGAAAAATTAAGGCTCCTAGTATAATTCATATTAAGCTCTATTAAATTAGGGATGTTCACTATTTAGTTCAACATGAAAAACTAAAACAAACCAATACTTTGGCTCAACTTGGTTTGTTTGGAACAACTTATCGGTTTGGTTTAGTTTCTAAAACTCTATAAACCAATAAACCAAATTACCCAAATTAGATTAAATATTTATTTTAAGTTATTAACAATATTTATATATCTTTTCTTATAAAAATAAACTTGTTTCAAAATTTTTAAGATAAAACTAATAAAATATATAAACATATACACTAAATTTAACTAAAATATGGTTTAAAAGAAACCATATGAAATTATGCATTGATGCATATACTATACCTTAATAAAATATAATTTAACCATTTGAAAGAAAGTTTGAGTTGGCTTGGTTTTATTTGAGAAAAATTCCTCAAATACTAAATCAAACCAACCATGAACTCCCTGATAATACACCTTCTATGTCTCTAGCAAATTTATCATTAAAAAGAATATAAAATAATTTTACCATCTTTCTTTAATGGCACCATCTTTGACCAAAATATTTTATTTATTATCCTTGATATATCTAATTTAGTTAAGATTTTGAGATCTTCTCTCTCACATTTGTGCTAATCTATAAATATCATTTTCACATTGTTAAGTTTTAAGTTGGACATACATTCACATAAAAACCTCATCTCTTGCTTGTTTAGTCTTTTCTGTTCACTTTTTGCTATCATATACTATTCATATACATCATCGTTATTACACTTATACACTCTTTTATACAAATCTCTTTCATTCTTTATTGCATTTTTACTTTTCATTCCACCATTATGACTCCTTTTTAGGTAGAGCATCCCCCTTATACTTCTAATATATTAGTTTAGATATCTCTCTAATTTTTATAGTCATATTCATCCATATAGCATTGACTTCTAAATTAGATTTCCAATAATTTATCTTGATAAGTTCATTCGTAAAAAATATTTTGCTTCACCCCTTTTAATTTCAACCATTTTGTTTAGAAGAAATCTTCATTTTAAACATGTTTATTTGTCTTTTGATCTTAATAAATAAAACTACTAATCAATGTTGAGTTGTTAAAACTTCACAAGAAATTTTTTTATTCTTTGCAAAAAGTATGATTAGTTTTTTTTGTAAGAATAAAATCAATTTGGCTTCTATTTTGTCTATTTGCAAATATTATTAAATAAAATTATTTTTAATAAAATAAATATTTGTTAGTATTACATCATAGGTCCTAGAAAAATCAATAATATTTTTCCCTCTTCATTTAAATTTCTATATTCAAAATCTCTGCAAACTTTCTCACATCCATGACATTCATTTCCATTATATCTATTGAGATCTCCTCTAATGAATATATTCTCTTCATTTGATATATTTTTTATAAGGACATCTATATCCTCAAAAAAAATTTCTTAAATCTTACATCCTAATTCAATTTGTGAAGCATAAACACTAATTACATTGAATACCTCTTTTTTATAATTATTTTTACCAAAAAAATCTTATCTCCTACTCTTTTCACTTATATCACATCTTTCATTCTTTTATCATCAATGATCACTAACATATTTTTATTTCTATCCGGCCACGTATACCAAACTTTTTAGCTTGTACTTCATACTTCCTTACATTTATCTCCTACCCATTTGGTTTCTTGAATGCAAATAATATTAATCTTTCTTCTCTCCAAAAAGTTTGTTTTAAAATGTATGTCTCTATACCATAGACTAATGGATACTTATATGACATATCACACAGGAGAACACTCTCACCCTTGCTATATTTATTACTATATCTAGACTCCGATGCAACATATAGTAAGTAGAGAATGTCCCAACATTTATATCATTTGAATCCATAGCATCAGATGTGAAGATAATTTTTTATGTTAGTTTTCACTTACTGCAACCCTCCTCCTTTCTCATTTTGACTTGGGGCTGGCTATGACATAGTTTTTTTACACATGTGCAAGCTTTAAAAAGTCTCTATGGACTTAAGCAAGCACCAATAGCCTAGTTCAAAACATTTTATGATAAATTATTAAAGATTAATTTCTATTGTTCAAAGACTAATACATCAATGTTTAGTTATCAAATCACAACAATCAAAGCCTATTTTATGGTCTATGTAGAAGATATTATTTTTACTAGCAATGATTCTCATGTCATGAAAAATACTATAAAAGTCCTTGAATAAATCATTCCTTGTAAGAGAATTAAGTCAGCTGCACTACTTCTTGGAAACATAGGTCATCAAAACAGCTGAAGGGCTACTTCTATCTCAACATAAAAATATTAAGGAGTCTTCCCATTAAAACAGGATACAACATGCAAAACTTGGTGCAATTCCCTTTAAAGCTTTAAATCTTTTCAAAAGAACAGCTGAATTTCTACAATATATTACATTGACAAGGCCGTACATAGCATCTTCCATAAGTAAGGTTTGTCAATTCATGCACGAGCTGAATTCTCATCATTATATAGCAGTTAAAAAGATACTTCAATATTTTAAAAGCACAATGGCACATGGTCTTCTCATGAAGCATGTAAGATAGTTAAATTGTGATGAAGAGTGGGCAAGAGATCATTTAGATAGAAAATTAATTGGTGGCTATGTAGCTTTTCTTAATTAAGATGTCATCTCATGATGTTCTAAGAAACAACCCAATGTGTCAAGGTCAACTGGAGAGGCCTAGTACAAATCTGTTGCAAACACAACAGCTGAATTATTTTTCCTCCAGTCATTGATAAAGGAAATGCATGTTACCTCATTAAATGTTCCAAAACTATGGTGTGACAGCTTGAGTGCGACTAATTAAGTGCAAATCTAGTATTTAATACTGACTAAAACAGATTGAAATAGATTATCATTATGTTCAGGATTTAGTAAGTAAGGAAGCATTGGAAGTCAGGCACATTTCCACAGAAGATCAAATGGCATACATGCACAAAACCATTGAATATGTAAGACTTTACAACTTTCTGAGGAAAGCTTCATCTGGTAACACAAGGATGAGTTTGAGAGGGGGTGTGAAGTTTACATAATCTTACATGTAGACACTGTCATGGCTAATACAAGTTAAGGGACTCCACACACTCCTCAAGTACCGTAGTTTAAAACGTTTCTTGTAGCCTTATTTACATGAATAACAAGAGAGAAGGGCACATTTGCCCTGGCTCAGCCTTTACAAGCTCTTTGTTAGATCTCCAGGACTTCCCCTACTCTCGCCAAACTCGGCTCAGAAATAGTAACTTACAGTTCACCTCTTCTCTGCCATTATGACTCTTCTTGTTATGCATCGTTCTGGTTCTAGCTTCTGTAGTCTTCGGTAATAGCATCTCAGATTTCACAGATCATCCCACCTTTGGTGAGCACCTAAGACCTCCTATGAGACATTTGAGGCGCTGGAGTTGTTTGAGATATGTGCCTCGGCAATGGTGGTGATGGTGATGATTATCTAGGCCATTTGAGCCATGTTGAGATAGGTGGGGGCACCTCACCATGCCTTGTTGCCTAGGTGGTTGCACAACCATCTTCCATAACTTGGTTTAGATCAACATGAATGGTCTCCCTTACTCCACAACAGTAATTCAGGAATTCCGTAAAATCCATAATTAGTGGCCAAAGAACCCTGATTCCTATAAAGTGAATTTGGTGACATTCTTAGCCTATTATCCCCATGTCTAGAAGGTCACATTCCTTAATGAAGTACGTTATCACCCTCATCCAGATTCCCTCTCTTTTCAGTTGAGTATAAAACCACCGGGGTAGAACCATTGATGGAAAACTGCCTTCACCACCACATCCAGCTCTAGATATCCTTGATACAGCGACCTCCTTGTCCGGGGAACCTATGATCAAACTAGCTAACAGTGCTGGTCTAGACGATCGTTAGTACTAAGGAACCAGTGTTGGTTTATTCACAATGGAGGGCGAAGTTGCCACGAGAGCGACATGGAATTTTCTATTCAGCATAGCCATGAATTTTGTATTGAAGAGACATGACGGCTACTCTATCCGGGTATCATGAAGCTCCGTTATGAGTTCCATTGTCGCGTTATGAGCCATACCCTCCAAACAAAAAGGGCTCAGTGACCATCGCAACACAACGAAGCAACTACACATGATAAACGTAAACATACAAGTCGATATATTATCTTCATTACGAATTCCCATACTTCACACGATAGTCGTAAGAGACACTGTCTTCTAGAAAAGAAAAAAACTATGTTCCCCAAATTTTGACGACGACAAATTCGAAAAAGAAGCAGAAATCGGCGTAAAATCATGCTTCCTGGTCACATTCATCGAAAAATTTTAAAAATTTAAAAAGTAGAAGTTCAAAAGAAAGTAAACAAAAAATGGAAAACTACAACACCTCCAAGTTTAGGGTTCACTCTTACGCCACCGAATGCCTCCACAAGGAAAAAAGAAAAACACACAGAACCAGCAGAACCAGATGGAAGAAAGCCATACCTTGCGATGGATCCCTTCCCACGAGATTCAGGGTGCGTTTGGGAACTACGTGGAAGTACTTTTTTTTTACTTCTCCTCTGATCAGAAGTCCTTCTTATTTTTATGGTGCTGTTTGGTTACATTTTTTTTTTCACTTTTCCTCCTTCTCGGAGGTAGAAGCTCGGAGGAGAAAATTTCTCCTTCCCGCGGAAGAAAAGCGCTCCCGTGCCGTGCCCGCGAGTCTCCATCCCGCGCTCCCGTGCCGTCCCCTCCGCGCCCTAACCCCCCCTCCACGGCGCAGCCGTCCCCTCCGCGAGCCCCCCTCCGCGGCACTCCCCCTCCGGCACTCCCTCCCCTCCGCGAGCCTCCCCCCTTCGCGACCCCCCCGCCGCCGTCCGCAAAGCCCCTCCCCCTCCCCGGGCACCCCCTCCGCGGCACTCACTCCCCTCCGCGACCCCCCGCCGCCGTCCGCGAAGCCCACCCCTCCCCCGGCACCGCCCCTCCGCGCCTCCCCCCTCCGCGACCCCCCGCCGCCGTCCGCGAAGCCCCCCTCCCCCGGCACCGCCCCTCCGCGCCTCCCCCCCCTCCGCGAGCCCCCCTCCGCAGCCGGAGTCCCCCCCCCCGCCCCGCGCACGCCTCCGCGCCTCCCCCGCGCAGCCGGGCGGCATCCCAAGTCCCCCCCGCAGCCGGAGTCACCCCCCCCCGCCGCGCGGCGTCCCCCTCCGCAGCCGGAGTCCCCCCGGCGTACGCCCCCGCGCCTCCCCCGCCCCCTCCCCCGCACCGCCCCTCCGCGCCTCCCCCCTCCGCGACCCCCCGCCGCCGCCGTCCGCGAAGCCCCCCTCCCCCGGCACCGCCCCTCCGCGCCTCCCCCCCTCCGCGAGCCCCCCCCCCCCTCCGCAGCCGGAGTCCCCCCGCCCCCGCGCACGCCTCCGCGCCTCCCCCCGCGCAGCCGGGCGGCATCCCGAGTCCCCCCCGCAGCCGGAGTGCTAAACTGGCGGCGGCAAAGAAGAAGGAGAAGAGCCATTACAACAAACAGCCCGTGCGGTGATGGCGATGGCGACGTCCCCCCCTTCTCTCTCTCTCTCTCTCTCTCTCTCTCTCTCTCTATCTCCATGCTTGAACGCCGTCATCGGGCGGACGACGACGATCATATGCGAATAAATAGCGGACATTGCTGAGTATGACGGTTGTCCTGATGCTACTGCCGTTGAAGTGGTTCGGCCGGAGCCCCCCCCCCCCCGCGCAGCCGGGCGGAATACGCCTACGGCAAGAAGAAAATAAGAAGAAGAGTTTTTAGACCCAAAACATAACCAAACTACTTTCACTCCCACAAATGAGAAGACCTTCTAATTGGAGTGCCTTCGAAAAGAAGGCACTTCTAGAAGAAGTCCTTCGAGAAGTTGCCAAACGGACCCTCAGATCCTCGAAGAGATTCAAAAAGAAAAACATCTCGTTGGCCACCACCTCCGCCCGCGGACCTCCCCCCGTGAGCGGCGCATGCCGCATGGTCATGTTTTTTTTTTGAAAAGCACGTGGCCCAGCGGCCATTCACGCCTGCGGCATAGCAGGCCAGCGGGGATTCGAACCCCCGCTCGAACCCCACTAGTCACCCCCCCCCCCCCCCCCCCGGTGGGAGATGCTTGTACGTTTTATTTAGATAAAATCTTTATTTTAAATTGCCTGCTAACCCTGAATAATGTATAAGAGATTTTCAAATATCAGTTCCTATAATTATTTACATTCTTGATACATTTTCATACAAACTAAAAACTTCAGTAAGTTCTTCGAATCCTTCGTCGCTGAAAAAACAAGTCTCTGTCGCTTGAAAAAATCCGAAAATAATACCAAGTTAAATGTCATTCAAATTTATTATAATAAAAATACATCTAGGTGATGTGATCTTTTCCTTCTTTGTTTTACAAGTGTTCAAGTCCGTTTGAGATCCATTTTTTTCAAAATCAAAATGGTTCAAAAGCCTAACCTAATGCGATTCAATAAAAATCTCGGTTTTACAGTGAACATAACCAAACAACATATTAAATAAAATAAAATAAATTTAATATAATACAATATAAATTAGAAATTAGTGTCGACTTTTAATTTAGTTTTATTCGGAAGATAAATTATCTTTCTTTTATATTATTATATATGATTTTAATGTTATAATTGTAAAATACATATAACATATAAGTAATTTGGGTCACCGATCCATGTAATGATTGACCAAATCAGTTAACTAGTCTTTTAAAAAGATCACGTATCATTGGCTTACTCTCAACAAAAGATGTTTAACTTCAAAAAGAAGTTAACTCATTCTCTGGAAAATGATTAACTAGTGTTGTTCGTAGGTTATTAATTTAATCTCTTAACGTATTCACGAAACAGAGTGTTACAATCTACCTCTCTTAAAAACTTGACGCCCTCATCGAGAGATCACACAAATCATATATCATTTATCCAGACGAGTCACACCGGACTTTTCGATTGAGTCATACTCTAATTTCATATGTAACGACAACTAGTCCAACAACCGTGCTAATTAGTAACCTTCTCAAGAAGTCATCCATCCTTTACTTATTCCTAACCAAACACATTTAACTTCGGAGTTCTTTCAACTCAGGTTCCAAAAAAATAGTTAATTGATGTTGTTGGTAATCCATTGACATAATCTATTAACATATTCACAAATTGGAATGTTACGGTCCAAATCATAGAGAACCTAAATCAAGTCAAATGAGTAATAAGTCTAATGGTCAAAATTCCAAACATAACCAATCTGGTTTGGTTCGAATCGATATGATTTATCGTTATTTCTATCTTAGGGCAGACACTCCTACTTACTCCCTCTATCTCTGTGAAAATAAAGGGTACTTTTGTCGATAAAAAATTTTAAAATTTTTGAACAATGGCATTTGCGGGGCTCTAAGAAGGTACTTATTTTTGTAAAAAAAATAAAAGACTTAAAGGACTTTTTGATTTTTTTTACTTTTTCTTTGGACATATTTAGTAATATAAATAATTACAAAAACTGATATGCAAGGCTCCATATAGACAGCTGCTAATAAATATCATGATTGGTGGACAAAACTTGAAACAGGGAGTGTCAATTGGCTATGTTGTGGACTTGAAGGTTACCTAATATTAAGACCCCTTAACTTTATATTTTGAGGCGGACACCACCCTGTCCGAATTTTATGGTTGATTTGGTCTTGCCAAATGGATCGATCTCTGTGGTGTATGGAATCTGGATTAAATTTAATTTTATAAGTCAGAGGGCTAAAAGTTGATAAAAAAAATTTATCGAGAAAGTAGAATTTACTCTGTGATATATTTAATCTACGACTCATAAAACAAGTCATTTATCTGTTTACATCTGAAACATGTACGGGTAAAAGTCAAATTTTAGAAAAAATGACTTAGTCCCGTCTTGTAACATTGGAAGACACTTCTTTCACTGTCAATTTTGAAATTTGTATTGATATCAACTATCCGAAGCTATTTGGTTAATTGTTTCCTTCTTAAATTTGTGATAAAAAATTTATGTAGCTCAAGTATCTACTAGAATCAATTTTAATATTGATACCCTGTCCTCTTGGAATATCAAAATTTATATATAACCAAACAGGCTATTATTAACCGATATTATCTCGCCCCCATGAGCCACCCATTAGCCTATTTAAATGCAACGGGAGGTGTTGTGATTAATGTGTCCGAAGATGGTTTAAGTTGAAGATTCCAAGGGCAGGTTTGGGCCATGTGATAAATGTGCTCTGCATGAGTGTAAATGAGACAAGAGTATGTTGTTCAAGTTTGACTCAATTATATTTACACTTGGGCTTAAACTCTGGCTCAAGTTCAGGCTCATACTCAGACTTTGTCTAACAACTTGTTTATTTAAACTCGGTTCAATTTCATCTCCACTCACTTGAGAATCTCCAACTTGAGCATGTTTATGAAGCTGGTACTCGAAATCCATTTAAACTTAAGTTTAAGCTCGAATTTTATTTTATCTTAAGATATTTGATGTATTTAGTGGACATTATATAACTATGGAGTGCTCATGATTTAAGAACTTGAGTTTGAACTAAAATTGAATTTGATTTTAGGATATTTAATAGATTTAGTTCACGCTATATAACAATTGAGCACTCATAATTTAATCTTTCAATTAAATACACAATCAATCAAATAGTTAATAAATTATTTAATTGCTGTGCTCGCCGACTTTGCCAAAATATTTTTTTCTCTCTTATTCAAGTTTGCTCATTTAACATGATAAGCAAGGAGGGTCAAATTTTTTTTAGATGAGTTTTGAGTTGTTTGTCGAAGTGTATTGGCGCAATATATCACCCCTAGTCAGCATAAATAGGTGATCTCAACCATTTCAAAATCTATTGAAGGCCCATAACAAAGCCCAATAATCGATTCTTTTGGGGACTCACGAGTCCTTAGGACATAAATTCAACCCTACAAAATACGGCATAAATATGCTAAGGCCCATGCAATTCAAAACCTAGCAAGAAACAAAGAGGATCGTTTGGGAACGGGTCAGAAGCACTTTTTTATTCCTCCTTATTTCTGAAGTGCTTTCAATCTTTACAATGTTGTCTGGTTATATTAATATCTTTACTTTTCCTCCTCGTGGAAGGTAGAAATCGGAAGGAGAAAATTTCTCCTTTCGATAGCTGAAAAGTGCTCTCATGCGCGAGCCCCATCCCCCATCTGTGAGGCCCCTACTGTTGTGAGTCTTTTCCATGTGCACCTCTGCACTGGTGAGCCCCCTCCCACGGGGAGCCTCCCGCCGCCGCGAGTGCCCCCTCCCCTGGCGAGATGCCCGTCGTGAGTCCCTTCCGCGAGCCCCTCCGGTTGGTGAGCTACCAAGCCCCCTCCTCGGTGACCCCTCTTCTCCCTCTACGAACCCCCTATCGGCGAGCACCTTCGCGAGCCCCGCGACAACCTCGCACCCTCCTTCGTCGACGAGCCCCCTTCACCCTTCGTGAGCCCCGGTGGCAAGCACACTCTACAAGCTCCCCCATCGACGAACGAGCTCCCCCACTGCGAATCTTATGCTAGCTTGAGTCCCAAGTATTAAAACTAATATTTCAACAAATTTCAATGTTGTTACAGGTGCACGCATGTATTACAATCATGTCTTATTTTTACTACAAATTTTAAAATGGATATTAACCATCAAGCATCTTTTGATTTATATCAATTTCAATTTCAAAATTAATAACATAAAGGTGTCTAATTCTGTCACCAGATTGATGGTAAAGTTATATAAATTATACTAACACTTAATGGCCTATTTGATTACCGTATCAAAAATGATATTAAGTTAATATTGATATTGATATTTCTAGAAGTTAAAGTATCAATATTAAATTTGATACAAGTTTACATTTGTGTCGTAGGACATGTGTTGTTTACACGGCAAATTTCGAAACAAATACTATTAGTCAAACTTCTCTAAATGATTACTATCACTATCAATTTTAAAATTGGTAGTGACAGAGACATTTAATAATTATAGACCTAAAGTGATGGTAAATAAGATCATATTTGTTTTGACTTAATGTACCTTTGACCTTCGATTTGGTAAGAGATCGTTTTGTGTTAATTAATCTTTAAGCATATATCTCTTACTCAATAAAATCTCTTAAAATAATTTAGATATAGTTTAGTTTTTTATTCTCCTAATGCAATTCTTTGTAGAAAGGTAGAAATAAATATATAGCATATCTTTAGGCAAATATTAAATCGATTAATGTATAAACATCTTAATCAAATTAAGCACTTAAATGTACCACAAATGACAAACTAAGATGTTAGGAATAAAATTAAGAGCTCGCAGTTTTAACATTAAGCCAAAACAAATGCCTTCGGCTACCCCAGTCTAATAAATTAGAAAGAAGGGGGGAACAACTAAAACTTCAAAGAACTCCACGTAGTGTCCAAGTCTTTCTATCACCATCAGAGAGAAGAGCACGGTGAGTTGTTCCATCCAAAGAGGAAAGAATGATGTCAAGGAAGTCTTCAGAATATCCATGCTCCATGTAGAAGTCTTCTCTAGTCGTCGATCCTTATAACACCCTTCTTTTAGTTAGATTATCAAAAATGATAATGTATTAATTTTAATATTTATATTTTAAATAATAGAGTATTAATATCAAAATTGATAGAGGTAGACACTTGTATTATATACCATATTGTTTTCTTTGCTACCAAAGTTTCATTAATGATACCGATGACCAAACACATGAGGAAAAAAAAGCACTTTTGTTTCAAATTACTTGAAGGGAGCAGAATAATATTCACGTCGTACAATGTTGAGATTGACATAATACCAATTTTCATATGTATTTAAAAGACATCAAGTTCTAATAATAAACTGATATTCACATAGATATATACTTGATTTCTAAATAGGCACAACCTCGTGTCTTGTTTGGTTGGAGTGTTAAAGACAGTGCCATATCAAATTTGATCTATTAATATTTATGAACGATAAAGTAAACATTTGTATTAGAGTTAGCTTTTAAAATTAATGTTGATAATCAAACGTATCCGTAGTAATATGAGATGAAAAATAAATAGTGATAGAGACATTTAATATTGTTATATCAACCATGTTATTAATAATTTAGGAGCATGATGCTATGAACGTACAACTGCGGAAACTTGACTTACTTGCTCCCCTAAGTCACATTCAGACAAGCTGGTTCTCCTCCCCCAACGTATACTACTACATCAATATTAGTGTCGTATATGTATACTATCATCGTGGTTCCCATGTATTAATTCTTGTCCGGATTGAAGAAAATTCTCTTCGAATACCCGCCAATAAAAGGATCCCCACCTCACTCATGAACCTCTTCTCTCTCTCTCTCTCTCTCTCTCTCTCTCTCTCTCTCTCTCTCTCTCTCTCTCATATATATATATATATATATATCTATCTATGTTATATACATGTGAGTTCAAAAAGAATCTGTTCACATATATATCTCGTTGGAATGAGTTCACAGAGTATCTGCCCATATATGTGTGTATATCATATATATATAGTTGGAATTATGTGTATATCATATATATATAGTTGGAATTGAGTTCAAGAAAGTATATGCTCATATATGTGTATATATTATATTTATATATATATATATTTATATATGTCGTTGGAATTGAGTTCAAGAAAGTATCTGTTTACTATTTGAGGTGATCCGAACTCTAATCTGACGCACACTGATTAGTCGGTCTTGACGGGTCTCCGGCATGGACCCGAAGATTTGTTTAATTAATAACTCTCCTCAACACCCATCCTTTAAACCCTCGATCTAACCCGATTGTTGTTGTTGTTGTTGTTTAATTCTTCCGGCAGCCACTTCTTGATCGTTGTGGTATCGATAATTGAACACCCAATTGGATGGTGATCGGAGTAGAAAAAACCCGGCCTTACCGACTCCCAAGGAGTACGAGACTTGGACACTGTTCATGATCTCTCGAAGTAGAGGAGGAGGGAGTCATTAGGTCTAGTTTAATTTTAAGCCATTTTCTAATGCCCTGTTTGGTTAGAGTTTCATTTTTGGTACTATATCAATATTGATATTAATATTTTCAAATGTTGGAGTATCAATATCAAAAGTAATACAAGTTGACACTTGTATTACATAATATGCCTTGTTTGCACTATAAATTTTAAAATTGATACAATTAACCAAACACCTCTTAATGGTTCCTATCAATATCAATTTTAAAATTGATAGTGATAGAGATACCTAATAGTGTTACCAAACAGGACGTAATGTAGCCAAACACATATTACATTATGCCCTGTTTGGTTAGAGTTTCATTTTTGGTACTATATCAATATTGATATTAATATTTTCAAATGTTGGAGTATCAATATCAAAAGTAATACAAGTGGACACTTGTATTACATAATATGCTTTGTTTGCACTACAAATTTTAAAATTGATACAATTAACCAAACACCTCTTGATGGTTTCTATCAATATCAATTTTAAAATTGATAGTGATAGAGGTACTTGATAGTGTTACCAAACAGGGCGTTAAGTCTTGATCTGATTATTATTATCAAGAGAGGGTTTGCATGTGCTTAGAGATGTATAAAAAACGGTTCGAACGGCCGGTTTGAGCTGAAATTGGTCTGAAGTCATGTGTTCGGTTCAACGGGCTTAGAGATCATCCCAATCAAACCAGGCAACATACATCAAACCAACTACGTCCATTGACATAAAACATTGCAAAATAAGCACTTCGTTATTGATAAAATTAATTTTCATATAATTTTATAATGAAATTATATTTATTTCTATTTTTATGACCAAGAAATAAGATATAAATATGAACAATTAATTATTTTAAATATTTGATTAATATGGTGTGAGACTTATCTTGAAGCCATACCACATGGGCCTGCATGCTTGTGAGGCACTTTCAAGGGGGGCACACGTCCCCTTGAACACATATTTGACATACACTTATTAAAAGATATACTCAACTTAACTTTTACTCAAGTCATAACCTCAAATTACTCGAGGCGGCCTTCCCTTTCACCACTCGATTTGGAGTTACTTATTTAAAGATATTTAGATCAACTAAATTATATTGAATTTTATATTATCTTCTAAGTTAACTTAGGTTTGTCACATTTTTTTTGTTTCTGTTATTTTAATATTTTTTTACTTTTTTTAATTGGATTCTACTTATGTCTACGTTTATCATGTCCGAACCGTCTCAATCTCTGCCCTTTCAATTTATGTATCATTGTCGTTATTCTTACATTTTTCTGATATATTCATTTCTTATTCCATCTAATCTTGTATGATCCGCCATCCATCTTAGTATTCTCATTTTCAACACTACTCATTTTAAAAGTATATTATCTTTCTATTGTCAACATACACTATCGTACAATATCGTAAGTCTTATACTCGATGGTAAAATTTTATTTTCAACTTTATTGAAATCTTATGATCATATGAAACCCTTGCGGTGAATCTTCATTTGATTGAACATGGTTTAATCATATTATTATTATTTTTGTCATATTATTTCATATATTTGAATAGTTGATTCAAGATAGTCGAAATAGAATTTTTGAGATAATATTATCTCATCCAAACAAATACCATCACTTGGTTCACTTTGGTTTTCGTTAACTTTACAATAGGTATATTTTATTTTAGTTCTAATTATTCTAAAATACTTAATTTTTAAGATTTTTTTCATATTCTAATTATCTTGGAATCTTTTTTTTTAGTTCTAAGTATCTTGAAATCGGGCTAAGCGCAGGGGTGTCTGTCGTACAGGATGCTCAGTTTTTTCATCAGATCTTTCATGTATTTAACTACCTTGAATTTTACTTTAATATCACATTTTATCACACAAATATATAATAATTTATTTACAGCATCCCATAAACTTTCTTTTTATGTGATGTATATCTTCCACGTAGGAGCGAGACCGTCAACGCTGACCCTACTCATCCCTAGGAGTCTACGGTGTCTGTCCGGCTGGCACGCTGTACACGTCGACGCTCAAGATGCCACGTGCGACAAGAGCTCACGCGAGCCTGTGTGACTGTGTTTCTGCTTATTTATTTATTTATTTGATAGTTTGGATAGCCTGTGTTCCTGCTTATTATTAAACATAAATATTAAAATTTTAGAATATTTAAATATTTACACAAAAAGGTTTGATTATTTTTACTTTTATATATGAAGTATATTTAGGCGTATTTTACTGGTCTGTACTCGACTCGTATATATAAAAATGAAACAATAAAAATAGACATCTATTATCATGTACTTACTGAAGGGAGATTGCATGATCAATAGAATAAACCTTTTTATTTTTCTTGTAGGTCGATTTTGAGCAAACACTTGTCATTAACGGCATATTTGAAAGGATTCAAAGACATGATATATTTTTATGAAAAATTGAAAATTACTAAACAAGACGACTGGAAGAATTCCAAGAGAGCCTCGCACAACAATAGTTTATACATTTTGATGATAATTCTCTATGTTAAAATAAAATCTCTTGAGAAAAGGTGGGGATGGATGCGGAAAAAAATAAATTAAATTTTTTGTGTCTTGGAATATTTATTATAATGATCACCGAACATTCTTCTTAACAAATTTCATCACAAAAATATATAATTATAATAAAAACTTAATTTACCATGCAACCAAACGCTTCATTAATGCTGTTATACCTGATTTATTTTATTGGCATTAATTTAAATTACAGAAGAGATCAAACAAAAAAGCAAGTAAAGATAATTAAAAAGAACCGGATAATCATAAATATATGGACACTCGGCGGATCATCGTCTTCGTCTCTCCTCCTTCTATCTCTGCTTCTGAAGCTCAGACGAGCTGACGAAGGTGCCATGGAAGCCATACGGCACCCTGCTCGGCAGCTCTATCACCGCCGCCTCCGCCATGGTCGACGCGTCCAGAATCACCAGCTCCGACTCGCCGGATTTCTCGTCGTGCACGAACCCCATCACGTGGCCGTCGTCCTCCCCGTCGCCGGCGCCGCCGGCGGGCACGAACGTCGGCTCTCCCCCGAATCGGCCGTCGCCGTAGTCGAACCTCTCGACCCGCCCCGCTTCCAGGTCCACCTTGGCGATCCCCGAGCACCTGGGGAAGGGCTCCGCCACCGCCAGGTACGCGTACCGGGTCCTCCTCCCCAGCCGCGTTCTGTTAACCTGGCCGGCCTCCAGGTTCATCTCCGGCACGATCGCCCTCCGAGTCGACTCGCCCGTCGCCGGGTCCAGCCTGATCTCCGAGAGCTTGCTCTGGAGTGGCTCGTCGCGGTGTTCGGAGAAGAGGAAGTCCGGCGGGGACATGCAGGAGGCGATGACGACGACCGTGCCGTCGTCTTCCTCCCAGGCGTTCCACAGGTGGAAGCAGAAGCAGTCTGGCACGTCGACCCACCGGAGCCCCGACGCGTCGGGATCGTACCTGGGCAGGACGCCGAACCTGGCTCTCTTCCCGGCGGCGTGCCTCACCGCTGATCCCCCCCGCAGCATCCGCCGGAGCTCGAACACCACCTGATGGTCCGGGATGACGGCGTAGTGCTCGGTGATGGCGAAGTCGTGGATCATGGTGGGCTCGGAGAGGTCGACGGCCACGTCCGGGGACTTCTTCCCCGACGGGCTCACCCTGAAGGACCGCAGGTATGGCTTGTCGACGACGGCGTAGGAGAGGGCGAAGAGCTCGCCGGTGGTGGGGTCGACCTTGGGGTGCGCGATCATGGACGAGCGGAGGTCGCCGCCGAAGTCGAAGCGGCCGACGGTGTCCAGATCGCCGTCCACCGTGACGCGGAGGTGGTAGGGGAGGTCATCCTCGGACATGGCGAGGAGACGGCCGTCGAAGAAGACGAGGCCGGCGTTGGCGACGCCCGCACCAGAGGCAGCGTCGACGACTCCGGCGGCCGCCCGGAGATGGAACAGGGCCAGACGCGCCAGCCCGGTGAAGCCGTGGAGCTCCCCGACGGCTTTGGGAAACAGGGGCCGCCGGAGCGCCGCCTCTTGGGTAAGCCGGCTGGTGCGGGTGAACCGGCAGCCGTAGCTCGCGCTCCGCGACCCCGTCAAGGAGACCGCGTGCACCATGCCGTCGCCGTCGAAGAGGTGGTGCCGGCCGGCCGGAGGCAGGAAAGGGTTCGCGCCATTGCGGACGTAGACGCCGCGGAGCACGTCGGGGATGCGCCCCCGGACGGGGAGGCCGTGGCGCACGGGGGACTCGACCACCGGCGCGAAGTTGCCGGCGAGCTGCACGGTCGGGTCGGCGGTCGGAGGAACGCGGCGGCCCTTCTCCATCTCTTCCAGCACGTTCTTCTCGAAAGCGTCCAGAGCAGAGGCCGCCAACCTCTGAAACGGGTTCAGCCGAGGCTTCCCCGCCCCCGGCTGTGGCGCCGCCGCCGGTGCCCGCCGGTTGGGCGCTGCGGGGGGCACGGTGGAGATAAAAGGGGGCTTCTTTCCGGGCGCGGCTACCAACGAATTGGGCGGCGCGCGATCCAGAGTATGACCGGGCTTTCTGGCGGCGGCGGCGCCAGACGGCGTCACGGCCGGGAGGACCGGCGGCGGCTGCCGGAGCATGGCGTTCCGGTAAGAAGAAGGGCGCTGCCCTGCTCTGCTTCAGAGCGGCGTCGGGAGATATATGCGTGTCTGGCCTACGTGTCGGCGTGTGGATGCGTGGGACGGCGGTCGTGGGGGAACTGGGAGCCACGTGGACGCCATGGGGGGAGGGCGTGGACCCGTAGCGGGTCCCGGGAAGAGATTGGAGGACTGGAGCGCAGGGGACGCTCCTGTCACGTGGCCCGGGATGATGACTCACCCTCCTGACGTGTGGGTTTCGCCGGCCGCGGAGGTGTCGCCGCGGCGCGGTTCGCCGTCTCCGCCGCGGGGGCGGGGGCCGGGAGAGGCGTCGCTCTCCCTTCCCTCGCTCTTTTGTTGTCGGGCTCTGTTCTATTCTGGGGCCGTCTCTCAATTCAGTCTTATCAATGTCTCCTCGTTCCTTCCTCCTGTGAGCAGGTTGAGAAACTCCGCACTCTTATTCGTATGTCTCGATGGTTTTTATGTTATTCGCAACGAATAGAGGTCTTGCTTGAGTGAGCGAAAGATGTTTTCGCTTTAGTTGAGTTAACCTACTCTTTTGACCAACTTTTTTTTCTCGACCGACATGGTAAAATCTTTTTTTTATCGTCTCCAATTCTCTCTTTTTCTTCCGATGTTGAAGGGTTTTATCCTATATTGGCCACCGGAGGAATATTCCATACATTTATCATAGCCTAGACCTGGGTCTCCTTAGCGCATGTGCGTTTTTGAAATTTCACATGGTATCAGAGCTGGTCAGGCTGTAGGCTCTGTCTTTCGGTGGATTTGCTCTTATTTTCGCTCGGTCCTGTCCCCTGTATTTCTATCGTAACTCTGACGGTGGTGGCTGACCGAGAGGGGGAGTGTTAAAGGTATAATCCCACATCGGCTGTTAGCAGAAGTATTCCCGGTTTATAAGGCCTGGTCCTGGTTTTCTCAAGGCCGCGGTTTTGGAGTTTTTCACATCGTATCAGAGCAGGTGGGCCTGGGCTCTGCTTCTCCGGTGGGTCCGGCTCCTATTTTCCCTCGGCCCTGCCCCGTGTATTCCTATCGTGGCTCTGACGATGGTGGCTGGCCGAGAGGGGGAGTGTTAAAGGTATAATCCCACATTGGCTGCTAGGAGAAGTATTCCCGGTTTATAAGGCCTAGTCCTGGTTTTCTCAAGGCTGCGATTTTGGGGTTTTGGAGTTTCGAAATTTTACGAGACTCTTACCTCGGATCCCTTATCTACCTCTTGTCAGTGTGTTTTTTATTCAAACTTTTCTCTTAGTGCTCTTAGGCATTTAGTTAGATTAACTCACCTCGTTGCCTATTATTTGGAATCATTATTTATATTCGAAGGAGAGTTAGTCTCGTTTTTACTCACCTCGTTGCTTATTATAGTGATCACAACCCTTTATTGCTTATTACAAATCCGGTTTATAACACTAGAAAAGGTTGGTTCAAAGTTGAATCTACCTGGTTCGATCATTGGTCTTTTAAAAATAGTGCTAGACTAGCTTGGCAGAAGGGCCCTGATCTCAGCATAAATTATGAATGCAAAATGAGTTATCTCAGGAAAGAGTTAGTAAGGTGGAAAAGATCCATATTTAGTAATTCTAAAAACCAAATAGTGGACATCAAAATAGAGTTGGGGAAGTTACAAGGGATTCCCTCAAGTCAGCAACAAATTGACACCGAACTAAATCTCCAAGAGAGGCTCAGAGGTCTTGAAAAAAGGTAAGAGGCCTACTGGAGACAAAGGGCTAAATCTTATTGGCACAAGCTTGGGGATACTTGCTCAAATTTTTTCCATATGAAAGTCATAAATAGAAGAAGATGGAATAAGATCCCCGAGGTTTACAAGCAGGATGGGAGGTGGTCCAACAAGTGGAATGATATTTATCAGGTTTTTAGAAGTTATTTTCTCAAGCTTTTTTCTATTGGAAATGAGCCTCCTATTAATTTGAATTTCCCTCTCAACTTGCATGTTCTAACGGCTGAGCAAAAAGAAAACCTGATTCAGTTGCCTACTGAGCATGAGATCAAAGTTAAATTATTCTCTATGAAATCTGATAAAGCTCCGGGTCCCGATGGGCTTTCTCCGGGTTTTCTCCAGCTTATGTGGGATATCATAAAATCTGATATAACTGCCCTGATGTGTTCCATATTCTCTTCTCACTGTATTCCTAGTGGCTTAAACCACACCATCATTTCTCTCATTCCTAAGACTGAGAACCCCTCTGGCCCTGAGCATTACAGGGCTATAAGTCTCTGCAATGTCATGTTCAAAATTTTAACCAAACTGCTGGCTGGTAGAATAAAAGATGTTCTGCCCCAACTTATTTCTCATCGTCAGGCTGCTTTTATCCCTGGTCGCATGGGGCTAGATAACAGTATCATTGTTCATGAAATTATTTCTTCTTTCAAGCATATGAATGGCAAAAAAGGGTTCTTTATGGTCAAATTGGACATTAGGAAAGCCTACGATAGCATCAGATGGGACTTTATTGAAGACATGCTAAACAATTTCGGGTTTCCAACTACTTTCATTAATCTGATTATGAAGTGCATCAATTCTGCCACTTTCTCTATTAATCTCAATGGCCAGAAGTCTAGCTCTTTCAAGTCTTTCAGGGGCATCAGACAGGGATGCCCGTTATCTCCTTATATTTATATCCTGTGTGCTGAAGCCCTCTCTGCTATAGTCAAAACTTGCGCGGATCAAGGCTCCTTCAAAGGTATTTCTTTAAGCAGAAGGGGTCCTATTGTTACCCATCTTATGTATGCGGATGATATCATTATGTGTGGTAGAGCTAATGGGGATGAAATTAAGAGTATGTTGAATATTCTAAATAGCTATCAGGAGATCTCTGGTCAGTCCATAAATTTTAACAAATCTAGTATTACCTTTAGCAAGAATGTTCCTAAAGAGATTCAGGACAAGCTGTGTGCTATTTCGGGTTTTGCCTTAGCTTCTCCTTTTGAGAAGTATTTGGGCATCCCCCTTGGTATTTCGGATCATAGAATTAGCCATTTTAGTTGGCTAAATGACTGTTTCCTTAAAAGACTGGACAACTGGAAGAAAAGTTTCTTATCTACTGCTGGGAGGACTACCCTTATAAAATCAACTTTGAGCCAGCTTCCGGTGCATGTTATGTCCCTAAGGAAAATTCCTAAAGGCACTATAAGCAAACTGGAGGGCTGCCAGAACTCCTTCTGGTGGGGGCATGAGGGTGATAAGAGAAAGATTCATTTCCAAAAGTGGGAAAATATCAAGAGGCCTAAACACCATGGTGGGCTTGGTATTAGGGACTTGGGTTCTATGAATGATGCTCTTCTTTTGAGATTGGCCTGGATGTTCCTGAATGAGGAGAATAAATTGTGGGTAAAGGTCTTGAAAGAGAAATATGTTAGAAACGGAAATTTTTGGACTTTGAAAGCTAAAAACTATAACTCGGACGTCTGGAAAAATATTTTGAATGCTAGAGCTAATTTGACTGGAGGCAGTATCTGGAAAATTAAAGACGGATCTGATATCAACATCTGGAATCATACTTGGATTATTGATAGGAAGGGTCCTCCTCTCCCGGGGCCTAATCATCTTCCTCTTCCTACTCTTGTGAAAGAGTTAATTTCAGAGGGGACCTGGAATAAGGTATTGCTTGACAGTCTCTTTGATTCAAATTCGGTCTGCAGGATTCTTAAAACTCCTATTTTTGCTGATGAAGCACATGATAAGCTGATTTGGAATTTCACTCAGAATGGGGTTCTAAATGCCAAGTCGGCTTACAGGTTTCTTATAGAGGCCAACCTTCCCCAGGGCCCTTCGGATCAACCTCTATGGAAGAAGATTTGGAACCTATGATCAGTAAGATTTTCCCCAGAAGATCATCCTGTTTCTTTGGAAAGGGGTTGCCAGTGCCCTCCCTACTAATGAGGCTATATCCAGAAGATGTCATGCGATGGATCTTATCTGTGTCATTTGCCACTCCCAGAATGAATCCCTGGACCACTTGATCATTGGTTGTCCGCGTAGCAGAGCGGTGTGGTTCGCATCGCTCCTGGGTCTCAATGAGACTAGGAGTTATCAAAATTTCAATCAGTTAACTACCGTTTTCCTTGATTGGATTCTCAGTCGAAATCATGAAAATCTTTTCATGGGCATTCTTGGCATTTCGATTTTGTGGTGTATCTGGAAAAGTCGTTGCGATTCTTCTATTAACTATACTCATAGGAGCCCCAAATGGATTCTTATGAACGCTACTAGAGATGCAGATTTCTATTTGTCTCAAGCAGGTCTTTCCCCTCTTGAGAATGAACATAAATGGAAACCCCCTCCTGACTCGCATGTGAAAATCAATGTAGACGCTGCTGCAGATGATTCCGGAGGAGCTATTGGGATAGTGGTCAGAGACTCACAAGGCAGCCTGTTGGACTGGAGAGCTTTCCCTTCCCGCTTTTCCGACCCTCTGATCCTGGAGGCAGAAGCTCTTGCTGAAGCTTCTGGCTGGAAACATCTGAACCTCGCCCCAACCATCAAAGAAACGCGATCTGCAACATCGGACAACAGATCTGGAAGGCCAGCAATCTCATTCACAGGTGCCGCTTTCGCGTCCGCAGTGCTGGTGCCTCCATCGTCTGGTGCCCTAGAGAAAGTAACGAGGCGGCTCACTGCCTCGCAAGATGGGCGTTAAAGAGTAATGCTGACTCGGGATGGTCGTCGTCCGTTTTGTCGATCCCAAGTGATGTATTGGATCAGATCCTTTTGGAATCACCGTTTCTACGGTGATCAAGCGTGTACTCTTTGTGTTTTCTATTTTCTTTCATCTATGGCATTTTACCGTTTCTGTGACTAAAAAAAAGTATGTTATCATTTTTTTTCTTATCTACTATTCTAATTTTTTAATCTCTTTCGACACGAGTATATCTATCGTGATATTATCCATGAGATTGTTAGTTTGGATGACACTCGCGATTTCAAAATCTGATCGTCTAATTTTTTGGCATATGTCAAATTTTCGGAAGAGAGTCTTTATTTTTGGAAGGTCAAAGCACACGTGTGCGTAGGTTCAACATTTTCTGTGATATCTTTCGATCGAGTTGAATTATGACGCTTTTCGATTGAGTCGAAGATGAAGCCTAAAAACAATTCTACTTTTAACTTTATATTTGTATTTACTATTATTCAGGTCTACTTTACGTATCTGTCGGATGTAACTCTTTCATGTTTATGACTTACTTACTTTTTTTATATTTGAATTAATCTTTTATGAAGCATCTAGTTTTCTCTTCTTTAATTTAATAGTAAGAATGTTATTTGTTTAAAAAAAACAACAGACTCAATTCCTCCCACCTGGCGGGGACCGCTACGTGGCACCTGGCCGGCTGTCTGGCAGCAAAAGACAGCCAAGTGACGCAGAATCAGAGTCCAGATGCCACGCGGCTAGTCTAGCCACGTAGGGGATGCAGCCAGCGCTGCTCTGTTTATAAATTTTTGCAACTTAGAAACATAAGTTCACATAATTATTTATATTTCAAATATATCATCAAAAATTATCAAAAATATTATTAAAAAAATAAATATCTCCGTTATAATCGCCTAAAAGATCCTTGGCTATATTTTTAAATTTTTTGATAAAATATTTTTCTTTTTATATAGAGATGATGAGGGTGTATGGCAGAGAGAAAAGGATAGAGACTATTTAGGTAATTATTTTAAAGACTTTTCTGGAAGCAAAGACTAATGTTTTTTTACGTGAAAGACAGTTCAGGGATTGATAGGAATTTTAGAGCATTAAATGCTCTAAGTTCATTTTGTAAATTGAGAGCCGCCGGATTTGAATTTGAACGATCCATTCGGTTCAATGAGATCAGAACGTTTCAAATTATAAGATTACACTTTTGGATATCCAGATTTCGACTCTAAACAATTATTAATTTGGAGCAATCTCGACCATCCATTTATAAAATCTCCTCCTTTTCGGAAGTTTAGGAGTTCAATCCCATAGTTTGGAACGTCCTGATCTCAATGAACCGAATGGATCGTTCAAATTCAAACCCGATAACTCACAATTTACAAATTTAATATAGAACATTTAATGCGTTGTCAGAAAAAAAATAAAAAATATAACATTTGCAAGTCGTAGTTGTACGGTATGACTTCTAATTTTTTGTTTTAAAGACGATGCGTTTAGAATCGACTTGTTAATTACCGTCCGTGTCATCATGAAGTCAAACTCGTGAATACCGATTTTGCTTCAAGTCGAACTATTCAACGTCGACTTGGGCTAGATTTGCAAAAAAAATTTGTGCGTTACTTCTATAATTTTCATAAATAAGTGTGCTATTTGAAAAAAAAACCCGGCAAGACGGTCAGCGCAAGAGAGAGAAGTGCGTGGGGGCGTCCATTGGGAGACACCGGATCTCTCTCTCTCTCTCTCTCTCTCTCTCTCTCTCTCTCTCGTCAACAAAACAAGTCTTCCCTTGTTTTATTTTAAAGGGAGAAATGATCAAGGGAATCTTTCATTTCTAAAAAAGGAAGCACTAAACAAACAAACCGAACACCTTACCTTTTTCCATTTTAAAATTTAAGTAAAGAGTTGATAAAAGAAAGCATCCAAACACCCTATAACACTTAATCAAATATATCATGTTAAATATTTTTATTAAAAACATAACTATTATTTAAATATTCATAAAATAAAGTAATTTTTATTTTTATTTTACATTATAATATAAATTAATTATAATTATAATTAAAAATAAAAATAAAATAATCATATTTAATGTTGATTTAGATAAAGTGTAATGCAACATAATACATATTTATGCTCACAATCAAATAATTTATTTAAAATAACATATATGATTGTATGGTAAGTCTCTGTATTGAAGTGGTTTGTATAAAGATTTGTATAAGATATCCTGTTAAATGACAATTTTAAACTTGGCTAGATAAAAGTTTGGCTCAACTCATTTATTATGTTGAATAAAGACATTTGAACAATAGTATAAAGTTAGCTAGATTTATTAACGAGCCGAACTTGAATAGCTCCATGTTCGATTGGATAAGTTTACAAACAACTCCATTAACAATTTGATCAAATATTTATTTAAAATTAAACTACAAATATTAATTATATAGTATCACTCAAATATATAAAATAAATTTAAATGAAATTTAATTTGAGTTTAAATTTAGATCAAGTTTCATTAATATTGAGCCAAAGCTTAAGTTTTAAGAGTAAATTTAAATTGAGTTCAAATTTTCTAAATAAGTTAATATTTAGTTTGAACTCAAATTTGGAGTAGAGCTACTACTCATGCCCGGGTTTGAACTCTACTCAATCAAATGATGAACTGAACTTGAATAAAGTTGAGTCTATTCACAGAAACTTGAGTTCGAACTCAAAATTATTTAAACAAATAAAGTCGAGAATGTATTGTAAGGAATCATCCATAAAATTTTGGTGAAGCGGAAGCGATGATTCTTATGGGTTTCTTTATAATTTGTCTCAATCAGAATCGAACGACGAAAACCAAAAATTGATTAAATTGGGTTCGAATATACCTGATAGAGATTCATATAATCCCATGGAGATGAAGGAGATGAGCTTATCAAACTCTTCAAAACGTTCAAATATCCGATCTCTAGCTCGTTTGCAACTAGTTTTGTGATCATGTTGCTTAACATGCAGTGACTACCGGTGGTTGGTGTGGTACCTATTAATACGACTATCATTTACATTTTCTCAGTTCATATTTCACCGATGATGGGTGTGAAGCTTTAGTCTCTTCAGAAGAATATGTCAAAGCCTACCGTCTTGACGATAGTTAGCAATGGGGCCTTGGTTAGATTCGATAACGGTATTATCTGTTCTTTACTTTGATTCTAATAAGAGTTAAGAGATTCTGAATCTGGTTTCGATTGAATTGGAATCATTACATTCCGATTTTGATATTGTAATCGGAATCATAATATTCTAATAATCTTTGAAATCGATAGTATGAATCAATTTTTATCAAAAAGTATCAAATAAATTTCACATTACCATTATTTTTTTGTTTTAAAATTTTTGTTTTGTTTTTAGCATTTATATATCACAATTTTATTAATTTATACATCTTATTTGCTAAAATATTAATGTTTACGTGTGTTGATTGATTTTTTTTATCGAAATAGGATAACGTGATAAGAAATTGACTATTTTCAATTCCAATGATTACCAACCCTTCATCTAATGTTGATCAAATCTTGTCTGTTTATCAAATATCAAAGTTACTTGATACTTGGCTAACTTAGGTTGAAATCTTCCGAATATAATTATTCAAATGTGTATAATTTCATACGACATCGGACAATGGTTTTACGTGCAATCACGTTATTATGTTTTTTTTTCTGAAAACAAACGTATCCTAAACTTAGTCTATTATATTTATACTGTATTGAGTCATCCATATTGATACTATATGTATCTGTTTTTGGTCACATTGATCGAGTGGCTACACAAGCGCACAGTGCAACGCATGACGAGAGATCAGCGTTCGATCCTCATTGGTAACCTCCCCCAAGGAAATGGCGGGCTCTGACGACTCTCAAACTTCGCATGCTGTTTTCCTGAACAACGAATCACATCACGTCAAACGCGCCAAGTGCGACTGGTGATACTATGTACCTTTTTTTGTGAAGACCAACAGGGATATAATACATAAATTAACCCGGTAAGTCTTTACAAAAATGATACCAAGCCACACGTGGCAAGGGGGAAGGGGACATTGTGGACGCCGGGAAAGAGAGAGGGGGGAGAGAGAGAGAGAGAGATGGATGGATAGATAGATATGCGCTCGCGGTGCGCGTGTGTGCTTCTCCTTCCTTGCGGTTTTGATAGGGTGGGTTTGTGTTAATCACGCCATAAACACGATCGTGGATGATTCCAATGGACCGGTCTATCACCCGCTTTTCTTCCTTCTTTCCTTCTCCACACTCACCTTGATCCCCGGACTACTCAACCCTTGATGTCACTGGGGCATCGAAGGACCGGTCCGGGTCGTGAAGATAATCGAGGGGAAAGAAGATCAGATAACCGGTGGCATTATCAACACTAACTTAACCTACAAACCGAGAGAGGAAGGAATAGTGTGGTCGCCAGGAGCCAGAGAGACTCCGATGATAGAAGTAAACGAGATGAACTAGTAAAGGAAATGAGAGTGACCGGTTACCTCGATTGAACGGGCAGATTGCGGGGGTTCTATCTTCTCCTTCCTCGGCCGGCCGGGGAAGAAGAGCCTTGAAGAAACTCGCTTGCTCGAAAGAAAAAATGTGAATGAAAGCACAACGATTAGAACTAAAGATGGGACAGTAACTATTCGTAAGAAAGAAGAGCAATGACAAAAGGGGTTGAACGAACCGTATTAGGACTAACTCCTAACCCCTCCCTGAGGGGGGATCTAAATGACCTAAGGCTAAGATGCGTTATGCCATACTAATGCAACATGCATAATAAAATCCAAACAAACAATAAAGGAAAGGGTAAGGTAAGGAAGAAGATCGTAGGGAAGCCTGATGCTTCTGGCTTCTGGAAATTGCAGGCGCTCCGGTACCGTGCCGCCAGGAGTCGCGTCGATGGAGCGCTTTAGTCCTTCTGCGGCAGTCTTCAATACAATCTTCTCCCGGTTCCAATGACGAAGGATCGGATCCCTAGCCTGTCTTGGAGATTCCTTGGCACTCTTCGTATGGTTTGCAGGGGTTTTTAATGGTATGATGGCGGGGGTCTTGAATGGTTTTGAGTGATATTGAATGAGAGGGGTGGAAGAGGTGTAATGGAGGATGGATAGGCTTGGGGATGGGATGGTAGACTCTAATGGGGGTTGGAAGGTGGTGGAAGGGTGTTGGGGAGGCTCAAGAAAACTCTTGGGGAGTTAAGGCTCTGGGAATCCCTCTCTCTGCTCCTTAGACTCTCTCTCTTGGGAGCCTGGAACCTCTTAAATGTGGGAGAAGGGTCTCCTTTTATAGGTGTGCAAAAGTGACCCTAACGCTCCGTCCTGAGGGCGCTTGGCGTCGCGACATGGGAGCGCCTGAAAATCCGCCGACAAGTCGGTGGATCAGCACGTCCGACCATACCTGTCGCCACCTACCACCCTGCGTGTCAGGCGGCGGTTGTCAGCGGAAATCCTGGCGCTCTGACAGGGGAGCACCTACAACCTACGGCTGTCAGACTGCAAACGGCGCATGCGGAGCCTACGGTGACAGTTGTCAGGCGGGAATCCAGGTGCTCCGACGGCGGAGCGCCTGGACCCTCGGTACGATTTCGACAACGCATCGCTGACCGTCTGAAAAGCTGGCTGTCACGCGCGGGATTGCAGGCGCTCCGGCAGAGGAGCGCTTGTACTTTTGTACACCTCTGGGTACGGTGGTCGTCCGGCCGGTCAAAAGGGTGAAAAGGCGGGAAATGCCAGGCACTCTGACGTTGCGACGCCAGGCGAGGTGGAGCGGAGTGAAGTGATGGCGGACTGAAAAACTGGCGTCAAGGTGTAGATTTAGATACGCGACTCACGACCTGACCAGGTGAATTGAGCCTTCTCAAGTTCCGCAATTGCCTTTTGTATCTTCTAGACTGCTTTCGTGGTTGATTGGAGACGAGATGTGCCGTGGGCACGAGAGAGGAAAATAAAAGCCTGCTCCCTGCGTGCGGGGAACCTCCGAGAGCGGCTCGTGAGTTCATCTTGGTTAGCGGCCCAGCTTTGTGGTGTGCTTGTACCAAGAAGGGCCGAACAGAAGTTGATTTAAAAATCAAAAGAACCTCCAATCAATTGGAATTAAGTCTTTAGGATTCATCCGGTTCTTGCGGGAGCTTGATTCAGCTCGGAGCGGAATAACCTCTCATCCCAATATAAACACTCGTTTGCTTTGTCAGAGAGAACGATCTTTCATGAAGACAACCATAACGATGATAATCAAATGCAGATGATGTATGCGGATGCATGCTGGGTGAAAGAAAGAAATAAAACCAATATATTTAAGAAACATAGTTGAAGATATAGATCACGAGTGGTGGGTCAGGATACTGATCAGGAACCGTCGTCCCCAAAACTCGTGATTTTGGCTTATCTGCAGGTTCATTAAACAACCGTTCCGTCCTTGATTTTGTTGGAGGGGTTCTCGGGCCCGGCGTTCTTAGAACTTGTGGTCTTCAACATTTCAAATACTACTATAGTTAATATGCAAGAAAATACTGATCTTTGGCCATTTTTAATTATTTTCTCTTTCTCTTTTCGGATTCATTCGAAGCGCTCCTTCGACACGACGCCAGACGTCGCACTGTAAGAGCGCCTGCAACCCTGCGCAGCTTTCCGTCAAGGGCCTGCCGCCCGTCTCGTCGTGGGTAATGGGGGGCTCCCCCTCTCTCTTCCCCGCCCCTATATGTCCCCCAGGTCGCCCAAGGGGGGGGGGGAAGAAACCTTCTCCACTCCCTTGGGCCGCCCCCTTGCTCCATCTCCTCCTCATTTCTTGCTTTCCACTGCTGCCATGGAGCTTCCACACCGACCCGATGCTCCGTTGAAGGCGAGGCGGTTTTCAGGCATTCCGGGGCATATTCGGAACCGAGTTTCGGCGGGAGTGGTAAGTTTCTGCCTTTATTGGTCCTTTGAAAGCTTGTTTCCATCGTTTTGCTCCCTTGTGGGCCCTCTTTTTGGCCGGTTCCTTCCCCCATTTCCGTCCTTTTCTGGTTTTCTGTCGGATTCATCCAAGCGCTCTGTCTTCACGACGCCAGGCGTCGCGTCGTTGGAGCGCCTGCTATTTCCGATGACAGTTTCTGATTCTGTCCACACTCGTTTTGTGCAGGAGCCTCCTCCATTCCCAGGCGCACGCTGCCGTGGTCTGTTCGGCTGGATAGACCGCCTCATTATTTGCCTTTTTTACCATAACCGTGCCTTCCTTCGCGAGTGGGGCCTTCTGGGCCTTCTCACCCATGCTCGCAATATTTTGAAATATCATTGGGACTTTTCCCTCCTTGCCGCCCTAGTAGAGTGTTGGCATCCCGAGACCAACACCTTCATCATGGGCACTTATGAGTGCACTATTCTTCTAGAGGAGGCCGACAATCTTCGTGGTCTTCATGGAGGCCCCATTCGGCAAGAACTCTTCACTTTTGTCCCCTCTGACTTCTTGTCTTCTCAGGAATTCCTTGAGGAATTCATGAGTCCTACTTCAGCCCGTCAAATCATCCTGGGGGACAGGATTAGTGTGGAAGGCCTCCTGAAGTTGACTATCGGCGCCATAGAAGGAGCCGGTAGTGATGCTGACCTTCACCCTGGCATGAAGGGGGCTGCCACCCTTCTTGTCTCCACTCTTCTTTTCCCGGCCGAGGACGGCTGGATCCACCCCGGGTGCCTATCTAGTATCCGGGGTGTTTGGAGGAGGGAGAGAATTATCACCTCCGTCCTCGGTTTCTTATATGATGGCTTATCTTCAGCCTGCATCGGTCGGCCCATGCATGGCAGTCTCCTTCTTCTAGCGTCGTGGGCCGATTGGCATTTTAAGTTCAGCGTGGCCGATCATCGCGTGTCTTCTTCCCGCTATTTTCTTCATAGCCCTCTTCACACCATTACCCATATCTTGGGCATGGAAGAGAGGGTTGTGAACACTTGCCCATCAGTGAAGAACCGCCAGGATTGGCGTGCATATTTCTTAGCTAATGACCTCTCTGCCTTTCTATGCCCTCCTCCTCCCATGATAGGGAGAGAGGTTCGAGTCTGCCACTCTCTAGGTGTGGACCTGAGGTTGATTACTAGTTCATCATTTGTTCTGTACAACCCACATCGCTGCTTTCCACAGATCAGTGCTCCTCGATCCAGGGTGCCTTGTCTTTCTCATCTTCCTGCGATCAAGGATCGCAATTTTGGTACCCCTGATGACGCGGAGGAGTGCCGGAGCATCATTGAGCTTTGGAGGGCTTGCCGGACTTTCCAGGTGGGCGAGGAGGTGCAGGAGGATGGCGATCGACTGGCGCGTTACTCTGCTAGGCTGCGGGCCCTTCTTCAGTGATTGGTCCTGACGTGCAGCCTCTTCTGGGCCGTGAGGCCAATATTATGTTCTGTTTGTTCTTCCGGGCCCTGCGTGGCCGTCTATGTCGTTGTACTTTCTGGGCCCTGCGCGGCCATTTATCTTGGTTGTAGTGTTTCTGGGCCCTGCGCGGCCGTTGTGTTGTTGTACTGTGTGGCTATTTGTACCAAACTTGCTTTTTCTGCAAAATTTGTTAGAATCTTCCAAAAGAGTGCATGTGTATGGATATATGAAAATGTTATGACATTTGGCTAACAAAAGGCAAGAAACGATAAAACAAGGATTTTTGGCTACTGAATTTCCAGGCGCTCCGGTAACGGGTCGCTTGGCGTCGCGATGTGGCGACGCCAGGCGTCCCGGATCCGGACTACCGGGCTTTTCAGTGACCCTTCACATTCCCCTCGATTTTCGACCCGTTTGTTGACGGAAGATTCTCGAGGTTGGTGGTTTTGTAACTTTTGTGATTTTTAGGGAATTATAAAGATTTTTTTGGAATTTTTCAAAAAATTTTGCCTTCACTATATATACAGAGTTACTGTAGTAACTTCATTTTCACGCGAGCATTTCACGGTTCCAGTTAAAAAAAGGTCGCACTTTCCGGAGCTCCGTGCATCTTCCACACACATCCGTGTCAGTTGGTTTCTTCTTGGAAGTCGTAGAACAGATTATAAATTTTCCGTTGGCATGAGTTTTCCGAGATTTCCGAAATTTTTCGACCGATTTCGACGGCGTCGAAGTTGGTCAAATCTGGCTGGCCAGGCGTCGCGAAGCGGCGACGCCAGGATCTTGGCGTCGCGAAGGCAGAGCGCTATTCAAGCGCTCTGTCTTCGCGACGCTTTCGGAAGCGTCGCGAAGTTGGAGCGCTAAGCTAGCGCTCCGACTTCGGGACGTCGCCGCAAGCGCTCCGAAGGGAGAGCGCCCGGTATTTCCGAAACCGGGTTTCTTCGACTTCTCGTTCATTCCCGTATGACACTAACCCGTTGATTCTTCGCCTTGCGAGATGGCGCGACGAGCACGCACCTCCCGAGCACGCCGGAGGCCTCCCCCACCAGCCCCGGAGTCACCTCCCCCAGCCGAGGAGGTTCCCTTGGTTGCACCAGAGGCCCGTCCGCACCCCCGCCTCGAGGTGAGCCCCTTTTCTTGCCTTGCTTTTGACAATTCACCTGTACTTTTATGAAACTGACAAAAAAAATGTTCCTTTTTGTGTATGCAGGGCAAGCTCCGCTCCCGCATCTCGTGGGAGTTAGTCATCTGCGTATACGAGGGGCTGCAGGAGTTCCAGAAGAGCAGACTGAGTGCCATGGGCTTCGGTCTGCTCCTCTCCTGCACTGCGATCTGGGAGGATCTCTCCCTGATCCAGGCCCTGAGGGAGCGGTGGGACTCGGTCTCCCGCTCTTTCATCTTCCCTTGGGGGCACATGGTGCCTTCCTTGGAGGATGTGGCCCGTATTACGGGTCTACGTGTACGCGGTCGGCCGGTGACCGGCAAGACCTATGAGGATTACTCCGGTTTTTGCCGGGACCTCCTGGGTCTTGACACTCCGACCCTCCCTGGCGGCACGAGGATGCTAGAGCGGGAGGCCCTCGGGCATATGGTGGGGTTCCGCTCGGCAGCGGTCCCCAAGGAGGGTGCCCTTCTCTCAGAGGTCAGGGGTCGCCTGACCGCTGAGGTGAAGGAGGAGCTCTGTGGCGAGGAGGGCACGGAGCAGGCAGACAGGGACCTCCGTCGGTTCCTGTTGTTCTTGCTTACCCGGCTTTTGCTGGGCAGCAAGGGTGACAGGATCCACCTGAGGTGCCTGCCTTTACTCGCCCGCCTTTCGCGGGTAGGCGAGTATGCCTGGGGTGCTTCCATGTTGGCGCATCTCTTTGCCTCCCTCGCCATGGAGTCAGGCCCTGTTGGCATCGCCGGCTTCACTCCCTTTCTCCAGGTAATCACTTTTACACAGTCTATTTTAAATAAGTTGCATATTTCGTACCTGTGTATCTGACATGTTTGCCATTCTCAGGTCTGGAGTTACCTGCACTTGCCCCTCCGGCGGGCGGTGCGACAGACGGGACCTGTTCGTTACCCGCTCCTCCGGCAGTGGGTGGCACACCGGGCCGCATCTCCCCACCAGTACCAGGTGGAGAGTTTGCGGAAGGCCTTGCTTCACCTCCCCCATGACCGGGTAAGTGTTTTCGGCTTCCGCTCCTTTGATTCTTTGGCTTATCTTGTCTAGTGCTGCTTTCTGACATTTGTTTGCCTCCCTTGCAGGTGGTGTGGAGGCCCTATCTCCAGGACGATGACACTACCCAGCCTTGGGTGGTGGAGTCCCAGGCAGTGTTTGGTAGGGACACCTACCTGATCTGCCTGAACGAGATTGAGCCCCTGTGGCAGCGTCTCTCGATGCGGTCACTGGGGTTCAACCAGGAGTGGGTGACCCTTCCTCCCCACCCGAAGATGGGGAGGAGTACCCGTGGGCTGGTCCACAAGGTGGACTGGCGAGAGTCGGGCCGGCTGGCCCTGGAGATCTGGGATCGGGGCGGCACCCCGGTGGTTTCCCAGGCGGCTGACTGCTCGGAGTATCTACGGCAGTTCTCCGAGTTCTACGGTCACCTGTTTACAGTGACCGACACGGTACGTTGCTTTTCCTTCTGATTATTCTTGCGCTTGCTTGTTCTGTTCTGACCAACCCTTCCTTGTAGGCGACCAAGACAGAGCTCACCCGCCTCCGTGACCAGATCACGGAGCGGGATGACAGGATCCGGGAGCTGGAGGCCCAGCTCGCTCAGGTACGGTCCTTTCTTGATCATTTGTTTATGGTAATTCTTTTCCTGCCTTCACATCGTCTTTTCTTTTCAGCGTGCTGCGGCTCCATCTCCGAGGTCGCAGGGAGAGGTGGGGCCGCGTGGCATCTGGCGGCCTCCGCGAGCGCGTAGACGCTGCCGCCCCTCTGAGGGGGCGCCCCCGATGGAGGAGGAGGGGGAGCCATCCGTTCATAGGCCGCCCGATCAGGAGGGCAAGTCGGCGGCCTTTGAGCCGGTCGTAGGGAGTCCGGCATCGGTGGGGCCGGCGGCGCACTTCCCAGCGGTGGAGGTTCCGTCGGCGGCAGAGCCGGCAGTGGAGGTCCCGGCAGAGGGACCATCAGAGGCGGAGACCCTTCTCCGCGAGGAGGTGAGTCTCTACTTTTCTTTCCTTTTGCTGTTTGGTTGCATTGCTCTAATCCTTGTTCCGTGCAGGTCCGAGAGCTACGGGCTCGGGTAGCCGAGCTAGAGGGTGCCCGAGGAGTAGCCGAGGAGACGGAGCGAGCCCTCCGGGACCAGGTATGCTCCCTGATTTGCTTCATTTTGCCTTCTTATGGTGTCTAATCTTGTTCTTTGCAGGTTGCTCGGCTTCAGGCCCAGGTGGCCGACTTGGAGAGCCGCCCTCCTCCGGCCGACTCTGCCCTTCTGACGGAGGTGAGTTTCTTCTTTTGAGGCTGTTCCCATTTTGCCCTTTTCCTTGCTTGTCGTTACTGATCTTTGCTTGATCTTGCAGCTGGAGCAGTTGAGGGCTCGGGCCCTCCCTGAGAGTGAGCAGATCCTCCGGCTGCGGGTCCAGCACCTGGAGGAGATGCGGGCACTGGAGGCACGGCGGGCGACGGAGCTGTTGGAGCTGGCCCGCTCTCGATCACAGGGTCGGTCACATCGAACCGACTCTCGGCGGACGACGCTTCACGGCCCGAGCCGCTCGGGCACCACCTCTCGGGCAGGCGACGAGAGGACTCCCCTCCCCACTCCTGTAGCAGAGCCGGTTCCCCAGGAGCCAGCGGTGGAGGGAGGCGGCGATTCTGATGTGCCGGCCCCTTCTGCCACATGATACACTTGTATACATTTTGAGCCCATAGTGGATTTGTTTTGGCCATCTGCTTCTTCTTCTTTTCTATCTTCGCACCTGTTGACTGTCTTACTGAACCAGAAGAGCGGTTAGATGCTGTTTAGGCTTAGCCTCTTGCAAGATGTCAGGAGGCATGGGCCTTTTTAACTAGGCAAACAAGAAACATAACTATGTAGTGCAGAAACGAAACGTGCATGACAGAAAATTAAACATGAATGCAACTAGACATGCGGTCAATTTACAAGCACTAACTCTTTAGTTTTGGGGTTTTTTCCTATATATTTTTTTTTTGGTTTATGGACGAAGTAGATGTTCTCACCATTTGTCCTGCTTGCAACTGGGTTCCCTTTTCGCAGTATGTGTAGTAGTTAAGAACAAGCACCACGTGTAGGTGATATGCCTTCTTCCGGGATTCTTAGGCTTTCTGCCCTCAATAAACCAGGGTCCTGCTTGGGCTTGGTCGATCAACCCTACCCATGGTGGTTTGAAGAAGGAAGAAGTCGGGACAAGCCTTCGGTCAAACTCAAAGGATATCAAGCGGGTTTCCGTACTAATGTCCATCTATCAGGTTCAAATCTTTTTTTTTTTGGGTCATTGCCCATTTTTTATGGCCCACATTCGGACAGGTCATTTTTGCCTGAGGGGTTCATTGCCCATCTTTTGGAGCCTTTTCTTCTTTTTGGGGCTACTCTAGGCACTCATTCAGACAGGTCTATGCATTTCTTTCTTTTGTTGACCTGAGGGGTTCATTGCCCATCCTTTGGCGCCTTTTCTTTTGAGAAGTCAGACCTTCTATGATTTTATTCCTCCAAGATGATGGACATTTTCAGTATTCCTCGCTTTGAATCCCTCGAATCTTTCCTCGGGCCGAAGCGAGAGGAGAATATGGTATGGCTGATCTTCTTTGCCTAGCGCCACCTGGTCTTCTTTTCTGGCTTTGGCCGTCGAATCCCGGAGTCTAGGCGTGCGATGTGCATAGTGTGATGCCTATCCTTAACCCTCATCTGAACAGGTGGTCCTAATAGCAAGCAAGGATAGGTGGGAGTAAACTTCTTCCACGATTTTTTTGGTATTTTACATTTTTTGTTGTTTTTGGGGAAAATATTTCTTAAGATAGAGTCCATTCCAAGGGTGAGTCAATTCGTCTCCATCTGCGTTAACTAGCTTGTAAGAATTGCCAGGGTAGGTTTCCGAAATTACAAAGGGTCCCTCCCAATTTGATTGAAGTTTTGAGCGGGGACCGCCCGGCTTTATGAAAATCCTTTTAAGCACAACCTCACCGATTTCAAATTTTCTCTCAACCACCCTTTTCTGATAAAATCTTTTAAGCCTATTCTGATAAGTCCGGGCATGTTCGGCGGCGGCCAACCTCTTTTCGTCCAAGAGTTCGAGATGGGCTAGGAGAGATTCCTGCCGATCATCAGTAGGGATGTCTCGATAGATCTGAACTCGGAGGGAAGGGATGAGTACTTCGTATGGGACTACCGCCTCCATTCCGTATGCCAAGGCATAGGGAGTTTGGCCCGTCGGGGTTCGGACCGAAGTGCGGTACGCCCATAGAGCATCGATCAACTTATCTGGCCAATCCGCGAACTTGCTGGACTCACATGTTTTCTTAATGATTTTTATCAGGGTTTTGTTAGTGGCTTCTGCTTGACCGTTGCCTTGTGGGTAATACGGGGATGAATGATGCAATTTTATGCGATACCTGTTGCAAAGGTCTTGCAGCTCTTGAGAGACAACCGAGGCCCATTGTCGGTGACGATGTCGCCGGGGATTCCGAATCTGGACGGGATGTTGCGCCCGATGAATGTGCACACTTGTCGATGCCTTGATTTCCGTGTAAGCACGCTTCGGCCCATTTGGTGAAGTACTCCATTGCGGTGAGAATAAAAGACTTGGTTTTGTTCGTGGAGTTGGGATCACCAAGGGGACCGATGATATCAAAAGCCCACATAGCAAAAGGCCAGGGGGCATGGATAGGGTGGAGGGAAGATGCCGGAGAGTGGATCTTATCGGCCTGGAGTGGACGTTGGTGGCAGTGCCGTTGAAAGATGGAGCAGTCCTGCTCCAATGTGGGCCAGTAATACCCCCGCCGAATGATTTTTTTGGCAAGGGCTTGGGCACTAACGTGGCCCCCACATACCCCCGAGTGAGCTTCTTCAAGCACTACTTCGGCTTCTTTTTCATCTACCCAAAGCAACCCCACCCCGGTCCTGCTTCTTTTAAAGAGTGTCCCACCCGGACTAGATATTTACGGGAAATCCTTCGACGACTTTTCTTTCGTCGGTACCGTGAGCTCGGGCGGGTAGGTCTGATTCTGGCAATATTGAGCAATCTCATGGTACCATGGCCTCTCTTCTTCTTCGTTTAACTCTTCAACCTCAATGATTGACAATTCCTCCTTTTGCTCAAGCAATTCCTTCCTTGCGAACTTCTCTTGGATATCGAGAAATCGAGCATCCTTAATAGCAGGTATCATCTTCCGCCGGACAGAAATGGTCCTATCAGATATGCCTAGCGGGATTGATAAAGAGGATGCCAATGATGCTAGAGAATCAGCAAGGATATTCTGAGCACGAGGGATATGGACAAATTCGAGCTTAGTGAAGAGCTTGATGTAAGAAGAAGTGACTTCTTGATAGGGTTTGAGTCCGGGATGAGATGTTCGATATCTGGAGCGTACTTGCCGAAGAATCAGTTGGCTGTCGCCTATAATTCTTAACTCGGTGGCTCCGTGGAAGCGAGCAGCCTCTAATCCAGCTAGGAGGGCCTCGTATTCAGCAATGTTGTTGGTGGCGGGAAAACAGAGTTGGAAGGCACAGGGAATAACAACCCCTTCGGGGACAAAAGGGCAACTCCGATTACCCTTCCTTGGGAATTTAAAGCACCATCAAAATAAAGGGTCCATAATTCAGAATGATGGAGGGATAAGAGCCCTTCGTCAGGCAATTCAGACTGGACCGGGTCAAAACTAGGGATGGGATGGTGAGCCAGATGCTCGGCAATGGCATACCCTCTGATTGATTTCTGTTGGATGTAAGTGATGTCAAATTGGGAGAGAAAACTTTGCCACCTGGCGAGTCGGTCAGTGAGGACAGATTTCTCGAGGAAGAATTTAATAGGGTTCATCCGGGCGATGAGAGTGGCCTCATGAGCGAGAAAATAGTGCCTGAGTTTTTGTACCACCCAAACCAGAGAAACACAGGTTTTCTCCATGGCGGTGTAATTCATCTCACAAGGGTCAAAGATTTTAGAAAGATAGTAGGCAGCCCGTTCTTTCCCTTCCTCATCTATTTGTGCCAACACGGCACCTAAGGATTCGTTTAGAACCGAGATGTACAAAATTAAAGGCTTGCTTGGATTCGGGGTTGGAGTACAGGAGGGCTAGAAAGGTATTTCTTCAAACCGTCAAAAGCCTCCTGGCACTTCTGATCCCATCTAAATTCTGTTTTTGCCCTGGTTAACTCATAAAAAGGCTTACACCTTTGAGAATGCTGTGAGATGAACCGGCGGACAAATTGCAATCTTCCTATCAACCCCCTGAGTTCTTTCAAATTCTTTGGTGGGGGCATATCAATGATAGCCTTGGCTTTATTGGGATCAATCTCGATTCCCCTTTTGCTAACAATGAAACCTAGTAATTTGCCGGATGCTACACCGAACACGCACTTTTTCGGGTTCATTTTTAGCTTAAATTCTCGAGCTCTCTGCAAGACCATTCTTAAAACCTCAGATTGTTCACCTCGGGTTCGGGATTTGACCACTAAATCGTCCACGTATACCTCTACACATTGATGCATCATATCATGAAAAATTGCCATCATTGCCCTCTGGTAGGTAGCTCCTGCGTTCTTTAATCCGAAAGGCATGACGACATAACAATACGTTCCCCAAGGTGTAGTGAACGATGTTTTCTCCTGATCCTCTTCCGCTAGCCGAATCTGATTGTACCCGGAATATCCATCCATGAATGAAAGGGTTTCAAAACCGGACGTATTATCAACAAGCACATCGACGTGAGGGAGAGGAAAATCATCCTTAGGGCAGGCTTTGTTCAAATCTCTAAAATCAATGCAGATGCGGACTTTGCCATCTTTCTTCATTACCGGGACAATGTTAGCCACCCATTGAGGATAAAGGACGACTACGATGAATTTGGCTTGATGCAATTTATCGACCTCTTCTTTCATTTTTAGGGCCACTTCTGGGTGAAACCTTCTAAGCTTTTGTTTTACCGGGACAGCCCCATCCTTAAGCGTCAAACGATGTTCGACCAATGAATTGTCTAGTCCTAGCATATCCTGGTAAGTCCATGCAAATGTATCCCGGTATTCATGCAAAGTCCCTATCAAATCTGATTCTTGGGAGGGAGATAGACTAGCACTGATGAGAACAACTTTTGGATCATCTAACGTTCCGAGATTGAGCTCCTTTGTAGGCTCATCAGCAGAAGCTAAGGGTTCTTCGAATCTCCTCAAGCCTGAAGCATAGGCATCTGCTATTCCCTCTTCCTCATCTGTATCAAGGTCCTTCTCTGAACCGACTTCATATACTCCCAAAGATTGATCCATGTTTTCTTCGTCCTCATAGAAGACTTCATCCAGCTGGATACTGTTATCCCAAAATCCTGGCAATTTCGCACATTCTAAACTCTTGTCAGCCAGTTGATACAGATACCGATTTGGTACCCTCTTACCCTTAGCCTGGACTCTCTTGGACACTGACCCTAGGGGGAATGACTGAGACGACGATGGAGAGAAGATATTAGGAGGAGTGATATTTACAGGAGGTGAAGGGTAGAGCAACTCGCTCAAGGACTCGGTCCCCGAGGTCGGAAGGTCCTTGGGGGCAAGGACGGTTGTTTTCTCGATCGAAATGCGAGTTGTGAGAAGGACGTTTTTTTTGGGCGGTGCCAACCATATGTACGGGACGGGTTACGGCACTGTTTTCGCTACGAAGGGAGAGGAATGTGAAAATTTGAGAAAGATTTTGGATGGGGTTGTGACCCTCTCTGGTCGGAGATGAGTCGGTTGATCTTAGGAGGGGGGAATCTGGTGAATTGAGTGGGTCATCGGGGTCGACCCGGGATTGAACTTGCTCAATGGCCAAAGTGGCAAAGGCTTCGATTAATGTAGAATGGAGTGGGCTCTCGGGTCCAATGGTGATGATTGTGCGGAGCGGGGGTAGTTCTTTCCTTGCGTGGGCCGAGAAGGGCCCGTCATAGAAGGGCATTGGGAGCCCGTGGGATAGACTTAGTTGAAAGAGGGGCTCGGCCCCGGAGAATGAGAGGTTGAGGGAAGGCCCTCGCGGAATGATTAGGCGGGAATGGCAAATCTGACCGTCGGGGTGCCCTGCGATCCTTGGCAACTCAAGCGGTCCTTTCCTTGATTCTTCTTCCTTGGCCAGAAATAATAATGATAAAGGTAAGAACAATTCATCCTCACCTTTGTCGATCTTCTGCCTTTTTCGTGGACGATTGTTGATGTCGTGGAGATAGCCTGACTCCTCTTCTTCAAATTGGATTACTTCCCCTTTTAGAAAGTATTTTGCAAGACCTTCTGCCACTGACTGTTGTTTGGGCCTTTTGCCATTTTGGACTGTCCCATCGTATCCTAGGCCAGCCTTGGTAAGTCGGTTGGCGGGGCTGATAGGTTCCGTGATGCCTTGCAAGAATTTGCCCAATCCTTGGCCCTCTTGATACCCCATAATCCTCATGATGTGCCATCCTATCGGTTCTTCTGTGTTTTTCCTCTTTTGCTTTGGCTGCCATCTTTTCCTTGGTGGTTCTATTAATGTGAAAACTGGCTGGCTTGGTAATCCAAAGAGCCGGTGTATTCTTGTTACATAACCGGTTTCCTTCACAATTTGCCCCTTGTGAGGGAACTTGATACACTGATGATTAGTTGATGCTACTGCCTCTAATGCTTCGAGATAAGGACGGCCCAAAATGACCCGATAGGTAGGATCCATCTCCAGCACATGGAAGTCGACTGTGACTGTCTTGGGACCGAGCTCGACATCAAGAAAAATGGTGCTGTGAGCGGACCGCTTCATGTTATCAAATGCCGTCACAGTGATGTGAGAGGGTTGGATTTCCGTCTCTGAAATGCCGCAACAATTCAATGTCTCGGGAGGTATGATGTTTAAGGAGGCACCGGTATCTACCAAGCATGAATCTATCGGGGTGCCTCGAATGTTTATTGTTAAGCACAATGCACACCTCCTGACTTCGGGGGCTGCCAACTCCTCATCAGTGAAAGTCAGGGCTGGATGTTCACTCCGGGGAGCCAAGACGGCGGTGATTCTCTCGGGCGGGAGGCTTTCACTGACAAGTACCTTTTGTAAATACTGCTGAAGTACCTCTTGGTGAATTTTGGACCGCTTGATTAATTCTAGAATAGAAATTCTGGCTGGTGTTTTATCAAGGTGTTTCAGCAAATCATATGTAGTTCCTGGTACTGGTTCCTCGACCGGTTCCTCCTCGATCTCTGGGGCTGCTTGTGTTGCACCGGCTTGGGGAAAGACGCATTGGACCATACGTCCGCTCCGTAGGATGGCAGCAAGAGGTGGTGTAGGCCCGGCGGACGATGTTTCGACGAAGACTGGCATGTGATCTAAGCGACTGGACTGTGTATGCCTGGGCGGCGGCGGTGGGGTATTGATAGGGCTAAGCGGGGTTATTACTGGGCTAATGGGCCGAATGGGGAGGGGTGATGTTTGTGGTGTTTTTAGCGGTATGATGGGTACGGGATTGGTTAATGGGGGTGCTAGTCTAATGATGGGCGGTAGAGGGGGTGTAGTGGCTAATGGAGGCGGAGCACGGGGTCGGATAATTGGTCCGAAGGGGGAGGGGTTGCGGTGGTAGACCCCTTCGCGAGGTTGTGGCGGTACACGGATGATGGGTGGTATGTTGGGGGAGGCACGGGGAATGGACAAGATGGCCCTATCAAGGTGGTGAGGGGTGTATGTTTGGAAGGAGGCGGTAGCCGGGTCCATTTGCCAATCTTGTCCTCGGCGGGACGATTCTTCGGCCGGGCTTAGGATAGGATTGATGGGATGGCGAGAGGGTGCTGCCATTGGAGCGGGCGCATGGTTTGGCAAAGGATTGCGCACTATCCCGAGGCCCTGATCATGTGGCGGTTGTTGTTGTAGTTGTTGTTGCTGGTGTTGCTGTTGTTGCTGTTGCTGCCCTCGAGGTCTTGACTGTTGCGTTTTCAATGACTCAATATATACCCCCATTTGTGCCCAATCAATACTCCCTTGGTCATGAAGATCATGAATGTAGTCTCTGAATTGAAAACAATCCTCGATCATATGACCCGGGTAGCGGTGATACATGCAATACCGTCCAGTGTTTGCTGTGCCTGGCCAGACAGGTCTTTCTTTTGGGAGCTCTATCTGTTGTGCGGCCATCAAGGCATTAAAGATATCTGTAAGTGAGTAGGGCAATGGCGGGTAATTCTCTCGTCGGGGACCGGTTTTCCTTGGTTGGTGTGCAACTGGAGGAGGGGCCTGGTGGTAGGTTTCTGGGGCCCTGGGTTGTGGTGCTCGAGGCATCAAGGGTTGTTGGTTCTGGGGTCGATATTGTTGGACTTGGTATTGGGGAGGCCGTGGGGGAAGTTGAGGCCGAGACTGGTGCTGGAGGACTGGAGCATTCCTGTTAAGAGGAGGGTTTCTATGTTGGTTTGGGTAATTGCTAGGGGGATTCCCCACAACACTAACATGCTCATGGCTTACTATCCCCTCAGTTACTGGTCCGGAGGTGGAAGGAAAGGTTTTCTTGGTGACCCGAGGTCGGGGATCAAATAGGTTCATAATAGGTGAATCCGGAGCTGGGTCTGGATGTACCGCGCCTTTTCATATAACTCACTCATGGAAGTGGGATGGTGAAGGGCAAGCATGTTCTTCATGGCCGGGGTTGCATTTGTTATGATCAGCTTGACCTGCTCTTGTTCTGACATCGGATCTGTGAGCTTCTCTGCCATGGCCCTCCATCTATCTGCATACCTGATAAAATCCTCATCTGCTTTCATTTTCTCAGCTACAAGGTCGGTGATGGAGTAGGCTATTCCAACTCGGTCTTGATATCTCTGCAAAAATTTGGCTTTGACAATATCAAAGTTTTCGGCCTCCGTTGAATCAAGTGAATAGAACCACTCAAGTGCCGAGCCCTCCAATGATCTTCTAAATAGGAAAGCAAGGGCTCTTGGATCATTTTGCCATGTGACGGATTCGTATAGGAAGTCTTTGACATGGAGGAAGGGGTTGCCGGACCCTTTGTAACGGCGGAACACCGGCATTTCGGAGTGAGGGAGATGGAAAGTAGGGAGCGAGGGGAGAGATATTTCAGGGGCAACCTTGGTGCCAACCAGACGGCGAATTTCTTTATACTGCTCCTCCATCTGACTTAGGCGGTTTAGCATGGCCTGGTCAATAGAGGGCTCTCGAACAATTGGAGGGGGAGGGGGTGTTTGATACACCGGAGGGGGAGCTAAGTAGGCTGAAGCGGCCGGACATGGAATGTGGGTTGGCGGGCAAGCTGCTTGACGAGGAAGATTGAAATGATTAGAAGAGAAGACTGGTGGCCGTGATGGTGCGGCCAAATTTGGATCCGGGTGATTTAGGATAGCCACCGGATGAGGGGAGTTTGGGGGCGATGGCCCGGTATAAGAATGGCCTTGGGCGGCCGCATCGGGTCGACGTGCTACTGAACGAGGGGTAGAAACACGTAGACCACCGATGAGAGGGTCGTGATCGGCGGGCGACTTGCCCTTGAGAATGGCCTCGATGGCTTGAAGTTGGGTGGGGTCGGCATGAGAGAATGCCTCCCAAAGAGAACCCGGGTTGGGTGGAGGAGAAACTTGATCCGCCTCAGCGGGGGCTCCGGGTTCGTTAACGGCATAGACAGCGTCGGGAAGGAGTGATGGCTCGCCTTCTGCCCCAAAGTAGGCCTGTTCATACTCTGCTTGCTCGCAGTGTTGATCCATGATAACTCGTCCGGACCTGAGCGACACAGGCATAAAGCAAAGAAAGACAAAGTTTCCTTTTGGGTGTTTTCTTTTGAGCAGATTTTTTTCTTTTTTTGAGTTGTTTAATTCTAGAAGACAAGTTTTTATCCGAAAGCAAAATTTTCTTTGACAAAGATTTTTGGATTGCTTCTTAGAGGTTATTTTCTTTGATTGTCGTGATCAGAGAAGTTTTTTACCTCAAAGGAACAACTTCTTTTGGTGATTTTTAGATTTTTTGTAGGAGAGAGTCTCCTCCTTCCTTTTTCTTTTCTTTTTGGTTACACAAACAAGTTAGAGCAAAGACTTGGAATGCTTAGCGCAAATTTTTGTTCCAACCTTAGATTAGTGGCTTGTTTAGCAAAGTATTGTCCACTCAAATAAATGGGTGGGACCCTATGCTCACACAACGCCGAGCAACGTAAGGTGGAACAATTTCTCACACGGATAGGTAATGGGTAAACTTCGGGTTTTGGGGAAACGGTACAACCAGCCCGATCGGTGAAGAGGGAATCCTTCACGTCTGGGGACTTACGGAGGCCTTGGCGGAAACCAACTTAGTCAACCGAGAGGGAATCCCCGGAAGAGAAGTCGAGATCCACCAAGAATGGTGTTTTGGATGTGTATGGCTTTGGGAGGAGAGTGAGCCTCCCTTCTCGAATGACCTGCGAGGCCGGATGGAACCGGTACCTCGATGCAAGCTAATGCAAGAGAATAAGCAAGGATAGAGGAGCAAGCAAAATAAAATAAAAGTAACACAACGTGAGAGAAGTACAAATAAGCTGAAGAGATGATGGTGCGCAAAGAAATTTAAACACTAAGACAGGTTTGCATGTTGAAAATTAGAAGGTAGTAAGAGTGATAGGGGTTGGGAGTGAAACAAGAAACAGGAACTAAAAGCAGTTTCGGTGAATTGCAGGCGCTCCGGTACCGCGCCGCCAGGCGTCTCGGTATAAGGACGCTTTTAACGTGAATCAGCAAATTTTAAGAAAAGTTAGAAAGCAAGGGTCCCGTGGGGACATAAAAGTGATATGATGCTGAGAAAGCAATAAATGACAATGCTTTTTTATTTTAGATGAAAAGGTACTAAAAGTAGGGTTGACTCGCGCGGGAGTTGATGCTTGTAGAGGTTTTGAGCTCGCGGAGCTCGGTTTGCAAATGTCCTAGCAAAGGGAGGCAGCGGGTGCCCCTTTGATGGGACTAACAGAAAGAGATGGCCACGTGGGGGCCGATAATGTACCACTCACGCGGTGAGTGGGGAAGTGAGAGGTGGCTCACGCGGGAGCCAAGGAGTTGTGGCCCACGCGGTGAGCAAGAGAGGTTCCGACTTTAAAAGGAAAAGAACTAGATACGAATAAATGTGGAGATAAAGAGAGAGTGAATAGAAGACTTACTTGACGGAAGGGGCTTTCATTCAAAGAAATATGGCAAGCGACTTTCCCTTAGCTTTAGATGTCCCACCGTGGTCGCCAAAGGATGTGGACGCCGGGAAAGAGAGAGGGGGGAGAGAGAGAGAGAGAGAGAGAGAGAGAGAGATGGATAGATAGATATGCGCTCGCGGTGCGCGTGTGTGCTTCTCCTTCCTTGCGGTTTTGATAGGGTGGGTTTGTGTTAATCACGCCATAAACACGGTCGTGGATGATTCCAATGGACCGGTCTATCACCCACTTTTCTTCCTTCTTTCCTTCTCCACACTCACCTTGATCCCCGGACTACTCAACCCTTGATGTCACTGGGGCATCGAAGGACCGGTCCGGGTCGTGAAGAGAATCGAGGGGAAAGAAGATCAGATAGCCGGTGGCATTATCAACACTAACTTAACCTACAAACCGAGAGAGGAAGGAATAGTGTGGTCGCCAGGAGCCAGAGAGACTCCGATGATAGAAGTAAACGAGATGAACTAGTAAAGGAAATGAGAGTGACCGGTTACCTCGATTGAACTGGGAGATTGCGGGGGTTCTATCTTCTCCTTCCTCGGCCGGCCGGGGAAGAAGAGCCTTGAAGAAACTCGCTTGCCTGAAAGAAAAAATGTGAATGAAAGCACAACGATTAGAACTAAAGATGGGACAGTAACTATTCGTAAGAAAGAAGAGCAATGACAAAAGGGGTTGAACGAACCGTATTAGGACTAACTCCTAACCCCTCCCTGAGGGGGGATCTAAATGACCTAAGGCTAAGATGCGTTATGCCATACTAATGCAACATGCATAATAAAACCCAAACGAACAATAAAGGAAAGGGTAAGGTAAGGAAGAAGATCGTAGGGAAGCCTGATGCTTCTGGCTTCTGGAAATTGCAGGCGCTCCGGTACCGCGCCGCCAGGAGTCGCATCGATGGAGCGCTTTAGTCCTTCTGCGGCAGTCTTCAAAACAATCTTCTCCCGGTTCCAATAACGAAGGATCGGATCCCTAGCCTGTCTTGGAGATTCCTTGGCACTCTTCGTATGGTTTGCAGGGGTTTTTAATGGTATGATGGCGGGGGTCTTGAATGGTTTTGAGTGATATTGAATGAGAGGGGTGGAAGAGGTGTAATGGAGGATGGATAGGCTTGGGGATGGGATGGTAGACTCTAATGGGGGTTGGAAGGTGGTGGAAGGGTGTTGGGGAGGCTCAAGAAAACTCTTGGGGAGTTAAGGCTCTGGGAATCCCTCTCTCTGCTCCTTAGACTCTCTCTCTTGGGAGCCTGGAACCTCTTAAATGTGGGAGAAGGGTCTCCTTTTATAGGTGTGCAAAAGTGACCCTAGCGCTCCGTCCTGAGGGCGCCTGGCGTCGCGACATGGGAGCGCCTGAAAATCCGCCGACAAGTCGGCGGATCAGCACGTCCGACCATACCTGTCGCCACCTACCACCCTGCGTGTCAGGCGGCGGTTGTCAGCGGAAATCCTGGCGCTCTGACAGGGGAGCACCTACGACCTACGGCTGTCAGACTGCAAACGGCGCATGCGGAGCCTGCGGTGACAGTTGTCAGGCGAGAATCCAAGTGCTCCGACGGCGGAGCGCCTGGACCCTCGGTACGATTTCGACAACGCATCGCTGACCGTCTGAAAAGCTGGCTGTCACGCGCGGGATTGCAGGCGCTCCGGCAGAGGAGCGCTTGTACTTTTGTACACCTCTGGGTACGGTGGTCGTCCGGCCGGTCAAAAGGGTGAAAAGGCGGGAAATGCCAGGCGCTCTGACGTTGCGACGCCAGGCATCGGGACGCCTACATATTTCCTGGAATTTGATTATCTTTATGTTAAACCGATCTCTCCGATTGGGAGAAAACAAGTGTTACCTATAGAAATGAGATTGCACTTTCTGTAATCGGGCCGAATTTGCGTATCTACAGACATATCCTCCACACCAGATTTCAAAGTCCACTTAGCCAATGTGTGAGCAAGATAATTAGACAGACGACTAACATACGAGAGGCTAATATGTGACAAAGAGTTCAACAGAGAATGACAATTAGAAATAACTCTTTGGGACCTCCATAACATAGGGCCCTGTCCAGTAATAGCTTGAACCACTCCCTTGGCATCACTTTCGATAAGAACTGGTTTTGAAGACGAAGAGGCCCAGAGACAGGCCTCATAGACTGCTGTAGCCTCTAAAATTTCTGGGCAAGTCAAATCTGAAAGTTTAGATCTACAGAAAATGACTTGTCCGGCTTCATTTCTGACAACCAAACTAGTCACTCCAGCTGAATCCGATGTTGCACAATCGACATTGATTTTAAGATGATTCATGAACGGAGGACTCCAAGAAAGACTTGTAGCAGCCAAAGTAGCAGGTACATTCTGCAAACATAAGTCCACTGTACGTGATACTAACTGAAAAATCTTAAAAGGACTATCAGATTTCGCCTGATAAGTAGATTTGCAACGAGCTAACCATAGGTGCCAAGCAATAGATAAAGCAATAACAGCTAATTTTACCATATGCTCATCCTTAGAGATTATCCAATCTAGCCATTGAGTAAGTAAGGATGTTAATGAGCAAGACTGCCACTCTGACCTGCACCCTAGGGGGGATATCATCCAGACCGCCCTACTCCGAGAGCAAAGCAGAAACAAATGATCCAATGTTTCCTGTTCCAACCAGCAAACCTTACAGAGTGGATTAATATATTTACATCTGCGAGAAACTGCCAAGTTTGTAATAACCAGGATATTTAAATATATAAAAAATAGAGATTATATTTATTATGAGAGTTAATATTATTAATTTTAAAATTTTCCTGTTTTTCTCTCCCTCCGGATAATCCTCCTTAACCGCCGCCCCCTCTCCCAATCAAACTCTAATTCTAGTCCCCCGGTCCCGGTCGAACTCTCCCTCCCCCCTCTATTTATTTCCCACGTTGCAGCCGCCCTTCTCCTTCCTTCTTCTTCCTCTTCTCTCCTTGCGCACACAACCAGCGCCACGCGCACCTGCACCAGCCGGCGCCGCCCCCACGCGCACCAGCGCCGCAGGCAGCAGCCGGACGCAACCCTCCTTCTCCTTCCTTCTCCTTCTCTGCCGCGAGCGCGCGGAGCCGGCCCCGCCTTCCTCTTTCTTCTTCTTCCCTCCCGCGCGTGTGAATCCCCTCCTCCGCGGTTCTGTCCCGTCGCGTGGCCACCGGCCACCCTCGGCTGCCGCACGACACCGCCGTCTTTCCCGCGCGTCGCCGCCGCCCGGGACGCCGCTGCCACCCTGCACCCTCCGCCGGCCTCCGCGCGACATGGCCGCCGGTGCCACCCACCTGCACCGCCTCCCTCCGCGCCGCCAACCTGCTGCCGCCGTGCGAACCGCCGCCGTCGCCGCCCGCGACGCCGCCTGCGTCCTCCTCCGGCCACCGCCTCCCTCCCGGCCGCGGCGCCAGCTCCGCCCTCCCGCGCGATCGCGACCACCGCCGCGTCGATTGCCGCCGCCATCCTCCCGGCCAACGGGCTGTCCCGCCTGCGTCCTCCGCCGGTCGCCGCCGTCCGCGGTCGCTCGCCCGACGCCGCCGGCCCGGTGCCAGCCCCGCCGGCGCCCGCCGGCCCGACGCCCCCGGCTGCGCCACCCGTGCGCCACCCTCCGCGCGTCCGCGCGCGGTGTGCGCCGCCGTGCGCCACACCCCCCCTCCTCCGCGGTGAAGCCCCTCTCTCTCCTCTCTCCTATCGCTCCCCCTCCCTCCCTCTCTCTCATATCGCCTCTCTCTCTCTCTTCTATTCTCACTATTATTATCTTTCATTCAATATTCTTCTCTATTTTATTCTATTATCTCTTTTTCAGTATATTGTCAAGATATCGTTCGGTTCGATTTTTCATCGCCGTCGTGACCGCGGCATATTCTTCACCCGGATCGACTTCGTTGGAATTCCGTGCGCCGTTCGCCGTCGCCGTCAAGGTAAGCGTCTCGGCTATTCTTAGCACTCTAATATATTTGATTAAACCGTAAGAATCATGTTTAGGTCACCAGGATTAGAAGATTGTAATTAAGGGGCTGTTTTGGATTTATTAGCATGATTAGATAGAGTTTAGATTAGCTTGTTTAATCATACATGTTTAGATTGTTCTATATTCATGATTATTCATCATGTTAGATAATTATTCAATTATGCATGTTAGCATGTTAGGTATGTCTTTATAGTTGAACCTAGTTAGTTTAGCATTGTTTGCATCGCGGTGAACCTTAAACATATATATCCCGATTTGATAAAAAGCCGATGTAGGGTTTAGGCATAGTGATGGTAGAGTTTAGTTTATTTATCTTTTATATAATAGGTAGTTCTGTTTAAGCATGTAATTGTTATGTTTAGGTTATAAATTGCATGATCCCATTTATATGCATTAGTTTGTGATAGACTGTGGGTTGGTGTGCAAATATGTGGTGCATAGAACCATGGGTGTTCATCTATGTATTTCATGTTTGAGTTGCCAATTTTATGTTCATGTTTACTGTCTGAGTTATTTATATGCTTGCATGGTGTGGAATGTGGTTAGTGCAGTGAGCTGCATTGTGGTTGTTTTGTACTTCACCAGACTATATTAGTGGCCCGTGGGCAGCGGAGATTAGTTGAATCTGGAGCATCCTTCGATCCCAGATACCGCGGTTTATCCTAAGTACTCTCCTGCCTAGGGGTACTATGGGATTTAGTTACTATATGTTACTTCCTACTATATGGTAAATCTGGTGCTAGTTTTATGATGTGACTACATTTATCAGATGGAGCATGGTATTTACTCAGACATGTGTTTAGTTGTGTATGTTGGCATAGATGTTAGTGTTCTAGATGTGTCATTGGTTTTATGTCAGGTTATGTATGTTGTGAGCATACCTAGAGCAGTCTAATGAGTAGGTTGTGGTGGTTTTTAATGCATATAGAGTCTGTTATCATTTGGGGTAGTTGAATGACTTTGTAATAACTTAATCGAAGATATATAATTAGTTAAATCCTATGTATTAAATCTGATTTTTAGGCTTAATATGTATTGTATACCACTAGAATCATTATTATAGTGGGGTAGTTCGGGTGTAAGTCCTACTGAGTCTGTGGTGACTCACCCCTTCCGTTGTTAATATTTTCAGGAGTGCAGGTTTAGCGCAGCAGAAGCGTAGTGGTGTTGTGGAATTCGAGGAGCTAGTGGATTTCTCATTCAATGTCGGTATTTAATTTATTTAGATAGGTGTTTGTTGTTGTGTAAATAGGTTGTAATGTTTGGGTTTATGATCCTGAATGGTGAATTCTAGTCTTATTTGGTTCCAGACCGATATCCTTCCCCGTTACGTCGCCGGATTATCTTCCGCTGTGCATGTTAAAAATCCGGGTCGTGACAAAGTTAGTGGGCAGGGAGCCAGATAGAATCTTCCACAAAAAATAACATTTTTTGAGAAAGGAGACTTCCCACTGTAGGATGCCAGAGTTTGAGCCAAATAACCAAGTTTGATGATCCGGCTGGATACTTTGCTTCGTTCAAAAATCTGTAAGCCGATTTCAGAGTGAAAGAGCCATGAGGAGTAAAAGGCCAAATAGGGGAATCTTTTGCCAAATCTGCATGAATGGTTGTGTTCAAAATACGCATAGCAGAATCATAAGCAAACCATGTAAAAATGAGCTGTCGGTTCCAATAATCTTCCAAGATAGGGTCCTTAATTAGACACGGAAAAAAAATACCTGGCACTTTAGGAAGTAAAGGACCCTTATCATCACAAATCCATTTATGTTTCCAGGGATGAATCTCAGCCCCGTCTTTAATTTTCCAAATGACAACATTAAACAAAAGAGGTCTAACCGTGAGCATAAACTTCCATACAGGAGAATCAGTGTATTTGGCTCGCACATGCCAGATGGTGTACCTCCAGAGATATTTAGCAGTCAATAACTTAACCCATAAACTATCCTCTTTATGCATAAAATTCCATAAAAGCCTCGTACCAGAAGCCAGGTTTAATGCTTGTACATCTTTAATACCCATACCGCCCAGTCTCTTGGGTTGTTTAATAGCTAACCAATTTATAAAGTGGATCTTCCTATTTTGGGAATCATTATGAGCCCACCAAAATCTACGCTGGAAGAGCTCAAGTTGGTTGATAGTCTTAGCAGGAAGTTGTGAAAGAGACATAGCATGTAGAGGAATATGTCCAATAGTAGAATTAATAAGTGTAGTTCTTCCAGCAGTGGATAATAGATTAGCCTTCCAACCGGCTAATTTATCTTTACAAGCCCGAATTATATTTTCAGATAAAACTTTTTTTTTCTCTCAAGGGGTCCCATTGTAATCCAAGATAAAGATCCTCTTTTGATGTCATTTGAAAACCGATCATAGTACAAATGCTATTACACAAAGAAATTGAAACATTGTTACTAAAACAAAATTTTGACTTAGAAGAATTAATAGCCTAACCTGATATATGCTCATACTGGCAGAGAATTTTTAAAAACACCTTGACTTCCTCGAGATCAGCCCTTCCACAGATTATCAAATCATCTGCGAACATGATACGAGTGATTGGAGGCCCCCCCTTAGTAATTGTGACCCCAGAAATCTACGGTAGATTAGCTGCCTGGGAAAGCATCATAGAAAGCACCTCAGCACATAATATATAAAGATAGGAAGAAAGTGGACAGCCTTGCCGAATTCCCCTGGCAGGTAATATTTTGTCAGAGTAATAACCATTCAAATTTAATGAATAAGAAACCGTCCTAGTGCATTGCATGGTGATACTCTATGTACCACTGGCTCAGAAGTAAGCTGATCATTTTTTAAACTATTACGAAATAAATGAAATAATTTTTCATTCAATTCACCTATTATTTTATGTTTTATTTATTATGATATAATTTGTCGGTCCATGTTCTGGAGGGGGGAGCGGTCGTACGGAGCTTGGTCTTTCGCCCGCCGACCGGATAATAATACGTACGACAAGATGCTCTCTTGCATGGTGCCGGTGTCGGTTGGGGGAGGTGATGTCGACTGACGTGCATGCCACGAAGCTACTCAAAGGCAGAGAATGCCAGACAAGTCTTGTTCACCGACTCAGCAAGCGAGTGGGGGAGGCCTGCAGGGAAGGCGCATCGATCGTACTCGTACACAGCACTCGGCAATCCCTATAATAATACCGACCAACACGTTTAAGGGGGTGATTAGGTGCACGGAGAACTTGTTAAAATTACCAAGCTGATTATACTCCCTGTTTAATTATTTTTACTTTCTTCCAGAAGATTCTCCCGGTCATGCTTTCTGTTTGGCCGTTGTCCTCTTTGTAACGTGTTGTATGGTGTATCCCTCAAATACCCTTGTTCACGACATCCACATGTAACACTCACTTTTATATAAATTGAAAACTCACTGGTGAGCCTCGTGTGCGCTCTCCGTGGGCATTGTTCCCAGTCTCAGTGCACATCCTCTCTACTCTTTCCGTCGGCGATCTTCTCCTCCTCTGTGCAAGGCTTCTGTGGAGCACTCTTCTACTACTCAACTTGGTATCGAGCGGAGGTTTTCCTTCAAGATGGAGGGAGGATCGTCAACTGCTTCACCACAAGAGATGATCAACAATGCTGCTTCTCCTGGTGCTGATATGCAGAGTCCTTACAGTTTACAGGCTTCCGATCACCCAGGTGCTATCCTTGTTGCCTTCCCTTTAACTGGAGATAACTACATACCTTGGCAGAGGGGAATGACTGTCGCCCTCTCTGCCAAAAACAAACTCGGTTTTGTGAATGGAATGATTCCAGAGCCGTCTACTAATGATCCCATCTACAATATTTGGGAGCGTATCAATAATATGGTCTTGTCCTGGATCCTTAATGCTATTCATAAGGATCTTGTTTCTTCTGTTTTATACTATGAAACTGCACATCAAGTTTGGGTAGACCTCAAAGAGAGGTTCTCTCCGGCCGATGGGCCAAGGATCTATGGTCTTGAAAGAAATATCGCCACTCTTAAACAAGGGAGTGATCAGATATCTAAGTACTTTAACACCCTCAAGGGACTTTGGGATGAACTTGCTCAATTTGGCATAACCGGGGATCCCAGGAGGAAACTGATGCAATTTTTAATGGGCTTAAATGAAGCTTATAGTGGAGTGAGGAGTCATATACTCCTTATGGATCCATTGCCCTCTGTTAACAAAGCCTATTCACTAGTCTTGCAAGATGAGACCCAGAAACAGATTCATACACTGAATATTGATGAAGCTTCGGCCATGATGGCCAGAGATCAGCAGAGAAATCAAAGGTTTTGGAAGCAGGAGGACAAGAAATTGTGGTGCAGCCATTGTAACATAGCTGGCCACTCTATAGAAAATTGTTACAAAATAAATTCTCCAAGATGCTCACACTGCCATGTTCCGGGACATACAAAAGAGGTATGCTACAAGCTGAATGGATATCCTCCAAACTACAAAAACAGAAAAGGACAAGGGAAGAGACAATTTCAGCCACAGCTCTCCGATCAACAGTATGCCAATCTAATCAAGCTACTGGATGGCAACACAAGCGCTGGAGCTGAAGCCAATGTTGCTGTCAATTCCGAGAAGCAAAGGGACTGGATTATGGACTCCGGAGCAACGACACATATCACAGCCCATCCTGTGCAGAGGGATTTGAATGGGAATGGACAGCAGACTGCAGGTATTAGTCTACCCGATGGCTCACTGGTTAAAGTCAAGGAAACAGGTTTGATTGTGCTTGACAATAAGGTTAAACTTACCAATGTTTATCATGCTCCAGCTTTTAAGCATAATCTCATCTCTGTTAGCCGAATTGCCAAGGATAAGAATTGTTGTATAATCTTCTATCCAACACATTTTGTCATACAGGATTTAGCCACGAAGGAAAGAATTGGGCAGGGCCTTGAATCCGGAGGGCTTTACTACTTTTTGAGAAATAAAGGCCATGATGTTTGTCTTTTATCCGATGAAGCTACCTCCAAACTTTGGCACCAGCGCCTTGGACATATTTCAGACAGAAAGCTCAAGACCATTTCACCTTTTTTGAACATGTCTTTTACTTCTACTCCTTGTCATATTTGCCCATTGGCTAAACAAACCCGTCAACCTTTTGGTCATAGTCATATAAGAACTCATGATTTTTTTGACTTGATTCACTGTGATGTTTGGGGTCCTTATCACATTCAGTCATATAATGGATATCTTTACTTCTTGACCATTGTGGATGATTACTCTCGCTTTACTTGGGTGCATATGTTTAAGTATAAGAGTGAGGTTTCAGAAATTATAAAAAACTTTGTCAACTATGCCCAAAATTATTTTTCGGTTAATGTTAAAACTGTTAGGACTGATAATGGAAGTGAATTTTTTAATCGTGAACTAGGAAGTTTTTTTAAGGAGAAAGGAATCATTCATGAGCATACATGTGTCTACACATCTCAACAAAATGGGGTAGTTGAGAGAAAACAAAGACATTTGTTGGATGTGGCTAGATCTCTTAGGATTCAATCCCATCTTTCAAAAAGGTACTGGAGTGAGTGTGTCCTAACAGCGGCTTACCTTATTAACAGACACCCTAGTAGGGTTCTTGGGAACAAAACTCCTTATGAAATGTTGTTCAAAAAAAAACCAGATTACACTAGAATCAAGACTTTTGGATGTCTTTGTTATGCCTCCACATCACACCTTCAAAGGGATAAGTTTGAGCCTAGAGCTAATCCATGTATTTTCATGGGATACCCACCTCACCAAAAGGCCTATAAACTACTCAATCTTAATACTTATGATATATTCACCAGCAGAGATGTAATCTTTCATGAAGGTGTCTACCCTTACAAAAATTGTGATGAGAATGCTGATGCTGATGAGGACCAAATTCCAGTTCCTCTTCCTGTTCTACAGCCAGAGCCCACTGTTCTTCATACCCTGCAACCAGAATCTGCTGATGCCCATTTTCCAGAAAACAACTTCAATGAAGATCAAGATCTTCATTCTCCTACTGTTTCTACAGAGCAAGCTGAGGTAGCCCACTCTGATCCAAGGCAAAGAATTAGAAGAAGGCCGAATTATCTCAAAGACTATGTAACCGGATTCAATGCCATGACCAATCCTTCTGGTGCTAGTCCTTATCCAATAAGAAAATTTCTGAACTATGACAGTTATGCTGAGAACCACTTAGCTTTCCTAAGCAAGATAGACCAAGAGTCTGAACCGTTAAGTTATGATGAAGCCAAGAGAGTTTCACACTGGAGGGAAGCTATGGAAGATGAATTAAGGGCACTAGATAAGAACAGGACATGGACGGTGACTAAATTACCCCCGAGGCAAAAGAGCTATTGGCTGCCGATGGGTTTACAAAATCAAGCACAATGCTGATGGAACAATATGCAGATACAAGGCCAGACTTGTGGCAAAAGGGTATAGTCAACTAGAGGGCCTGGATTATCACCAAACCTTTGCCCCCGTGGCAAAGTTGGTAACTGTTAGACTACTGTTATCCATTGCTTCTATTAAAAAGTGGAATATTGTTCAACTAGATGTAAATAACGCCTTCCTTCATGGGGAGCTAGAGGAAGAAGTATACATGGAACTGCCACCCGGTTATAGTAGACAGGGGGAGAATCAAGTCTGCAAATTATTGAAATCTCTTTATGGTCTCAAGCAGGCCTGCAGAAATTGGTTTTCAAAACTCACATCTATATTGGAGATGGAAGGATACATACAGTCCAAAACTGATTACTCCTTGTTCACACAAACCAATGGAGACTTATTCACGGCCATATTAATTTATGTTGATGACATCCTTATCACAGGAACTGATTTGAACAATATTGAGAAGATTAAGAGGACATTGCAGAACAATTTTTGCTTGAAAGACCTTGGAGCACCAAAATACTTTCTAGGGATTGAGATCAGCCGATCACAATCTGGAATTTACCTTAGCCAAAGGAAATATGCTCTTGACATTATTAGTGATTGTGGATTACTAGATGCTAAACCTGCAGATGTACCTATCAGCTCCAAGCAAGATTTTTATCAAGAAGAAGTTCCTCTTGATGACCCGAAGCCATATAGAAGATTAATTGGCAGGTTGCTGTATCTAACAGTCACAAGACCGGACATTCAGCTTGCTGTAAACCTGCTTAGTCAATTTATGACTCAGCCAAATCACTTGCACATGGAGGGAGCAAAAGGGGTAGTCAGATATATTAAATCCAATCCAGAAAAAGGTGTGTTCTTAAGCTCAAAGTCTAAGCTAGAACTTTCTGTTTTTACAGATGCAGATTGGGGCTCATGTCCTCTTACGAGAAGATCCACCACTGGTTATATCAGTTTTTTGGGAAATAATCCAATTTCTTGGAAAACCAAGAAACAACCTACTGTGTCAAGATCCTCAGCTGAAGCTGAGTATAGGGCAATGGCTGTTGGCACGGCAGAAGCACAATGGCTGCAGAGCATTCTTAAGGAGCTCAAGATTGAAGTGGGGACTGTCAGTCTCTATTGTGACAGTCAGGCGGCTTTGCATATAGCCGCTAATCCAGTTTATCATGAGAGGACTAAGCACATAGAAGTGGATTGCCACTTCATCAGAGAGAATACAATCTGGTTTTATCAAGGCAATGCACATTTACGGGAAAAGACAAGTTGCGGACATCTTTACTAAACCCCTACCGAAGGACATCTTCGGGATACATGCTGATCAATTGGTTACAGGATATGAATGTCAGCTTGAGGGGGAGTGTTAAAATTACCAAGCTGATTATACTCCCTGTTTAATTATTTTTACTTTCTTCCAGAAGATTCTCCCGGTCATGCTTTCTGTTTGGCCGTTGTCCTCTTTGTAACGTGTTGTATGGTGTATCCCTCAAATACCCTTGTTCACGACATCCACATGTAACACTCACTTTTATATAAATTGAAAACTCACTGGTGAGCCTCGTGTGCGCTCTCCGTGGGCATTGTTCCCAGTCTCAGTGCACATCCTCTCTACTCTTTCCGTCGGCGATCTTCTCCTCCTCTGTGCAAGGCTTCTGTGGAGCACTCTTCTACTACTCAACTGAACTGAGGTTTTGCTATAAACATGTTTTCTTAAAGCAACACCTTTTTAACGATTATTATAATTTTGTGTTTTTAAAAGAGAAATCTTGGTTAGATAGAGAGAGAGATGAAACTTATTCTTTCATACCGTGATCCTCTCACGAAAAAATTTAAAATTTAAGTATTGAAGTAATTAAATAAAAAATACCCGAGTCGAGTGAAAATAAGAAGTAGACTTATCGAAAGGACAGAGTCTGAGTCCACTTATTCTGATATTATGTGAAAAAATTTAAAATCTAAGTATTAAGATAATCAAGATCAGACTAATAAATATAAAAAAATTGGCTCCGATGTTTAATACGAGACTGAATCTTTAACTATATTATATGTTCCATCAGTTGCACTCGGGGAGATTGGCATACTCTCGGAAACAGTTCTTCTTAACATGTTTTGCAGCAAAAATGTTGTTTATAATGCAAACAAACTCCTCCGTCATCAATTGGAGTGTCGCCCTGTCCCGTTGGAATGAAGAGGATTCATCGTAGTCAGCAGCAGAGCAGATAACGAAGTCACGGAGGCAAAAGGAGGGTAAATAGCATCAGATGAAGATATAAAGTTGTTTCCTTTGGTTGACAAGAACAAAAAAAACAAAAAACAAACTATGCCCTTGTTTACAACGGGGAGTATGGATGCATATACCCCAATTGCAATCTGACAGCCCAATCTATGCGCGTATCGACCCCAAAGGAAGACCCAAGAAATTGACTAGCCAGGGAGAACAGACACATCAGAAGCCATCTCCGAACCTGACCTGACACAAGGAAGAGGGGGCACAAGTAACAGGGGGAGGGCGAAGGCTGACAAGACGGAGGAGAGGGGGGGAAACAGGGACAACGGCACAACGCTTCCGCACGCGCTCCGGAACGAGTCACAACGGAAGCTGGCGGAGGTTGAGAAGGGAGAGCAGCAGCAACAAACGGAAGGAAGGTGGTATGTAAATGGCAGTGTAAAAAAAAAGCCTAGAATTTTGGGTATGGGGGAGGGCGCACGCGGGCGAAGGAAGAAGCTATGTATGTACTTGTGTGTTCTTTGCTGGGTTCTTCCGCTCCGCGCTGCGCTGCCGCCGCGTTGTCATCCCGCTAGCACCTGCCGCCGGCGCGGCAGGTGAGGGCCCCCGCGGCCGAGGTGATGGTGGCGACCATGGAGGAAGACTTGGCTCCGAGGCTGGACGCCCTCGAGTAGCTCGCCGAGGCGCCGGCGCCGGAGGGGGTGAAGTAGGCGCCGTTCAGCAGGAGGTCGCCCTCGGACCTCCAGTTCCACCCATTCCACACGCCCGTCGGTGTGTCCACCCTCTTCGTCACCTGTGTTCATGGCTCCAACGCAGGCACTTCGTTAGTTTTCTAAATGCATATACAAAGGAAAGGGAAAGGAGCTGCTGTACCTCCTTGGCGAAGGGGTTTGCTGGTGCGAGGTATCTGTTGCCCTGGCTGTTGATGGTGGGGCTGGCGCTTCCGCCGATGGCGTACATCTCCCAGTGGGTGTAGTCATTGTTCACTACATGGAAGTACCCGTGTCTGCATCTGCTTGGTGTTCGGCATATTGCCCCACAGAAAGGAAAGTTAGCGGTGCCACTGTTAGAGTGCCGACGGAGCTCGGGACCGGTCTGAGTAAGACTCCAGTACCTTGGCATTCGCTGGATGAGGCCTTCGCCGAAGTGGTTGAAGGCTATGGTGACCTGCATTGCCTTGTCCCGCTCGTACGAGTCGCTGTGGCCCAGGAGCATCACCTGCAATTGTGGGAAGAAGCTAGGCGTGTGAGTATGCATCTCTCGTTTCCATGGTGATGGGAGGGTGAGGAGTGGATTGGCGGTATATAACCTCGTTATGGTGAGTGAAGTAATTGTTGGAGATGGTGATGGCCGTGGAGCCCATGATGGCGTCGACGAGGCCGTCGGCGCAGTTTGAGAGCGAACAGTGGTCCACCCAGACGTGGCTAGCGCCGAAGATGGAGACGGCGTCGCCGTCGGCAATCGTCCTCCACCCGTAGTGGGAAGGGGAGCTGCGCACCATCGCGTTGCCGGTGGGCCTGCAATCGTGGATGTGCAAGCCGTGGATGATTATGTTGTTCACGAATTGGATCGTGATGCAGGCGCCGTTGGCGATGTGCACGTTGGCGCCGCGGCCGTCGATGGTCTTGAAGCTGTTCATGATCAGCTCCTGCTTGAGGGTGATGACCATGTCGCGCTTGAACACGATCCAGAGGGGCTCGTCCTGGATGACGGCGTGGCGCAGGGTGCCGGGGCGGGGGTTGACGGGGTCGTCGTCGCCGGGATCGGTGACGACGTAGTAGCGCCCGTCGCGTCCGCCGATGGCGTTACGCCCGAACCCGATGCCGCAGTCGGCGAGGCGCTTGCGGCGGAGGTGCCAGTCGGGGTCGCACCGCCAGCAGTCGTCGATAGGGTTGCCCGTGCCGCACGAGAGGTAGCCAAGGGACCGGCGTGCGGTACTGTTCCGTATTGCCCTGTTCGGGGGAAGGGTCAAGGTCAAATTTATTCTTAACCGCAGTACCGGCGGGCAAAAACCAAGGCAAAACGAAAGAAGAGCATTCAATTCGCGCCGGAAATTTCTTGCTTTCATTTATTCTCTGCTTCCGCGCCGACGAGCTCATCCGGATGGCAACAAACCATGTGAGGAATAAATGCGATGGTGGCGGGAACACCGCCGCGGAGGCGGTGCTGTGCCGCCGTCCTCCTGTATTGCCGCTCAGCCGTCCGGAAGCGGGAGAGAACAGGATCTGGATCCGTTATCTCTACGACGAAGGTGGACTACCGGCGACATCGCCAGGGGAAAGGTGATTCACGGATCTCGCCATTGCGCAATGACGCGAATGCCGTTAGTTTGTGTCGGTGTTCGGAGAAGACTTAGCGCCTGCAGTACTCCTTGGGAGGTCGTCTACGGAGCAGCACGCGTACATACTGCTGGGGAAAATCAAGCGTGGTGCAAGAAATTTTTTTTTTTGTCCTGCAGCTCTCGTATCTCCATTGCCATCAAGGTGGGAAAGACTTTCGCATGAGCGCTTTGATTGATCGGAACAGTTCAACAAAACTGTCGGAGATCAGTGGATTTAGCGAGAAATCATGTTGGCTTTTAGTGCATTGCGTTCAAGATTCGAGCAATCCCGTTTTTAAGGCATAGTTAAAATGGTGACAGCATGATCGCAGCAGGAATCTTCAAATTTCTTACTAAACTGCTTGAGAAATCAGTCCCAGTTTCACTTCTATTGCTTTCAAGAGAAAATAAGGACTTGGCCTGAAGACAGGAGCTTACTCATGAACAGAGGAGGCCACCTGCTCTGGGTCATCCACGGAACTTATCACGTCTTCCTGCAGTCGCCTGCGGGCAAAAGAAGCGCGATTAATTAAAGTCGATGGAACAAAACCCTGATAAATTAACGGATTCTCCCGAAGAGAAAACAAGATTATGCGCGTTGATATCACGGCGACGGCCTAGGCGGGCGAGAAATCGCCGATTCCCCGGAAGAGCGACTACGCCACCCGAGGCGGTCGTCCACAGAGCCCTAGAAAAGGCCTCTCAGCGAAGAGGGAAGAGGAAAGGCAGCATCGCCACCACCGGCCCGGTAAACGAAAGCACGGTGGCAGAAAGCGGTAAACGAACATAACGGATTTAACGGTGGAGATACCGAGGACCCGGATTCTAAACGGCCATGATGGTCTCAAGGGCAGCGCCCAGACAGAATCCTTGCGAGGGTGATAGATTAGACGGTCCAGATTTTGCTGCGCTTTTTCGAAGAAAAAGCCCGATCACGGATTAGAAAAAGAAAGAGGGAGAGAGGAGAGGGCGGACGGGTAAAAAGTGCTGTAGGGTACCGACCACTGCGACGCCGCAGAAGTTTCGTTGGCCGACGAATCTCGTAGGTTCCGCCTGCCAGTCGTTCCCTGCCTGCAGGTAGACAGAAAGAAGAGGATTACAATCAAGTTGGAATCACCATCGTGTCGAACACATGGATATGCAAGCACTTGCGTAGAAGAGTGTGAAAAATTCGCGTCTGTAGGGGAACCGGGCAGAAGTGATCAGTTTCGCTGTTTTGCAATCTGAATACAGAAATCCAAACCTGAAGGAGGTCATTTCCTTCTGGTAGTTGGAGTTCCATGTGACTCCGGAGGAGTGGTTGGCCTTTCAATTCTTACAAACAACACAGATGCCGACGGTATACATCCATCCTAATGCCGACGGTATACATCCTAATCCCCCACTATCTCTGTGTAAGCACTACATAACTAGGGGAGATCGAGGGGCGTGCTCTTCCCCGAGAATACTGTAGAAGTTGAAACACAACCTCTTCTTCCACACAAGAAAACGTGCAGCCTTCGCGGGACGAGCTCAGAAATCCTGCGGATCAGATATATATATCCCTTGACAGGGGCTCTGATTACTAACTCAAGGACACACATTACACGGAACAGAGATCTCGGAGCGACAAGGACATCCTGCATCACGCCTAGCGCCTTCACCGAGCTAGTGTGGACACGCAGGAGCTCCTCCCGCTCCCTGTTCAACAACATCGATCGCCACTCTTTTCCACACGATTGTGGGGAAAACTGCCTAAATCGATCATCAACAACCGATTGCAGAAGACGAGGAGAAAATGTACCTCAATTCCGACGCTCTCGCGCTCCCAACCCATCCAATGCAGCCCGCTAGCACCACCACGAGCATCACCACCGGCGCCGTCCATGCCACCCTCGCCAAGGCCGCCATTTACGCAGCTAAGACACCCACACCACCTTCGCAGCTCCCGCCGCCGCCGCCGCCGCCGCCGCCTCCTCCCAGATCGGCGCTCGCAGGTGCAGACGAAAAGCGAGGTGGACCGGAACGGAAAGGGGGCAGCGAGCGAGATGAACGCGAGTCTCGGAAACTCACCATCCGACGCGCCATCTTATAGAACTTTCCGATGGCACCCCGGAAAACCGCCCCGCTAACCATGGTCACCCTACCGTTGCCCCAAGTCCAACCGCAGGTCCGCAGCACTAACCCTAGTCCTAACTGCCACTAACGGATTTCAGAGACCCCTTAACCCAACCACCTGCCCGCCGCGCGCGGCGTGTGAACCCGTCGGCCGCTCACGTGCGGACTGCGGAGCTCCTTCCCCGCCCAGCCCGTACGTACCGCGCACCGCAAAGGTGACCGACACGTCGCTCCGTTTACCGGAGTCTACCGGTTGGGGGTGCCACACTGCTCTGCGCTTTTTTCCCCTTTACCGGATGTCGGTTCCAATGACTCCAGGCGGCAATATCATGCGGCCTCGTGCAGTTAACTCCGCCTACCATCATCACGCGTGCCGTCCTCGCTCCCTCCGCGCGGCGGACGCCTCCCCTGCGCTGCGCTACTCACGCTCTTGTTGCCTTCTTCCGCCGGATCGGACGGCTCTCGTCGTTCGCCTAAAGAAACAAGGCGAGGATTATCACCGTCCGATGGTGCCCCGGCACCCCCCCGCGACTTACGGTTACGATCCGGGATTGCCCCCTCTTCCTTGTATGCTGTTTTCTATTTGGTTTTTAATAAAAAATAAGATATTTTTATTAAATCAGAAAACATTGGTATTTGTATGCATCCTAATTTTGATAAATAGATTTGAAACGAGTAATGTTGATCAAAAGCCAATCAAAATCTCGAGAAAAGCTCAAATTAATTGTGAAAATAGAATCCGATATTCTGAAATGAAACATGTTTGTCAGAGTCATAATTGAAGATTTAAATAGTTTATCAGACTATAAAAATAATACAAGAAAACAAAATAAAACATGATGTACAAGCGATAAAAGTAAACATATATATAAATTTTTAATGATTATATGTGAATCGTTAACTTATTTTAAATAAAAATTAGTTATACACATATTTTTAGATAACTATAAATTAATTTTTTTAATAATTAAAATCAAATACTATAAACTTATCAATATCAAAATCAAGTATAAAAATAATATCCGTATCTAATCAGACCCATTGCAGTTTTATGGAACGTTTTGTTTGTACAGACAATTTGAGTTTTTGCCATAAAAATATATTTTTACATCCGAACTAGTTAAAGAGTGGTGTTTGATAATCATGGCGAATATATATTTATAAAAATACTTTTCTTGCATAAGAAAGAAGTGAGATTTTTTTGTGGTTTTCCGCCTTTCATAGTTATACACGATCCCTGATCTTTTTTTCAACACAACTCATCAAATATGATAATTTTATAACTTTAAAGATATTATAATACATTTTTTTCATAAATATATATAAAAAATATTGTCCAACCAAACCTTTACAGCCCTTTTTCAGGACCGGATCCGCGCCCGGGACCACGTTGGAGTCCACGCGATCATCGGTCAATGCGTGGAAGGCCCACCGATCAAGCGGATAATCGCACCGTTGCGTGCCGGGCAACGGTCCGCCGTTTCTGGTCACCCCGTTGCCGGATAGCCTGCGCCGCGGGCTGGCCGCCACGCCAGCCGCCAATCCCGGCTTGTCCGTCGCCACGCCAGCCGCCAAAATCAACGGGAAGAAGGGAACGGCGGCCGGGGCCGTGAGAACGTAGCCGTAGCGTCTTCCCGGAGCCCGGTTTGACTCCGTGGCAGCCCCGGCTCGGGTAGACGGCTCCGCCGCCGCACGTGGCCGCGCGCCGACGCGGGGCCTGGCCTACCCGGTGGACACGGGTGCACGGCGGCAGCGCCACGTCGGTTCTGAGGGTCCGGCGAAGCGCATGGTGGAACATAAAATAAATAAAAAATAAAAACATACGGTGCGTTGCCAGTGGACGCGGGACAGGGGGGAAACGGTAAAAAGACGGCGCCTCGGGTGCGCCGCGTATGGCTCCACCAACCGGCCGGAGGGTTGCGGTCTGGACCGGAGAGATGGTTAAGAAGGTAAGGAGGCCCTACAGGATAATCCGAGTTGTACCCTTGGTTTTTATTAGCGGATTTGACGATTCACCCGACAAGTAATATTTTGTTTGTTAAGTGAAATAAGTGAATTTTAATGGAAAAAGGTAATGTCCTAGATAAAAGGTTCGAGAGTTCGAACGGCAGGTCTTGATTAAATTGTCAATCAAATTAAAAAGACGAAAACGAGTCGATCAAATCTCAATATTCGCGACATAATCTCTTTTTCTCTCTTTTGCAAAGGAATAGTAACAAAACTCGGACCTAAGTTAAGCTCAAACTAGATTCGATTAAATAAAGAGGTAGGCGAGACTACTCAAAATCGAACATATACCAAGGTCGTCACCGGCCAGATAAAAATAGGCGAGCGAGAATCAAGATCAGGCGGCGGCATCTTTGCTCCGACCGGGCATTTCTCTGATTCCGGTGAGGAGTTTGGTCGCCAGCTCTCTCAATAATTGCCGGGATCCACGCTAACTTAGGGGGGGGGAGGCGTCATTTTTATTTTATTTTATTTTATTTTTATTTTTTGGCGTCGGTGCGAACGACCGCCGGGCCCCACCGGGGGGGGCATGGCATCCCCTCACATGGCACCACCGCCCGTCGAGGCCCCCGGTCCAGCTGTCTCCCCGGCACATCCTCGTCAGCGTCTGCGGGCTGCCCTCCTGGTAGGCTTGCTATTATAAAACGACGGTCCCCCCGGGGGCGAGTCATCTGCTCCCCCTTGACTTGCCAGCACGATTGACTCTACGTGTCAAAGTGGGTGCCGCTGTCAAATAGAAGATTGCCCCTGCTAGGCACCGCAGTAGACAGGGATGTCAATGATTATCGATTTCCAATGTACCCAGCTCTCTACAAAAACATATTTGCAGGATCAATGGATTCCCCCTTGCTTCCAAGTTTGATAAATATCTAGGTATCCCACTTGGCATTTCTGATAATCGTATAAACCACTTCTCCTGGCTTATCGAAAAGTTCCAACAAAAGCTTGCAAGTTGGAAAACTGGGTTTCTTTCCACCAGTGGTCGGACAGCTTTAATTAAATCTACCTTGGGACAGCTGCCTCTCCACATTATGTCCCTTAAGAAGCTGCCGTCTGCAGTCATCAAAATTTTGGACAGGATTCAAAGATCTTTTTGGTGGGCGCATGCTTCAGATGGTAAGAGTAAAATCCATTTCAGAAGTTGGGACCGGATCAAGCAACCTCGACTCTCAGGAGGCCTGGGAATACGAGATTTTGCTATTTTGAATTCTGCTCTCCTTATGAAGTTAACGTGGTCTTTCATCCAAAATAAGAGTAAACTTTGGGTACGTTTATTGAGTGGGAAATATTTGATGAGTTCTACTTTTTGGGAAGCCAAAGCCAGATCTACACAGTCACAGGTTTGGAAGAATATCCTTCACTCAAGAACCTTTGTTTATAAACATGCTGTTTGGAAGATCAAAGATGGAGCTCATATCAAAATTCTCGATCATAACTGGATCATAGACCGGAAGGGACCTCCCACCTTGAAATTGGCTGCGTATACGTCTCCTCCGGAGTTTGTAGGAGACTTAATTTACGATGGTCAGTGGTGCTTAGATGAACTGTACAAACACTTTGATTGTGAATCAGTGGCTAGAATTACTAGTACGCCTCTACATCCAGATGCTCCTTCAGATTCTCTGGTGTGGCCTTTCACCATAAATGGTAAATTTACCACTAAATCTGTCTATAAGTCTCTTTCGGATAATTCTGTGCCTCCTGGTCCCTCTACCTCTGAGCAATGGAAAATCCTATGGCAACCCAAGATTGCCAAGATCTGCTCGCAAAAAATTATAACGTTTATTTGGAAGGGATTCACTAATATTTTGCCGACCAATGCTATGCTTGCCCGTAGATGCCCTTTGGTGGACCCAGTTTGCAAAGTCTGTCACTCTGAGCAGGAAACTCTGGATCATATTATGTACGGTTGCGCACGTAGTAAAGCTGTGTGGTTTGCGTCTCCTATGGGTTTCCAAGAATCATGGCTAATGAAAGGTTTCTCCTCTATGACCAGGCAGTGGCTTGAATGGATCAACCAACAGGATTCTCATCTCATATTTTTGGGCACTCTGGGCGTCTCCATCTCCTGGCAAATCTGGAAAGGACGTTGCGATGCTGTATTCCGGAATCACATTGCTACACCCAGTTGGATTTTTCAGATGGCCGCAAGGGAATCGGCGTTTTTTATATCTCAGGCAAAGCTCCCTATTCTGTCGACTAATTTTCCTTGGCTACCCCCTTTGGGTAATTCTGTCAAGTTTAATGTGGATGGAGCTTCGAATGGAACCTCTGGTGCGATAGCCATTTTGGCAAGAGACTCCACAGGTCTTATTATGTCCTGGCTTGCCCGTACATCCCTCTTTGATGAACCTTCTGTTTTGGAAGCTGAAGCTATTAAAGTAGCTTGTTCCTTAGCCTCCTCTCTAGATCAACCCTCTGTCATTGAGAGCGACGCCAAGTCAGTTGTTGAGGCCATTAATGGCACTGGCCCGGACATCTGGAAGGCTCACTCTATCATCATTTCTTGCAAACGGTTTTTGTGCAACTCTCAAACTTCCGTTACATTCTGCCCAAGAGCATCTAACCAAGCAGCACACGCCCTAGCCAGGTGGGCGTTGGAGTCATCCCAGAATCGGGGCTGGTCTGCGGACTTAACTGGCTTACCTTCTTCTGTAATTAAACAGCTCAGCGCTGATCTTAAACAGTGTACTTTCTCTTCTTAGTAATATAATGCTCTTCGTTAGTCAAAAAAAAAAGTCAATGATTATCGATTATCCGATTATTCGACTCGTTCGTTAGTTAACGAACAGTTAATAGATAGTTAAAATTTTTTGAATAAGTTATTCGCGTTGGTTTACCGATTAACCGTTATCTTAGCGGATGCGGTCATGGATACACCATAAACTGAACCCAAAAACCGTTATCCGTATTCGTTAATTAATATATAATACAATAACTCACAATTTATGGCATCTAAGCATATATATGTCCCATCTAGAAAATCTTATTGTCCTTAACTTACCGGTTCACCCTCCTCCTTGAGACCTTAACATTGGACAAACCTTGCCCTGACGTCCTCTTCTGCTTCTTGATGGTGCAATCCACGTACACACTTTTGCTGCAAATCGACTATCTCATGTTTTATGTTAGACATGTATTATTTTGGATATGTAATTAAGATTTTTTTCTATCTCATATTTTGTGTTGTACATCTAATTATTTACCACAGACTAAAAAATTATTGTTACTATATACTTGTAAATCTTATTTTCTTTTTGTTCATTGCTATAAATAGATGTTTTAATTATAATATATATTTTTTATGTGTGTTTTTATCGGTAAAATTACCTTTACGTCTTTATTTTGCTGGGTTGTATCATACACATGTTATCTCTTTATATATTCGATAACCGTCCGTTATCCGACCGTAAACCATTTTTAAGCGGATAGAACAATGCGGTTCGCGGATACACCCGATACCGATAGTTAACGAACATCAAGTGGATACACCTTTTTCTTATAGGATACGGATACGAATAATACTATTATTCGACCCGTATCCGACCCGTTGACATCCCTAGCAGTAGACGGTCCTTTTTGACGAATAATATACATATATATATATCCCTTTCGTACTATTAAAATAAGAAAATGTATATATATGTAAGATAAAAAAAGAATAAGGTGACATTTGATTGACCTTATCGTAACTCTTAATTTTATGTTTAAATACTTAGTTTGTGGTAAAATTAAAAACTTAATTTAATTAAGGGATTTTAACCTAACATGTTTGATAATTTATCTAAAGGGAAACAAATCTTAAAGTAATATCTAACTATTGTAGGTGTTCATGTTCTTATGCTCCGAATAAAAATAAATTGTCTTGATTCACTTTAGAGGTTTGTATAGATCTTAATTAAGTGTTTTTGACGAACAGACTAAAAAAATCTAATGCCTGACCTAATCCGACATTAGATTAGATGATGAATAAGCCCATTCAAATGAATCATAAGACTGAAACTCTCAAATAAGAATATAGAAAGAAAAAAAACATGACATAGACAAATAAAACTACAGTTCAGTTAAAAGTCATCTCCTCCGACACTTTTAAACATATCCAAGTAGTGATCTGCACATTGAGGTGCTTCGAAGGTCGAGTAATAGAGATAAGGACTTTCCTTGAAAAATTTGACAACTGTCGTGAGACTGTATGATCACATTAAGAGGATATGAATATCGCCTAAATTGACGATCTCACTAAGAAGAGCATGACTATAAATAAGACTTGGGAAGATGACGAGACAGAATTAGATCATAAGACACAAAGGGCAACAAACAAAAACAAAATAGACGCTAACTTAGATAAGTCAGAGCATCTCCACTCTAGTGCAAAAATGAGAAAACCACCTAAACACACATTTAGGCAAAGCATTGGAATAGGTGCATTAAATTACATTAACGAAACTCCTCCTTCCTTAAATTGAAACTGTAAGGAATCAATACATGACAGCGAAAAAATTTTGATTCCATAAAACCATGATCTTTGCCTTGATCGATGCCGAACGAGTAAAACCGGGAACCGAATAAGAAGTAGAACGAGAGTACCTCATGGGATTTATAAAATCCCTCACCATGGATGAAGAGAGGACATTCCTCCTTGCTGAAAACCGTTCAAGTGTCCGGTCTCTAGAGATATCCACACGATCTGCTTCAATAGACGAGTTCTCTCTTCCTTCAGGCCTCCAGAAACCTTCCAGATCCAAGCTTGACCATGGGAGATCGCCTTCTAGAGGAGAGAGGAGGAAGAGAGGATGCTTGGGACGTGCTCCAGCCCTATGGCTTGATAAGATTTGGCTTCATAAGCCATATATTTATAGAAGATGAAATTTTTCACAAAAACCCAAAACTTCTATAAAATTGCGTCCATGCCCTCATCTTATTAACCAGATCTATTGTGTGTGACCCACTAGGCCCAATAGTCAATTTGGTTGAAGCCTTAATTAATTTAAAAGAACAATTCCTTTAAATTAAATCAAAACTGTTATCCGATAACAGATTTTACGGCATTCTGATCATAAAGGGTACAAGCCACATCCTATGATCCCAAATGACTTTGGAGAGTTAAATAACATCCATTGAATCTTTCCATCATCAATTACCACACGGATTTAAATCCTCGTTCATACAATGTCCCGGTCGGTCAGGGGTTCGGCACTGACTGTCAACACCTAAGTATTCCAACTCTATGAAATCTTGTACTCAGGAATGGATCAACTGGAAAACTCCTTTTCCATTTATCCTATCTACCTTGGCCAAGGATTTATAGTACTATCCATAGGACATTCTCTCTCTCCTACCGAGAGTGAACGATCCCCTATTGTCCGCTCAATTGCCTCCACCAGGTTTCCCATATACCCAATCCATTAACTATATATGACCACAATACTAAGTGATCCATCAATCAATAGTCAAAGTACATAGTACGCTTGGCAAGACATCTTTGGCGACTCAGGTCCAAGATCCAACCGTGCTTTTGAGATGTAAGAATAACCTGATAGAAAGTTCGGTAAGATACCGATCAAGTTTTCTTAAATTGGTCAGTTCAGTGAACTCATTCCACTAATGAGCACATGTGTGTGTATCTCAGTGTCCCCACACTGATGACCAATGAGATCGGTCATTCTCATCATATGAGAAGAGTTCACACACACTAGTCTATCCGGATTCTTGATGTCCCGTCTCAAGGATCCTATGACTAAGAACATTTAGATTACATACCTCTAGATGATCGATCTCATTATCATGATCTCATCATGATTCAATCATCATTGCATGTGATCAAGGACTTCATTACGATATACGCTTCTAATAAAAGCTAGTAACGAAGTTTTGCCTATTTAATTGAATGAGATATTCCTAAAAATGTCGAATCATATCATATATGATTGGCTTGTAGGGCATACATTTCTATCAGAAACTACCTCAAAATAGTAAATGGCTCTCTGCAGTGAAGGTTCTTTAGCAAGGGTAAGGGTTTCCGCGGCATGTGAGGGCGAGCCTCCGGTGGGAGGACCTCGGCCTCCATATTCCACTCTCTTAGTTGGCCTTTTCATGGCACTTCTCGTAGCTGTTCAGATGGAATATGAGATTTTAAAAATCAGATTCAATTTTGACGAAGGTTTACATGTTAAAAACTTATTACCATGTCGCATATAAATTGTCAAAATGAGAATCAAATATTTCGATGTTTTATTGAAATCGGAATCGACCAATTCTGTACTCTACCCACTTCAATAAAATTTATTGTGTATGACTACAAATTAATATTACCATAAACTCAAAAGGTAAAATAAGCATCGAAAACAAAACACAAATTAATTTGATGCGACTCATTCGTCTTATCTTATAATTATAAATAGAAGTTTTAATCATTGGAACTATGTCAATTCGGATCGGTCCACATAAATTAAACAAAATGATATAATGTGTTCTGGTGCACTGACGAGTGAAAGATGAAATAATCCTGAGATCAGGTGCCTTGAGACTATGGTGCTAGTTGTCTCACCATGGTTGTCGCAGATCTAGAGCAGACAATTGCGTCACAAAGTGCTTGAGCCTCGGCATCACTCGGATGAAGAAAGACCGATTTGAGCTGCTTCGGATATGGAAGAAATTCTATGGGATCATTGAAAACTATAGGTTTCGAATGTAAAATATACTTTATACTAGCTTATGAGTCCTTGTTTCTGCCTCTTCAGCCGACTGAGGGGTAAGGAGTTTGAAAGTTCTTTGTTGAGGACATGGTCTGGCCATAGGCACTTTCGTGATAGCCGTGGTTAGGTTCAAGGTGCATCTACCTGTAATCTCTTTGAAACATAAAGAAAAGTTGACAAACGAGTAGAACTGAGTGTATTAGGGGTGCAAACGAGTTGAGTCGAGCCGAGTAGTATGGTGTTCAAGGTCGACTCATTTATTTTACATGAGTTCGAGCTCAAGCTCGAGTTTTAGTGAGTATGTGAAATTCTTGTTCAAGCTTGGTTCATTTATTAATCGAGCTGAGTTGAGCTCGAACTCGAGTAGTTGTTAGACTAAAATTCAATTCATATTCAAGCTTAAGCTATATACAAACTCATTTAACAAACTCAAAATCAATGAAAAAAGTCATCTGTGAAACTCTAGATTTAGCTCATTTATGAAACTCAATTTAAGTTTAAATTCAAAATTCGAATTATTTAATATATTTAAATGACAATATATAATTATTAATACTCATAATTTAATTTTTAATAATAAATAAATAATATAATATTTAATAGAGATGATCGCGAGTTTATCAAGACAAGCAAGAGTCTGTTCAAACTCGACTCGTTTAATGAGTCAAATTTTATTTTTTGTTTAAGCTTATTCATTTAATATAATAAATGAGCCGAGTCAAATTTTTATCGAGCCGAACTTTGAGTTACTGGTTCGTTTGTACCCGTAAGTGTATCTGCCTGCAACATTTTTGATAATTAAAAATTTTGTCTCATCTCTCAAGTTTAATAACTAAATCGAACCATAGCAAAATTTAAACATATAAGGCTCAATCGTAATTAGAATCAGTCTACAGTCCTACTCATAAAAGTGGAATTCACATTTAGTTTGATAAGTTAGGTTTTTAGATATATTATACAAATTTATTTAAATATAAGCTGATAATCCTTATATAAATACTACATTTGACGCAATATCTTTTGAGTTCTTACTTTGGTTTTATCATCATTCTATGCGCGATATTTTCATAATTTATCAAAAGTTCTACATTGTAATATCATTTTTTAGAGATTTATATTAACATTTCGTCAAAATAAAAAAAAGATACGGAATTAAACTGATTTTGGTTTACGTTCTGATGACCAGAAATTAATATTAAATTTCGATTTGGTGACTAAGATCCCTCAATTTTTGTTGAAGTCGAATGTAAACCTATGAGACATACATATTATACATTGAATTTTATTTAAAAATAAGCTTTTGATCGATGATTAATCCTGTACAACTACTAATGAGGTAAAATTAATTCCCAATCCCATTAAGAAAGGCACTGTAATGATTAGTGCCACTATTTAATTTTTATAATCCCTAGTCCTACAACCGTGAACTTGTAAATTTTGGAGTCCTCTCGGGTGTAGATACCCGAATTCGGCCAGATTACGGAGAGTAAAATCTCATTCCTATAGATAACATGTGTATTTTCTCAATCAGGAAAGTCGGTTTGACATAAAAATGACCAAATTTTAGAAAATCTGGAGGCGTCCCGACATCGCGACGCTAGAGCGCCTGGCATTTCCCGCCTTTTCACCCCTTTATCTGGCCGGACGACGTCGTACTCAAGGGCGTACGATGGTACAAGCGCTCCTCTGCCAGAGCGCCTACATTTCCGCCCGTGATAGCCGGCTTTTCATGATGGTCAGCGGTGCGTTGTCGAAATCGTACCGAGGGTGCAGGCGCTCCGCCGTCGGAGCACCTGGATCCCCGCCTGCTAACTGACACCGCAGGCTCCGCGTGCGCCAAATTTGCAGGTGTCAGTCGTAGGTCGTAGGTGCTCCCCTGTCAGAGCGTCGAGATCTCCGCTGACAACCGCCGCCTGACACGCAGGGTGGTAGGTGGCGACAGGTATGGTCGGACGTGCTGATCCGCCGACTTGTCGACAGATTAGCAGGCGCTCCAATACCGCGACGCCAGGCGTCCTCAGGCCGGAGCGCTAGGGTCACTTTTGTGCATCTATAAAAGGAGACCCTTCTCCCACATTTAAGAGGTTCCAAAAAAGATTCCCAGAGCCATAACTCCACAGAGAGAGTCTTCTTGAGTATCCCAACATCCTCACATCATCTTCCAAGCCACACTAGAGCCCACAATCACATCTATAAGTCATTCAACCTCTCATTACATCTCTTCCACTACATCCATTCCACATAACCAAAAGACCATCACAAACCCCCTCATACCATTAAAAAGCCATTGAAAGCCATTCCAAAGAGCCTCAAGAAGTCTCCAAAACGGGCCAGGAGTCCGATTCCCTTGGTTGGAACCGGGAGAAGATCGTGTCAAAGGCTGCCTCTGAAGGACCTAAGCGCTCCTCCGACGGGACGCCAGGCGACCTGGAGTCGGAGCGCCTGCAACCTCCAGAAGCCAGCCGGCCCCGGGCTCGCCAACGATCTTCTTCCTTATCTTATCCTCCTTTCATTTTCCGTTTGGGTTTCATCATGCATATTGCACTAGCATAACTTAATGCATCTTTAGCCTTAGGTCATTTAGATCCTCCCTTAAGAGGGGTTAGGAGTTAGTCCTAATCCAGTTCGTTCAACCCCTTTTGTCATTGCTCTTCTTTCTTACGAATAGTTACTATTTTCTATTTAGTTCTAATCGTTGTTTCGTTGTGCTTTCATTCGTAACTTCTTTTCAGGCAAGTGAGTTTCTCCAAGGCTCTTCTTCCCCGGCCGGCCGAGGAAGGAGAAGATAGAACCCACATAGTCACCCCATTCAACAAGGTAACCGGTCATCCCCCCCCTTATCAGTTCATCTCTTTTCTTCTAATCATCGGAGACTCTTTGGCTCCTGGCGACCACACAATCTTTTCCTCTTTTCGGTTCATAGGTTAAGTTAGTGTTGATAACGCCACCCACCGTCTGATCTTCTTTCCCTTCAATTCTCCTCACGACCCGGGTCGGTCCTTCGATGCCCAAGTGACATCAAGGGTTGAGTAGTCCGGGGACCAAGGTGAGTGTGGAGAAAGAAAGAAGGAGAAGAGGTGGGTAATAGACCGGTTTGTTGGAATCATCCACAACCGTGTCTATGGAGTGATTAACACAAACCGACCCTATCAAAATCATAAGTAAGAAGAAACACACACACCCCACACCGAAGCGCTCGCACCGCGGGAGGACGACGACAACACACCGCTCACGGCACAACACATCCCCTCGGCGTCCACATCGGGTATGACCCTCTGCGCTGCCGTTAGGGAAACAAGAGCGTTCCAAAAATGCCCCCTGTCGAGACTCGTCTAAGCAAAACCCTTAGGGCCTTCTGCAGCAGCCGGACTCCACGTAAGCTCGGCGATTGACAGGAAGGAGACGCTCCAGCTTCGGCGATCGTCTCTGCACAGAAGCTCCAGTGATCGTCTCCGCACAGAAGCTTGGGCGAACGGACTTGGCGGCCGATTGACTCAACGCAAAACCCTCATGCTCTCCACAGTCGGTCGTCTCGTTGGACAAGGTGACATTCTTACCCTCCTCACTGCCGGTGACGGATTCCTTGTAGGGTATACTGAAACCCTCCCGGCTGATCTCCGTACCCCGCTGCTCCTTATTTTGTTTTTGGCTTCCCCATTGGAGATTCCCCCATTTGAGCATATGCTCGTCCTTGGTATTCAAAATCCCTAAGCAGCACTTATGGACAACGAACAATATGTATTGGGTGATTGTACAATACCCATAGCGATGCCCCCATTTGATATTAGGATTTTACATATTTTTTTCAAGTTGAAGGCATATTCAGGGATCTCGGGGGGTTTTGTTTGTAGTTCTAATTCCATTTATTTTGCTATTGTTCATATCCCATTGTTAACTTGTGGAAGATATGAATTGATCTAGTCTTTTAGTAAGTTTTGAGATTCATTAGAAGTTGACACACAATTGGTATCCTTATTAACTACTTTTCCATTGATAGCAGGTTATGGATCGACTTTCACTTATTTTTACCTATAATGGGGAGGGACATGTTGTTTATTATAAGGAAGATATGAATGTAGAATATATAGTACAACTCATTTCAGAAAGGTGGAATTTGAATGTGAGGGATGTCAACTTAAAATATATGATTCCAGAACAAACAAACGTCTCCATCCGTATCTTGAATGATGAAGATCTACATAATGCGGTTGACATACATGTCTCTCTCCACAAGAGAATAATGAGTATAGGGGTTTCAATCTCCAGTCCCCATGATAGTCTCTCTCAAAGGTAAGTTGTTATATTACACAATTAAGCCTCCTTCAATATTTTATAAACATGTTTCTTGATTTTTTAACACCGTGCAAACATCTATACAGACATCAAAGTCACCCACCTGAATACAACATTGTTGGGAGTAATAACACCCAAGGGAGTTCTTCATCTGTTCTGACTACTGGCAATAGTTCTGGAAGAAAAAGTGATCTATGGAATGAAGTCATTCATTCTAAAGGTCAAATTTTTGAAAATGTTGAGCATTTACATCAAGAGTTGGTGAAGTACGCTGTTGCCAAGGGGTTTGACTATGATTTGCTAAAGAATGACTTGATAAGACTTACAGTGAAATGTAGAATTCTTCATTGCCCCTGGTATTTGCATGCTCGTCGAGTTGGACGTGGTCCAACATTTGTTGTTAAATAACTACACAATGATCACACATGTGGAGGAGGGCTAAGTACACAAAGACACCCAAGAGCATCAAAGAAATTTGTTGGGTCCCTCATTGTGGATATGATTAATGATTCTCCATTGTAACGACTAGTGGATATCAAAAAAGATATTTTTAGAGACTATGGTCTTGATTTACCATACCACCAAGCTTGGCTTGGTAAAGAAGTTGCTAATAAAGAAGTCCTTGGTGATGAGCGTTGTTCGTTTGACTCATTACGTTGGTATATTGATATCATTAATAGTACCAATCCAGGAAGTTTCACTGACCTGCAAGTAACTAACGAATGTCATTTTAAATGGTTCTTTGTATAAAGAAAGTGAAAGCCATTGGAAAAAGTTTTTTAAAGTTATCAGATGATGGTGTTAGTGATAGTGATGGTTGTTCCCAGGAAGTTAAGAGTGTCTCTTTGGGATGAAGTACTTGTTCTTGTGTATTTCCAAATTAAAGAACTAGGTTAGTTTTTTATGTGGTGGTGACTTGACTTCTCAGAACTTAATGTTTTGTTATGTTAATTGTTAGCTGAACTTGATGTATTTTAGACTTTATTTCATTCCAGGTACTGGTAGGGTGTTTGCCTACTTTTGTTCTTCCATTATTTTGTTTCCATATATGTTTGTCATATCGCTGGTAAAACAAAAGGTAAATCCTTTTGGAGAGGAAGGAGAAGCACAGGGTCTTTTAAAATACTTGAAGAGGATGCAGGTTGAAAATTCAACAGAAACTTGAACAGATTTTTCAAGTTTGAACAAATGGGAAAATGGTTGGTTGCGATCATTGCATTACGTAGCTAATGAGTCACTGTTTACCTGAAGATTTCATTCTTTTCTTACATAGCAAGATGAGAAACTTGAACATATTTTTCAAAAGAAATTTTAACACAAAAATGTATCACACGGTTTGAACAGGTATGTCTCTTCAAGCAGAAAATGAGGCACAAACAGAGTTTGCAACAGCATTGGACAAAAAATGTGATGACTGAGGACGCTCGGAAGTGAAAAGGGCAAATATGTCACGTTCTCTCTTTTTTACTGGTGGTCCAACGTCTGATACAAATTAGGGGCGGATGTTGTAAATTTTTTAAAAATGGGACTTAACGTGAAAGAAATTTGAGCATGGGACTCTTCATTGAATGGCAGCGTTTGAACGGGATCGGATATTAATTTCCCGAATAAATTTTGATCCAACAACTTCAATGTTTTTAATCCGTCTTGGCTTATCATTGATCTACCTGTCCTATATATATTTCCACGTACAATTTATCTAATTTTATCTCACTATAATATTAAGTTTGTTTTGATTTAAAATCTAATCTAAATTTTTGTTTCCACCCTTTAGGCCTGTTTGCTTTTCGTTTGAATGCATGTCTGGTCTCTGAATTAGTCAGATAAATTGAAATCTTCATAAAAACATCTCGTTACAATGGAAATTTTTCGATAAATCATTTATAGTATTCTTTTAGCGCTAATCCTTTTAGGTGAGCATTGAAGAGTTTGGATCATCTCAATCACCGGATGAAAAGAGTATCCTCAATCTCCAATGAAAAAGGGCCACGATCCCAACCACTTAAATGATGGACAATGAGTTAGTAAGACGTCGGTAACGATACAACTCCGTCGGTAGCGAGTTAATGAATTAGTGAATCGCATTTGAAGAAGAGTTTGGATCATCTCAATCACCGGATGAAGAGAGTATTCTCAGTCTCCAATGAAAAATGACCACGATTCCAACCACTTAAATGATGGATAGTGAGTTAGTAAGACGTCGATAACGGTTCAACTCCGTCGGTAGCAAGTTAATGAATCAGTGAATCGTTACGAAACCGCTATCGACACCTTACAAACTCACCATCGAACTTAATACAACTTGTTATCGACGGGTAGTGAGTTGATAAGGCGTCAGTAGTGGTTCAATCTTTTTCAGTAGTAGTTCAACAAATTTGTTATTTGAACTATCACTTAAGTGACTCGGGATTGTAGTTGATTTTGAGGATACTTTTTTCACCCGAGAATTGAGATTATCCGAACTCGAGGAAATCATACGGCTGAGAGAAACCGGACCTCTTTTTTTTTGGTTCAGAAATCTTCCTTACATCCTAGGTTACGAGACTGGCACGGCGCTTCAGGGCGGGTAACTTCCGGTACCTTCCTCGCCGGAGAGCCGTGGGCCGGCGAGGAGCCGGGGCGGGGGCCGCCGGCGGCCGGCCGGCGGAGGGTGGCCCGTCGTTTTCCACGGGAGCCGGGAGGACCGGCCGCGCGTGGCGTCGACAGCGAAGGCGACGGAACCTCGCCGCCTCGCGCCAGCTGCTTCGCCCCGCCCGCGCGGCCGCCACCGCCGGCCACGCCACGGCGGAGCGCCTTGATTATCTCCGTCGATCATCTCCACTCCAGGCCACGAGGCCGGCGTTCGACCTCTTCCGATCTTGGCCTTCCGGGGGGGGGGGGGGGCCGACGTCGGAGCATGATCGAGCCTTCCTGGTCCACCGCCTCGGCCGGCACTTTGTTCCAAGTGCGCAGAACGACGGGGACTGAACTACAACGAGCCAAACGACGCCGATCGTCCACTGTAACTGGACTTCCCTGGAGCGGAGGGTGTCCACCACTGCATTACATTACAAGCGCGAGACTGTTCTTTTCATGGCTACCGATGACTCTTCTTGCATATATTATTGATAATATACTCATTTTTAATTTTTTTAGTTTATAATCCCCCTATTTTTTATTGTTTACTGATGAGGAGTTATGACTAAAAAATATGAAGAGTTACGTGCCCTCCTGTCGACATGGCTCGGGGTCGTTTTCAACTGCGAGAGTGGTCTCAATCGAACAACTGAGGTGATCCACGCTCACGATGGGATTGACCACCGGAAAATTCCTACTTGTTATAGGTATAATATTATCATCAAATTAGTTATTTTCCTTGTACATGTGTTAATTAATATAGGGTCTAAAATTCAGAATGCAATAATCTTTCAATCAATTGAACCGTGACGGGAAGAATTATCGCACTCCTCCGAGGCCAAACCACAGTTCCTCCCGTCTTTTGAATACCAGTTGTGACCGTATTTTTCACATCTAACGTTGTGTTGGATAATTCAATCCGTCAAAGGACTTGATGTCACGACCTAAAAAATAAAACTCAATGAAAACTAGAAGTCGAGAAAGTAATTCTCCAAAGATAGACTTATGACACACTTCTAACTTCACAACAATTAAATGAACATGGTAGTCAGTAACTTCAAGCATAACTCCAACTGAACATAATAAGTTTCAACTTATTACAATCCAAGTAACTCTAATATCATCAAGTCTAAATTAAAGTTTGATAACAAGTTCAACACAACCCAAACAACCTGATGACAAAAGATGAGTCGCTTGCCATCAAACTCCTCTGCCTCAAAGTCACCATTCTTCACAAGATCCTCCTCAAAGTCCTCATTTGGCAAGGGCTCCTCGTAGTCGGTAAAAGCATATTAACAAATTAAAAGAATGGGGGTGAAGCATAAGTAAAGACTCAATAGTATCTACACCCTTCTCTTACTAGGATTTGGTTCCTACACCAATAAATAGTAATACATGTCCTATACTAGATCACGTAGAAACTTATATAATTAGCTAATTCATTGATCCTTTTCAAATTTACGTCACATGCTTTATTTCTTTGGTGTTATATTCACCCACATCATTTTTCTTAAATTGGACATCATGTCATTAAGAATATGACCAAACTTTTACTAATAAATTAAACAATAATCTTATATGCAACATGGCTTTTAGATGTGACTAACTACATATATACACCATACCTCAACTATACAATCATGATTCCTTAGCTAATACATGCAAGGCCATCATCAATTTATCATTGCATGTCATGTCATGCTTAGCACTTATTTATATCAAAATGTATGGAGCATCATCTTGCATGCACAAAACATATGCTATTTCACACATCAAATGCAAGGAATAACATCTTACACTCATATCTCATATATATTGGCATACATGTGCTTTCACAAAACTTGCACCAAATCTACCATACATACTAGTAATCATATAGCTAAATTAAGTCCCAAGCACATCTAAGTAGTGATGCACGTAGAATAAACTATGATATCCAAGATCAAAAGATGCATGAGATTGTTCATATCATTCGTTGCTCTCGGGTCAACTAATTTAGTTTAGTAAAATATGTATCATATATCACATCTCAAAAGCACCACATGCTCAAATCTTACCGGGCCTTCCTAGTTCATAACAATGCATTATGTGCATACATAACTATTTTATCGACAATCACAAGTAACTCTAATTATCGGACTTTTCGGTTCACATAATTAAGTAAATATCTCATACATAAATAATCTATGACAATTGAACACACATGACCATACAAACTTGTCATATGAAAATCCTCATGCATAATATGTCAAGTAGCATATCATGTAATAACACATGCATCATATTAAACTTACAATATTGATCATATGCCATAATCTCTTAAACTCATATGTATTTGATAATCTTAAACATTTCAATGGATGTCAGATAATGCTAACACATGTTCTTATTAATAAAGCATCTTAACTTTACGGTTTAATTAACATGAAGGTTTACATATAACCAAGACATCATTCTTATCAAATAGAATAACTACTAATCTTGCTAATTCCATCACGACTACACATAAATATCATAACCCCAATTTAAATTTAGCTAATCGTGATTTCTTATTTTTAAAGATACTATCATCAAACTTCAATTTCTAACAAATTAATAACATGAAATATGACATATTGTTCTCATATATCATTCACAACTTAATAACTGTATTTAACATGTTTTCTTTTCTTGATTTGTAATGATATGGTAAGTTAGGACACCTATCTCAATCAATGCCAAAAGATTAACCGAACGGTGAGCATAGATTGGCTAACTCTGATCATGTAGTGAGGCAATGACGGTGCGTGGCAAACAACAACAGTGAAAGCACGATGTCGAACAACGTAGGCACGTGGAAAAACACAAAAAATGGAGCATTGATCAAAAGTGGAATAGCGACTGCTGGAGGTGTCATGTCAAAGGCAATGCAACAACGATAGTAACATTGGCGAAGGTGATAATGGCAGTAGCACAAGGGAGAAAAAGGAGGAGGGTGACTAACTGGTGATGAGGGGCGGATGGCGACAATGTTGATCATACTATCGATGTGGCTGGGCACTATAGGAGTTGTCATGGTGTTAAACACATAGTCACATGGGAGGAAGGCTGAGAGAGAGAGAGAGAGAGAGAGAGAGAGAGAGAGAGAGAGAGAGAGAGAGAGAGAGAGAGAGAGAGAGAGAGAGAGAGAGAGAGAGAGAGAGAGAGAGAGAGGAACGAGGGGAAGAATAGGGCAGTTGAAAGGGAAACAACAACTCTGTAGAAGGGTGGCGACTATAAGGAATCATTCTACAAAATTTGGTGCAGTGTAAATGAAGATTCTTTTGGATTTCATGGTTATAGTATCAATTAGAACTGAATGACATAACTAAGAACCGAATTCAAACCAAATCAAAGATACCTTCTTAGGATTCCTCATGCCTAATAAAGAAGAAACGTTTTCTTGATCTCCAAGCTATCAAGGTGCACAATCTTTAGTGGTATCCACACAAACTTTCTTCCTAGATAGGTTCTTCTATATGTCGAACCTTTTAACTTATCCCGAATAGAGCTCCACCGATCGTCAACAACCACTTAGTGGGAGAACGTGAAGGTGAAGGCTGGGTATGAAATTTAGCACCCTTGATTTGATGAAGTTTGGCCAAATTCACTCATATTTATAGATATTATTTTTTTCATAAAAATCTCTTAATTTCTATAAATTACGTCTATGCATCTATACTTATGAATCAATCCTTATGTGTGTGACCAATAGGTCTAATAATCTATTTGGTTGAAACCTAATTAAAATAAATACTTATTTTACATTAAATCTGTTATCTAATAATAGATTCAATGATATTCCGATAATGAATGATACAAGGCACATCACATGATTCTAAATAGCTTTCAGGATGATCTTGTCTCTATTGAGTATTTTCATCATCAATTACCGCATAGATATAAACTCTCAACTATTCAATACCACAATCAGATAGAGATACATTATCGATTGTCAATCTCTCTAGTAAACCAGCACTTTGGGATCATGTATACAGAATCAGATCAATTAGAAACCTCATTTTTCAATTATCCTTTCTACTTTAACCAATGAATTATTGTATTATCTTATAAACATTCACTCTCGTTTACCAAGAGTGGATGATCTCTTAATGTCAACTCAGTTACTTTCATCGAGTTTCTCTTGGATCCAATTCATTAACCATACTAGATCATCATATTGGTGATACATAAGTCAATAGAGAAACCACATGCATTTTAGCTTCTTTTTTATTATTTGTTTTTGTAGATATTACACATAAGCCCTAGGTGGATGGAAAGATTCCCATTTTCGGCAATTTTTTCTCAGGAAGGGAGAAAGTTTGACGTAATCTCTTCCCCCTAGGAAGGCAATCTTTTTCTTCTCCAACTGCCATTGTAAAGCTAAATCTAAAATTCTTAGCTTGGATTTCATCGTAATCTTCTCTATATCATTCATTCTTTTAACTTGCTTCTTGTCCTCGAAAAATTTGCTTTATTCTTCTCTTTTTCTTCTTCTATTGTGTTGTTCTCTTTCTTCACCTATTGTTTTTCTCTAGTACGGTTTTCCAAAATTTCTTGACCTTTTCGGCACTCCTCTTAAGTGTATATTTGGAGTAATCTACCATGTTATTTTAGTAATTGTGTTCACTTTTGTTGCGTTGAGGTGGAGGTGACTTTCAGACATATCTAAATTGTTTCTTGCTTAGGTATATGTTTGAAATACTCTTCTATCATGATGTCTTCCAACACTATTTCCACTACGCCAAATTCATCCTTTACCTATGTGAACCCATCGCGTAGGTGAGAATTTGGTAGGTATATGTATCATTTACCGACATAGTATACCTACCAATTAGTTGCTCGTAGGTAAATGTATCAACACCTACGGATTACCTACGCAAGACATCCTGTAGGTAAACATTATAAGTGATCAATGAATCTAATCCGTCCATTTGAAATATGCGGACGGCTGAGATCGAATGGTGCATTTTACCTAATGCGTACTCCCGCTCGATCGGCCATCTCCTCGCACAGCCCCCGACGCTCGCTTCCTCAGTCCATCGTCAGTGATTTCCAGCTCTCCACTCGACGCTTCCAGGCGGTCCATCGACGGCGTTTCCAGGCATTGCATTGACGGCGATTCCCGCTCTCCATCCTCTGCTATTCCCGCTCTCTATCGTCGGCGCTTCCAGGCAGTTCATCTTCGGCGCTTCCAGGCGGGGCGGTCGACTAGTGGACCGTAAGGGGAGCTGTCGTCGCTTGTACCAGTCGTCCGAGCGACCTACGACCTACTTGTAAGTGTTTCGCACCTTTCCTTTATTTCGATCGATTTTGGGTTCCATATATCTCAGCTCGTTCAATACGTACAGTACGATTTGGGGTTTTACAAGTTGTTATTCGAACTATGTTCTGCCCATCATTTCCCTATGATGAGAGTGTTGAAATGGGGGATAAAGTAGAACACTTAGGACCAAGGGGCATTTGTAAGATGTTCATGTCGGCTTTGGCGTTTTCTCAGCTCTCCTTTGTTTGTAGATCGACTGGCTTTACGCGTAGTCGCGAGAAACAGCATTTATTTGTCATATTAGAGAGGATTTTTTTATGGATTCCTATTTAATTATCTGTCTGGTCTGATGTTCGTTCGACAGGAGATGATGATCAGCATGATAGTTGTTTAAAACAAGTATTTTACCTGTTTGCCCTATGCATTCATGTTTACAAGTTGGTTCTCTTGACAAAACATATTTCATTTCCCGTTATTCTGGGATATTTTTTATGTTAATGTGTTGTTGGGTAGACATTTTGGCACCGAGCTCCTAATTTTTATGTTACCGCCCGGTATCTGTATTCTGATTTGTTTTCAGCTCTATATCCTTGTTTCTTTTGTTTCTCAACGTGTCTTAAGGCTTTACAGTTTCTTTCAAGCAACTTAGGTAGCAAATTGGCAATGAACAGTGGTATCAATTGCAGTAATCATTTAGGGATGAAAATTTAGTGTTAATAGAACAGTGGTATCAGCTAATTATCACAAATTGGCATTCGTTTTAGGGTTCAAGTAGTTTATTGTCGAACTAGGGTGAACATTTGTATTCAGTCGAAATTCAGAAGTTACTAACATGAAATTAAAGTATGATAAAGTAGAACATTTGCTTAAATGTTTTAAACAAATCTGAATGAGTTGAATTTAACTATGATACGTACTTCTTTACTTTCAGGTGCTAATATCTGGAGTTCATTGATTCGATTACCCTCTTGTCACTTCGAAAATGAGGTAACACTTATGCCATAAATTTCTGACTATATTTTGTCAATCATTCATCCTCGTGTTAGAATTTTTATGTTTTCATTAATGATTTTGTTTGTAGTTGCATTTTTTCCATATATCTGACAATACATCTTCTTATTTGCAATTGGACACATGTTCACTATATCTTTAGCAATAATATGTTATATTTTTCTTTGTATCCCACTTATTAGATATATAACATATAAAGTTACCAAATGTCTTCTTGTGTTCCAACTAACAACATAATCTACCTTGCATCCCTTTATTTTTATGTGCTTACTCAATTTTTAAGGCAACTGACACATTCCTCGTTTGATTGACCAACTTGTTAATGACATAAGATTTTCACTTTAACTTTTAAGGATTACTTGTTGTCTATTTGAAGATTCAACTAGTCATTTCCATCATTCCTTCTAAAGTTTAAGAATATTAATGGATGCGATGCTATCCATTTTTCAAAATTGTAGGATGCATTTTTTATTATTATCCATGTTTTGATTTATAGTCATATGGATTGGAGCTGGATGGATTTGCCAAGAAATGTGGGCGGCTATTACGATGGTGTTGAGAACTTTTTAAGTCATTCATACAATTGAAAATACATCACAGTCATTTTCATGTTGCTCACTTCTTTTATTTTTATTTTTATGGCCATTGCAGGTTATCTTCCACCAAGATTGATTACATTAGCATCCACAAAGGTTATCTTCAACCAATATTGCTTACTTGTGCATCCACGAAGGACATTTGAAATTTTAAACATTTCTGATGTATGTTGGTTGTGTTTGAAAACTGAAAACACTTGTCTCATCTCACTTCGGTGTATCATACATGTGTAACTGTGTTACTCCAACAGTGTCTTAGACTTCTTTATTTTTAACTTAGATGCTCAATGTAATATGTAATTCTGATGTATGCTGGTTGGTGCTTGGCATTTTCAGTAATGTACAAATTTTATTCATGTAAGTCCCAATTCTGTGTGTTTTTTTGGATTGGTTATATACCATTTTAAATTCGCATGCTTAGTAATGGTCTCTACTTTTATCACATTTTACACATGAGAAGGAGTCAAATAAGAGGCAAGTTTAAATGGAATTGTAGACCATATAATTTTGCAGATCCATGACTCTTTTGAGCTACCGCTAGGTGCAGGTTGTTCTAGGTCTTTTTTGTAGCTTATGTGCTACAAGTCCAGGATCCACAAGTTGATATATAAGTTATGCGCTACCAGTCCAGGATCCACAAGTTCAGGATCCACAAGTTCTGGGTCTTTTTTATAGCTTATGTGCTACAAGTCCAATCTAGTATAATATATAAGTTTGGTGGCAAGTAAAAATTTAGATGGGGAATTAAGTTGTCTAGTATTTTACTCTCAAATATTTTCTTGCGCCAGAAAATTGTGATCTTTATCATAAACAAAGTTGGTGGGTATGTTACAATGAATTCTTATATCTAATATGAGTTGAACATCACAAATGAAGCCTAGCTTCCACTTGGCGGTTCAAGCGATTAAAATGAACACTTGATCTATGTGAAATTAAAAAGTATGGACTTCGAGCCCTGTGATAAGGTAAAGATATAATTAATTAGCCTCTCACTTGGGTGTTAATTCCAGAGATGTCTCCTTTCTGTGGAAGGAGGAGGATACATAAAAAGAGATCCTGTTGACTGTAAACATCATGTTGACTGGTTCGTATGTGTAAATATGTTTTTTTTAAACTGAATTTGAAATTTGAGATTTGAATGGAACAATGTGTAATGAAATAGGTTGTATGGAACAATGTGTGTCAATAGCTGAAATATGAATGGGTGTATGGAATAATGTATAGATGCAATAGGAACAAAGTTGTATGAAACATGAAGCATGGAAAATCGTGAAGAGGTCATCCAAAGTATGAAACGGGTTGTATGGAACAAGATACATGTATGAAACATTAATGTGATTCAATGGAAGTATGAATGAAACAGGTTGTATGAAACATGATATATGGAAAAGTGTGAAGAGGTGGACCAATTTTGTATGTAAAAGGTTGTATGGAACATGGAACATCTTGTATGAATGAAACAATGTGATTGAATGGAACATGGTATGTAATGATGTGTATGAGTGGTTGTATGGATAAGTGTGGCTGTGGAACAATGTGTATACGATTGCTGGTTGAAAAACTTGTATGAATACCTACGATCTCTGGCCGTAGGTAAATGTAAAACGCTGCCACAGATCCAATTATTATTTTATCACTATTATTACCTACGTGAGGAGCCGTAGGTATGCATGTTTGTATCAGTTTTTTTGACCAACGCTTGCTAAACAGGTAATCATGTTTTACTAACGGGTATATATACCGCAGGTATACATAGGGACTATACCTATGGGTGTTGTTGAATCGTAGGTATAGTACATGCACTATACCTACGGGACCTACCGTAGGTAAAATATTTACCGACATGTCCTAGCCCAACGCGACTTCCTACGGGGGGTCCCGTAGGTAAATTGAAATACCTACGGGAAAATTGGCTTTACCTACATTTTTCTCGCATAGGTAAAGGACGAATTTGGCGTAGTGTCATTGTCACCCCTAATCACAAGAGGAAGAAAACTAGAGAGAACGATCTATCCATAGTTCGTACATCTCCATCCCCATCCAGCTGGGGATGATATGGCACTTCACGGCAGGGAAAGAATCTAACTTTGAGCTTTAGTACACTCCCCCTCCCCACCCTCCCTCTCACATGCCCCCACAGAGGCATGCATCCCATCTACTATTGGAACAAGGATATAAGACTTGGAGAAAATCTCTTCCTTCTGAATGTACTCTACAATACTACGACTACCGTTAATATACATAGAAAACAATAAACAATCTATAATTGCAGCACTTATATTTCGGCTAATTCGAAGTTGGCCCCACATATGGCTGCACAATTCAAACAAGTTAGAGTTAGCTATGATGTAGAAACGTTAAAAAAAAAAAAGATACAAATCTGTACAATAAAATAATATGTCTGAAGGGTCAAATGTTGTGAGACCAGCCAAATTGCACAAGATCTGTGCAGACAATAAAAAAGTAACATGCATCACCAAAATCAAAGAGAAGCTGACGGTCTCCTAGCAATGTTAAAGAATATTAAAGTATAAATAAAAAACTAGATGTTGCAAGCAACATGAAAAGTCGAATCTAAATTGTATGCATACATCACCTTGAAACATGTGCTAATAAGGGCGTCTGCATCAAAATGCACAAAAATGGCATAAGATTCTTAGTATCAAAACATTCAATAGTTTCATGAGGTGACAAAAATCTGTTATGTATAACCATGTTATGCAATGGAATTACAAATAACATGAAATTGTCGAATCTGATATGCATGCAATGTTATGCAAGCAACATGAAATAGTCGAATATAAATTGTATGCATACTTCACCTAAATGTTTAAAAAATGAATCTCTTTTTTTTTCAGCCCAATGACTCAAGAATAATCTAGAAATGATCTAGAAATAATCTAGAGGGTGTAGGAAACTATATATATAACTTTTAAATCTACTCCCATCGGATATATAAATAGACATAGAAATATATATGAGGTTCTATAAATGAGGGGACAAAACTGTGTTATGTAGCACCATGTTATGCAATGGATTTATCATAAAGTTATGCTATCTGCTTTCATGCATTATGTAAAAATTATGTTCTGTATAGAAAAGTGCAAAACAAAACACCAAGGTAGAAGAAAACATACTCTATGTACATCTGAAATAGTTCCGAGTCCAACTTGTTCTTTTCTGTGGATGAGATGTCATAGATGTCTGAAATATGTTTGATTTTCTTCGGTGGGAGTGGACTAGATGATGTATCAGGCCCCCACAACCCCTTCTCCTTGGACTTGACACCATCAGATTTGTATGACAGTGATTCCATAATCTTCTTCCCCCTGAAATTGACACTTTCAGTAATTTTATCGTCAGTAGTAAACGGAAAAAGTGTAGCTACAAACCTCTCCTGAATCAACATCTTTTAAAACCCCACCTAGACAAAGAAAATTTGGAAACAAAACAAAAGATCTGCACCATCGGTAGTGAAAAAAAAATAAACATATAAACATGATTCTAAATGGAACAACACTGTCTTTATCATAAATATGTAACAATGACATTCATACATAAACATGCATACATAACAGTCTATAACAAAATTCAGTCTGACATTAACATACATGCAGAATATCAAAATTCAGGCAGATTGAGTTACATTAAACTTCAATCCCATCTATATCGGATCTACGACCAGTTATGTTCTGAATATCATTATCATCTTAGTAACTTTGTCTTTGCTCTGCTTGTGTTGGTTGTATGTCCAAAAAATCGGCCTTGTCTTCAGAACTATGTCTTGATAAGTTGTAAAAATCTTGGGGAGTTGTCTTGCGAACAACACACCAACCAAGGTTCCTAGGATCCTCCACATACCAAACTTTCTCTGCCTGTGATGCTAGAATATAACATTCACTTGTTCTTAACTTACATAAAAGATTCACAAGGGTAAGAGGTCCATCCTGTTTGACACCTCTATGCAAATCTACCCAATCACACTTAAACAATATTACCCTCATGTGTCCATAGTAATCAACTTCTAGAATTTCATGAAGAACACCGTAGTAAATCACATTATCTTCAGCACTCAGCATAACACCCGAGTTTTGGGTCACTCGACGTTCTTCAAGACTTTTAGTGTGAAACCTATAACCGTTGGCTATACATGACTCATATTTCTTAACGACGTCCATTGGCAAATCTTTAATCAAACGAAGATAAGATGACATGTCTCCTATGGTCATCTCTTGTTCCTTGTGCACCTAAGCAAATTAAAATTATCATTTAACCTTAATGCAGAATTTACAATCACAAAATATTAAATTTAACGTTAAATCCAACGGAGCTTATGCTAGTTACCTTAAATTTAAGCCATTCTACAAAGGTACGTGTATGAATCTGTTCCACATCAGTCTTAAGAAGCTCAGGACAACTTTCTCTAACCTCATCAATGTGGACTCTGCATTGAAATCAACAAACAAACAATATTATTTTGGATGCTTGATGGAGATGTACAAATATCATAACTACATGTTATAATAGTACACTGACTTAATCAAATTGTTCATAGCGGTACAATTGAATAGGATATATTTATGAATCTCTTCCAACTCATTAATTTGTAATCGATATGTTGTAGCTGCTCCTAGTGGGCGACATGTCTCCATGAAAATTTCCCATCCTTCCTCCACTTCTTTTGGTCTATATTCTGCTTGTCGGCGTGGCTTATTGAACCATGTCTCTACATCATCATTTAGATATCGAGAGGCAAAAGTGATTGTCTCTGCAACAATATAACCTTCTGCAATTGAACCCTCAGGATAAGTCTTGTTTGTCGCATAAGACTTTAGTTTAGCCAAATACCTGAAATGATATGAAACAATGATTACTACTTTCATATTAAATGGCAATTAAAAACCTTCTACTATTGATGATACCTCTCAAATGGGTACATCCATCTATATTGAACCGGCCCAAAGAATCCTCGCCTCCTCTGCTAGATGAATGATCAAGTGTACCATGATATCAAAGAAACTGGGAGGAAATATCATCTCTAGTTCACATAATACTTTTGTAATATGTAGGCCTTGTTGGTAAAAGTCTTCAGCGTAAGCTACTTTTGAACATATATTGAGGAAAAAGTGAGAAATGTCGCTTAGTGAAGAAGATAGATTAATATTTGGGAGTGCCCTAACAGCAATTGGAAGTAATTGTTGCATGATCACATGGTAGTCATGACTCTTCAACCCCCACAACTTCTTATCTTTGTTGAGAAAGCGCTTTGCAATGTTTGAAGAATAACCATCAGGAACCTTAACAGATTGAAATAGCTTGAAGATGATATCTTTCTCTTTTCTGCTGCATGTGAAATGAGCTGGTGGTAACATTATTTTGCTTGGTCCAAGTTCTTGTGGATGAAGACATTCTCTTATACCCAACTTTTATAAGTCTCGACGAGCCTTCAAGCCATCTTTGTTCTTCCCCTCAATGGATAGAAGGGTGCCTATGATACTCTCGACACATTCCTCTCAATGTGCATAACATCTAAATTGTGGCGAAGCAATAATGATTTCCAATAAGGTAAAGAGAAGAAAATACTCAATTTTCTCCACCCAAGGTACTTTCTATCATCCTTTTTACTTCTCTTCCTCTTTTTACCTTTCTTCTTGATGTCTTCGTTTGCAACATGAGAGTTAAAATGCTTTAGCTGTTGTAAGATTTGATCTCCCGATAGCATCAATGGCTTGTCACCCCATTCTTCATGACCATCAAATTCTGTTCTCATCTTTCGGAATTTATGATTGTTTCCAAGCCATCTACGATGACCTGTGTAACAAAGTTTCGCACTACACTCTAACCAAGTAGAACATGTGTCTTTGTTACAGTTAGGACAAGCTAATTTACCTTTAGTACTCCAATCGGACATGTAAACATATGCTGGAAAGTCATTAATGGTCCATAATAAGGCTGCACGCAACCGAAAAATCTCGCCTTTAGCTACATCGAAGGTATCAATACCATTCCATAGGATTTGTAGCTCCTCAATCAATGGTTGTAATAGAACATCAATGTTATTACCGGGACCTTTTGGACCAGAGATGAGAAGGGACAACAATATATTGGTACTTTTCATGCATTCCCAAGGTGGTAGATTATAAGGTACAATCAACACTGGCCATGTACTATGAGTGACGTTCATGTTCCCATACGGGTTGAACCCATCAGAGGCTAATCCAAGACGGACATTCCGACATTCTAACCCAAAATCATCAATGGCATCTAATGTTTGCCAGCAAGTCGAATCAGCAGGATGTCTTAACATACCGTCCTCCTCGCGTTTTTCAAGATGCCATCTCATGTTGAGTGATGTTTTTGAACATGTGAAGAGTCTCTTTAGTCGTGGAATTATTGAAAAATGACGGAGAACCTTTTGAGGTACTCTTTTCTTTTTTTCGAGCTACATGATTTAAATGACTTCCACCGGGATTCACCACATTTGGGACAACAATTACACTTCTCATATTCTTTTTGATACAACATACAGTTGTTCGGACATGCATCAATCTTTCTATAGCCATATCCTAACTTATCAAGTAGCTTCTTCATCTCATAAAATGATCGTGGTAATGATGACCCATCTGGGAGCAACTCATTCAATAACTTCAATAAAACATCAAATATTTTATTGCTCATTCCACCCATGCATTTAAGGTTTAGCAATCGAATGATGAAAGAAAGTTTGCTGAAATTCTTGCATCCAGGAAAAACGAGGTTGGTTGACTTCTTTTAACAAGTCCAAAAAGGATTTCGAATCGTTATCATATACTTCATCATCACACGTCGGAAAGACATCGGCTAACATTTCATACATGTTTGATTCATCTACACTTTCTTCAAATCTTCCCTGACTTGACTCTTCACCATAGAACTTCCAAAACTGTTTGTCCTTTATAACACCGTCTATGTAGAGGTGTTCTCTAATAATATGCATTTCACATTTTTTCAAGCATGCGCATTTCACACATGGACATCTTATCTTTCGACTCGATGGTATACTTTTATATGCAAACTTTAAAAAGTTCTCAACACCATCGTAATAGCCGCTCACATTTCTTGGCAAATCCATCCAGCTCCAATCCATATGACTATAGATCAAAACATGGATAATAATTAAAAATGCATCCTACAATTTTGAAAAATGAATAGCATCGCATCCATTAATATTCTTAAACTTTAGAAGGAATGATGGAAACGACTAGTTGAATCTTCAAATAGACAACAAGTAATCCTTAAAAGTTAAAGTGAAAATCTTATGTCATTAACAAGTTGGTCAATCAAACGAGGAATGTGTCAGTTGCCTTAAAAATTGAGTAAGCACATAAAAATAAAGGGATGCAAGGTAGATTATGTTGTTAGTTGGAACACAAGGGGACATTTGGTAACTTTATATGTTATATATCTAATAAGTGGGATACAAAGAAAAATATAACATATTATTGCTAAAGATATAGTGAACATGTATCCGATTGCAAATAAGAAGATGTATTGTCAGATATATGGAAAAAATGCAACTACAAACAAAATCATTAATGAAAACATAAAAATTCTAACACGAGGATGAATGATTGACAAAATATAGTCAGAAATTTATGGCATAAGTGTTACCTCATTTTCGAAGTGACAAGAGGGTAATCGAATCAATGAACTCCAGATATTAGCACTTGAAAGTAAAGAAGTACGTATCATAGTTAAATTCAACTCATTCAGATTTATTTAAAACATTTAAGCAAATGTTCTACTTTATCATACTTTAATTTCATGTTAGTAACTTCTGAATTTCGACTGAATACAAATGTTCACCCTAGTTCGACAATAAACTACTTGAACCCTAAAACGAATGCCAATTTGTGATAATTAGCTGATACCACTGTTCTATTAACACTAAATTTTCATCCCTAAATGATTACTGCAACTGATACCACTGTTCATTGCCAATTTGCTACCTAAGTTGCTTGAAAGAAACTGTAAAGCCTTAAGACACATTGAGAAACAAAAGAAACAAGGATATAGAGCTGAAAAAAAATCAGAATACAGATACCGGGCGGTAACATAAAAATTAGGAGCTCGGTGCCAAAATGTCTACCCAACAACACATTAACATAAAAAATATCCCAGAATAACGGGAAATGAAATATGTTTTGTCAAGAGAACCAACTTGTAAACATGAATGCATAGGGCAAATAGGTAAAATACTTGTTTTAAACAACTATCATCCTGATCATCATCTCTTGTCGAACGAACATCAGACCAGACAGATAATTAAATAGGAATCCATAAAAAATCCTTTCTAATATGACAAATAAGTGTTGTTTCTCGCGACTACGCGTAAAGACAGTCGATCTACAAACAAAGGAGAGCTGAGAAAACGCCAAAGCCGACATGAACATCTTACAAATGCCCCTTGGTCCTAAGTGTTCTACTTGATCCCCCATTGCAACACTCTCATCATAGGGAAACGATGGGCAGAACATAGTTCGAATAACAACTTGTAAAACCCCAAATCGTACTGTACGTATTAAGCGAGCTGAGATATATGGAACCCAAAATCGATCGAAATAAAGGAAAGGTGCGAAACACTTACAAGCAGGTCGTAGGTCGCTCGGACGACTGGTACAAGCGACGACAGCTCCCCTTACGGTCCACTAGTCGACCGCCCCGCCTGGAAGCGCCGAAGATGAACTGCCTAGAAGCGCCGACGATAGAGAGAGGGAATAGCAGAGGATGGAGAGCGGGAATCGCCGTCGATGCAATGCCTGGAAAAGCCGTCGATGGACCGCCTGGAAGCGTCGAGTGGAGAGCTAGAAATCGCCGACGATGGACTGAGGAAGCGAGCGTCGGGGGTTGTGCGAGGAGATGGCCGATCGAGCGGGAGTACGCATTAGGTAAAATGCACCATTCGATCTCAGCCGTCCGCATATTTCAAATGGACGGATTAGATTCATTGATCACTTATAATGTTTACCTACAGGATGTCTTGCGTAGGTAATCCGTAGGTGTTGATACATTTACCTACGAGCAACTAATTGGTAGGTATACTATGTCGGTAAATGATACATATACCTACCAAATTCTCACCTACGCGATGGGTTCACGTAGGTAAAGGACGAATTTGGCGTAGTGCTCTCTTATATATAATCTCAATAGTGTATTATTTTAGTTTGATCTTTAGTACGAAACATGCTGTTATTATGATTTCAGACAAAAGAAAAGAAAAATTCTTTCAATCAAACTGAGTAGTGAAAACCTATCCGACCCAATTATGCTCCTGATTGGAAATAATTAGGCATGGATTCCTCAGTTAATTTAGACATATATATCCTTCTTACAGTACTACTCTTTGTATAAAATCAATCCATCTGAATAAAGGAGATTCAAAAGAAAACTTTCACTTTTATGTGAAAAAATACCATACAAATTCTCGGGATGCATTTGGTAGTAATTACGAAGAAAGCTTATTGATATATGAATATTTCTGGCATGACATAAGCCTACCTGCAGAAGAAGCCTTACCTTATCTTTTTGTATGTTTTTGTGTTTCTCATAATCTCCATCGGGAGAGTGGAGAGTGGAGAGGTTTATACGATTACCCACCTTCAATTCCCAAATGTGAGATAATTTTCTGGATTGTTTGGTTGCATAATAGATTCTTATACACTTCAACGATAGAAAATGATATTAAAATAAAGTCTAACCTAGCCAACGACATGAAACTATCTGATTAGTTTCAAGGGATGCGACAACAAAAAGAGAGTGGGAATGATGTATATCACTAGAAGAGGTGGGGACCACGCAAGATATATAAAAAGAGAGGATCTCTCTTTTTTTTTCTTTGTTCAAAATGAAAATCTCTCCAAAAAAACATAACATGAATCAGTAATTATTGTCGAACACTCTTTTTAACGAGTTTTGTTACGAAAATATAATTTTGTAGTCGATTTATATCTGTGGAAAGTAACAGAGTTATCCATAAAATTACATCAATTCATTCCTTACTTCTCGTTTGTTACTATTAATTTTAAAATTGATATTGATAGCTAATTATATCAATTTTAAAATTTGTAATACAAATAAAACATATTACGTAATACAAGTGTCGACTTGTACTATACTTTTGATATTGATACACCACCATTTGAGAATATTAATATCAATATTGATATTGATATAGTACAAAGAATAACAGGGTATTAACCATCAGATCCATTATTAATTATTTAGTTAATGGGCATTAAAGGGCATCAAACCTACCCGCCTCAGTTATCTGGAATGTACCAATTTTACTAGCTATATGTGCCCGCCGCATCCAGCCGCCATCAGCAGTTCGACGACACATCGATGGAGAAAAAATAGTGGGAAAATTACCAAAAAAATAGCTAGGTCCCTTTAAAAACATGGGTTTACCAAAAAAAAAAAAACCTCTAGGTCCATTTAAATCTCGTTTTTGCCCTTATCGTGTCCAAGCATACAGAAGAAGCTGAGCGCATATATAGAGAAGGGCAACACGTTAGTTAACACGAAGGAGATAAAAAAATATAATTTCATTTTAAAATGGAGCAAAAGTGTGTCGATATTTCGAGAAAATGAACTTATGGGATGTTTGGTTGCACGATATTTTTTTGTACATTTTCATTATAAAAAATTGTATTAAAATAAAAAATGAATCAACTCGTGACATAAAATTATCATGTTTGGAGGGAGGTGATAACAAAAAAGAGTAACTATCGTGCATGACCAAACAAAGTGGGGGGGCCGGAGGCTACAAAGAAAAAGAAAAAGGTGACACCCCTTTTTTGTTTAAGAAGAAAATCACTTTCTAAGCATAAACTTGTCATTGTTGCCAAACACATCTTTTAACAAATTTTCTTTTCATTTTTAAAATTTAAAATAAAAATCCCTATTGTCATGCAACCAGACACCCCATCAATAATAGTGAAATATTTTTAAGAATAGACTTAGCGGTGAAACACTTGATCCAAAGCAGACCTAGCTAGTGTACATTTTTCATTCATCTCACGGTTACATAAACATATAAAAAAGACAACATCGCATTCATCATTAAATTTTTTTATAAAAGATTACATTGGATGCAAATTGGGTCCTAATTATTTACACTACATCTTTTAAGCCGGGTGCACCGGCGTCACGAAGAAGATGATGCAGGCAAATGTCGGCAGGGCCGCTGCCGGAGGCAGCATTAATCGATCACTTCCACCCAAAGTCGCCGGCACATTGCGGTGCCAGCAAGCAAGATGATGCGGGTAAGGAGGCGGAGGCGGCGGAGACGGCGGCGGCGGAGGCGGCAGGAAGTCCCTCGCCCCCCACCGCGCGCTGCCGTATGCGCAGGCGCCGTGCATGCATGCGTGCGTGCGCCGCCATCATCCGCCGCCCGCTCGCCTGCTGCCCGGCATCGATTGCGATAAACGTCGTCTTCGAAGGGCGCCGCGTCCCGCCCCCCTGTATAAATATGTATATATATATGGTGGGGCTTCCTTCCGCAGCAGGGCCAGCGCGATCTCCGGCGGCGATCATGAGGGGTGCTCGCCGGCCGGCGTCGATCTGTGTATCGATCCCTGCCGTCACCCCTACGCACCCAACCCAGCCGCCATCGATCGCCGCAAGAAAGCAAGCTTGGTCGTCTCAGGATGACCGATGATGATGGATCACCCCTTCACGGTACAGCCCGAGGATGATGCCCTTTTTAGACCACGTACCTAGGCTGGTCCGGGTCGGTCATCTCAGAAACGGTGGGAGTATCGAGGTTCTCATATTCAAAAAAAAAAAAAAAAACCAGACGGTGATGACTTGGGACTATAGACGGTGGACTTCAACATCAACCGGATCCGGCAACTTAACTCAATTGGGTCAGGACTCACGTTTCATATTTTTAGAGTGCGCTTTACAATTCTCTTTACTTCTCTCGCAAACGTCTCGTGGAAAGAGTCAAATTAAATCGGTCACGTCGATCAATTCAAGGATGATTTGACCCTTCCGATGGAATGTTTGTAAGAGCAGCGGAGGGAGAGTTTTCTCTCTACTGCCCGGTGGAGAGAACCCAGACTCCATACAAGGAGGCCATGTCACTGCGCCCTCTCCCCCATCGGCTAGCCTTGTGATATGTATATATATATATATAGATATATATGGTAGTGACCCTCTACCTATATTACTAGCTTCCAACATATATTATTAACCTTTTTTTAGTTGCCGATGTAATGACTAAATTTGTTGAGGCAAGACAACAGTGCTCATCTTTCATGAGATCATCTATTCTCGGTTTATTTTTAGTAGAACACACTCAACTTTGGAGTTCTTTCAACTCAACTTCTGAAAAATAGTTAACCGGTGTTATTGATAATCCATTGATTTTATCTCTTGACATATTCACAAATTGGAATGCAACAATCTATCCCTCAATGATTTGATGTTCACGTCAAAACTACACACACAACCCATATCACACATCCCAAATGAGTTACGACGGATCTTCTGATCGGGTTATGTTTTAATATCGTATGTAACGACTACTACATCAGTTGACTGGGCCTACAACTATCCTAATTAGCAGTCTTCCCAGAAAGCACCTATATATTGTCGGCGTACTCCCAGTAGAACACGCCTAAGTTCAGATTCTTTCATTTCAATATTCGAAAAATAGTTAATCAATATTATTGGTAGTGTATTGATTTAATCTTTTAACATATATATTCACGAACGGGAGTGTCATAGTTAACCATCTACAAACGTTACTAATCCCTTGTAAATAGTTTATGAATTTAGGTTGTAAACATCCATCTTAGTCATTATTATAACATTTTGTAGATTCTAGAATTCAAACAATTTCAGTTGAAATTTAATATTTAAAATTAATCTTATCTTCAATGTTCCCCATCAATCGACTAGAATTTTGATGATTTATTTTTTTCATAAATATTTAATGCTGTCCATCTCTCATTAAGACATTATATATATATATATACACACACATATATATATACAAGTAGATGTTTAAAGATGTATGCGTAGGAATCACGAGGAGCTGCAGGTGTCGGTGGCTTGGAGGGTTGGGTGGTTCTGGCTGGTGAATGTCGTCACTAATTCTATTCCGTCCAGGTATTTTAAGACAACTATATTAATGTGTGTATATATATAAAAATGGAGGAATAAGATGTTGTTGGGGGTGGATGAATTTATTTATCAGGCTGGTGGGTGTGGTTAGCTGAACGACCAGCTTGATGTTGATGGGGTGGTTGGATGGATGCACACAATAAAAGTTCTTGTACATTTTCACGATCAAAGTCTTATTAATCGGTGTCATCCACATGTCGAATTAGATCATTACACATGTTATCTTTATATATCCTTTACCTGTTCGTCGACTGACTGTAAGCCATTTCTTAACGGATGATAGAAAGTTGTTTGCAAATAGGGTATGGATATGAATAGTGTTATTATCTGATCGACCTGTATCTAATGTATCTTCTATAATAACACATTTTTGTAATAATTGTTAAATTCTTTTTATCGAATTTTGTCATAACAACTCAATTTCTCCAAACAACGCATAAAGAGGTGAACAAAGAGAGACGAGACTATCCCTAACTTCTTGAGAGGTGGACATTTGAGAGGTGAACAACTACAAAAAAATGTTTGATTTTGCATGGATATAAAATGAAGGATTATTAGAATTGGATTGATTCAACACTTCCGCACACTACAAAGAACATGGTTAGTGGCAATTTCGAGATTGAGTAACAATATTTGTCTACAATATTTGTCTACAGTATAATATAATTTATAATGTAATTTCGAGATAATCAATTTTTTGTTAACAATATTTGTTTACAGTATTTTACAGGACGATCGAATGAGAAAGCTCGTGCCAACATTCCTCCACAGTGCAACGAGGAACAATGGCATCATATGTGTCATTTATGGAGTCACTACAAGAAATAAAGTTATTAGGGACGTTTTAATGGCGACGGCTTTACTAAGTCGTCTCTATAAGAGTTAATTGCGACGGCTAAAGCCGTCCCTATTAAAGCCGTCGACAAATACAAAGATATAAGCGACGGCTCTACGAAGCTGTCGCAATATCGCTTATTAGCGACGGCCTAAGCCGTCGCCAAACCAGAAAATGCACCCGGAACACCCATCGGTCCGGGTAAATGGCGACGGCTACGGATAGCCGTCGCCAACTTAGTTAATAGCAGCGGCTCAAAGCCGTCGCAATAAAAATTTTCGATCGTTCAACGGTCGACTCATTTTTGCGACGGTGTCAGCCGTCACTGTTGTACTTAAACGTACCAAATGCGACGGCTTTAGCCGTCGCCAATACATTAAGGGTTTACAAAACCCCGTCGGCCCCTTCCCTCTCCCCCCCCCCGCTTGCTCCTCGACGCGCTGTCGCTTCCGCCTTGCTGCCGCCGCCGCCGGCACGCCGCCGCCGTCGTCACTGCGCCGCCGCGGCTTCCGCCTCTTTGCGCCGGCGCCGCCGCCAACCTGCCGGCGCCCTCCCCTCGCTGTATCCGTATGGGCGATCTCTTCCAAGGTATATTTTAACCGAAATTATTTTATTCATTAGTTTCTATTTGAATTTTATTTAAAGTCTTATGAAAAGTGGATGTTTATTGATAAATCTTTCATTTCATATCGGCTAGGGTTAGTTGTGTGGTCAATCATCTAGCACTCGTGTGTTTTGAGACCATGTAATTTTTTTAGGAAATCATGATATATGCCAAATTAAGTAGAAAGCATTTTAGTGTAATAAATTGTTTAGAAAGATAGTCGTATTGTAGTGTGTATTAAGTCTTTTATAATTAGATTATGCTGATTTCTTTAAATTATACATCAGCATGAATAAAAAAGATCACTCGTATAGCTAAACGATCCGGCTTCTTCGGTTCGGTCTGAACCCCTCTTTCGATTCCATCGATTCGGAAGGCTCACAAATCGAATCAAACCGGACCGAACTGCTTAGATCGAATTGATTAAAACATTACATTATTATTAAGAAAATTAATATGTATATAGTTTGATTCGGTTTGATGGGTTATCTATTTGGTTTTTTGAACTGAACCAAATCGATAACTTCTTATCGATTTAGTTCGGTTCGGCACCTCCCCAAACCAAACCGAACCGAACCGGTAAACTAGTTGACCCAATTTGACAAAGTTTGACCCACTTTATTTACATATTATGTTACATTTAAATATATATATTACATCAATTTTAAATATATATTATTATAAATTTAAGTTAATTAGTATAAAGATATAATTATATATTATAAATAAAGTATTAGTTTTCATATTAATCTTAAATAATTATTATAATGTATACTTTATTTTATTTTATTTTTATTTATTTAAATATACATTAAACCGATGAACCGAACCAAACCAAACCGAACCACAATTGGTTCAAAGTTCATTGAACCGTACGATCCGATTCGGTTCCCCTTATCGGTTCGGTTTTGGTTTGGAAAAAAATGACTAAACCGAACCAAACCGAACCGTTTACACCCCTAGTCGCGGGGCTCCGGAATTGGAAGTCCGCGCGCCATTCATTGCTGCGGCTGGTGATCACCGTCTGATGGGGTGTATGTAGTTGGATTTTTCTTTAACAAGGGTAGAAGATAAAAAATTTATAAGAATTTTTTAATGAAACTCAATGTCATTAATATGTTTATCTTATGTCGGCTTTAATTCTTATTTTCAGGTAGTTTCAAACGACATACTCATTCGAGACTTTCTTCTCTTGGAGGTGGTTTGGTTTGTGTTTATTTTGTTTCGAGACTTTCTTATCTCATTGTTTATTTTTGTGCATATATATCTTTATTTATATTAACACATGACGAGGAGCTTAGATAAGTCTTGGATAGATATTTCTAACTGTATTAAGTCCTAGGTATCTTCAAGGAGTAGAAGAATTTCTAGATTATGCTTACGATGAATGTAGGACTCGATTTAGACATGGCTTAGACAAAACTTTGATTCAATGTCCATGTAGACGGTGTTGTAACACATTTACTTTAAAAAGAGATGTAGTTAAAGAACATCTAATATGTGATGGCATATGGTCCAATTATCGAACGTGGATAAGTCACAGAGAAATTGAACCTAGTTTAAGTATCGTTAATGAAGTTCGATTAGATGAAGCACAATATGAGAATTTAAATGACGATGTAATAGAAATGCTTGAAGACATTCAAAATATTCAACGAGCATCTATATATCATGAAGGTGAACCAAGTATAGAAACACACGAGCATTTCTTGCTATTAAGAGATGCAGAAACACCATTATATGAAGGATGCACAGAAATATCTAAGTTAAAATTTATTTTAAAGTTGATTCAGTTGAAGTCAGTAAATGGTTTGACTGGAAAATGCATGAGTAGTATATTGTCTTTATTTAAGGATGTATTACCGAAGGATGCAAGTGTTCCTAACACTTGGTATGAACTTAAGAAAATTGTTAAGGACTTAGGACTTAGTTACGAAAAGATAGATGCATGTAAGAACGATTGTGTTCTCTTTTGGAAAGAGAATGCACATAGAATTAGTTGTCCACATTGTGAGTCTCCCATATACAAAGATGATCAACAACATAAGAGTAAGAAGGTGACATGGAAGATATTACACTACTTCCCTTTAAAAGATAGGTTACAGCGTTTGTTTATATCAACAAACACTGCTAGGTGGATGTCATGGCATAGTGAGCAACATTCGTATATATCGAGAGGTGAAATGCGTCATCCAGCAGATTCCCCCGCTTGGAAAAGAGTGGATGAACTTTACCCGGATTTTGCGTAGGGAAAACGCAACATTCGGCTTGGATTGGTCGCCGATGGTTTTAACCCATTTGGCAACATGTCTTCAAAGTATAGTGTGTGGCCTATAGTTACATTGGTTTATAACTTACCACCATGGATGTGTATGAAAGCGGCTAACACGATGATTTCATGTCTAATACCGGGTCCAAGAGCCCCCGGAAATGATATCGATGTATACTTACAACCGTTGGTGGAAGAGTTAAGATATTTGTGGGAGATCGGATTGGAGACATATGATGTTTTAGCGAAAGAGAATTTTCTATTGAGAGCTATATTGTTGGGTACCATAAACGATTTTCCGAGTTATGCCAACCTTTCCGGCTGGAGTACTAAGGGAAAATTAGCATGTCCGATATGTAATGAAGAAACAAATTCAGTTCGACTAGTTCATAGTCGGAAACAATGTTATTTAGGACATCGGCGATTCTTACCCATATCACATTGGTGGAGAAAGAATCATTACAGACATCTATTTGATGGTTGCCGGTGTGAGAGGGGTACACCAAAGATACTAACCGGACATGAGATTTAGAGACAACAACAGGAGGCTGACCCTATAAGATTCGGAAAAACATTTAAGAAAGATTTGGAGAGCTTGAGAAAGAATTTGACAAAAAATAAGAACTGGAAGAAAAGAAGTATCTTCTTTGAAAGACTGCCATATTGGGCATCCCTGATTGTCCGACATCATTTAGACATGATGCACATCGAGAAGAATGTGTGTGACAATATTTTAGATATGTTCAACCTATCCGGATCGGATAAAGACAACTTGAACTCTAGAAAAGACTTGGTAGAGTTAGGAATCCGTCCAGAGTTACATCCACATGAGAGTTCATATAGGTTTCCAGATGCTATCTATAAGCTGAGTAACGCACAAAAGACTCGCATCCTCGAATTTGTAAAGAGCATTCGAGTTCCGGATGGGTATTCATCAAATTTGAGTAGGTGCGTAGATCTAAGTAGTAGGATCATTAATGGATTAAAAAGTCATGATTGTCATGTAATGATGCAAGTGATTATTCCTCTTGCTTTTCAAGGGATCGTACCAAAGGACGTACTCAAGCCCATTGTAGAGTTATGTCAGTATTTTAAAGTCATTTGTGCTAAGTTTTAAGATACTAGTATTTTAAGGGATTGGGAATCAAAGATTGCAATCACAATGTGTAAGTTAGAACAAATCTTTCCACCGTCATTTTTTGATATTATGGTTCACCTTGTTGTGCATTTGGCTTACGAAGCTAGAATGTCCGGACTAGTTCAATACCGGTGGATGTATCCGATTGAAAGATATTTAAAGAGATTGAAAGATTATGTTGGCAACAAGGCGAGAGTTGAAGGTTCCATTGCCCAGGGCTATTTGGTAGAGGAGTGAATGCAGTTTATTTCTTTGTACATGCGACATGAAAACGAAGATGAGCGAGATCGGAACTACGATGGTGGTCCCTATGATGATGATCGTGAGCAAGGTTCAATGTTTAAGGCAGTTGGACGTCCGTTGAGATGCACCCGTGTACCTAGAATGTTGACAGAAAGAGAACAAGTTTTAATCCACTCATATGTGTTAAATCAAATTGAAGATATCGAGGATTTTCGTCAAAAATATAATGATGCTCTTATTAACGGAGGTAGGAATGAGTGTAGTTTTTCGGTTTGGTTTAGAGCACACATTACAGAATTAAGAAACACAGGGTCTTCTAGATACAGTAAGGATCTAGAGATTTTATCACTTGGTCCATCCCGTTTTACATCTTCATTATCCGGGTATATTTGCAATGGGTTTAGATTTCGGACAATGAATTCGGATTCAACCAAGGCCACTCAACTATGTGGGGGCATTGTAACTGCAGAACTTCCATCTGGTTGTGATGGATATTATGGACGAATTTTAGATATAGTAGAGGTATCGTTTGATAGGAGTAGTCGTTTAGTATTGTTTGAATGTCAATGGTGGGATGTGTACAATAAGGACAGAGGATTTAAGATTAATGAGTATGGATTTATTTCATTGAATACACAAAGGCAATTAGGGACAGATGAACCGTTTGCACTTGCAAATCAAGTCGAACAAGTTTTTTATATGGAAGACAATATGAGTAAGGGATGGGTGATACCAGTGAAGTCACTTCCACGTAACTACTATAACTTATCGGAAGGAAGCGATGATGAAGTAGAACCATATCAAGATGAACTTGTGAGCGTACCCGTCGCATTTGGTGTAGCCGATGAAGATGTACAACTACAAACAACCTATCAGATAGAAGTGGAAATGTGATTGTCCGAAACTGACCGGTTAGCTTGGAAAAAGGCATAACACCCCACCCCGAGGCCGGTTTACCCGATCGAAGCCGGAATCCGGCTTGGATCGGGCAAACCGGCCGGTTAGCTTGGAAAAATGCATAACACCCCACCCCGAGGCCGGTTTGCCCGATCGAAGCCGGAATCCGTTAGCTGAGAGCCGTCGCTTATAATTATTGTCGTTTAGTAGCGACGGCTCCAGTTAGCCGTCGCAAAAACGATTTAGAGCGACGGCTTGTACGCCGTCGCAAAACTAGAAAACTGCGCCCCGGAGGTGCAAAAATTTAAGTTTTGGCGACGGCGAGAAGCCGTCGCTAATAACTTTTACGGGTTTAAGTTTATTTGCGACGGTTTAGAGCCGTCGCTAAAAATCTTATGAGGGACGGTTATAGCCGTCTTTAATAACTTAATTGCGACGGCTTTGATCGTCGCCAATAATGCTAACAGTGACGGCTTCTCATTAGCCGTCGCCATTAAAATTGGTGACGGGCTTATTTGCGACAGCGTTGCGACGGCTTAAGAGCCGTCGCTATTAGCTTCCGGTGGCGGCTTTTGTATTTTTGGCGACGGCGGTCAGCCGTCGCTAATGAGCTTATTTCCTATAGTGAGTCAAGATGAAGCTAGAGTAAATAAAAAAAATCTTTTCTCTTATAATTAGATTTTTAATGTCGATAAATGTTATTTCATTTGTATATATTTTTTAATGTTATTTCATTTGTGTATATATATTTGTAGGCATTGAGTGAAAAGAATGCCGGTAATAGGCGGTAATTAACAATGTCATACAGAAGAGGAAGAACAAATATACACCAGTTAGAAAGAGACTTTGTAAGTAGTCAAAACTTAAAATTTCATATTAGTTGATCCTTATTCCCTAATAACCTTTATTCTTTTTTAATTTTTTGGACATGTATGAAAAGAAGGTCGACCTCCAACTCGTCCGGAGGTATTCCAGATGAGTCAAACGCATGAAGAACTTGATGGAGCAGTCATTTGGGATAATGACCAAAGTCATCTTATGATGGTAATGATTGATTGTCATAACCTATTTTTCTTTATAATCCACAATTCATCACGGTAGAATTTTAATTTTTATCATATTATTTATAGGAAAATATGCAAGGATTGATGAATATCCCAGCATCTTTATCCTCGGATGCTGGGGTATCGCAGCCTCCACTCACCGCGGAGGAAACTTTTATATTCGTATTTGGTAGAGATCGACCAGGACGATCCGATGTGGTGGGAGAGGTGAAACTCGCCACACTTGGTATGGTGAGTCAAGCGGAGGTGCTTCTAGCTTGACTCAAGAAGCTCGAGAGATTAGAGATCAGGTGGCGAGGCTAGGAGAAATCAATGAACGTTATGAAGAACAAATTACTTCATTGAAATAACAATTAGACAACCAATAGAAATCATTCCAAGAAAATTTGGATCGCCTCAATCTGATCATAGAAGGCTTGACTCAAAGGTTCCCGACTTCTGATGTGCCATCCACATCGGGGCATCCTCCGCCTCAACAAACAGAGGACAGAAATGACGATGACGACGAGGACTACGAGGATGCCGAGGAGAGTGAAGATGATGATGAAGATGAAGATGAGAAGATGAATAGATTGAGATGTATTTTCTACTCTCTATGAATGTCAATATTCATATGTATCAAAACATTTTGTGTATGAATGTGAATTTGAATGTGGTACGTGAATATGAATTTAAATTTGGTGAATTTCAATTTGGTATGTGAATGTGTATTGTTTCACCCTAATTCGGTGCCCGTTCCGGGTTTGAAACGAGCAATCCGGCACCGAAATTGTTAATATAAATCAATTTTTGGATTGGTAGATCCGATTTTTGGTCCTTCTGAAAGTTTCAAGAATGATTGATTTTTCGGATTGGATCGTATAATTGATCCAATCCGGCCTATCAAATTATTTTTTTCTTTCAGAAATTTATTATTGGCGACGGCTAAAGCCGTCCCAAATATTAAAAAAAGCCGTCGCAAAACCAGAGAAAAAAATCCAGAAACCCTCCCCGGGGTTTCTGCCTACCACTTGCGATGGCTTACGTGGCCTTCACAAGTAAATTTATTGGCATCGGCTTGTAAGCCGTCGCCAATAAGCTTATTTGAGACGGCTTAACCTGTCCCAAATAAAGTTGACGCTGTCTGGTCTCCTTACCATTTGCGATGGCTTAAGCCGTCGCTAGTAAATTTATTGGCGACGGCTTTGTAAGCCGTCCCCAATAAATGGTCGTCTTATTAATGATTTATGCGACGGCTTGCAGCCGTCACCAATAAATTTACTAGCGACGGCTTAACTGTAGCCGTCGCTAATAATATTGGCGACGGCATTATTTGCGACGCGTTTGCGACGCCTGGAAAGCCGTCGCTAATACATATTAGCGACGGCTTTTGGGTTTTTTGGGACGGCTGTAAGCCGTCCCTGATAACCTATTTTCTTGTAGTGACAGTTTACCCTCTGGCCGTCGCCAATAATCATTAGCGACTGATTTGGATCGGCCCCAAACCCAACCTGTTGCCATTCATTATTAATGGAGACGACTAGCCATAGTTAAAAGAACTATTCGGGACGCAAGTATTGGCGGCGACTTTAAATCATTATTAGTATTTATTGGCAATGACTTAAAACTATCGTCGGTACTTAACTTATTGGTAATAATTTAAAATTGTCGCCAATATATTACATGGAACAGCTGTAAGTGATCCTAAATATAGTTTTAGGGATAACTTAAAATCATGTAACCCTCGTTAATAATAGATAATGTTAATTTTTTTAAAAAAAAATTATGTACGTACAATACAAATAACCCTTATGTCTATAATGCACATGTATACCCAAACATACATAACAAATAATTTGTTCATCCACATGTGTATATAAAAAATAACAAATATGTATAAATATAACAAACAAATTGTCCATGCGCGATATATATATATATATATATATACACATACACAACAAACAATATGTCTTATGTAACAACTTGTACCATTTATAATTATATAACCTATGTATCCTATGTATTACAACAAGCCAAGGTGCAGTGTCGACGGGGATCGACTGGAGGCCGACAATGATGGCCGGTGGCGGCAGAAGGCACCGGGTCTCTGAGAGTCTGTTTGACACCAAAATTTTTTGGAGATAAATCAGATTTATCTTTAAATTATCCTCGTATCAAACATGGCCTAAGGTTTTGCAAGAGAGAGGAAGAGCAAAAAAAGAAAGGTAAAAGAGAAGGGGCCATAGGTCTCTTGAAAGGCTCTGCCATTGGCAGCTGCTTCACCGATGGTGCAGCGAAGGTCGTTGACAATGGCTGGCACTTAAGAAAGACTATGGAAGGCCGAGGGTAAGATACCGCTATCGGTGCTCGTTTCGGATGTCTGACAGCCATTGACAACCGCTTCAAGTATTTGCGACGGTTTCTATAAGACTTCTCGATGCCTTTATGATGATGACTTCTTGAAACTATCTCGAATAGATTGTTTCAAATAATATTATTTCTCGTAGTGCATCAGTAGGGTCAAGATTTGTTCTTTCGTGCCAATTTTGTCTTTGGTTGTTGTCGTAATCAAAATTGAATTTGACAAGTTTAAAGTATACAATATACATAAATTTTATTTAGACATAAATTAGCAAATCATATCTACGAAAAAAATCTTTAATCTATTCACTTTAAAAATCTTCATTTTGCGTTTCTTATCACCTTATATATATATCATATTATTATAATCTATTTTATTAAAACATTATTTTTAGAACTGTATATTACAGTTTATCCAAATAAAAAATAACAAAGATGTGCTGATAAACTGTTGTGATGTTTGATTTCGTTTCTTATAACGTTTAGAGTGCATTAATGGATCCCGAATCAGCTATTTTTTGCCTAAATCTGATCGGTCTAAGCCAGATAATTACCAGCAACCGTTGATTCAGGTCTGCAGCACCGCAGCAGAAGATGAGAGGGAAAAGAGGGAGGATTCCCTGAAGTTGCAAGCTGAAAGAAACACGGCCTCCGAAAGAAACCTATGCGTTGTCAACAAATGGAAACATATTGAAACAGGATTCAAACATATTGATTGTATTCTTCTTGCAAGTTGCAACGGATGCAAAACATCAAGAGGGTCGCTTTTCTTTCATTCAAAACAAAAAGGGCGGATCCCTGAATCGGCTTGTATGTACACTACATGATACCTGGGACTCACCTCAGAGCGCATCCCTTATTTTGACGCTGAAAAAGGTGACCCATTATGTTATATTATTCAATTCTTTGTGTCGAAAGGACGGACGATCCAACTGCCTCCTTCGAAACCTGAGATCACTAGCATTTTGGAACCCACAGCCTCCTCCTGAGATGTCAACTTCATGCGTATACAGGGCCATGGAAGCTATGCTGACAGAAGTAACGAATTCATTTTCCATTGAACTTGGTTCGGTGGACACTCAAGTCTGATGTACCCCAGAGATATTACTGCCAGCAGATGTTGCTACAGATGGAGCTGGATTACTTTGGTCAATAACACCATTTATGGTCATCACTTTGGCATCTAGGTTGGGGATGATAGGTGGCACCACTCTGCGTGTAACTGTCATCTTCAAACCCTCGGTTGTGTGAATGGTTGCTCCCGTTGTCATCTCCACCTGATTTTGTATTATGTTGAGGCACTTGGTTAGGTTCTGTATCAACTAACAGTTTGAAAAATGAAACCGAGAAGTGGGAGAAGAAATCAGGGGATTTGAAAAGGAGATGTGTGAATTACAGGGGGTGCCCCGGGGGCCATCTGAAAGTCGAATCTTCTCACAAGCATAGCCACTGCCACTGTCGTCTGTAGGAGAGAAGAGATGCATTATCATCATTATGCCCAAAGATTGGAAGCTGCTAGAATAATAACATGAAATCAGTAGCCCAGTTCTGTATTTTTTAGCTTTGACAATGACACTAGGTGAATTGCTTGTGTTGTGGTAATTACTACAATGAAAAATGAAAGTGATTTTAAACTTCCAAAAGTTGTTGTAAATACTAATCGAAAAGCATGAGGAACAAAGCAAGAAGTGAAAGAAACAAGATAGTTTCCCTGAAATACCTCAAATGAAGCAAACATGTCTCCTACGCATTTTCTTGGTCCTCCACCAAAAGGTAAATAGCTGGAAAGAGTATCAAGGTCATAACTGTAAAGAAAGCACACTAGAAAAAAAGAAGTAACCGTAGCTGCCTAATGTAGTATGACTAAAGTAAAAAAAACAGAAATATGCCAATAAAATTCTGCGTAATCAAGCAATTCCTGGTCAGCTTAGTAAGGATTGGATCTTCTTTTATTGGACGCAAGGAGATCAACATAAATCCACTCGAATGGTTTGATGATCCTTGTGAACTATAGCAGACCTCTCGTTCTTATTCACCTCAGTAGTTGCCTGTAATTTAATTTACACCAAAAACCACTAGCCAAGAAGTCATTGAGTTTGATTTCAAGATAGGAGTCTAGAAAAAAAGGTGCGTAAAATAACGATGCCCATAACATGCATGAACTCTGCTCAAAACACTGATAAATTTTCTAAAAAAGATTATGTAGAAATCAACTGGTCAGTATAAGAGCCAATAGAAGCAAAGCTTAACCTGTGTTCTTGGCCTCAGAAATTCTAAGAAAATTTAGCAGGCTTATCCCCATGACTTTTAAAAATAGAAATACAATAATGGCTTCGAACCTTGCCTGAAAATAATCTAAAGTAAAAAAATGCACCTTTCATACCTGAAATTTTGGTTGACCTCATTAGGATTAGGGCCATCCAAGGGCCACCTTTCAGGATTGAAAGATTCCGGTTCCACCCAGTATTTTGTATTTCTGTGCAAATTCCACACACAGATGAAAATATCCTCGTCCCTGTCATTCAGATAACAATAAGAGCACTTCTCAACTATAACTGTTAGCATATTCAATTGATCTTTCAGGATGGTGCTGTTAATGAGCCTAAACTAAAGAAGAAAGTTAGAAACAAACCTTTGATTTGATTAAGATTTAAAGAAAACTTCTGGTTAAAGGAATTGTCCCAACGAAGTATCAAGGTGACTCAATTTTTTTCTCAATCAAAAGAGAAACTCAGAGAATTGGTTCTTTGAGATGGAGCTGTGGGGAAGCTACAGTTTTTGTTGGTTTAACCTGAGTAAATAGAGAGTGAAGGTGATTGAGGTGCCTCTTAACTGTGTCAATGCTCAATGTAGACAGAAGATCTTGATAGAAATGTATGTCCTACAATCCAATTATATATGATATAGTTTTATATTTCTTGTAATATCTTATTCAGTATTAATAACATTATCTTCATTACTTACACTGTTGAGATGTGTCTATCGTAATAAAATCCAACGTTGCATGTAATAATGATTGAATTATGATGAGATCAATCATCTAGAAACATGTGATCGAAATGTTCTTAGCCGTAAGATCCTTGAGACAGAACATCAAAGATCCGGTAAGACTAGTGTATATGATATCTCCTCATATGATAAGAATGACGAATCTCATTAGTTATTAGTGTGAAGGCACTAAGATACATGTACAGATGCTTATTAAAAGAATGAATTCACTGAACTGACCAATATAGAATTCCTAAATAGTATCTTACCGCAAGGAGGGTAGGGTCAGGGGTCGCGACCGGGTCGCGGAACCCCCAGGCCGACCCGGTCGCGACCCGGGTCGCGACCCTATTTTTTAAATAAATTTTTTTTTTGAAAAATTCAAAAAAATAAGAAAAATGCGAAAAAAAATCTGAAAAAATACAGAAAAATTGGATAAATTAAATGACATGACTTAAATGAATAATGCATCAATTTTATTCCAACATGATGTGTTGTACACTTCAGAGGTAGTTGATGTACTCTCCCACGTCATTCGTGGCCTGAGTACAAAGCTTCGATACACGTACACACGACGATCATATTCGTCTCGTCCTCAGAAACTATCCCAAGACTCGATCCAAACGAGTCACCATAACTATGTCGATCGTGATCGAAGTATCCGATGACTCCACGTAATTCATTCCACAAGACTTCGATCGTACGTAGGGAACCAAGCAGCCTGGGATGAATCATACACATAGTCGGGGGCATCGTGGTATTCGTCTCCAACTCCACGGCTACGATGACCTCCTACCTCGTCGGCGGCCTTCTACCACGATCGCATTCGGGGTCGCACGAGTATATTGCTCCTCGCCGAGAAACGTAACGACGCGGTAGGAGATATACGGGAGGATCCGAGGTCCCTCGTACTTCAGAAGTGTCCGTGCCCCAAGCATCGAGCACCATCATCGTCGCTACTCTTTCGACGACGAATCCTCTGACGTCCGGTACCGCACTCGATGTTCGGCCCGCGTATCTTCTCGATCGTCTTCGACCGTATCAAAGATTCCGCAATATCAAAAGGATCACTATAACTTGTTTACCTTTTCGCCTACTTTCGCGTACCTTGGCTAGTTCCTTCTCCGGCCCTTCCGCGCCTTGCTAAAGCGAGGGAGGGATCCGGAATTCTTTCGGCTAACGGGACATCGTCGAGCACTCCTTCGGCCCATTTCGTCGTCTGGGTCAACTCCGTTCTCCCAACCCTTCTCGGCCGTTTACCCCAAGCTTCTAAGGAGTTCTTCTCGTAGAATATTTCGATCCAAATCGATATCCTCCTCTTCAATCGACGCGCTCGTCGACCGAACGTCCCGCCGCTCCGTGCTATCCAACTCTTTTGCTCCATCTCGTTCTCGCTTCATTCTATCCAAATTCCTCAACTTTAACCCTCACGTTGTAGCGACAATACACGAGGTCTTCAAGCCTCCTCGATGTCAACCTATTTCTCTCGCTTTCAGGCGAATCAAGCCGAATGTAGACCAATTTCGTCGCGTACTCGAAGCCGATGTGGTTTCGACTTAGACCCCGATGGCTACGTCCGCCAAGTCCTCGTACCCCGGTACTTTACCATAGTCCATCCACCAATCACCAAGCATAAATTGAATGTCGTGCATTATTATCTAAGTAAGCTTTAATTAATTAAGCGATGAAAAACATTTCTACGTACCCGACTTAGTATCATCACAAATGCCTCAACTCGCCGTTCCAAAGCGATAACTCCGCATTCCGTAATCATACATCTGCTGTAAGCGATAATAGCCCGGTCGTCGTCACCAAGCAACCGTCGGACGACGCTCTTCACGTCATCTAATAACTCGTTCGTCGCTCAAATGCGGACTATAGCAAGATTCGTCGAAAAAAGTAACCTACGAAACAAATAGTATTAGTAAACAAGTTATACACAACTTCGATTAATAAAAAGATTAGTAAATGTTTAAGAAAATATACCTCGCCGCATGTACGGGTTGATGTAATGTACGCTCCCGCCGACGATCTATAATATCCCACCACTTCGCAAAGCCTCGGACACCGCCTCTTGGAGATTTCTTCTTTCGCTCTCTCAATCGCATCATATAAATACCCCATGCTCGCTTTTCTATCTCCGTCAACTATCCTTAGTACCTTCACTACGGGTTCGACGATGTCTAACGTCTTCTTTACAACTTTCCAAAATCTCCACTCTCTATCGTCTCTTCTACTTTTCTCCCCTTTCTCTTATCCGATGGGTTACATCTAGCCATCCAACTACCCCAACCCTAAGAAATGACCATTCGAGTTGAGCTCTCCTTCGACTCAATAAACTTTCTAAGGAAATATAAATGTGAGGCGAACCGGGTCGCACCGGGCCGTAACAACTCTCGCCCTGTGTTCCCTCATAAGTGCAAGTGACAAAGTTGCGGTTATAAATAAACGAAGAAATAAACTCGGGCTAGCTTAACTACCCCCGTCTATTTCCGAGGATCCTTGCATATATCCTCCAACATCAAATCTAAAGAGTGCGCTGAACAGGTCCAATACAACTTTGGTCTTTCGACCATAAGCATCCGACCGGCCGCTTTGCATGCCGCCGCGTCGTCCGCGACTACTTCGAACTACCCGGCTCTCTCCTATTTCTTCTATCACTCCATCTATCAATTGCAAAGATACCTCGCATTCTTTACCTCGTCCCGATGCGTCGACCGACTTCCAAAAGACCGCGCGCTCGTTGACCGTACACTGTAGGAAATCGATCATAGTCTTCCCAAGAATACCTCGTTAAGTATAAGATGATAAATAAGTTATACCAAAAAAGAATGTTAATACATCTAATATGAACGAGTAAACGAAAATTTAATTACCGGTCCATCCGTTCGTCATTAACGTGCAACCTCGTTCCTCCCAGATGCGTACAAATGACTGCACGTACTTTTCGTTTCGCACTTCCACAGAAGATATACATTGTATATCTCCTTCGGGCTCGGGACCAGGCACTCCCTCCCGACGTCTGCGATCGCGTCGATCACGTTCGTAGTATGGTCCTTCGCGCGCATTTCGCCGAATGCCGCGGTGAAAGAACCACTCGACGTTGCCCGGCCAATCCTATCCTTACATAATTCGAGGTTCTTCATCGCCGTCGGATTGTTGTTGACGTTGTCGTGGTTCCTGATTACGGATCCACGGACCTACCGCCGGTCGTCGTCTCGCGCGAGATCACGAACCTCGATCTTCGCGGTTGGTTGTTGGATCCTCTTCCGCTACTCGACCACTCCCGCACTGCACTGACCCATCATTCGGCCGGCATGTTCATGTGTCTTCCTCGGCGAACGATCTTCGACTTCGTCTCCATCCCTCGCGAGAGTTCATCTTTTTAAAAACATTTAAGTATCAAGGCTACTTAATTATCCTTTAAAATAGAATAACGAACAACGTTTACGAGTAACACCTCCCATACCTTCGTACTCGTCTCCAAAATATCCGCCTCTCTTGTCCGGTTCCGTAAACGTGTACGGATCGTCTCTGTTGTTGCAATTCTTCTCGACGGTCTCTTTATGTCTTTCGCTAGTTCCCTTCGTTTCGCTCCATCGCTTGTAGGTGCCTACGAAATCGAGCTCCGACCTCCGGCGGAGTCCGCGTGCAAGGAAGAACATTTCCTTCACGCCCGCAAGATGAAATTTTAAACGATAAATACCGCCGAATATTACTTTGTCGCAATATTTACATCGCACTTTTCTCTCCGCCTACGGGAGATCAAATCGCAATGCAACCAAGCTCGGGATCACTCCCGGTCGCGCCGGTAGTTCGGTTGTTTCGTTTCGAGAAGACATTTTTTAAGTAAATAATTAATTAAGTAAGTAATTAATTATTTAAATAGCTAATAACCTTAATTAAGGACTATTAACGTAAGTATATTTTTATTTATATAAATTGAATGATTAACTAAATATAGGATTAAGTAAGTAATTAATCTTCCTTACTACTAATGACGTGTTAAGTAACTACTAAACTAAATATCTATCTCATCTTCTAGCTATCTAACTATGCAAGTAAGCAAATAAGTATTAAAAAGAATAAACTACTTAACCCACTAATCAATGGAACTAATATTAAATAAATATACTAAATGAACTAATGAAATGCTTGATGAAATAATTAAGTAAACGAGAAAAACAAATCGAGCAACGAGAGCAACGAGAGCACAAATGGAGAGGCCGAGAGCGAGAGTGGAGGAAGGAGAGCCCTCGGGGCTTTAAATAGCCCCCAGTGGCCGGAACGGGGGCCGCGCCCCCAGCATCAAGTCGGCACCCGCCTCAGACTGCTGCCACCCGGTCCGGCAACGGCCGCGACCGCCGCGACCGGGTCGCGCGACCCGGCCACGACTCCGCGACCCGGCCGGGGGAGTCGCCCCGACCGGGTCGCGACCGAGCCGGTCGGGCCTAAACCCGACCGGGTCGGGGCCGGGTCGCGACCCGGGTCGCGACCCGGCATACCATGTCTTACCGAACTGTCTATCAAGGTATTGTATCATCACGGTTGCACGGTTGGATCTTTGACTTGAGTTGCCAAAGATGTATTGTCGGACGTACCATGTACTTTAACTATTGACATATGGATCAATTAATATTGTGGTCATGTACAGTTAATGGATTGGGTATATGGGAAACCAATGGAGATAATTGAACAGAAAATAAGTGATCGTCCACTCTCTAACTCTTTAGCCAAGGTAGATAAGATAGTTAGAAAAGGGTTTTCCAATTAATCCAATTACGAGTACAAGATTTCATAGTGTCGATATATCTAGGAGTTGACAGTCAATGATGTACTCCTATCAGACCGAGACATTGGGTGGATGAAGATTTATAGCCGTGTGGTAACCGATGATGGAAAGACTCTTTGGAGAGGAGTTCATCTCCGAAGTCGTTTGAGATCATAAAATGTAGCTTATACCCTTCATGATCAGTAGGCTATTAAATATATTATGAGATAATAAATTTAATTTAAAAGAAGTTGGTCTTTTAATTAGATCTTAACCAAATGAGCTCTTGGACTTAGGAGGTCATACACATAAGGACTAATTCATAAGTTTGGGACTTGAGTTAATTTATAGAATAAGGAGATATTTTTGTGAAAAATTTTGAGTTCTATAAAGAATAGCGATGAGAGCACAAATCGTATCAAGTCAAGGGAGTTCTCTGCGCCCCAACCACCCTCATTCGCCGTCTCCCACATCAATAGCCACCATTCGATGGTGGAGTTCCATTCAGGATGAGTGGTCGACGCTGGTGAGGAGAACCCGACTTCGGAGGTAGTTTATGTGGATATGACTAGAGGCCGCACGCTTGAGGGACTTTGAGAGTGTGAGAATGCTCGATCTTCTCCAATCCATAGATATTATTTGAATTCCACAAAGGTACACATTTAAAATTATTTTAAATACCGGTTTTGGCGATGTTGTTCAGTTCTGATCGAGACCAAGTCATTGAAGTACAAGAAATTGGAAATTTTTCAGTGCGTCAATCTAATTGGACCGATTCCTTACAAATCTAAACCTCAAATACAAAGCAATTATATTAGAGATACCCATTAAAATGTATGCATTTGCATATTGGAACACGACCCGGTTAAATGTTTTCCTTGGGTTGATAGATGGTCCATGTACACATATTAGAGAGAGAAAGAGAGTATGAAAAAACTAATATAACCACAAAAATATCATTTCTTTTTGTAAAAAGACTTTTCGTTCTGATTTATGTAACATTTCAAAGAAGTATTGGATAATTCATGACATGTAAAGATATGTATTGAGGTTGTTGAGTTCTTTGAATTTTTTTTGACCTCTCCCCATCGGATTTGCAAAGTATCAATGTTAATTACATTAAACAACTATTCAAACATCCTTGATTAACCGTCATAGCAATCTATTCATAGAAGACATACATCCACATAAATAAACATTCAAGAACAATGGCTCCATAAATTTGATGGAATGTAAAACTTAGTGTTTTGGATTTAGTTAGAATTGATTTGGGTTTACTTTGGGAGTTTGATTTGTTCGATGCATTTGTCTTTAAACTTAATTTGGATTTAATCTAACTTGATTAAAGTTCATTTAGGGACTTGGTTTGATTTAGGTTGGTTGTTTATCTTATTAAGACTATTTGAGGATTTGTTTTGGGTTTTGTAGACACGCCAAATTTGCCTAATTCAGAGCATAAAACTCATGTTTTATAGGGTAACACGCATGATTGATCATATGATGATGCCGGGTCCTTTTAAGTTGATTTGGAGCTTCGCCGAACGAAATCGGATGCTTTCCGAAGTTTTCCGCAAAAAGCCGTAATTTCCGAGCGAAAGCTGCACGTAAATCGTGTAAACACGGAAATTGGCTGAATGACCAATGCCTAATGATCATGCATTGAAGGTTATGGTCATATTCACACCCCGGACAAGTTTTGTTGCATTCCGTGCCTTTCCGGTTTGCCGTCGAAGTCATTTTGACCAGTATCGGACCTTCTGTTCACTGCCCTAACTTCCGGACAAAATTCTGAAGTTTTGGAGGGTGTGATGGCTGATCTAATGCTATAGGAAGCTTCTTCGGCCTGTTATCTTTCCAACGCAACAAACGGCGTCGAATTCCGAGTTCGGGAGTGTTCGCAATGGCTTCCGGAAGAAGGACGCGCGAAACCAGTCCCATGCGCCCGGGTTCCTGGTCACATGCGCCCGGGACCCGGGGCACACGGCCACGCGCCCTACCGGTGAGGCACCGACCTCGTGCCCTCACTTCGAGGGCACACGCGCCCCACCTTTCGAGGCACGCGGGAACCCGGCTTTTCACCGGGACTCTACCACTGAACGGACGGACTGGATAAGACCATTATCCTCGGGAACAGTGCCATGCGCCCTCACTGGGGGGCACATGCGCCCCTCAGTGGGGCGCATGCGCCTGGCACCAGGGCGCATTTAACCCTATTTTTTAGCTCCGATAACGCCTTCTGTTCTCCTATAAAAGGACTCGATTCGGTCGTTCCAAAGGCACGAGCACGACTCCCTGTGCATCTCAAGACGTCCTAGCACCCTCCCGCATCGATTTTGTGATTTTTAGAGAGAGAATTTCGAGTTTTTAGAGAGAGAAAAGTCGGTTCAAGAGAGAGGAAGGCTGTTCTACAGGTGATCTGCCAAGTCTCTCTTGTTCGGCCTCTACAGCTTTGTGTGGACGTCTTCTGCCCGAGCTCTCTTCATCAAAGTTCTTCCTCTCCAAGTCTTCTTCAGTTTGAAATCAACGGCACTTGATTCTGAGGTCGGGGCTGGTCGTGACGAGCGCAGAAGCAAAGTCGCGCCTGGCAGATCCTGCACTGCTACTCGGCTTTTTCGACAACACAGATTTGGCCATATCTTTCTCTATTCAACTCAGAATCTTTCTGTTCTTTTTCCTATCTCTTTGTTTAGTGATTCTCCATCCTCCTATCATTTTTTTACATTTTTTTGCATTACTTTTACTCTGTTAATCCGAAAATAAAAAAAAGGGTTAGAGATAACCCGAATCCGGTCAGTTGCTAGTCAATTGTGTGTTTCATGTTATTCTCTTTACATATACTCCACTTTGTCTAGTTCTAATAGTATCTTTCACTTGTTTATTTGTCTAGTTGCACAGAATATCAAGCACCCACACGTTGAGGACTCTTCTTCATCGGCCGGCCGAGGAAGGAGAAGCTTTAACTCACATTCTTCACGCTAAGGTACACACGGTCATCTTCCATTTTAATTTCATAAATCGGAACCCACGGTTCCTGGCGACCACGTTTATTTCTTCTCACCTTCCTCCCACATGACCCGAACCGTCTCTTTGGTGATCGAGCGACGCCAAGGGATGAAAGTTCGGGGATCAATGTGAGTGTGGGACCGAGGTGAGAATTGCTTTCCGAGCTTTATTCCTTTCTTTTATCATCCCCTCTTCGAGGTGACGATCCGGGTTCACGACTTCCCCCGAAAAGGAGAGGACCCCGTCGGGAATTTTCGCAGTCGACGGCTTTGTGGCGACCACGGTGGGACAAGCAATGTCGTCAACCGTGGGTGCTTAGTGTTTTGTTTCGCAACTAGTTCTAGTTCTGCACGGTTCCCACGCGAGCCTTTCCTTCCTTCCACGTCTCTTAAACTTCATGCCATCTCAAAAATTCTGATTTCACCCATCTTTCATCAGTATCCGAAGCGCCAAGTATGCCATTTAATTTCGCATTTTATTTAAACCGGTTCCCACGTGAACCACCCTTTTCCTTTTAAACCGGTTCCCACGTGAACCAATCTCTTTCTTTACTTCGGTTCCCCACGCGAACCAAACCCCTTTCTTTCCGCATCTATCCCCACTGGATCGCATCTTTATTCACCTTTAATTGGCCCCACGTGGCCCTCTTTTCGATCATTCAAACCGGTTCCCACGTGAACCACCTTTACTTTCTACCCCAGTTCCACATCGGTCCCCACGCGGACCACCCTTTTCGCTTGGCTATCGTATCTCGAACTCTCTTCTTTCCATCACTTTTCACTATCTCCATTTGGCTCGCATAAGAAACAAGTTCAGATTCTAGTTTCTAGTTGCTTATCTAGTTTCTAATTGCTTGTCTGGTGTTGATTGCTTGTTTAAGTTTATGTTTTGCTCATTACTTATTTTATTACTTGATTGCATTCTCTGCTCCTTCTCTCTACCTCCTTCTTTTACACTTTTTTGAGGCGGGAGCTCACTCTCCCATTTACCCCTCCCATCCAAAACACCCTCTTGCTGGATTCTGACCTCTATTCTGGGATATTCCTTCCTAGTTGACTTGGTTGGCTTTCATCAAGGCCTCCGTAATTCCTCATACGTGGAGTATTCCTCTTCACGATCGGGTTGGTTGTACCACTCACCAAAACCCGAAGCATCCTACGTTACCTACACGTGGTGAGTTTGTGTGAAACCTAGGTCATTGGAGATTGGAGTTAAGATCCTAACCCATTCGTCGAGAGAACAATTCTTAACAAAATTCATAAACCTAAGGTTTAATCAAAATCATTGCGTAATCTTGCTTTCAAGTCTTTGCGTACAACTTGTTTGTCAAACAAAAATTCAAACCTCTAACTTTTTCGCAAGATACTAAAAAAACCAAAAAAAAAGTTCTTTGTTTACTTTGTCAACTTGTTTTACTTTCTCCTAAGTTCAATGCAACTCAAGGTCCTGGAAGATACGTTGGAATGGCGGAACAAGCCGAACATCGAGAGCACGAGAGATGGGTCACCAACCGATTCAGCCGAAGTGCAAGAGGTCCCTCCACCATCCGCTTCCCGTGATGTTGAACAACTCTTTAGAGTTGTCTCTCTATAACCGACCTAAACCTATGCCCGTATACAATCCATGGTGAAGGGCAAAATTGCTCGGTCGGTACAGAACCAATCAAGTTGCCTTATCTCCTCGTCCTCACAGTTCAACCACCGATCATTCAACAATTGTTCAACCACACCGTTGTTCAACAATCTACGATTCAACCGTATCGTAGTTCAACCCTCTATAGTTCGACCCACGTGTGGTCCAACCCTCATTCGTTCAACCATCTTATTTCAACCATGTTGCTCCCTTGACCCACCAAGTCGCGGGACAATCTTCGAATTCGCCAAGTCATGCTCCTCGATTTCGAACCATGTCTCTAACCACATACCCCCACCAAGAAACCAAGAACACGCTCTCACTGTGGCAATCATGGATCACCACCCAGATGAATGAGCGTTATGAAGAGCCGAGATGTCGCACGGACTCCAAGTCGGTGTGCCTCGAGATTTCTATTCCTTCTCCGCGCCCCTACACCTGCCACCTTCTCGAGCTACCAATTTATCGCCGCTACAATGGTGCATCGAAATCCTTTTCTTCATCTAAAAGATTTTCTCTATGGAATCCTCATTCCGGAAAGATGATCGTAGGGTTCTCGCCTTCTTGTTCGTCGATCATTAGAAAGGTACGCATTGGAATGGTTCTACCACTCGACTCCTTCGAGGCGGAGACTTCGATATTGTTAAAACCAAATTCTGCAAAGATACAGAGACCGTGGCACCGCATGCTCCATTACGGACTTGATTCGTCGAGAAGATGAAGCCCGAAGAGGACTTCATAAAGTTTTGATCGCCGGAGGGGAATGGCGTAAAAATTGACGGATATCATTTCGAAGGGGAACAAGTGAAGATGCTCATCGGAAACACTACACTGCCTTGAGGAATGTCTTGATCATGCACCGTCCTACCACAATGAATGAACTCTACGACGGTGCCCGATACTTGCAAGCCCACTTCAAGGATGCCACCACGATAAACCCTTTTCGATCCTAAACCTAGAAACTTTAAAAACCCCTCCGCACTACCGGGCCTACAACCGAAGGAGTGGTCAACAATGAAGCTGTAAATATTGTGGGGAACCAGGGAGGGAACCGTCAAAATCAGTACAGAAACCCACCACAAAACCATTCCTATTACCCTCCTCAACAACAGGATAGGCCACAACAACCTCGACAACCACAACAACCCTCACCAAGAGCACAACCCCAAAGAACCTCGTCAACCTACCTACAACAGGGCACCGCCACCACCCAATCGTGCACCACGAAGGGGAGGTCCTAGAGAGAGAACTACCAGCAACTCCCTTACCTCGACCGACATCTTCAATGTACTCATAAAGCAGTAAAAATGCTTGGAATTGCCTAAAGAAGAGAGGTTTGGCCAACGAATGTAGATACGTCCCGACATCGTGCTTACCACCGGTGTCCCGTCACACCGTAAGGCGTGCTTTCAATTCAAGGATTACATCCACGATCCGAATGACCAAGGCGCATTGATCGGGTCCAAATGGGGAATATATACAAGCTATGAAGGCTAGCGCAGCGAGCCGGCAACATCCACCGGCTCAACCTCAACAACAACTCCGAAGCTTCGGGGATTGTTCGTAATCCGCTCCCATTACACGCTCCCGCTCTCCAAAGACGGCACCAAAGACATCCAAACCCGTGAATTGGTCTAGTACACTCCATTGCCCGGGGAGATGCCAACCGTGCTCGAGGTTGGCAACTAGAAAACCAAAATGCAACCATGCCTATCAACCCGACTAGGTCTCCTGTTAACCCTCCTGAACGGATAATCCGTGCATCCGCTACTCCACAACTACCACAAAGCTCAATAACCCAACCACTCGGCCGCCACTTCTTCTCACCGGCCCATCATTAAAGCCAGCCCCTCTCTAACTACGCCTCCTTCAACCATCGCTACACACCGGCCCTTGCTCATCCGGCCACCACAATCACCACCAAACCTCGAACCCCTCACCTACGAGCTCTACCACTCCAAAACCCCAACCTATCATACTACCAAGACCACAACCAATCATACCACCACAACCTTCATTAAACTCATCAACCACTTCTACACCCCGCCTCTTCTTATCGTGCCACCGGTAGCACCATCACTACCACCTCCAAATCCTACCCCTCTACCAACCAACCCCATCATCCCAGAACTATCAATCCCATTACCTACCATACCTCGCATCTACACCACCTGCTCCACCGTAACCCACCCTGCTTAACCCATCACCTCTACCCGACCGCCAAATAGCCCGGTGCTTCGGAGTGGGAGGATGTTCCGATGGCTCTTTCCCCAAGTCGGAACTCAACCGCGAGGAGCCAAAGTGGAGGAGGAACAAGTGGAAGAACCATTGCCGGGCACGGCGTATGATCCGTTAAAACATTGGATAAGACACCAGCCCGTATTTCTATACTTCGAGTTGATCAAAAGATCAAAAGTGCACCAGGAGATTCTACAACAGTATTTACAAAGAGTCACGGTGAGTGAAGATCTCCCCACCGAGAAAATAACTACGGTGTTAGCTCCTTGAAGTGAGCACCCAACACTCTCACTTTCTCTCAGAAGAATTAACAGATCCAGACTTCGGGAGATATGCTTTGCATGTGGTTGTTATCATCCGTAATGTCGAAGTGAAGTCACAGTTTGGTTGACACCCAGCTTCCATCAACGTTACGCCGTAAACTTTGTAGTTGCAGTGGCATTTTCGAGCAAGAAATCAAGCCATCTTGTGCGTATGATGACCTATGATAACTCCAAGAAGTCTCGTACGCGGGGTGGTCACTCAGAAGTCAAACTTGGACCACGTACGGTCACTGTACATTTTCATATTCTGTAATTGGATCCAACTTTTCGGGCTATACTGGGGAGGCCATACTTGGAGGCAATAGTGAGTCATGGCTTCAACAAACCACCACCGTGCATAAAGTTTCCCTTTAAAGGACAGTGGTCAAGGTGACTAGCATGCCTATATGGACGAGCCGAACGATGCTTCTTTACCCCTGGGTGCGTCAATACAACCCTGCATCTCGGTGAGAATTGCCGAAGTTAGATGCATGATCGCCTCTACCGTACACACCGGGATGGCGGATGATGATGAAATCGTCTATCGACTGGAAGAGGTTTAGGCAAGGATCTTCGAGGATCACTCGACCCAATCGAAAACGCGAAAAGGCCACGCAGCAGGGGTTGGGATATGAAGAGGGTTCCATCCCAAGGAGGATCTTCCACCAGATATGCCATGGGACTCCATACATTCTTTATCAAAGGGAGACCACGATGATGGTCAAGATGGCAAAAGTTCCATGATAGTCACAAGAGAAGAAAAGCTCAGATGAAGAAGAAGAAGACTTGGAAGACTTGCTTATCTTTGACTCGTCTGCCGAGCGGGGAAGAGTATCAAGAACCACACAAGGGCAGACCAATCTTGGATCATCTGTTGAGCATACCACCCAAGTCAAAACCATTCCACGAGGCCAAAATACAACAATGCCATGTTCGAACCTCGTGCCGTTGTTTCGTAGATCTTTTGGATGGGCATCGTGGCCCACTTACCCACATCGGGCCACGAGCCCTCTTCAACCTTCCACTCTTTACCGGCCTCCTTGCCCCGTTTCCCTCATCAACTTCGGAGCGAGGGCTTTTCTCAACACGGGCTCACATGCCCATTTATTTCTAAAATCGGGTCCACGTACCCGTTTACTTTTTCATCGATTTTGGACCCACGTGTCCACTTTCTACCATCGGGCCCACGAGCCCCTTTTTCCCCTTTATTCTTATGTTTTTTCTCTATTAATTCGATCTTCTAGCAAGCCTCGAGTCACTCGTGCTCATTCTATCTTTTTACTCGAAATTTTCAAAAAAAAAACGTCTTCTCTGAAACTCACATTTCCATCGAGGAGACGTCTCTACTCATCCCAGAGGGTGCTCCCAATCAGGGATCCCTCTTTTCTGAATCATTGATCGATTTGCTCGATCCCACCTCCACTGTAAATACCATCTTTCCAGCTTTACCTTCGCAGGTCAAGTTAGGTTAGAAATAGGAAAGTCGGCGGTAAGCGAGTTCCAAATAGGTATCTCATGCAAGCGTTGGCAATGCGTAGAGCGCGCAAGGTCGCCAAACTTTTGGATAATACCATCCGGTAGATGAAATCCGATACGAGGACGAGCATAACATAGATTATACTGAAGTATACGAGGTGGTATCGAGAAGGGATCCCGAATCCGAGGATGAAATCGAGGACTTGGCCGATGCATATGCATATCCGGACTTAGAAGATTCAAGAACCATCACCACAGGAACGAACCGACCAAGGAACCGAATTTAGGAACCCGGAAGATCCTAAGACTATCCTCATCAAGGCAAACCTCACTCCTCGTAAGAACAACGTTTCGATCAAAGTTTTCGAGAATATAAGGACACATTCGTACGGACATACGAAGATATGCCGGGATTAGATAATTCATTGGTTCGAACATAGATTAACCTTGAAACTCCGGAACTACCCCGTTAAACAAAAGCTCGGGAGGTTCCACCCCGATATTGCACTCGAAAATGAAAGAAGAGGTCGACAAACTACATCAAGCAAAATTTATTAAAGTTGTCTTATATCCGCAATGGGTGGCTAACATAGTCCCCCGTATGAAGAAGGATGGACGAATTCGGATTTGTATAGATTTCAGTGACTTGAACCGAGCGTGTCCCAAGGATGATTTCCTTTGCCTCATATCGATGTTTTGGTTGATAACACACCGGATTTGAAATACTTTCATTCATGGATGGCTATTCTGATACAATCGTATCCGGTTAGTCGAGGAGGATCAAGAGAAGACCTCGTTCACTACACCTCGGGGAACATATTGCTATGTTGTCATGCCCTTTGGGTTAAAGAATGCCGGTGCTACATATCGAGGGCTATGATGGCTATCTTTCACGACATGATGCACACCCAGAGGTGTATGTGGATGATTTGGTTATCAAGTCCAAGAGTCGGGAAGATCATTTTTTGAAGTACTAAGGAAGGTTTTACAACGAGTGTAGAATACAAGCTGAAAATGAACCCTAAGAAGTGTACATTGGAGTTTCATCAGAAAGCTACTGGGTTCATAGTAGCGAAAAGGGGCATAGAGATCGACCCAAACAAGGCCAAAGCAATTATCGGTATGCCTCCTCCAAAGAATATGAAAGAGCTTCGAGGATTGATCGGGAGGCTACAATTTGTCCGCCGGTTTATCTCACAACATTCCCAAAGGTGTAAACCTTTCTATGAGTTAACCAAGGCGGGGGCCGAGTTTAAATGGGATTCGAAGTGCCAGGAGGCGTTTCGATGGGTTGAAAACATACACGGCAAGTCCCCCCGTACTTAGACCACCAATTCTCGACAAACCTTTGGTCCTCTACATTTCGGTTCCCCTTGAGAACTCTCTTGGGGCGATCCTTGCGCACAAGTTGATGAAGAAGGGAAAGAACGAGCTACTTATTACTTGTCCAAGATGTTCGATGCTTCGCGAGTCAAGTACACCGTGGTAGAAAAGACCTCGCTGCTCTCGTTTCAGTGGTTCGAAACTCAAACATTATTTCCTTGCTCACCAAGTCAAGCTCATTGCTCGTAACAATCCCATTAAGTTTATGTTAGAGAAGACAGCCCGATCGATCGGTTAGGGCGATGGCAGTAGTTTCTTATCCCAATTTCGATATCACTTATATCCCACAAGGCAATCATGTTATGTTATTGCCGAACACCTTGCCCATCATCCCATACCCGTCTTTCGACCCGGGCCCGGTCGGAGTTCCCGGATGACGAACTAATGTCAATCCGATCTTCCAATCTTTGGACATTATATTTCGACGGGGCTCTAAACTCTCAGCGGTAGAGGGATAGGTATTGTCCTTCTCCGTCACTCGAAGGTGTCACCATTCCACAAAGCTTTTCAGCCTTAACTTTCCGACAAACCAACAACATAGCCGAGTATGAAGCCTTCTTTGGCCGGGCCGGGAGGCCGCTCATTTCCATGGTGCCACCGAATCGAGGGTGATAGGTGATAGCCAATTGATCCTACGCTGTGTCCTATCCAAGTACCGAACTTCCCATCCAAACCTCAAACCCTACCAGAGCTCACCACCGCTACATCAAGCTATTCTTCAAACTCACCTTTGTTCACGTCCCCCGCTCTCGTAATATCCTCGCCGATGCCTTAGCTTCACTAGCTTCATCTCTAATCGTCCCGCAGCGGCAAGTGCGGACTATACACATCCGTAAGAGGACAATTCCAAAGAATTGAGGACGGACGTTTCGAAGGTTAAGGAAAGATTCGAATAAAAGAATACTTGGAACATAAGGAAGAAATCTCCGATTGAGTTCGAAGAATTAGAAGAAGGCGAGAGACCTTGGTACGACGAGATTGCGAGGTATTGTCAAGACTACCATATCCACCGAATCAACCACCAAGGAAAAGAAGGCAATCGTAAGAGTATCCCGGGTATACAATCCTAGGAGGAGTGCTTTATATAAGAGAAGCCTAAGTAGAATCTTACTCCGGTGTCTTGATGAAGAAGAAGCCGAGTCAGGCCGAAGGAAGCACATTCTCGGAGTCGCGGTAGTCATGTGAATGCCCAAGCCCTTGCTAAGAAAATCATCCAACAAGGGTATTATCGGCCAATCCCCAGAAGAAGACCTGCTTCCATCTTTGTCCCAAGATTGTCATTCATGTCAACTCCATGCCGACAAGATTCATTCACCCCGCATCTTCCCTTCATTCATGCCCCTACGGCCTTTCGCCACGCGGGCTTTTGATATCATTGGCCCCTCGAGTGACCTCAACTCCGAAATGCGCTCAAAATCATTCATTTCGACGCAACGGAGTACTTCACAAAGCGGGCAAGCGGAAGCATTCGTGGAGATTAAAGCGTCAACCGCTCCTTCATCAAGCGCAACATCTTGGCAAGGTTCGGGATCCCCAGCGACATCGTCACCGATAATGGGCCACAATTTCTTTCTCAAGATCTGCGTGATCTTTGCAACAGGTATTACATTTCATTGCATCATTCATCACCATACCATCCTCAAGGCAATGGTCAAGCAGAAGCTACCAACAAAACCTTAATCAAAATCATCAAGAAATCTTGTAAGTCTAGCAAATTTGACGACTGGCCTGATAAGCTTGTAGATGCTCTATGGGCTTATCGTACTTCTGTAAGGACTCCCACTGGACAAACCCCGTATGCTTTGGCATATGGGATGGAAGCAATGGTCCCTTACGAAGTATTACTTCCATCTCTCCGAGTTCGACTCGACGACAAGGATATTCTCGTTGACGAGAGACGAGAATCTCTCCTCGCACAAATTCGAACTCTTAGACGAAAGAAGGCTAGCCGCCGCCGAGCATGCCCGGACTTATCAGAATAGACTCAAAAGGTTTTATCAAAAGAGGGTGGTCGAGAGAAAGTTCGAAATCGGTGAGATGGTAGTCAAACGCATATTCGTTAAGCCAGGGGGTCCCCGCTCCAAGTTACAACCTAACTGGGAATGGCCTTTTGTAATCACTGAAAAGTATCCAGGTAATGCATATGAATTGACTAATGCAGATGGAGAAAAATTAAATCATCCTTGGAATGGAGTTTACCTCAAAAGGTACTTTCCATAAAAATGGAGAAATCACTGGTATATAATCTCAAGTCATTGGTCCTAGGTTGTTCGTGAGAAGTCAAGGGTAGGTACCATCCTACACACACAACACTTCCCGATCCTAGAATCCAGACAACCCGACACTTGCGAAAGGCAAGGCAGAAATCTAGAAATGGAAGGAGTACCCTTACCCTATTCTTTTCTACTCGGTCCAAGATAGGGAGAGAAGATTAGAGAGGGGTAGTATCGAAAACACTCGCCACCCTAGTAGGAGGCCGTCTCAGAGGGTACAAAAGGGTGCCAAAAGATGGGCAATGAACCCCTGTGTTAGAAAAAAAAAAAACGATCAACTCCGTTCGAATGAGTACCCGGAATGATATTCATGGCAAATGGCGCAAAAGACGGGCGTGTCCCCACGGGTCAAAACTCCGTCCAAATACGTGCACATAGAAAAGAGCAAAAAAGAAAGAAAAACCCAAAGAGGCCGAACCCCAATGGGTAATTTGAGTGAGAGTAGAGAAATCCCTCTCAACATCTTCAAACCCTATCAAGGACTTACTATACTCTTATCCTCCTTAAACCCTCGGGTAGGGTAAACCGACCAAATCCAGGTGGAATCCAAGCCGATCAAAGGAAGAAGGTTAGAAGGATTCTAAGTAGGGAACTTTATTTTTGCACGTGGCATCTACCACTTGAGTCTTGACAAACTCCAAAGACCGATGAATTATTTCAAATACCAGCATTTTCTCCACAAAAAAATGCATATTTCAAAAAAAACCCAAAAAAATGCATATTTCAAAAACCCCAAAAAAATTGAATATTTCAAAAACCCGAAAAAATTGAATATTTCAAAAATCCAAAAAAAAAATTTGAATATTCCAAAAATCCAAAAAAATGCATATTTCAAAAACCCAAAAAAAATTGCATATTTCAAAACTCAAAAAAAATACATATTTCAAAAAAATCACAAAAAATTGAATACTTTTGAAAATCCAAAAAAATGATTGTTTTCAAGAAAACCCAAAAAAAAAAAGATTGCTTAGTCATGATCATTGCCTTAGTTGCATCCATGTTTATTTTTCTGTCATGCATATTTCCATTTCTGTATTGCATATCCATTTTTGCTTTAATTGCCTTGTTAAGAAGGCTCTCCCCTTGACCTAAGTCAAAGTTGACCATAATGGGCAAAGGGATGAGTCCTGATGAAGATCTAATCTCCTTCTGTTAGGTGTTACAGGCATTTCAATACAGGAGAGGAGAGGATTCACACCACGACAGGTAAGTTCTCTCAACCCTATTTCATTTGTCATTTTTTTTTTATTCTACCTTGTTAAGAAGGCTCCTCCCTTTGACTCAAAATCAAGGCATACGATATACAGGCAAAGGGATGAGTAATGATAAAAATTTAATCATTTTCATTAAGTATTTTCAGGAGCTGAAGAAGCAAAAGGAGAAGGGCGATCAGTATAATTTTTTCCTCGAAAAAAAAAAAAAAAAATTGGCCTCGTGGCGCACGTGCTCATCTCAAAAGGGCACACGCTGTGTGCCCCACCCCAGGGCGCATGGCCAGGTGCCCCCGATCGGGGGCACATGGACAAAAAATTCAAAAAAATCAGAAAGATCTGAAAATTTCAGAAATTGTCTATAATGTTAAAAGTGACATTTTTGCTAAAGGAACCATCATCAAAAACATTGTTTTGACATCCAAATGATGGTTCAAATAGTAAAACCTTCAATTGATCATTTCTACGAACAACTGCTTTCATATGACAATGCAGTCTGTACTAACCAGAAATGTGCAGGCAACCTTTTTAGTCCTAACAAGTGAATTGACGAGATCAGTGTTCCCCAAGGAACGTCATGCCAACCTTGTGGCGAAAAGAGAGGAAGCGCTACCTATCGTGGTGTTGTATTCCGTAAGAAGGCAAGACAAGGATGGACTGTAGATGTCGATGAACCGGGCGGTCGATGCAGCCTTACCCGAAGATTTCATCCTCGACTTCATCAATCTCACACCATCATCACCATCATTTCATTTTCGCACTTCACCTCACTCTTATCATTTGTCACCTAGTTATGTTAGGTCCATTTTATACATATTATACGCATTAATGTTGAAGACCTTGAGAGTGAAGATGACTGGGGGCGAGGGCCCCTTCAACAAAATCTACGACGGCTTGGTCATTTCTTCACACTCACGGATAAGCCAATATTGAACTTTGGAGGGACGATGGTTCCTAATCGGGTGTCTTGACCTCCAATAGACAATCTATATCTTCAACTATTTTCTACATAATTTTCTATGTGTTCACATCCATCTCGTTTTCTTTCATCATCGTTACCAATTCTATTTCATTATGTTTTCTCTTTCTTTTATTTCATCATGTTTTATTCTTTCTTTTATCCCTTTATGTTTTATTCCTTTCTTTTTATTCCACCATGTTTTATTCTGTCCTTTCTTTTATCCCACCGTGTCTTTTATCCCACCGTGCCATGGCAATTGTCATGCCATTGTTTCTTCTTTACCATCATTCTATGTTAGTCCCATCATTATCTTTCATTCCCACTATGGCTTAAATCTGTCTTGTCGTTTTCCGAATATCGAGTTTTTTGCCAGAGCGTGATTCATGGTTTTCACGATACCCGAGCAATTTTGTTATGCTTAAAACGAACCCTTTTAGAACTTGAGGTTCTTCCACTCAGAATTAAATCGAGTATTTTTTTGTGAAACTTCGGAATGAACTTGAGATTCCAAATATGACATAGATTGGTATTCTTTTCATTTTAAGATCAACTTCTCTTTTACAAAACTTTAGCCCATCACAAGACAAGAACACCACAAAGTTCGGGTTGCCGGATGATGAACCTACGAATTCGAGGACTCCTCACCACGCTCGAGGGTTGGCTACATCCTTTTATCCTTTATCACTTACTTTTTCATCTCTCGTGCGCTAAAGGCATGTCTTTTACGGTCAATTATACGAGGTTTTCGATAGAACATGAAAGCGATCTAGAATACTCGAGAGATTCATTTCTCATTGGATCGGGTAGATAAGCGTGTCTATATCTACACCGATGCCACCTTTTCGCTCATCACCATTCCATTCCGCTACATTCATCTACGTTCACTTGCATTCCATTACAAGCTCACTACGAATCACTCCGCTTCATTACACGCCACTCCCTACAAAGCCGACATCAAGGCGAGGCAAGCCGTAGACACGCCAAATTTGCTTAATTCGCAGCATAAACCTACGTTTTATAGTGGTAACACGTACGATTGATCATACATGATGATGCCGGGTCCTTTTAAGTTGATTTCGGGAGCTTCGCCGAACGAAATCGGATGCTTTCCGAAGTTTTCCGCAAAAAGCCGTAATTTCGAGCGAAAGTCGCACGTAAATCGTGTAAACACGGAAATCGTCGAACGACCAATGCCTAATGATCACGCATTGAAGGTTATGGTCATATTCACACCCCGGACAAGTTTTGTTGCATTCCGTGCCTTTCCGGTTTGCCGTCGAAGTCATTTTGACCAAGATCGGACCTTCGTTCACCGCCCTAACTTCCTGGACAAAATTCTGAAGTTTTCGAGGGTGCGATGGCTGATCTAATGCTATAGGAAGCTTCTTCGGCTCGTTATCTTTCCAACGCAACAAACGGCGTCGAATTCCGAGTTCGGGAGTGTTCGCAATGGCTTCCGAAGAAGGACGCGCGAAACCGGTCCCATGCGCCCGGGTTCCTGGTCACATGCGCCCGGGACCCAGGGCACATGGCCATGCGCCCTACCAGTGAGGCACCTGACCTCGTGCCCTCACTTGAGGGCACATGCGCCCCACCTTTGAGGCACGTGGGAACCAGTTTTTCACCGGGACTCTACCACTGAACGGACGGACTGGATAAGACCATTATCCTCGGGAACAGTGCCATGCGCCCTCACTGGGGGGCACATGCGCCCCTCAGTGGGGCGCATGCGCCTGGCACCAGGGCGCATTTAACCCTATTTTTTAGCTCCGATAACGCCTTCTGTTCTCCTATAAAAGGACTCTGATTCTGGTCGTTCCAAAGGCATGAGCACGACTCCCCAGGCATCTCAAGACGTCCTAGCACCCTCCTGCATCGATTTTGTGATTTTTAGAGAGAGAATTTCGAGTTTTTAGAGAGAGAAAAGTCGGTTCAAAAGAGAGGAAGGCTGTTCTACAGGTGATCTGCCAAGTCTCTCTTGTTCGGCCTCTACAGCTTTGTGTGGACGTCTTCTGCCCGAGCTCTCTTCATCAAAGTTCTTCCTCTCCAAGTCTTCTTCAGTTTGAAATCAACGGCACTTGATTCTGAGGTCGGGGCTGGTCGTGACGAGCGCAGAAGCAAAGTCGCGCCTGGCAGATCCTGCACTGCTACTCGGCTTTTTCGACAACACAGATTTGGCCATATCTTTCTCTATTCAACTCAGAATCTTTCTGTTCTTTTTCCTATCTCTTTGTTTAGTGATTCTCCATCCTCCTATCATTTTTTTATATTTTTTTGCATTACTTTTACTCTGTTAATCCGAAAATAAAAAAAAGGGTTAGAGATAACCCGAATCCGGTCAGTTGCTAGTCAATTGTGTGTTTCATGTTATTCTCTTTACATATACTCCACTTTGTCTAGTTCTAATAGTATCTTTCGCTTGTTTATTTGTCTAGTTGCACAGAATATCAAGCACCCACACGTTGAGGACTCTTCTTCATCGGCCGGCCGAGGAAGGAGAAGCTTTAACTCACATTCTTCACGCTAAGGTACACACGGTCATCTTCCATTTTAATTTCATAAATCGGAACCCACGGTTCCTGGCGACCACGTTTATTTCTTCTCACCTTCCTCCCACATGACCCGAACCGTCTCTTTGGTGATCGAGCGACGCCAAGGGATGAAAGTTCGGGGATCAATGTGAGTGTGGGACCGAGGTGAGAATTGCTTTCCGAGCTTTATTCCTTTCTTTTATCATCCCCTCTTGAGGTGACGATCTGGGTTCACGGACTTCCCCGAAAAGGAGAGGACCCCGTCGAATTTTCAAAGTCGACAGGTTTGACTTAGTTTTATGTTTCAATTTTGGTTTAAATTGATTCTGATTTTTGCTTGAGATGTGTTTTGTTTAGTTTCGTTTTTTTAGTTAAGATTTGATGTTTTTTTTATTTTGGGGTTTGTTTTCAGATTTAAAACCTTTCTAATTTTACTTTTTTAGATCCCAGACTTTCATATTTGTGATTTTGGGATCTTAGAATTTGGAGATCTGGCTCTCAATTTCAGATTTGGATGCTTCCGGCTTTAAGAATTTAGAATTTAATGTTTAAAATTTTGATTTTTTGGTTTGTGAATTCTCGGTTTCAACTTTGAGATTTGGATTTCAAGTTTGAATTTCCCATCCTTAGAAAACTTTTAACTTCAGGTTTCGAATTCAAGGCTTTTAAGATTTGGAAATTACCTGTTCAGATTTGAAGACCCTTTATTGTCTTTCTTTGTTGGTGATTTAAGTTTTGCGATTTCTTATACCCTGTTTGGTTAGTTTCATTTTTGATACTATATCAATATTGATATTAATATTTTCAGATGTTGGAGTATCAATATCAAAAGTAATACAAGTTGACACTTGTATTATGTAATATGTTTTGTTTGCACTATAAATTTTAAAATTAATACAATTAACCAAACACTTCTTAATGACTCTTATCAATATCAATCTTAAAATTGATAGTGATAGAGATACCTAATAGTGTTACCAAACAGGGAGTTAAGTTTCAAATTTGAAATTTGAGAGCTTTATCCTTTAAATTTTGAATTTTTTGTTTTAATGCATCTTTCAGGTCTGGAATTTTGGATTTGCACTTTTCAGATTAAAAAGTTTTAAGGGTTGAGACTTCAGATTTATTTATTATTATTATTTTGACAATAGGGAGTCCCTTGGATTTATGGTTCAGGTTTCAGACTTCCAGATCCAATTTTTCATACCATGACGAAGTCCAGATTTCTATTTCTTTCCGAGTTTCAGATTTCTTTTTTTATCTGAGTTTCAGATGTCTTGAATTTCCTGATTTTCTTGTGGGAAGACTGATCATGGTTCGGCATATCACAAATAAATAAAATATAAATATAAATACTTAATATTAAGACTTAGAATAGAAACAATGCCAATGAAATAACCATGAGCATGCTTTAAAATCCAACATCAAAGAAATCAGATTTAAGCAAGTGTCAAGACTTGGATATGAAAAAATGGAATTGGGAACACAATATTTTAATGAAATTTGATCTGAATCATCTCTTTTTTTAGACCGTGATCCAAATTAACTCTAACAATTAAAACTATGTCAAAATGTTAAGACGTTGAATTAAAAGAGTTAAACTCATATCAAGCATGTTAAGTATGTTAAGAATCCACCGAGGCACATAATCTTAAGATACATGGTTGAAATCTTAAAATACATCTTCATTAAATCATAACGAAACTTGAATAAAACTAAATATATTAAGTTTGTATTCTATTGAGTTTATAGAGTTATGGCTCTCACATATTTATGCTTTGTGAAAGTATATTTCCATTTATATGAGTTGTTGTGACAATTGATCAAAGATATTCGAATCTCTCCAGATAGTAAACATCAGAAATTTGCACCTTCCAATAAAGAGAGATCTAAGGACATTTTTATGAACCATAAACCTCAACATATTTATACTTTTATGCATATAATGTATTTTGACTAATAATTCTATGAAATATCATGTGTTTTCATCAGTAGTATATGGTAGCCAAAGATAATAAAGGCATTTTTCCCAAATGAATGGAAATCAAATGAATTTTCAAGCTATGGATCATGAATATACATTTATATTTTTATATGATTTCGAGGTTTCACACACCAGCCAAAGTTAGGAGCCAGATAAGAAAGTTTCATGATACAAGGCATAATCCAAACCGGACAAAGTAATGACAAAACCAGAAGGCATGTATCAAAACTTCATAAGACCAGACACTCATGATATATCAGGACATTCATCTCCAAACTGTTATAGATAATGCTTAAAAGCAAGATCCAGTTAAAATCATGTTAACCACATTCCACTCCTTCCGGGATGGGATGTCCCACTGCAAAGGACAATTCTGATTTCCTGTCTCTGTTTTTCTGAATAAATTCAAAAAATTTAAGAAAATACATACAGAACAATATTTACTGGAAAATGACTGTGTCATGAGAGTGGCAATACCAATGCGTTATAAACAGGCTTAAGCTGAACCACTATTAAAGTGGTTCCTTGATCTAACTGGGGTGCACGTTCCCTGCCAGCCAAGTCTGGGATGATGCAGAACGGACAGGGATTTAGCAGAACCAGTGGGGCAAATTGGGACACTGACCAGGTCAATTCAAATCTAAGCCATCCCATATTTTTACCAAGAAAGGATAAACCAGCTAGTCTCGTCCAAGATGGAACAGAAAAATGATATGACACAAGATATCGCTAGTTTGTTTTTCTACATTCTTTTATCTAATTTCCACAAAAAATGGATGATGACGGAGGTAACATTATTCCCATCAAACTGTGCATGGGGAAACAAGTTTCTTACAGTTAAGGCTGTAAACAGGTTGGATTCAATAGTGGAATCACCAATATCTATTTCTGATTCCGATAAGGGTTAAGGTTCCAATTCCGATAATTTTAGAATCACTATGCTTCCAATTTTGATGCGATTCCGATTCTATTATCGGAACTGAATCCAATAATTTCTGAAATACATATTAAATATTAGTTCTATTACAAAATAAGTTAATAGTTCACATATAATTACTAAAATTTGATATAATCTCTTTAAAACTTTATTTATATCGTTTCATAAATTCATATATCATATTTTATGATTCAGTTAACTTTATTTTAATTAATTTTACTTATATATGCTTATTTTTTATCAAAACCGGATAACGGAAACGGAATCAACTAATTCTGATTCCGATAAGCTATTGAAATGTCCAATTCCGAAAGCTTACAGAATATACAAAAATTCCAAACCCATTAATTTTCGTTGGAATCAAATCAGAATTTCGAAATATAAGATTCCGTTTACACCTCTGCTTGTAGTTTTACATGAAATAATATTTCTCAATTCTTTCCTTCCAAATTTGCACCTATAGAATCGAAAGAGATGCAATAAATACAAGCACTGGTCCCCTGCTTAAGATGACAAGCATTGCAAAATCCTGAATTTATAGTTCTCTTGTTTTATTCTTGAGAAGCATTTTCCAGTTTATATCATAATGTATAAAATCTAAGCATGTGATAAACTTTGATGTCGAACAAATGCTATAAAGAGAAAAGAAAAGATGTAATAATGACATAGAGAAAAATAAATATGGAGACCAGAAAAAAAGAGAGAAAAAGTGCTTCATGGATCTATGTAATATACAACTGTGATCGGGCTTTCTGTTAGATACCACCACCATTAAGAAATATAAAACTTCAGTAACTGCAATTTAAAGCATACACCATTAAGTGTCTATTGTCTGGGCAAAACATGATTACCTTTTATCAAACATTTCTCTACTAAGCAACAGCATGCAGTCCACTTTATATTCATGTAATGCTGATTAGTTACACCATTAATAAATGGACAAACGCTGCTTATTACACTGTAAATATAACGCTAGTAATAGCTTAAGTAGTTATTGTTATATTAGTCATATAAAATGGGTACATCAGATGAACAAAGTTCTCGGTAGGCACCACTTTTTCTATCATCAGTGTCAGATTGTAGAGAGAAAAAGATACGTCCACTTTGGTGAACATATAATCAGTTTCCCGTGCAACACTCAGAAATGTGTATCCATGATAGGATGATCTTAAAATTCATCTTTTACAAAACAAAGGACTGAAATTTTATTAGATGAAAAAAGAAATCTGCAACTCAGGACAAGAATTGATTTTACATATTTTCACTGGGTATCTTACCTTTTTATAGGGAACCCTCCAAGCACATCATCCTCAAGAGAACGACGAATTAACACTGGTGGCTGGGGATAAAGCCTTAATGACTGCAAACAAAAAGGAACTATGTCAATTGATATTCATGGTAAAAAAATGACACCACATACCATTTTAGGAAATAATAGTGTTTCTAAAAAAAGAAAAACATCATACTTCACAGATCACTCGGCTTGTGTATTTCAGTTTCTTTATATCATCAATAGTTGGAAACCGGTCACCAAGTACTATGTCCACCTAAGTCAAAACAATATTCCGTTAGGGAGTACAAATAGCAGAATATGGATTGCATTCTTCTCAAGTATGCTAACCTCTTGTTGGAGCTTGGACATGACACCAGGTTCCTGTATAGAATTATACGTGCAATTCAGTTTCACTGGCATGTTATATATGTAAAATGATGTGGCTTTAATGTTCATTAGCTTCCAGTAAGAACTGCATCAAGTGCTCATATCTGGTGACGTGGCACAAAGAGGAATTCACCATCTGTGTAAAATAACTAAAAATTACTGGCTGAGAATAAAACACAAAATAAAACACCAAACAATACCAGTCACCACATGGAATGGATTGGCCGACTGCGCCTGAGGGTTAAGCACCCACTGGCTCAACCTGCTCTACTAGCTTCCAGATCATCGGACCATTTGAACCAGCAGGGCTGTTGAGTAACTAGGTTGCTAGAACCAGATTATCAGAGGACCCGGACCAGTGGACCGACTGGGGGCCCAGCTGCAGCTGCTGGGTCTCTGGCTCAGGTGATTAGATGGGGTCTAGGTGTCTGGACCTAGGCATCCTGCTTGTGCCTCTGGCCTGAAGAACCCAGTCGGGCTGTCGGGGTGAACCGGGCTGTGGAGCCAATTGAAGGAGCCTGACTGGATGGCCAAAGAAGCCAGCGAAACTGGGCAGTGAATGTCCCAGCCGGACTCTGGCTCACACACCTTAGTAGTCAGGGGCAACCAGGGCTGGCACCCAGCCCGCCTGACCTGCTGGGACCCGGTCAAGAGGTGGCTGGGTTTCGTGGCTCAAATGCGGCACCCGCAGACCTCAGTAGCACTGTAGCCGTGATATGTTCCCAAAAAAGTTTTCTACTTGCTACACTGTAGCACCTGCAAAGACATGGGAGGTGGAGCAGGGGAATTATGGACGGCTGCACAATGGTGAATCTCCGGGGATGGAGAAGAGATCAGGACATGGTGGAAAGCCGGGCAATCGACGGTGGCCCTGTGGGAGGCGAGGAAGGTGTTGGTAGTTGTAGTCTTGTAGACTTCTCCGTCTAGTCTAGGGAAGCTGGATGTGGCAGGAAAGTGACCAGGGCATCGAAGGGAGGCAGTGACCTTCCGGGAAGAATGGAGGAGTTCCAACAAAGCCAGAGGGGAGTTTGATGGAGGGGAAATGAGATGAGCCTGGGAAGATTAGGTGTTCATCAGAATCAGCTAAACTGGTAAACCAAACCAAAGAGAGCGGAAATGACCAGTCTGGTTCGGTTCAAGAATTTGTCTATTCGGTCTTTTGAATTGAACTGAATTGATAACTTTTTATTGACTTCGTCTAAACCAAGCTGGACTGAAAAACCATTTGACCCGGTCAGCCTGACGTGTACACCTAAGCCTAGTCTGCCTAGAGACCTGCAGTGCATGCAGGTTAGCAGCACCCAGCGTGAGCTGGCTGCCTGGGCTCTAGGCTGGGCAGCCTGCTTGCTGCCGGCAGCTAGCTGGCATTGGCTGCTGTGCAGCACTGTTGTGGAGGCTGGGGGCCACATGGGAAAGAGGGGTTTCGACCATGTGAGACTTTTGTTCCACTTTGGCCCCTCTTTGAGCAAGTTCATACAGTTTTCCTATAAAACTATGTTAATAGATACGTAACATTCACAATATATTTAATATATTACTTGGAAAACACAAGATATCTTGTAGGACGGTAGGAGTGTTAGCCAAAATACATGATATGCTTAAAAATATAAATATATCAAGGTTTAGGGTTTATTAAAAATGCCTTTGGTCCTCTCTCCGCCGGAAGAAGTGAATTTCCAATGTTAGTTACTCTAGACACTCGAATACCCTTACTTAACTGTCATAGCAACTCATAACCATAGAAAGAAACATATATCCGCAAATCACAAACATATGTGGGAGCTATAACCACATAAACTCAATAGAATGTAGCTTAGTATATTAAGTTTGATTTGAATTTGATGTATATTTTATGAGGTGTATTTTAAGAATCCAATACCTTAAAGAAATGTTCCTTAATAGATTCTTAAACATATTCAACATCTTTTATATGGGTTTAACACTTTAATTCAAGGTCTTAACATAAGACATATTTTGAAGCATTAAAGTTATTTTGGATTTGAAGTCTAGAAAAGACATGATTTGGGTCAAGTTTTACCAATGATCATGTATTTTGATTATACGGTCTTCATTCAATTCATCATTTTTATTTAATCTAAGTCCTAGCATTTTGGAATTAGTAAAAATCAGATTTTTATAATATCTGCTTACCCATTTTTTTATCCAAGTCTTGGTATTTCATACTTTAAAGCATTTTGCTTAAATCTGATTTTTATGATGTCAAATTTAAGGCATATTCATGATTATCTCATTATCATTGTTTTTATTATAATTCTTAACATTAAGCACTCAGAATCATCTTTTCTTCATTTAAAGTCTAACATCTTAAACTTGATAAAAAATTAGATTTGTATGGTATTATTTCATTTCACGTTCTAAGTCTTTTCATTAAGTGCATTAGACTTATGTCTTCATTTCGAGTCTTAGCATTAGACTAATGATTTGAATGGATCCGAAATCAACAATCCAATTTAATGGAAAACTCAGGTGGTCCTTTTCTCATTCTTGGCCTAGGATTCAAGACATAAAGTCCCTATCTTGGCTCTAGGGGTTATATCATCAACAAAACTCTCAATCATCTATGGACATACTAGGACTCAACACATTTCGAACATTCAAATCTGGAGATATTATCTTTGTCCTTCTATACTTCAGATCTATATCATTTAAATCTAAAATTTATATTTGAAATCAACACTTTCTCTCCAATGATTCCAGATCCAACATGGCTGACTGAAATTAAGATCTTTAAAATTCTGAAATCTGAATATTTGGATCCATCATTGGTTTTATACACAAGAACATCATTCGATCATCATCCTCTGGATCTCATGTTATTGGATTTATTCATGACCATTATTCTCCAAACCACGTTAGGAAGGATAAATCTGAAAAATGGCATGGCTTATGTTCAGGCTTGGAGAAAAGAATAGTGCTTCTTATGTCACCCCTCTTCTGACAGATTTATCAGTCTGAGCACACATGTATGATCCAATGTCCATCAATCCGTGATTCAAAATTAACATTGATTCGGTATCTAAGACCAACCTTGAATGAGATTATTTTAAATTCATCATCCCTTAGATTTTTTTATCTCCATATCCATGCATGTCATCGGATCTTAGCATTTTTCCAGACCATTGCAATTTTATGATCTAATATAGGCATTTTTAGATCAGAAAACTTAGAGAACTAACATACTTCGTCCCAATTTCAGATTCTTAAAGGCTGGCTCATAAGTCCTTAATTAGAAGACTGAAACCCACTCAAATCTGAATTTAACATGAACATTTCGGATCCAATTGATTAAGAATTTAAATTATGATTATATTAAGTCTGAAAGTTTGCATTTTTATATTTTTAGAGGTTATGTCGTCATTATCGATTTCAGATTTAATAATTTAACTTCATCTTTTCATATTTGCATTCCACATGTTTCATGTGGGTTGCATAATGCTCCCGACCATAAACATATGCACATTGACAACATATTGTCATTCATATAACATGGAGTGCATCAAAGTACATAAACATAGGAAGGGCATGCAAACCATAACTCCTATATAACAGGTAGGATATGACCTCATTAGTTTTGATGGGTATTAGAAGATTGATCCTATGCATTAACCTTATTGGCTAGTGTGTGAACCTCTTTTTTATGTCTGTTCTTTAGAAAGAAAGACATCCCCGGACTTTTTAGGAAAATAAGTGATATCCTAAAAATATTAGGTAGTCCAGTGATAGTTTAAAAATATGAGAATCGAGGTTCGGGTTCTTTGAAAATTTCATTTTTGACCCTTCTCCGCCGGATAGTGCGAGTATCTGGCGTTAGCTTACATCGAGCAACGGCTCAAACGCCTTTGATTAACCGTCGCGGCAACCTATTTTTGGAGACGTGCACATCCACAAAATAAAGTAAAGAACTCAAAAGGGCAGCGGCCTTTTGGGTTCGATCAGATGCAAACCGATTTGTTCGGATTTGTTTTATTTGTTTGTTGGTTGATTTTGGATTGACTTGAAAGTCAGTTTTGTTGATTTTGGGGTTTGAGTTTGCTTGATTTGTTGTTTGGTTTTTGATTTGTTTTGGATTGAATTTGGTTTATTCAAGTTGTTTTGGTTTGAATCTATTTTGGTTTTGATTTCAATTTTGATTTGATTTTGATGTGCTTAATGTTTTAAGTAAGTTTGGATTTTCATTTGGTTGGTTTTATGAATTTTCTGATTTTCTGACTTTTCTGGTTTTGAGTTGATTTTGATCCATTTTGGATGTTTGAAGTTGTTTGATTGGTTTCTTTTGAAAAGGTTGATTTATGTCATTTATTTGAACAAGGTTCGGTGGATTTTAAATTAATTTTCAGATTGCTAAAACCAGATTTTTTGAAGTCGGTTAGAATCTGTTTTGAAGGATTGTTCAAATCTGTTTTTTTCTGGTTGCAGATTTAATTAGAATCTGGTTTTTTGTGGTTGACAGATTTTATTGAAAACCTGATTTTTGATGTTCAGTACGGTTCAGAATCTGATTTTTTTTGGTAGTTGACAGTTTTGATTTAAATCTGAATTTTATCTGTTTTGATTTGATCAAAATCTGATTTTTTGTAGCTGATCTGTTTTGATTTGATAAAAATCTGATTTTGATTTGATGTGTTTCAAAACCGGTTCAATCTTGTTGAAGATCGGTTGTTGGTTGAACAGGAACAAGTTGAATTTCAGATTTCTTTCAGATTTGATTTTCTGTTTTTTAATTTTCTGTTTGAATTTTCCAGATTGACTTTGAAATTGTTTTATTTCTTGTTTGGCGGTTTGCATCGCCTCCGACCCATCGGGCTGCCATTGGGTGCCCGGTTTCATGCATTCCAAATTGACATCGAACTTCATTTCATTGAAAGATGGGGTGAAGTACATCGGTGTACAATATGATTGATCCTTCCCCCAATATAGGTTTCTTTTCACTACTTTGGAAAATTTTTGGCATTACGACAGCATGCCAACTATTTTCCAACTTAGTGAAATTTACCCATCCAAAATAGCCAGCTTTAGCTTAGCCATATCGGGGGAAGGATCGCCGCCTACGGGATTCATGCCCGCGCCTCCGTCCAAGGTGGAGTTCCCCGCTAGGGGTGAATCTCCTTAGTTTAATGTAGCTTTCGCATTTCTGATTTTTATTTATTTATTTTTGAAGGCCAGTTTGGGCCGGTCCATTCCTTCGGCGTTCAAAGCCGGGCTTCAATTTTCATAGGCTCAACGGCCCTGCTTTGGATTGCTTGGGGCAGGAAGGGCCTGCTGGAAATTCTGCTGCTTTGCTGGATTTTCTTGATGGAACCGGCTTGGAAGGCCACCCGGCTATGCCCTTGGCCCGTCGTGCGGTTTCCAAGGGGTGCCCTTGACCTCCTGTTTGTACAGCTTCTGCAGAACCTGTTTTGGAGCACCTCCTCCTTTGTTGTGGCGGCAGAACTATGAGCCAAAGAGGGGCCGGAAATGGCCTGCTTTAAGGGGCCTGTTTGGGGCTGTACAAAGGACAGCTTGGTGGCCTGGCTTTGGGCTGCGCAGAGGGCTATTGGATGGCCTGGTTTTGGGCCTGTTTAGGGGTTGCTCAAAGGGCATGAAAACAAGGGGCTTGAGGATCTGCCCGGAGTAGACTTGGACCGTCGTGCGGTCTCCAAGAATCCCCGGGTCATCCACCCTCACCTAGAGCTCTAATAGGTTCCACAAAGGGGCTGTTTTAGGACCTGTTTTGGGGTCAGTTTGAGTGCCTTTGAGTGGACCGGTTTGGGTCTGCACATAGGGCATTTCAGAGGATTGTTTCTTGAGTTGGAATGGGATCTGCACAAGGGGCAGGACAGGGTCTGATTTGGGACCTGTTTGGGGGTCTTTTTGAGTGGGCCGCAAGGGGGACCTGATTATGGGCTGAGCGTGGGCTGGTTATGGGCCTGTTTTTTTTGGGGTCTGCATGTGGGCTGTTCTGGTGGGCCGCAGATTGCAGGAACCGAAATGGTGCTTGTTTTAGGCATCTTTGGGGGGTGTTCGGCTGAGCCAAGTGGGCCTGCAGGTGGCCGAAAATGGGCTACATGAGAGGCCAGATTTCTGGGCTTAGAAAGAGGGCTGGTGCAGCCTACTTTAAGGGTGCTTCAGATGGGTCGAGATGGGGGATTTTCTGCAGATGAACAAAGGCAGAAGAGGGGTGCTAGAACAGGCTGAAGAGAGTGCCCTTAAAGGGCTACATAGCTATGTACGTATATCTCCTTCTTACCTTGCCTTCTTCGTTTCTCCCTCTTGGCCGCAGGCAGCAGGTGCAGCAGCAGCAGCAGGGGGCAGGGCGCAAGGTAGCAAGGGGCCGGGTGCAGTCCGGCAGCCTGGCGGCATCTTCAGCAGCCCCCCTTCATGCTGGCGTGCCCCCCTCTTCTTATAGGGGCTGGGGGGCAGATGAAAAGGCAGGCTATGTGCTGTACGTAGATGACTTTTGGCCTTCCCCATGGTGGTTACACCATTGATTCCAGATTAATGGCTGGCTGTCCCTTGATCTCCCCCTGGCCTCTTCGGTTCCCCCCCTCCATAAACTGACTAATGAATGGGCTGAGGTGGCAGGTGGTGCGGCTGGGCCTGTTCACACTGGAGCTGAAGTGGGCTGGGCCTGATTTGGGCCTGCAGTGGGCAGCCGTGGCCCAGCCAGGCCCTGCTCCTGCTGAGCTGTACGCCAGCTTCCTTATGGGCTGTATTTTTTCTGATTTACATGGGCTCATAGGCTGGTCAATTGGGCACAAATTGGGGTTCCCAATTGGGCCTGATTTGACTCAATTATGGGCTCTTTCCCCCTGCTTCAGGTTTGGTTCTTGTTGGCCCATTTGTCTTCTCCCCTTTTTTTTGAAAAAAATGTATGCCAACAGCTAGGTACAAGCATACTGGCATGGGAGAACCCATGCTAAGTCTTAAATCTCAAGGTTATGAATATGATATAAAATATCATGCATGATGCATGTTACATGGATGTGCATGGTGAGTGTTATATCAACATACATGTGGGAGGGCACGGAGAAGCCATTGTTTCCACTCAATTTGGCATGATATATCCTTCTCCCGGTATCATCATTGTTTAATTTAATGGTCAGTTTAGCATGATAACATGTATGACCTCCCTTTAAATTAATGAGATTTATCTCCCTTAATGGATAGAGTTTGATACTCTCTACATCCGGGGAAGGATCAATGCATGCCCACATCCCCATCCAGAATCCTACCCGCCACCCATCTAAATCGTACATGCCAGGGACTTGCCCAAGTGTCCGCCCACTGAGGGGACCTAAGCTTACAGGCTAGCCACTTAGTCATCTTCTTTTAATTTCAATATGATTAGGATGTATTTGTCCAAGGCCCTTATAGATCGGTTGTCATCATAGTAACGTAAAACAGAAATTTAAATGCCTAAAAAATCAAATTATTCTGTTGAATCCACATATCCATATGTCATGGGGCCCTGTGTATGCAAGCAAACTGGCGATCCAAAACCAATTGACCCAGTTGAAGGGTTTGCCTGAATCAGGTGGTCGCGGACGACCTCGTGGAGGCTGCTTGAAGACTGGCTGGAGGCATTTTCCACTTGGGAGGCTGCCGCGAGTTCGGCTGGACAACGTGGCATTGCAGACTGTGGTTTCGCACACGAAAGGCACAAGCGCGAGGAGGCATCACGGCAGTTTGTGGAGTGCCCGTCTAGGTGACGTGGCCGTGTGAGGGCCGTGGAATCTCGTCCGCATGTGAGCGAACGTCGATGGTCATCGACATGGGTGAAGCTTCGCAGAAGTTTCTGGAGGGCATCGCGAAAAGGGGCCAGCGGGGTAAACCAGTCACGCACGGGGGACCAAAGGCTGCTTCCGCAGAGGCTGAACCAGTCCCCCAACGCCGTGGTTCCGTCCAGACGGAACAGGGAGAGCACCTCGCGAAGATGATGACAGTCCGGGGATTGCTGGGCCATCTTTCCCTCTGGCTAGAGCTGTTTGCAGCTGCCGAAGAAACCAGATCTGTGGGATTCTTTGCACGATCGACCGACCGTGGCAGAAGTTGAAGACAAGGCCCTGCTCCAACACCAATTGCTAAAAATGCCAGATCGGTGACAAAGGTGCTACCGTGGATTGCTAGATTTGTTTGGCGATCAGAAAATGTCTCCGATCGCCAGATCTGTCACCATCAATGTCCATCGAGGAAGAATGAAGCACAGACCCAAGGTCTTCATCGTGCTCTGAAGGGTGACGCCGTACTATTGGCTTCAGTTGGCAAATGGGATGGTCGCAAGGATGCCAAAAGTTCCGGGGATCGCCGGAACCGTCCTTCATGCTACTTCCTATCTGAAGCCTTCATCCCATGGCTCAGATCTGAAGAGGGAGCTTGAAGTCACCGTGTCGTTGTTGTTGCGGAATCTCGAAGGGGAAAAACTCCATCGGACTGCTGTCGTCGTGGGAACCAAGAAGAAGGGGAGAGTTGGAGGAGCGGTGATGCGGGACGGGACCGGGGGTCCCATAAATTTCAGAGTTCAGGAAAATAACCCAGCAGGTTAAGTGGTTAACAGGCCAAACAGGAATCAAAGTGCCAAACCGAGAGCAGGATGTTGACAGGAATACTAATAACCAGAATCCAACAGTTTAATGTATGCAAAATATATACCAATTTGACATCAACCAACAGATTATGCAATTAAACCGACAATACAGCCTCAGCAGCAACAGAGAATTAATTACAATTGCACATATTCCTCAGAAAATAATAAACATATCAGCAGGAAAGTACAGCCGTAGGCAATCTGTTGGAAGTGACGATGGCTCAAAAAATATCATCACAGCCGTGGGGAATCAGGAAAAACTAGGAATATCATCATATATGTCTATCAGGAGTCATCCCAATTAACAGTAACTGGCAACTAATTAAAGCTACGAAGGCACTGTCTATCTAGTTTTCATCATCATTTTCCATTTATAAAATGTCGGCAGAAGCAGTGGGAACAACCATTATTGTAGCTCCAATTGCTATGGGAAACTAAACTAAAACCAGACCGATATCTCAAACAGGTAGCTGACAGGTCACGAAATCAAGCAAACATATCAGACCGTGATTGCAATGTTGATTGGAGCGAGGACCAGTCTCAATACCACAAGGCCATTAAGCATAATCAGCCACAGAATCGGAATAGCAGATCAGGAGAAACAGCACAGCAACTGAGCATAGGCAGTGATGAGGCGGGACTCGATCCAGCTCATCTAGGAAGCCACACTCAGTAGATTCAACTCAACAGAACAACCAATCTCGGAAGGATGATGTAACCTCAAAATCTAACGAAAAGATTTTATTCTCTTTTGTTATTTTGGAAATTCATTTTCCTCTTGAATTTGAATTAGGTTTGACCGTAGCATTGACTTTGTAAGAAAATAGATGATATTTCATAAAAGTACTAACTAGGGTCAAAATTATGTGTTGAGGTTGTTAGGTTCTTTGAAAATTGATTTTGACCTCTCCCCGTCGGATGGTGCGAATATCCGACGTTAATTACATCGAGATTTCTCGAATACCCTTGATTATCGTCATAGCAACTCATTGAAGTAGAAGACATGCATCCACAAACATAAACATTCACACATATATGGACATAGGGGAAAAACAATCCCATGAAACTTGATGGAATGCAAGCACTCAATTTTAGTTTGAATCTGACTTGGATTGAATTGGTTGAATTAAATTTGTTGGTTTGAATTCTGATTTGAGTTGAATTTAGTTTGAGTTGAATTTAATTAGTTGAATTGCTTTTAGTTTGGGTTGGAGTTTGATTGCGTTAATTTGAATTTGGTTTGAATTTAATTTGAATCTGTTGATTGATTTTAAACTCGATTTGAGTTTGATTTAATTTGTCTATTGTTTGATTTTTAGTTTGATTGGAGTTGAATTTGAATTATATTGAGTCTGGCTTTGATTTGATTTGTATTTGAGTTAATTTGATTGAGTTTGGAGTGAATTTGACATTTTGGGAGTTTTATGCAACTAATTTGGGTTTGAGTTTGCATTTGATTAATTGATTTAAGTTTGGTTGGAATGAGTTGAATTTGTTTGTTGACTTAAATTTGGTTAGAGTTAGAAAAACAATTTATTTATTGCTTGATGATATTTGGGCTCAACTTCTGAGTTCGGTTTGTTTTAAATCACGTTGGTTTGTTTTGGAAATTTGGGTTTAGTCTGAATTTTATTTGAATTTGAGTTTGTTTAGTGGAATCTATTTGATGACTTGTTCTGTTGATTATTGGGTTTGTTTTATTTTAAGGTTGGATCTGACAAGATTGGTTTTGACTTGGATTTTAGCTTGTGTTTGATTTTTAAATCTAATCTGATCTTATTTATTGAGATTGGATTATTTGGCTTTGGTTTGGTTAAGATTGATTCACATTCTGTTTTGAGACTTATTTAATTTGTGATTTGTTTTATGACTCGGTTCAAATTCTGTTTTTATTTTACTTGAGTTTGTGTTTTGCTTGAGTATGTTTTTATTAACTTAGAATTTGGGTTACAGATTTTAGGTGATTATTTAAATCTTATAGGTGATTATTGTGGGTTGGATTAGATTCCTTGAAATGTGTTGATTTTTTATGGGTTCACAAATTTAGTTCAGGTGATTTATTTATGTGGTCTTCCGGTTGAATTCTGTTTGATTAGCTTAAGTTTGAGAGAAATTTGATTTGATTGAATGTTTTCTAACTTCGGATTTTACAGTTTCAGATTCGCTTGAGTTTGGATTACTTAGAGAAATTTGATTTGATTGAATTAGAGTTGGGCTTGATTTAGATTCAATTTTGATTGGTTTAGATTTCAATTAAATCTGCAGATTTCAGATTTAATGGGGATTCAGATTTCAAACCTCCAGGCTTTAATTCCGAAGTTACATTTCAGATTGGTGGTTCATTTGATTTATTTAAGTTTGGATTTTCTTTCTGTACAGATTTTATGTGGGATGATTTGGAACAACTTTGAATTTGAATTTTCTTACGGGTTTGAATGGTTTGGGACCACCTATCTACGGATCAGCCTCTGACTTGTACTAGTTTCAATCTTTGAAATTCAAATTTCAGAATTTTGGTTCGGATCTCCTGCAGATTGCAGACTTCAGATTCTCAGATTTTGTTTATGAATTTAATTGAATTTGTGATTTGTTTGGAATTGTTTGATTTGGACATTGTGTGAAGATTTAGATTTCAGATTCTGAGCTTTACAGATTCTGATTTCGGATTTTACAATTTTCTGGATTTGCAGATTTTCTCATCTTTGGATAGACATTCAGATTTAAATCCTTGGAGTTCAGATTTTGGTTGCAGGTTTTTTTTTTTGAATTTGGGTTTATTTGGTTAGAATTGGTTTGAGTTAAAAGTTGTTTATGGATTGATTTAATTTCAGTCGGCTTTAAATTTGTTTAATAAAAAAAAGAAGATTTGGATTAATTTAAATTTGTTCAAGTCAGATTTGACTTGAAGTTTGTTTGGTTTAATTTTGTTTGATTATCTTGAGTTTAATTTAAGAGTTGGATTTGAATTGAATTTGATTGGTGTTTAAATTTTAATTTGGTTTAAATTTGCTTGACTTGTCTTTGAATTTGGTTTGTTTATTAAAATTTGTTTAGAAATTTGATTTTTGGTTTATTTTTGAGAAGTTGAGTTTTATTTATGGGTTGTTATTTTAATCATTTGGTTAAAATTGATTTATGTGATTTAACTTGATTTGGTTTAAATTGAATTTATGTAATTTGGAATTCTTTTTGAATTTATTTAGTTGAAATTGGATTTTGAGACATGAATACCTGCATGTATGGAGATATTTCACAAAACTTAACTCAGGAGCTAATTTTTTCGTATTTTGCATGGGCATAAAAGAATAAAATTAACTTACATGACAACTTTTTTTTTAAGATTAAATTTCTCATGGCTCTTTGTGAGCATTAAGAAATTTATCTCAAATGAATTTTGGGTATCGAAAATCGACCCCTGAAAAAAATTAAATCTCATATGGCCTTTTATAGGCATTAAGAGACTTAAAATTGAATGGATTTTGGGAAATTGGAAATTACCCCATTGAAGATTAAATCTCATACGGCCTTTTATAGGCATTAAGAGACTTAAAATTGAATGGATTTTGGGAAATTGAAATTAACCCCGCATTGAAAATTAAATCTCGTACGGCCTTTTATAGGCATTAAGAGACTTAAAATTGAATGGATTTTGGGGAAAATTGGAAATTAACCCCACATTTATTATTAACCAAATTGAGGGAGAGTAGCCCCGGTCCGGAAAGGACTTGTGGAGGATCTCCCGAGGACCCCGCCTCGTCGGTCTATGGTTTAGCGCGTGGCTATCCCAAGACTCCAGGTGAAGATCCTTTTAATTTGAATTTTTATTTTATTATTTTTTGTTGAAGGGCCCTTTTGTGTGCGCGAGGGCCCCGATGACGGACCCGGTCCTCCTCTTTTTCTTCTTTTTTTTTTGACAGCCTCTTTTGGGTGGGCTCCACCCTCAGTTGACCGGCGGGTCAACAGGTCTCCCGCGGCTCCTCTTCGCGAGCGGCTTCTGGCCGCGGCTCTTTTCCTCTTTTTTTTTTCACTCCCCTTTTCTTGGCGGGCCCCACGACATGTGCCACCATGGACTATAGTTGGCGCAAAAATACTCCCGGCGCCCCTCTTGCTCCCCCCGACCGAGCGACGGCAGCGGGGGCTTCGACGGGCCTTACGGCGGCGGCTTTGGATACCCACGGGGCTCCTCCCGACGGCGGCTTTGGATACTCCGGGCTCTTCCGACGGCGGAGGAGGGAGCTAAAGGCCTCGACGGTGGTGCCGGTAGGTGAAGAGAGCTTCCGGAGAGGGGCTCTTACGGCAAGGGCTGTTTCCGCAGTGACTTCTGGCGGCGGGCCGTGGCGGCGAAGGCTTCCGGCGACACTTGGAGGCTTCCGGACAGGCGAGTAGCCCTCCTTCTCTTCTCCTCCTCTCGGTCTCACGATCGCTCTCTCTTGGGGGGTCTTTTACGCACCGCTCTCTCTGTTCTTCGATCCCTCTCCTCAGGCTGATCCCCCCCCCTTTGCGCAGCCGGCTCCGATGGCTTTTATAAGCCCCCGGCCCTCCTTTTTCTGTAAGGAAGCTTACCGAACAATGCCTCCGGCCTCGCGCTGGACTCGGAAAAGGTCCGAGATTTGCGGGACTCGGCTTCCCTTCTTTTCTTCGACCCTCTACGCCCGCGTTGGGAGATTTCCGTAAACGGGATCTGCTCGTGATGCACTCGATCGGGTGCTATATCCGTGGGATTGATTCCCCGATTCTCCCCTGATTTCCCTCCTTTTTAAGCAGGTCTGATTTCCTGTCTTGTTTAAACAGAAAAATCTCTCTTTTTTTATTTTGTGTCGAGCCCATCCTTGAGTAGGCTTGTGGGCTGCGTACTTGGCCCATTCAGAAGGATGTCCACCCATTTTGATCGAGCCCGTGGGCCTTACGAAGGGGGCTGAGAATGGACCTTTCAGTAGACCAATTTGGGTTAATTGAAATCCCATTCTAAGCTTCATCGATGGGCATTACAAGTTGACTGAATTGGGCCGATCAGGGTTCTGTTATGGGCCTTGGAGATGGACTGAATTGGGCCTGTTTGGGCCGAGCATGCCATTCCTTTTTTTCTCTCTTTTTTTTTTCTCTCTTCTTTTTTTTTTTGAAAATTTTCGGTTACAACAAATGCCCCCCACGGGTGATTCTCCAGAGACGGGGAGTTGCCGGGGAATCGCCCGTGCAAAAAATTTAGTTGCAACTTCTTTTCTTCAATCACTGCTTGTACTGATTGAAATTGTGGAATTGCCTGTGTATGGTTTTCTTTCTGTCATTTGCTTGTTGCTCTATGACTGAAAATTTTGAATTGTTCAACTGTATTCCCTTCCTGTCATTTGTTTGCTGCTTGATTGTAAATTCTTTAAATTGCTTGTGTGAATACAGTTGAACTATTTCCTTTGTGCCATCTGCTTGTTGCTTGACTGGAAATTCTTGAATTGCTTGTTGCAAACATTGCTGAACTACTTTCTTTGTTCCATCTTGTATTTGTCATCATCTAACTGCATTGTCTTGATGTCAACAGGCAAATGCATTATGATCAAGAAAGTAGCCCCTTGTGCTCGCGCTCCTCGGTGTGGTGCCGATGCTAGGAGTGTCCTGAGCAAAAGGTTTCATGAACAGAAGAGGATAACTTTGGGACTTCATGTACGTCTGCATGAGGCAAACCTGGGTCCCGAGGGTTGTTCGGGCACACTGTACTCTTTGTGTAAAAAAAAAAAAAAATGATTGTGCAATATAATGTCATTCATTTTCTGCCAAGGCTGCACATGTGTATATTGTACCCTTTTGTATGGAATTGTATAATAAGAAGTTCTTCCCCACTTTCCCATCTTGCACGTTTTTTTGTTGTGGTGTTCTTGCTTCTGTCCTCAACTTTGATCGTCAATCTTGTGAGGTTCGTTGTTCTTCGCACCGCCTTTGTTTTGCCTTGGTACCGGGACATATTGCTCTTTTGCATTGTTCTTTTGTTGATTGGGCATCTCTGGGGCTGAGAAGGGCTTGGGCCCTCTTGTTGGCTTTTAGATGTGACGACCCATGAGAGAAATTTTTCTTTTGCCTGCTCTTTCAGCGCACTTTACACACCAGGCTTGCATGCCATTCCGGTGCTTCTGAGGGAGCTCAACTGCGAATCATCCTTTGATACATTTATACAAGACTCCTAGTCAGGTGACGCTCGGGGTCCGGTCAGAACTTCTCTTTCTTTTTTTTGTTTTGTTTGCTTTTGTTGTTTGTTTTGTTTGTTGTTTTTTTTGTTTTTTTCTTGATCCGGCGCCCTTTTCGGGTTTCACCCCGGACCAGCCCCCTTTACTTTTTTGCCTACATGCCTCAGAGAGGTTTTCGTATAGTGGGGTTGCTGATTTTGCACAGAGTGCCTTTCGGGTTTTCACTCTAGCCGGGCTTTCTTTCGACATTTTACCCTTAGCCAATCAATGAGATCGGATTGACTAAGTCCGTCGGGCATCTCTATTTTTAGCCCATTTTTTGTAGGGGAATTAAGGCTTCCTCGAAGCCGGCATGAAGTTATTTTGGGGCGGTGAGGAATTAAGGCTTCCCCTGGGCCATAGAATTTTGGGCGGTGAGGAATTAAGGCTTCCCCTGGGCCATAGGGTTTGGTGGCTTGATGCCGGTGGGACCCGTAGATTCGTGAGTATGAAGAAGTCACACTCGGTCTGTAAGTCATACTCGGCCTATTGGGTATTAGTTTGATGGCTTAATGCCAAGATAAACCCGTAGGACATATGAGCACGAGGAAGTCATACTTGGTCTATTGGGTATAAGTTTTGTGGTTTGATGCCAAGATGGTCCCCGAAAGGACATGTGAGCGTGAAGAAGTCGCACTCGGCCTCTTGGGTATGAATTTGTGGCTTGATGCACAAAAGGGATGGTGGCTTGATGCCCGAAGGAATATGTTGGCTTGATGCCAGAGAACATGGTTTGTGATGGCTTAATGCCGAATGTGTTGTGGTGGCTTGATGCCGAAAAGTGAGATGATGGCTTGGTGCCCGGTTTGGTTACGATGGCTTATTGCCGAGGAAAATAGGGTGTTGTGGCTTGATGCCAAAAGGAGTTGACAACTTGATGTTGTGACGGGGTATTGTGGCTTGATGCGAAATGATTTGGTGGCTTGATACGAAGATACGACTTAATGTCAAAACAGTATCATGGCTTAATGCCAAAAGGTCACGATGGCTTGATGCCGAATGATGGCTTGGTGCGAGAGAGGTATGATGGCTTGATGCGAAAAGAATATTGTGGCTTAATGCCAAATGAATGTTGTTGGCTTGATGCGAATAGGTATGAGTGTGAGGATGGCTTGATGCCATGAATGTGGAGGCTTGATGCGAAAAGGGTATAAATATGGGATGGCTTGATGCCGTTTTAGAGTTGTGGGACGTGCGAGTATGAAATGATCATGCTCGGCCCGTGAAGTATGAATTTGGGGGTAAAACCCAAACTTGAAGGTTGAGCTCGGAAATATTCTTTGGTGGGACTTGAGACGTGGGAATGGTTCCATGCCCGGCCTTTGTGGCATAGACTACGAAGCGATGTTAGGCGAAAGACCATGATGGTATGGGATTTATAGAAACCATATAGACCGAGAGGGTCGTACTAGTATAGAATTTGTGATCACATAGACCTTGTTGGTCGCTGATGACGTAAGAACTTAGGGAGCCATATGTAGTTTGGAAGGGCCGTGATAGTATGGAAAGCTTGAAAACCGTATAGACGTGAAGGGTCGTAATGGTATGAATTCTTGAAAACCATATGACACGGAAGGCCATGATAGTACGGATCTATTGGAAGCCGTAGACGAGAGTCATAATGGTATGTGATTTTTTTTTTGAAACCGTACGGACCTGTGAGGGTCATAATGGTATGAAAGGTCGAAGGCTATGTAGACGAAGGGTCGTGATGGCAGGGATTTATTAGCTATGTGGGCGAGAGGGTCGTAATGGTATGAAATTGTGATCGTATGACAAAGAGAGTCATGATGACATGAATGGGTGGAGCCATGTAGACTTAGAGGTCATGATGGCATGAAATTTGACATGTTTATAGGAGAGGTGAGTCCCCTCTTTTTGAACTTCGAATTTCCAGAGTTTCCCACTCCTTCTTTTTTTTTTTTCAAACTAACTTGACTGCCTTTTGAAAGGTTTTCACCCAAGCTAGTCCCCTTTTCCTTTTGTCTGTACGCCCATTTGCAGGGTTTTCGTGACGGGGTGATCCGTTTTGCTGGGGTGCCCCTACGACGGGTCATCACCTCGGCCCGGATTTTTCTTTTTCTTTTTCTTTTTTTTTTCTCTTTTTTCTTCTTTTTTGAAATTCCTTTGGGTTCCACTGAGAGGAGCTTGTGTTGAGGTACAATTCTACGGGGAATATTGGGGGCACTTCAGGGATGGCTTGTATGTGGGCATAGGCATGTCACAGCCATTAGCATGAGTTGGGACTTAGGCATGTCAGGGGCCATGAAGGTTTTTTTTGTACATGGGCATGTCGGAGGCCATGAAGACTGTTTCTTTTGTGGTATGTGAGGGCACACGAGCAGTTGTTTTTGGGTATATTTGGGGGCATGTTGATGGCAGCACAGGATTGAATTGAAGAGTTGTGGAGGGCTGTCCTATGGACTCTTCATTCCCAAACAAAGGATAGAAGAAGATCCGATACCCTTGGCCATCTCTTGGGAAGTTGGTTTGAGGATTCTTTGTGATGCGGATGTTTAGAATTTCCAAGATCATTTGAAAGTGGGCCAATCTTGCCAATCTTGAACGAGATGAAACCCATTCTTTTTTGCTCTGTCTTTGTTTGAGGCAAACTTAGCCTGTTGTCGCAACGGGGCTTAAGGATTTGTCCTTGGCCTCGCGCGACCTTCTCGGACCATTTGTCGAATCCGCCTTGACATTAATGAGCATTTTTGAATTTGGATATTGCTTCTTTGCACAAGCGAGAACCCAATCGAACAACGAATGACTCCAATTTGTGACGGGTGTCAGCTTCTTCCTGTCCGAGCTTTATGCTTTGCATTGGATTGATGGTTGACCCTGGCGTGTTGACATGCAGGGATAGATTTCTTTGTTTGCCGATAAGCGTAATTAGGTCGAGTCGTTGACTAGCAAGATTGATTTGAAAAAGTCAAGTTAGAGTTGGTCTCCCCAGATTGCGGCATCGGGGCCGTTGATTGGCTTGGTCCGCTAGGATGGAGGGTTGCTCCCTCCGGATAATGGGATTGACTTCGTACGGTCTTACGTTGAGACAATGATTTCTTCTTTGTCTCCCTTTGTAGTTAGTGCGGATTAGCGATCTTACGGGGCTTTCTAACGGTAGAGGTTGGTCCTTTTGCCCCCTGTTGCCTTCTTGGGTGGAGAGTTCGCCCGCACTCTTGCTTGATATGAGATGGCTTAGGGGCATGCCCCCGGCCGGATGAATAGTTCCCATAATCGAGAAACTACCTGATTTTTGATGCATAATGGGTCGAGAATTGCTTTCTCTCCCAAGCAGAACCTTATCAGGTGATGCCATATAGACATCATTCCATGAGGGCATAAGATTTGTTCTGAGCCCAGGTGCTATCGTGACAGTTGCATCCATTCACCAGATAGAGGATTGATTCCTCACCTGCATGTCGGAATTAGAAGATCGGACCATTGGTTGGTCATCTTGGTTGAGAGAAAGGGCAAAATGCTGATCTCTCTGTAGTATAATAGGCCGTTGATCAGCTGGCTCCTTCCAACTGAAGAATGTAGGGTTGATCCCTTGCTTCACTGAAAGCCATGTTTTCGACCATTGATTGGCCAGACTTTATTAAAATATGGAGGTTTGCTTCCTTACTTGGTGACCAGTCGACCGATTACTTTGGCTGAATGCATTCCTTTCGTACGCAAAGGATTTCTTCCTTTGCTCCTTACCAGTATGATGGGCATCCGGTTGATCCTCAGCCCAAGTTGTACTGGGGTGGCTTGGAGGCTTGCCCCCAGCTAGACGGGTGACGTTGTGAGTTGACCAGCGAACTGACCAACACTTGATGTATACCGAGTGATGGATTGATTCCGAACCCGAACATGGAAAAGGCACCACATCTGGGCCATCTTTGATGTGGTCATTGGATTTGTTCCAGGACCATGGAGTACTTTGAAGTTGCACCGATAATCGGGCAGCATTCCTGCAATCTGGCAAGCATAGGATTGATTCCTAGCTCGTCGAGTTGTCTTGGTGGACAGAACCGTTGATCAGTTGTCCTGCTTGAACTGTCGAGTCGAGGGTTAATCTCTCACCCAAAAGATAATGTTCAGGGATGAAACTGTTGATTGATTACCCTGGTCGAGGTCACGGGTCAAGGGCTGGTCCCTTACCCGAGAAATAGCATGTCTAGCCGTTGATCGGCCAGATTTGTTGATTTTCAGACGAGAGGACTGATCTCTCTCTCCATTAGCAGTTGGGACCATTATTGGTCAGAAATGAATTGACGGGTGAAAGATTTCTTCTTTCCCCATGCATCTGCAACCATGTTGGCAAAAGGCTGGGCAACATCCTTATTCTTTTCATCCAATCGGGCCGGAGTGGCGAAACGATTGGCTAAATGTTGTATGGTGAGCTTCAACTTCATTTGCCTCAGCATAATAGAAAGGTGCCACATCCGGGCAAGCTTTGATTTGGTCATCGGATTTGTTCCAAGACCAAAGGATATTTTGGAGCTGTACCGATATCCGGGCAGCATTTTTTTTCAATTGGTGAGCCTAGGATTGATTCCTAGCCCATCAAGCAGTATTGGGGGATAGGACCGTTGATCAGTCATCCCTATTGGCAGTCGAGGTTGGCCCCTCGGCGAAGATAGCATATGGGGATGAAACCGTTGATCGGTTACCCCTGTTTGAATTATGGGCCGAGGGTTGCTCCCTCGCCCGAGCCATAGCTTGGTGGGCTGTTACTCGGCCGAAATTGTTGATTTTTCAAGAAAAGAGGCATGCTCCCTCTCTCCAGTAACAATTGAGGCCACTGACTGGCCATGCATAACTTGACGGGCGAAAGATTTCTTCTTTCCCCGAATGGGCCTTACAGCAGTGTTGGTGGAAGACTGGGAAGAAACCTTGTCCCTTTTGTCCAACCGAGCCAGAGTGGCATAACGGTTAGCGATAAGAAATCTCGGAATCTGTACTGGCTCTCCCTTTGAGGTAGAGGATTGCTTCCTCTCTGATCGTTTGATAACATACCGGGCATGTGGTTTATCCTTGGCCGTGTTGTTGTTATGGTGCGGTTAGACGGTACTTTGACCAAATATAAAATTCTGAATTGTTTTTCTTGAGTTTGGTGAGCCTTCCATCAAGTCGGGCGCGGCGTGGGCACACGATTTACACTTTGCCCAAAAAATTTTTACGGACTCAGGCGAGAATTAGTTGACCACGACATATGAGCGGACAAAGGATTGATTCGCTTGTCTACGGGCAAGCATAAATTAACCAAGCCGTTGGTGGGCACGACTTGTTGGGTGTCGGCGAAGATTGACCCTTCGCGACAAAACCATTATGGACCATTGATCAGCCTGCCCTCCTTGGACTGAGGAGCAGAGGGCTGCCCCCTCATCTTGGTGGTGGTTCGTGTTGACTTGTTGTCGAATTAACATAGCATATACAGATGAGCATCTTGCCCCCCTGTTGGATAGATGACATGAAGATACTAACCAGCAGATCGGGGAACGACTCTTTGTATAGCGGGTGGTGGATTGATTCCATACCCCAGTAGAGTGTGATGATGCCCTGCGTATGCAAGCTTTTAATGTGAGCATCGGATTTATTCCTAGCCGAGGATGTCTTTGGGTTGTGCCACTAAGCGAACGACTGGGCCGTGAGACAAGTGTGAGATTAGTTCCCGACTTGAAGAGGAGCGTAGAAGCACGAAGCTGGCAGTCGATCGAGCTTGGTTGAGATTGCGGGTTGAGGGCTGGTCCCTCGCCACAACATGGCGGGCTGTGCTTGGCCCCGAGTTGTCAATTTTCGGATTAGAGGGCTGATCCCTCGCATAACTTTGATGTTGTTCGTCGAGTTAGCGGCCATAATGCATAGCATCTCGGGACTGAGCCCGTGGGGATTGATAGCCCTCGGCATTTCGAAGCGAGAAGATTGACTCCCCAGCAGGTTGCTTGACCATAAAGACTTCATGTCGTGGCGTGAGGATTGATTCCTCATGGAAATGGCATTCATGTGGCATATGCCGTCGTCAGACTCCCCATTGTATGTTGTGGACAAAGGCTGGCAATGGCGGCATTGTGAATTGAGGGTTACTCCGTTCTTAAAGCAGCTTTGGCATGGGTCACTAACCAAGCATTATGGTAATCCCCTGAGTTTGAGGGTTAATCCCTCCTTAGAACAACTTTGGCATATGCTGTTGGTACCATGCTTTGATGATTTTGTTTCCTTGGGTGTAGGATTTGTTCCTTACCCAATCAGCATTTCTTGGGACCAAACCAATATTTGATTGGCCAAGGCGTTTGTTTGTTTGTCTTTTTGAAACATAGGATTGATTCCTTGCCTTGAATATGCTGAGCCTTTGGTAGGTCAGCCATGGTAGGTTCATGCATTGAAAATCGATTCCTTCTTGATGTGTCATTTGGCATGGTCATTGCTTGACCAGTTATGATTTTTGGGTGAAGGATTTGTCCCTTGCCCCCATTTGATTGACGGAGTTCATCCGAATTTAGGGATTTATTCCCTGCCGAATGACGACATCACCAGCTTGAGTGTGAGAGATTTCTTTGCCAATTGGCCAGCAATGATGATCTCGCGAATTGGGAATATGTCTTTGGCATGGCCATTGCTTGACCATATATGACTTTTGGGTGAAGGATTTGTTCCTTGCCCCCATTTGGTTGATAAAGTTCACTTGGACCAAGGGATTTGTTCCCTGCAGAATGACATTGTTGCCAGCTTGAGTCCAGAAGCTTTCTTTGCCGGTTGGCCAGCAGCCTTCTTTTTTTTCTTCTTCTTCTTTTTTTTTGTTGTCATCCTTCTCTTGTTGTGGTTGCCCCGGTGCCACGCACTTGTTGGAGATGGAGGAGTTAGACTTTGCTTTGGCGTTGTCCTCCTCTTGTCTTGGTCGGGTATGAAAAACCCGACTTTGTACTTAGCTGCATGGGTCTTGAGACGGCACGTTTGGTGCTTCTTTGACTTCTTTGAGGGATGGTGGTGACTTGCTGTATAACCACATGCCCCCGGAGTTGTTTGTTGTGGAGCTTCCATGGTAAGCCCTTTGGAACTAGGATCAAGTTGTTTGACCCTTGAACTATTCTCGGTGCTGGATGAACTTCGAGAGCGGCTTATTGAGATGCTTGCAACTTCAGAATGAAGTCTTCGTGGCGGGATCATTGGACCCCACCGGGTCTCATCCTTTGACATTTTTCGCCTCCTCCTCGCACAAAAAAAAAGGAAAGAAACATGTGTTAGATGTATGACATTTGGGATGTATGTCTTCTTGAATTGCTATGACGGAGAGATGAAGGGAAGGAGAAGTCCCACCGGGCGTGCCATTTGATGTAACCTCAAAATTAATCGAAAAGATTTTATTCTCTTTTGTTATTTTGGAAATTCATTTTCCTCTTGAATTTGAATTAGGTTTGACCGTAGCATTGACTTTGTAAGAAAATAGATGATATTTCATAAAAGTACTAACTAGGGTCAAAATTATGTGTTGAGGTTGTTAGGTTCTTTGAAAATTGATTTTGACCTCTCCCCGTCGGATGGTGCGAATATCAGACGTTAATTACATCGAGATTTCTCGAATACCCTTGATTATCGTCATAGCAACTCATTGAAGTAGAAGACATGCATCCAAACATAAACATTCACACGTATATGGACATAGGGGAAAAACAATCCCATGAAACTTGATGGAATGCAAGCACTCAATTTTAGTTTGAATCGACTTGGATTGAATTGGTTGAATTAAATTTGTTGGTTTGAATTCGATTTGAGTTGAATTTAGTTTGAGTTGAATTTAATTAGTTGAATTGCTTTTAGTTTGGGTTGGAGTTTGATTGCGTTAATTTGAATTTGGTTTGAATTTAATTTGAATCTGTTGATTGATTTTAAACTCGATTTGAGTTTGATTTAATTTGTACATTGTTTGATTTTTAGTTTGATTGGAGTTGAATTTGAATTATATTGAGTACGGCTTTGATTTGATTTGTATTTGAGTTAATTTGATTGAGTTTGGAGTGAATTTGACATTTTGGGAGTTTTATGCAACTAATTTGGGTTTGAGTTTGCATTTGATTAATTGATTTAAGTTTGGTTGGAATGAGTTGGATTTGTTTGTTGACTTAAATTTGGTTTGAGCTAGAAAAAACAATTTATTTATTGCTTGATGATATTTGGGCTCAACTTTGATTTCGATTTGTTTTAAATCACGTTTGTTTGTTTGGGAAATTTGGGTTTGATCTGAATTTTGTTTGAATTTGAGTTTGTTTAATTGAATCTATTTGATGATTTGTTCTGTTGATTATTGGGTTTGTTTTATTTTAAGGTTGGATCTGACAAGATTGGTTTTGACTTAGTTTTAGCTTGTGTTTGATTTTTAAATCTAATCTGATCTTATTTATTGAGATTGGATTATTTGGCTTTGGTTTGGTTAAGATTGATTCACATTCTGTTTTGAGACTTATTTAATTTGTGATTTGTTTTATGACTCGGTTCAAATTCTGTTTTTATTTTACTTGAGTTTGTGTTTTGCTTGAGTATGTTTTTATTAACGTAGAATTTGGGTTACAGATTTTAGGTGATTATTTAAATCTTATAGGTGATTATTGTGGGTTGGATTAGATTCCTTGAAATGTGTTGATTTTTTATGGGTTCACAAATTTAGTTCAGGTGATTTATTTATGTGGTCTTCCGGTTGAATTCTGTTTGATTAGCTTAAGTTTGAGAGAAATTTGATTTGATTGAATGTTTTCTAACTTCGCATTTTGCAGTTTCAGATTCGCTTGAGTTTGGATTACTTAGAGAAATTTGATTTGATTGAATTAGAGTTGGGCTTGATTTAGATTCAATTTTGATTGGTTTAGATTTCAATTAAATCTGCAGATTTCAGATTTAATGGGGATTCAGATTTCAAAACCTCCAGGCTTTAATTCCGAGTTACATTTCAGATTGGTGGTTCATTTGATTTATTTAAGTTTGGATTTTCTTTCTGTACAGATTTTATGTGGGATGATTTGGAACAACTTTGAATTTGAATTTTCTTACGGGTTTGAATGGTTTGGGACCACCTATCTACGGATCAGCCTCTGACTTGTACTAGTTTCAATCTTTGAAATTCAAATTTCAGAATTTTGGTTCGGATCTCCTGCAGATTGCAGACTTCAGATTCTCAGATTTTGTTTATGAATTTAATTGAATTTGTGATTTGTTTGGAATTGTTTGATTTGGACATTGTGTGAAGATTTAGATTTCAGATTCTGAGCTTTACAGATTCTGATTTCGGATTTTACAATTTTCTGGATTTGCAGATTTTCTCATCTTTGGATAGACATTCAGATTTAAATCCTTGGAGTTCAGATTTTGGTTGCAGGTTTTTTTTTTTGAATTTGGGTTTATTTGGTTAGAATTGGTTTGAGTTAAAAGTTGTTTATGGATTGATTTAATTTCAGTCGGCTTTAAATTTGTTTAATAAAAAAAAGAAGATTTGGATTAATTTAAATTTGTTCAAGTCAGATTTGACTTGAAGTTTGTTTGGTTTAATTTTGTTTGATTATCTTGAGTTTAATTTAAGAGTTGGATTTGAATTGAATTTGATTGGTGTTTAAATTTTAATTTGGTTTAAATTTGCTTGACTTGTCTTTGAATTTGGTTTGTTTATTAAAATTTGTTTAGAAATTTGATTTTTGGTTTATTTTTGAGAAGTTGAGTTTTATTTATGGGTTGTTATTTTAATCATTTGGTTAAAATTGATTTATGTGATTTAACTTGATTTGGTTTAAATTGAATTTATTTAATTTGGAATTCTTTTGAATTTATTTAGTTGAAATTGGATTTTGAGACATGAATACCCTGCATGTATGGAGATATTTCACAAAACTTAACTCCGAGCTAATTTTTTCATGGCCCTGCATGGGCATAAAAGAATAAAATTAACTTACATGACAACTTTTTTTTTTAAGATTAAATTTCTCATGGCTCTTTGTGAGCATTAAGAAATTTATCTCAAATGAATTTTGGGTATCGAAAATCGACCCCACAAAAAAAATTAAATCTCATATGGCCTTTTATAGGCATTAAGAGACTTAAAATTGAATGGATTTTGGGGAAATTGGAAATTACCCCACAATGAAGATTAAATCTCATACGGCCTTTTATAGGCATTAAGAGACTTAAAATTGAATGGATTTTGGGGAAATTGGAAATTAACCCCACATTGAAAATTAAATCTCATACGGCCTTTTATAGGCATTAAGAGACTTAAAATTGAATGGATTTTGGGGAAAATTGGAAATTAACCCCACATTTATTATTAACCAAATTGAGGAAGAGTAGCCCCGGTCCAGAAGGACTTGTGGAGGATCTCCCAAGGACCCCACCTCGTCGGTCTATGGTTTAGCGCGTGGCTATCCCAAGACTCCTGGGTGAAGATCCTTTTAATTTGAATTTTTATTTTATTATTTTTTGTTGAAGGGCCCTGCACTGTGTGCGCAGGGACTGTTCAGCGGACCCGGTCCTCCTCTTTTTCTTCTTTTTTTTTGACAGCCTCTTTTGGGTGGGCTCCACCCTCAGTTGACCGGCGGGTCAACAGGTCTCCTGCGGCTCCTCTTCGCGAGCGGCTTCTGGCCGCGGCTCTTTTCCTCTTTTTTTTTTCACTCCCCTTTTCTTGGCGGGCCCCACGACATGTGCCACCATGGACTATAGTTGGCGCAAAAATACTCCCGGCGCCCCTCTTGCTCCCCCCGACCGAGCGACGGCAGCGGGGGCTTCGACGGGCCTTACGGCGACGGCTTTGGATACCCCAGGCTCCTCCGACGGCGGCTTTGGATACTCCGGGCTCTTCCGACGGCGGAGGAGGGAGCTAAAGGCCTCGACGGTGGTGCCGGTAGGTGAAGAGAGCTTCCGGAGAGGGGCTCTTACGGCAAGGGCTGTTTCCGCAGTGACTTCTGGCGGCGGCTGTGGCGGCGAAGGCTTCCGGCGACACTTGGAGGCTTCCGGACAGGCGAGTAGCCCTCCTTCTCTTCTCCTCCTCTCGGTCTCACGATCGCTCTCTCTTGGGGGGTCTTTTACGCACCGCTCTCTCTGTTCTTCGATCCCTCTCCTCAGGCTGATCCCCCCCCCTTTGCGCAGCCGGCTCCGATGGCTTTTATAAGCCCCCGGCCCTCCTTTTTCTGTAAGGAAGCTTACCGAACAATGCCTCCGGCCTCGCGCTGGACTCGGAAAGGTCCGAGATTTGCGGGACTCAGCTTCCCTTCTTTTCTTCGACCCTCTCTGCCACGTTGGGAGATTTCCGTAAAGCAGGATCCTGCTCCGTGATGCACTCGATCGGGTGCTATATCCGTGGGATTGATTCCCCGATTCTCCCCTGATTTCCCTCCTTTTTAAGCAGGTCCGATTTCCTGTCTTGTTTAAACAGAAAAATCTCTCTTTTTTTATTTTGTGTCGAGCCCATCCTTGAGTAGGCTTGTGGGCTGCGTACTTGGCCCATTCAGAAGGATGTCCAGCCCATTTTGATCAGGCCCGTGGGCCTTCTACAGGGGGGCTGAGAATGGACCTTTCAGTAGACCAATTTGGGTTAATTGAAATCCCATTCTAAGCTTCATCGATGGGCATTACAAGTTGACTGAATTGGGCCGATCAGGGTTCTGTTATGGGCCTTGGAGATGGACTGAATTGGGCCTGTTTGGGCCGAGCATGCCATTCCTTTTTTTCTCTCTTTTTTTTTTTCTCTCTTCTTTTTTTTTTTGAAAATTTTCGGTTACAACAAAGGACCATTCAATTTGGAATCGAACCTGGATCTGGAAGGGACCTTCCATGAAGACATAGATTGCAGAATCGGCCGATCCAGATCGGGATCGGCCGATTCTTGGATCAGATCGGCCATGGCCGATCTGATTCTCGGCGGAACCACCGATCCGGATAAAATATCCATCGAAATCGGACTGTTTGGTCTGATTCAGGGCTATAATCGTCCAAATCGGCGGATTCCGGAACGATTCCGGCGATTCCTCGCCGGAATCGACCGTAAAAATTGCCACGGTGGCCCTGCGGCCGCAGCGGCTGTCTTCCCCGCCCTATCGGGTGGGGAAGAAGGGCTAGCAGATCCGGTGACTTAAGTCACTGAATCGATAGAGTGGGGGCCAGACCGGTCGACTGGAGCGGTCCGAGGTGACTTAAGTCACCGGATCCAGCTACCGGGTCCCGATGGACCCGGTATCCTTGTCTTCCCCACCTGATAGGGTGGGGAAGACAGCCGCGGCGGCCCTGTGGCTGCCGTAGCAAATCCGGCGATGTTTGGGGGGATTTAAGCCGATTTTGGCCCCAAAACATGCTAGATCAGATCGAAATCCGATATAACATGTTATTTTGATATTTTTTTAATGTTTTAACACCTTTGAAGAACCGATCCGGAGCGATTCTGGATCGAAATTTCTTCCGGAAGATCGGTCGGAATCAGACCGATCCAATCCGACCCACTGATCCAGTGGCCGATTCCGATCCCGCGATCCTTGCATGAAGACCAGTTAATCAGAGCTATTAGCAACAGCAACGGGACAAGATCTCGTAGTTCAAGCGTTCCGATCGGAGAATATTCTCGCAGGGAAGAAGCCACACTGGTGAAAGAAGGGAGGATCCAGTCGATTACAAAACCGATGCACTGGAGCTCTTCTACGACCATTTCTGGAAGGAGGAGTTCCAGCCGAACTCAGGGAGGGGAGGAGAAGGCACCATCGGTTGAAGAAGAAGACCTCAAGTTGGACGGAACCGAACGGGAGGAACGAACTTCCGTAAAACTGAAGAAGAATTTGTCGAGGAGGATGAAGGGAGGAGAATCCTTCACTGGCGCTCGGTGAGACCACCACGGGAGGAGACGGATCGAAGAGGGGAAGCTCCGCTAGGGTTACGCCGTCGTTGAAGGGGAGGAGGAGAAGCAGCGCCGAATCGCCATTGGGAAGAGAGAACAAACCACTGGAGGGTTTAAGTCATTGGGATGAAGAGAGGGGCAAAAAGGGAAACAGACCAAAACATAACATTTCATTCAATATCCATCATCCTCTTTACATCAAGGGGGTCGGGTCCTATTTATAGGGCCTGGCGATGCCAAGACAAAATAAAAGAAAAACAAATGCATGAAAAAACCACGTAACATAGGAAAATGCTAACTAATGACCTAAAATGCTTGTAAAGATAAAAAAATGACTAGGCAACTTAAAAAAATCCTAAATTTTGAAAAACTTATTTAAATGGACCAAATATCAATCTAAAATTAAATTTTACATGAAATTTAAAAATCATTAATCGGTTCTTGCATCCCGATTCGGTACTCATCATGAATTGGTTCTTACGTCCCGATTTGATTCCCATCAAGCGGCATGGAAGCTGGAGGGTGAGGAGGAGGAAGGAGGATGGCGACCTCGCTAGATCTGGAAGGTGGAATGATGAAGGCCCTACTGGCCGATCGGGGAAGACGAAGTGGAGAAACCGGGCCACAGCCATGCACACACGGGAAGAGACCCGAATGAACTCCAAAAATTTCAATTCACTAATACTCTACGTACAAAAGACTTCTCCTTATTTATATAAGGAGTCATGCCTATTTACAAAGAAGACCCAACTACTTACGTGATACCTAAGGGGCTCCCGCATCACCTAAGCTGAAATAGCACATCACCTAATAAGCTGAAATAGTACCTTTGATTGCTTTGTCCCTTGACAACTATGCAAAGTATAGAGTTCTCAACCTGAAGAATAACACTGAAACCACAAAATTTATGGCTGAATACCTTGGAAAGAAGGTAGAAGGTCCACGTCAATACTGCTGCAGATGTTTCATGTCCAGCTATTAGCATTGTCATTAGGTCATCACGTAGCTGTTTGCTAGAAACCTATAGAAGCAAGAAATTTTAATGAAGATAAAGTTCTACACAGGTGTTTAACATAGAATAGTTGAAGTTGCACATACATCATCACCTGACGCCAATAGAAAATGAAGAATGCTAGGATCTTGCTCGTTCATGTATTCTTCATGAAACTGAAGTTCCTCTTGCTCCACCATTTTCTGGTTTTGAATGAACAGAAAATGCCATGATGAAACATAGTTAAAGACTACTTATTATAGGTATTAAATAACCAGAGGGTTCTGAAATTGATGACCAGAAAGATGCAGCACAAAACAACAAAGAAGTAAAGTAAGAAACGAAAGAACAGGCTGTTTTTATTGATTAGAGAAAAATAAAAAAATGGCAAGGATTAAAGGATCCTAGCAAACATTATTGATGACTATAAAAAAGTTAATCTCAGTTTGTATACAACATTAAATACTTTCAAAATGAAGCCATGCTAAGCGCCATAGACATCAAGGCACACTGAAGTATTATAACTGATTTGTTGTTTCAGTTCACAATTATTCTGTTGACACGACAAAGCTTTTATATTCTTATTTGCATTTATTACAGCATTGTGAATAGGCATGTTTGCAGGATTAGCTAATATGGGGCCAGATTGGCCAATCCAAGGTTGGGAATGGCACCTGCCGACCTAAGATGGGAGCCTGATATTGGAAGGAGCTTCTACCAGGGTTGGGCTCCAAGCTGCCAGATCAGTCTGGATCAGCTGATTCCAGTCCCGTCTGACCCTGATCAGGGGCGGATCGGCGGAAGAGGGGCAGCGGTGCCCCACCCTAGCAACTTCCCCAACCTGGGTGAGGAAAGACAGTCTAGTGAGTAAAGTTACAGAATCATGTGACATTGGGTCCTTGGATTCCTTAAAACTTGTCTTCGCTGCCCATTAGAGTGAGGAAGACTTAGCACACTGCCGCTGCCACCCATGCACCACCAAACCATCGGCGATCCTGCGCAATCCAGCTGCTGCTTCCCCGGGGATCAAACCAGACTGATTCTTTTGTTATTTTTTATTTTTTTTTCGATTTGTAAAGGACCAATCCAAACTGATCTTATATTGTTTTACTTCCACATTGATAAGCCAAGCTGGACGATCCAATTCCAATAACAATCTGGACCAGCCCTAGCTGACAGCAATCCCCATCCCAACCCATAATATCTTGATGTAGACTCTGAATAGAACAAATCGTTAAGTATACCCTACAATCATTAACATCTCATGGCCATAGGCTATAAACTTGTGCCTTAAAACTCAAACTAGTCATCTAATCTAACAATATTATTCTCTTTAAAGTTCACGTTGTCTGTCTTCAGAGATTGGTGTACACATGGAGCATTAGGAGTTAACAAGCATAGTAGGTGGCAGCGAATGGGTGTCCAGATGGAAATGAGAAATTTCAGGAAGAGAAAGTACATGAAAAAACACTATATGAAGTATCAACTCAATTAAAACCTTCTAGCAGTCTAAGTTTGAAGACCCATTCACGGCAAGGATGGACCACCTAGATGGAAGTTGATTGACTCAACATTGAGTTGAAATCCAATAAAAAACTATTTTATATTACTTCTATTTATTTAATAAATAAACTCACTTATCATTCATCTAGAAATCAAAATGTGATTTATGAAAATGGAAATAAAGTGTGAACTACACTATGCTAAAGATAATTAAGACCGATTTAGCATGCCAAAGCTCAATAAATTTAGAAAAAGGATGAAAGAAGTTGAAAGACCAAAAAAAGACATAAATTACTTGACATACAAAATGCACATGAAAATAAGAGCACAAAGGCAATTGGACTTGGGAAATGTAAACTTGCATTATACAAATGCTTCTGAAATTGTCGACTTCGGAAAAAGGATTAAGCATCACAAGCATCCAATTAATTATCTAGGCAGCCTGCTTTTAGAACACTTTATCTACTTTTACCGACTAACGCCAAATCTACATCAATGATGCAAGTTAGCATCCAGTCTTAAATTCATTTATTTTCATGTCAACCAACTAGTGTTTGCATTAATGCTTCCCTATGTCTGATGAAACCTCAAAATCATGCAATTAGGCATGTATCATGGCCAAATTAAAGAAGACATTCTACCTTTTTTATCTGATCACATCTTGGACTTGGCAGATTTTGATTCTTTCATATTTTTGTTACAGTTGCCCTTCATCAACTAGGTTCAGACTTGCACGTATACATCAAGAATGTGTGGAGCTTGATCCCTTATAGGCAATTTTTTGGAGCATCAGAGCTCGAATTCCCCATCTGCTTGCTTATCTGCTGCACACGGATTCAAAGAACACATTTCACTTCTTTTATACTCTATTGGCAACATTAATGGGGTGTTTGGTTGCATGATGATAAAAAAATTTATTTAAATTTTTAAAAATTATAATAAAAAATATTCTTTAAAATATGTTTGGCCAATGTTGTGATTTTTATTTTAAAAAATTTTATACCATTCTCCATGTGATAGAAAAAAAAAGGTAGAGACCTTTTTTTGAAAGCACACTTTGTCTCGCTCAAAACCCTCGACTCCTTCTCGGGCCGAGCCCTTCTCTGTGAGCCACTCCGCAGCAGTGCATCTCTGGACTCCTCGGGCAAACACGGCAGCACATCTCCAGCGGCCCACCAAGTCCCACCTCTACAAGCCACAAGGCATAGACTCCATCTACAGCTCTGGGCACCTTGAGGACACAACCCAGCTCGAGGCCGACCTCGCCACCACCTGCCCCACCCATGTCTTCAATGCTGCCAGCATCATCGGCTGCCCCAACATCGACTGGTGGGAGTTCCACAAGGTCAACACATCCTCAGTGCACCTTGGCCCTCATCAACATCTACCCCAGCATGGTGTCCTCATCATCAACTATGCCACCGGCTGCATCTTTGAATATGATGGTGCTCACCCCCTCGGATCCGGCACCGGCTTTTGATAGTATTTGCCATAATGTTCTTCTCAGTTCTCATTGCAACTCTTCCTGATCTCACCCCAGGTTACGTATTTTGTTAGAAAGTACTCCCAATTGCATCTTCTTTTCTCTTTTCTAATGATGAATAATGCCCTATGCTTTACATCCCCTTTGCACAGATTACTATTTCAGCTGTTCTTCCTTCTGCTCATCTTTGTCATAGATTACTATTTAAAAATTAAATAGACTGGACTCAAGAACTTGCAGGCCCTGGAATTTTTATCTGGTTTTTAATAGAGTAAGTGCTGCAAATTTAGTTTGTCTAGAAGGATTTGATGTATTTAATCTTGCTTCTGAGGATGGGTTTGGGTTTTTCCTCATTTGTCTTGGCACCAGGGTCTTCTGTCCTTTTCATTCTCTTACTCTTCCTACAAATTTTTTTTCTCGAAGGTGGCAATTATTTTTTGTTCAAATTTGCATGATATTTTTATTTATATGTGCTTACTGTTTGCTTGTTACGGTAATCATTGTTGGACCGCAAAAGGATCTGGTGTTGTTTAGTTATGCATATTAGTTGTGTCGTAGTTTATTTCAGTGAAATATTTTCTGAGCCTATCTCAACAGAACAAGACAAATAATTGTTGCTGCTTCCTGATGTTGGCCTTATCATCATTTATTTTAACTACTGGTTAATTGTATATATACCATCTGTATTAGAATTTTGATAACTTTTTTAACTAACATGGAAATTCAGATTTATTTGCTGATAGGGTGTTTGGTTGCATGCATGGAATGCGATCTCCCGAGAATCTCTTGCTCTCCACGCGTACGAGAAACGAGATCATCGAAACAAGAATATTTATATAGTACTTCTTATACATTGATATACTCCGCTGTTGGCACCTCAAATATTCGTAAAAGTTATACAAGCAAGATTAAGGGTCAGCCACGTACCTAAAAATTGAAGGCAGTGAGTCCTTAGCCAATAGGACCGACTCTAGAAGAACTAAACACAAGGGAGCTTCCCGAGTCTGAAACTTAATCGGCAGGACGTCTGTAGAAGACGGTTTGTTTCAGCAGCTGGGTCTTAATGCGCGGGGGAGCTGGGAAAAAAAGAAGAAGAAAAGAGAGAAGCTGGGGAGTCACGATTAAGACTTAAGCTGGCGGAGATGGCCCAATAAAGCTAGCCATCCACGGATTTAACCCAATGCTGGCCCATTTATGCTCTTCTCTTGTGACAGGCCCATTCAAGAGGAGTCCACAAAAAAAAGAGGAATAAAATGAAGAGGATCTGTCGGAGTAGAGAAGGACAGCAGACTCCCCGTCAAACTCCACTCCGCAGCTAGCGCTAACAATATCAGAGTTTGCCGTAGGGAGGCGTTTGAAAATAAGGAGGGAAGGGGGGTCGATCCCGTATGCTATGGGATTGCCCTGAGTCCTTCTCGGAGCTGCAACCCCTATTTCGGGAGGTTTCCCGACGGAGGAAGGATGCGACAGAAGCCTATAAAAGCCCGGCCTCCTCCTCGGCTGAACCCTGCGTGAATACACCCCAAAGAGAGTCATCGAGAGACCAAGAGAAGGAGAAGAGAAAGAGGGCTTACCGGAGTCGACTCCCCCACGCCGTCGCTCGAAGCTCCTTCAACTTTCTCAGTCCAGAAGCCTCCTGAAGCCGCACCCGCCGGAAACCCCTCTGCAGGTGCCGCGAGCGTCACGACCTTGGAAGCCGCAGCCAACAAGGTTCGTCGAGTCCCCCTTCCTATCTGAAGTTGCCATTGGAAGCTTGTTTCCCCTCCGGAGTTGCTGTCGAAAGCCTGTTTCCTCTCTGGAGTCGCCGTCGGAGGCTGCAGGCAGCTTCGCCGTGGTCAATAAGTCCTCCGGAGTTCACAGACGGCGGCCGCGAGCGCGGAAGTCACCGTCGGGAGAGCCACGGTTTCCGCCAAAGTCGCCCGGCCGCCTGAGAAGCTGCCGCTGCCGTCGTCTGGTCGGGGGGAGAAAGAGGGGCCGCCGGTTTTATTTTTGCCAAACTTTGGTCCATGCTGGCAGATATCGGGAGAAGGGGAGGCGGGAGCCCGCCGCGGATCCGATTTTGACCCGCAGGTCAAAATGTGGCGGGACCCGCCAGGAAAAAGGAAGCAAAAAAAAGAGAAGAGCGGCCGCGTGCGTGAGAAGCTCCCGGGCTCACGCGGGAGCGGCTGCAGGGGAGTTGACCCGAGGGTCAACTAACGGTGGGGCCCACCATTGAAGGATGTTAAAAAAAGAGAAAAGAAGAAAAGAGAGAAGGAGAGCAGCCGATGGGCTGTGCGTCCGAAGGAGGAAGGCCCATTTGCCCCGGTGAACAGTGCTCCGACAGGAGCTAAAAAAAATAAAAAAGATTTTAAAAGAAACAATCAAGTTGAAATTTAAATAAAAATGCACTTAATTAATTAAACAAACCGAGGCGAGCATCCGGCTGGATAAAAACCCGCCTCATGGTCTCGGCATAACTTAAAAGAATGCAAATAAATGGGAAAGCAATAGGCCAGCTTTAAGCACGCCTATTGACCCATAATTCAAAAAATAAAATAAAATAAACAATAAACAGAAATTAAATAACAATCTACTTAAATTAATCAACAAACCGAGACGAGCATCCGGCCGGCTAAAAACCCTCCTCATGGTCTTGGCTTAATTTAAAAGAATTCAAAACAAATAGGAAAAGCAATGGGCCGGCTTGAAACACGCCCCTTGACCCTTTAAGGTGGACATACAAAGGTCTAGTTAAAAAACCCCAATGTCTTACCATACCCCAAGAGGGAGTTGTTTTGCCCATTATGCCATAGGGAGGCTGTGCATGATCAACATGCCAATATGCCCAAACAATAGGCTAATGAGGAAGACCAACCATGGGAAGAGCGCCCACAAGCTCATCAAAAGCCGGGTATGCTCAACCTTGAACCGGTTGGGAGAAGATCTCATATGCCTATCAAAGGCAGGACCATGCTCAAATTGCTGAAATGACATGACAGATTTTCAGATGCCTATCAAAGGCTAAAACGTGTTCAAGACAACACTCAGGACTGGCACATACTTGATCCCGAGTTGAGGGGATGTCACAGTTTTCTTGTAAAAGAGAAGGAGCAGGAGGACTTGTGAATTTCAAGCAAATGAAGAATTCAATGTTCAATGCAAGGAGAAAACAGTCCCTGCCGTAATGAATGAATGCAAGCACAAGAGAAAATTAAAAACTGAACATAAATATAAAATTTCAATAAAAAAAGACATTTAAGAAGCCTGAAATTCTGTTTAAAAAAAAATCAAGAGTTGAGGGCATGCTGTCCAATCAAGGGAATTCCAGGGGCAGAATCTCTAAATCTGCGGGAAGGTCAGTTTTGATCTAAAAAGCTGCAAACTTGAGGAAATTAAATCCCAAGTTTAACAATCTGGAGGTAGATTTTGGAGCAACCAGAGCCGCCGGGATTAAATCTCCCAAGTTCGACATTCAATTAACTGAAATCCAGATCAATTTTCCAAAATCCAATTCCCAAACTCAACCTGCAACATAATCCCTCAATGTAAATCAAGACAAATCTGGCTCAAATCAGAACTGATTAATTCAGATCAGACCCAAAAAATTCTGAACTTGTAAATCCGAAACCTGTTAAATCTGCAAAATTACAAAACCAGAGGCCTAAGACTTGAAACTGGAATTTAAAACTGGAATCTGAAAATTCTGAAATCATCTCTGAAATTCAAAAGCCTAAAATCTGGAGTCTAAAAACTGAAATTTTGAAGTGTAAAATCTGCAATTGAAACATCTGGGAATTGAAAATCTGAATGTGCCATAAATTTTGAATTTTGAATTTAACCCATCTAAAAATCTGAAATCTGGAAATCTTTGAAAAAGGTGCAGAATTTTAAACCCGAAAGTTTTGAGACTCATAAAGCCTGCAGCCGAAAAAATCAGAAATTAAAGAGAAGAAGTATGCAATGTGCAGAATTTGTAAGAAGATTGAAATTCAGACTTGCAACTGGGGTCCGAGATTTGAAGAGCAGATCTGGAAACTCCAAATCTGAAAATAGGAAGAGCAGAATCTGAACTCCAAAATCTGAAATCCTAGACAACTTGTAAATCTGAGAGGTACTTAACTCTTAAAAATCTGAAGCCTGCCGAATCTGAAATACAACTTGAATCTAAAATCTGAAAATTCTAAAATGATCAGCAAGTCAAGAAGGAGATAACAAAAAATGTGAAATCTACCAACCGGCAGAACTTAGAAACAGAAATCAGAAATTTAAACATCCAAAACTGAAGATTAAATCCATGTCATTTCCAACCGATTGAACATCAAGCTCCACCCAGTTCTGAATTCAACCAGAATTCTGTAACTAGGCCTCAATCAAACTGAATCACATCCAAAACGTCCAAATCTGGTCATCTTTGAGTCAGTCCCGAGCAACTCATGAATTATGAAGTGGATTAGCCTTAAACTTAATTAAACATGAGCCAACAATGCTAAATTTCAAGCAGTTTTAAAGAGTAATCCTGATTGAACCATAATTGAACCAAATCCAATCCTGGTACCATACATCCAAACTAAATTTTCTCCAGACCGGGTAAGATCCAAACATTAATAAAAAGAGGCTCAAGCAAATCAGAAATCTGAAAGTTTCAAGAAAATCTGAAGATTCCAATTAAACTCTCAAACCAGAAAGATCAACAAATTTTAACTCATTAAATCTCAACACAGAACATTAAACCAAGATTGATAACAGATTTGTTAAACAGAAACTCCAAGTTTAAACAATCTGTCAAATTCAATTCAAATGAATTCTAATAAAATAAGTTCAATTCAAATTAAATCAAACAATCCACCGAACACCTGCCCAAATTAAATCCACCAGATCCAACACAAATCCAAACAAGTTAGAACTAAATCAAATCAACTCAAATACAAATCAAACTTTCCAAATCAAATCCAAGTCAAACTTAATCCTTAAAATAAATTAACTTTAACCAAACAAATCTAAAAATAAACTGAAATTAAATCAATCCATAAACAATAAACCAAACTCAAATTAAATCTTAAAACAGACTGTCTCAAGCTCAAACCAAATCAACGAACAAATCCAATTTGAATCAAACTTAAATAAATAAGCAACTCAAATTAATTCAATAAAAATGAACAGATCTAACTTCAACCCAAACAAAAAGCAATTAACAGATTGAAATCAACTCCAACTCAAAATGAATTCCAGTTAATCCAACCCAAACAAATTCAATTTAATCAAACCAAAATTCAAATCAATTCAATTCAACTTAAATTTAAATTAAACTCAAAACAAATTAAGTGCTTGCCTTTCATCAAATTCATGGGGTGTTTTCTCCTGTGTTTGTATGAATGTTTATTTTTGTGGATGCATATTTTCTGTTCCAATGGATTGCTATGACGCTTAATCAAGGGTATTCAAGTCATCTCGATATAATTAACGTCGGATCTTCGCACCATCCGACGGGGAGAGGTCAAAATCAATTTTCAAAGAACCTAACAACCTCAACATATAATCTTGACCTTAGTTAGTACTTTTATGGAATACCATCTATTTTCCTAAGAAGTCAATGCTAAGGTCTAATCTAAATTCAAATGGAAAATAAATTTCCAAAACCAAAATCTTTTAAATTTTGAAGAATTTTGAGGTTACATCAATTGGCACGCCCGGTGAGACCTCTCCTTCCCTTCATCTCTCCATCATAGCAATCCAAGAAGATATGCATCTTTAAAACTGAAATAAACTCTCTACATCTAACCAGTTTGTCTCGTCCATTTCAGTGAGAAAGCTAAGATGTCTTGGAAAGGAGTTTATTGGACTGAACAGTACGTTCACACACGTACTAACGAGGTGCTGGCGTTTCCCCCGTGTCCAGTGATGTTCGGGACATGCCCGAAAGTGTTCCTACCCCCACACTGCCTCGATGTGGAACTTGTCACCCCCGTCGCGGATTCGGCCAACATCGACCCCGTCAGCCAGATCATTCTGGCAACTCAAATGAAAGATGCTGAACAAGACAAAGAAGAAGAACCGGTGCCCGCCTTGGCACCGCTTTTCGTCAATCAGATCTCAATTACTGAGGAGGCTCCTGAACCACCCAAGCCACAAAGGTTCCGGTCGGGAGGACTCCTACTCCACGCTCCTCGCGGCGCTCATTCATAGTGGGTGCCATGAGGATTTACTGGAAGGGGCGCTCTGCCGTCCCAATATAATACTCAAGCTGAGCTGAGGCGGATAAGGCTAAAGCTCGTCATACTGCCACTAGCCAACCGTTTCGCCACATTGGCGGAGTTGGAGGAGAAAGACAAGGCTACTTCCCAGCCTTCTGATAAACTCACTGCATCTGCACGGGGGGAGAAGAAATCTTCCGCCCGCCAACTCAATTTTGGCCAATCGATGGTCCGGACTATTCACCAAAAGAGGGGTCAGCCCTTTTTTCTGGAAACTGATGAAATCAGCCGGTCTCCGGCTAACTACACTTCTCGGGTGAGGGACCCGCCATCAACTCCTCGTTTTGGTTGGGCCCATAGATCGCGGAATCGGCCGATCCGATTCTTGGCTAAAGGACCGATCCGGAAAAAAGTTCCGGCAGAATCGGTCGGGATCGGCCGGATCGGTCGGGATCGGATCGGAATCGGAATCGGATCGGCCGAATCGGTCGGGATCGGAATCGGAATCGGAATCGGAATCGGAATCGAATCATTTTTTTTCATTTTTTGCTATTCCAGTCGGATCGGCCAGGATCGGCCAGAATCGGTCCGAATCGGCCAAAATCGGTCCGGATCGGTCTGGAATCGGATCGAATCGGAATCGGATTTTTTTTTTTTTTTTGCTTACCGATTCTGGATCGATTTTCTTCCATTGGATCGGTCGGAATCGGTCCGATCCGGATCGGATCGGTACCCACCGATCCCAATTCCGATTCCGATCCCGCGATCCTTGGTTGGGCCAACCGAAGAATGATGCCGCCCCCATACACTACTTTCAAGATGAGGGGTCAACCCTCGATTCAACGTTTCAGAAAGGACGACCGATCAACGGTTCCGTCCGTCAAAATAACTCAACGGGCTAGGAATCAATCCTATGCTCACCAAAAGCAAGAAGACGCCCAGTTACCGGTCCAGTTCGGTGACGTTCCTTGGTTTTCGAATCAATCCAATGACCATGATAAGGTTCGGGGGCAGAAGCAATCTGCGGCCCGATATCCGCCAAGGGTTGATCGGTTCGCCAGTCAACCTTTACATGCTACTCATCCGACTGAGGGCAAGCCTCCAGGTCGTTCCAACATGGCTCGGACAAAGGATCAACCAGATGTCTGTCATACAAACAGGAGGCAGGGGAATAAATCCTCTACCCAAAAAGTCAAGCAAATATGGGTACCCAAGGCGAAGGTTCCCACCACAGGGCCTTTGCCTAAAGTTATCCATCCTCACCATGCAGCCGGCTGCTCTTCCAGCTCCTGGTCCGTTAAATCCTCTCAACCAAATGCCACTCCACCTCGACCGGTGGTTCAATTTGCACCACCATTCAGACGCTGTTATGCGTCACATTATTATGACGATCAATTCACGGTCCCCCGGACCTTACCGGAAAGGGAGTCGGTCTCTACTCGAGTCATGCCTCCTAGCAAAGCCCCAAAAATACATGTGATACGGGGGGCAAGGGGCAAAATGAAAATCTTCTCATGTTTGGCTACTTCAAGCACAAGCCGGCGTGAAGAGGGCGCCGAAGCTCCACGAACTGCAGTCCGGACTGGGGCAACTAATACCCGCAGTCAAACTGCTCTTCAAGCGACGAATCCTCCAAGGAAGCCCTTGGTAAGCGAACCTCCACAACAGGAAGAAGTGGAGGAAGGGACACACCAAGACAACCAAGAAGCTGAAGCTGCACCCCCAAATCTCGACTTAGCCGAGTTATGGAGGGAAAATCAACAGTTAAAGATGCTGCTAAGGAATTTTGGATTGTTACAATCCCAACCGGCCCAGAATTCTGGAGTAGCAGAAGTGCCTGAAGAACCGCATGTTCAGATGGAACAACCTCCTATGCCTCGCTTGCGGCCGGCGGTATATCAGCCTCATCCTCAACAACCGCCGCAATGGATGGCGCCGGAGGATGAAATCCACATCACATCTCAGGCCTACCAACCGCCACAAGACTATGCGGTGGTATCTCAAAAGATGATGATTGAGCGCCTAATCGATGCCAAGCTGGCTGAACATGACGATGGGCTGGCCACGGTGGACTTATACCGGGTTCCATACCCTATCCACCACCAATTTAAGAAGCTGCCAGTAGAAGTCACCAAGATCCCCAAGTGTCCAAGGTTCGATGGGCGTGGATCCCCAAAAGAGCACTTGGCACTTTATACCACACATATGGGTGAACTAGCGCTTGAGGAGTCTTACCTCCTCAGATATTTCGCCACAACTTTAACCGGATCAGCCTTTGAATGGTACTCCAAGCTGAAGCCAAACTCGGTAGCAAACTGGGAGGACATGCAGAGGAAATTCATCGAAAGATTCAAGCTAACAGAAAGGCCGTTCACGCTAGTCGAACTAACCTCTCTGCGTCAACGGAGGGATGAATCGGCTGTGGACTATGTCAAACGGTGGAGAAACTTATGCATGAAGTGTTCCAACCCACCGGCAAATGAAGAGGCTGTTGGCCTATGCAAGCGAGGGCTGCGGCCGGAAATGCTAGAAAAGCTGTTGGTTACCAACATCCGGACGTTTGATGAGCTGAATCGGATAGTCTCCAAGCTCGAGCTCTTCTATGCTGACAACCCGGCAGTTCTTGCCACCAAGCAAAAGATGATAAAAGATAAACAGCCGGTGGCCAAGGATGTCTACACGGTGGATTTCGCCCCGGCCAAAAATGGCGGCAATGGGGGTAAGAAGGACGTGCAGACATCTACTTCAACACCCAAAAATTTCAGCCAGCCTGGTCCCACGACCACATTGGCTGACCGTTTGAAGAAGCCGTACTCTTTTCCCAGGGAGTACACCAAGAGGTTGTTCAACATGTGTATGAAGGAGAGCCTGATTACTCTCCTGCAGCCTAAACGGCCTGGAGATGCCAACAAGGCTGATGATCCCAACTTCTGTCAGTACCATCGGATGTTGGGTCATTCTCTTGAAGACTGCTACCTGTTCAAGGATCAGGCGGAGGCCCTAATTCGAGATGGAACTATCGACATGGGCAAACACTTGATAAACCCGCCACGGTCACATGTCAAGCCCAAGCAGCCCCTAAATTTCACGGTAAATGTCATACATCAGGGGCGTTCACTTAACAGACGGGTGCAGGCTCCACCTCAACAACATGCCGTGCATGATCACCGGCATCCCGAAATATACAACATGGCCGCCAGAACTACAGCCATATTGGAAAGATTCCGCCAACGGTGTGTCCGGCTTGAACGGGATTTACAACTCACCATAGTCAACTTGCCATCACTAATGACAGGTGAAGTGGCAGAAGATGAGTTGTACCCAGCAGATGACGAGGAGTCGATGGACTTCTCGAGCGATGGGTCACATACTGGAACCCCAGAAGATACAGTGAATCAATCCAGTTCCTGGGGATCATGGGAGTCGGAGGGCACTCCACAAACCAGAAGCAACAGGGAACAAGAGGTGTCCGATGCAGACTCCTATATGGTCCCAAATCTACAGCCAAGACAGTAGAGAAGGGAAGGGCCAAGGAATCTACCTACATTTCCTGGCTATGAGCGGTATTCATTCCCTCAGGGGATGACTTACCTTTTCTTCCAATACTGTGCCAGGGCAGGCCTGATTGCCCCATATTCCCAAAATCAACCACACAACTTCCTGTTCCCACGTGAGGGGTGTATGTATCACCTCACTATGGAGCATTCTCTGGAAAGCTGTAGGGCTGCAAGGGGGCAAATTGAACATCTCATAAGGGACGAGGTACTAAACCTGGGACATCACCTAATTCAACCCCCACCACCACATGCCGTCCGAGGGCCATACACCTCGGCCTGTGTCATTCATGCCACTCCAGAAACAAGTGTACAGCGGGGGCATCGTACTGGGGGCAAGTCACAGAGGCCGTCACAACCTAAAGTCTATTCAGCCTACCAGACATTCACCCCTGAAGTCATACAAAGGAACATAGAAGCTGCTAACAAATTCTATGAGAAGAAAGCCCAAGAGGTTGTTCCGGAGGAACCTGATCAGCCATAGCAGAAAGTTCCCACCCGGGAGGAGAAGGCTCAAGGCAGGGCAGAAGCAGCCCGCAAAAGAGCAGAACTACTGGCTGAACAAGCTGCACAAGCCGACGAGGCCGAGCAACCAGCACCTTACAGAGGACCAGGCGGTCCTATCAACCGAAGAAAACATGCAAAAAACAAAAGAAAAGCAGATAAAAGAAAGGCACAACGCCAGGAAGCGAAACTGCGAGAAATGGAAGCACGCCTCCAGAATCCCACACCCCTTCAAAAACTTCAAAAACTTATTGATCAGCTCGAGGAATACGAGCCAAAACAGCCTTCAGGCCTGGCTCCCCTCGATGCATACCAAGGATTGTCGTCTCGGATCTCGGCTTCGTCTCGGAAGTTTGAAAGAGAAGAGATCTCGTGAGATTCTCGAAAAAATCTCGGGAGATCGGATCTCGGATTTCATTTATGTAGGGTATACTTTACCCAATGATTGCCATCTCACATCTATATTTTATCTCATGGTGATTGAAGATAAAAGATCTCAAAAAATCTGAAGGGATTAGATCTTGAAAATACTAATCAATGTGCATGTTTAAATGTAGAATGTCATATAATCTCTTTAAAAAGGATATGAGAACTTATATTAAATATTAAAATAAGTGTAAGAGAATTAAAAACGTAATACAGAGATGGTGAACTATTATTAGCATGAGATATACAAATGATCTTATGTCAGACCAAAGTTTCTTCTTGAACAACATGGATAAGAGATTGATAACATTTTGAGTCAATTGTACATATATAGTCATTAAAATATTAAGTTATGAAATTTTATCAAACAATAATGTTTAGATGAATATTTGGAAGGATTCCATAATAAAATTGACAATATAAGAAGGAAACTTAACAATATCATTTAAAAAGTTGGGGATAATAATAGGCGGAGAAGATCAAGGTATCACAGGTACTACATAGATATTCTCATTTCGGCGATCTCGTATCTCGGACACATGGAAGAAAAGAGATTCTCGGGAGATCTCGAGAGATTCTCGGGAGATCGCATTCCATGATGCATACATTCCTTGGGGCGAATGGGCCAAACAGGCTTCCTTCAAGCAATGGCTCATGGAAATCAGAAAAAAGATGGCTGCAGAGAAAGAAATCCCATTTGACAGCATATCTGACTTCTGGGGAGAGGGTGAAGAGGAGCCGGATGCTCGTGATTTAGCATCTCGCTTTCATAAGTTGTCATGCAACGTGGTCAGCATCCCACCACCCGCTGATTTCTACAATCGGGAGAATGGCAACCGGGGGCGATCTTCTCGTCCCGAAGTCACCTATCAAAGGCGAAACAACAGAAACACCCGTGGAGGACGTGGAGGCAAGGGGCAGCACCCCGATAACAACAAAGTCATTTACTTCAGGGATGAACAACCCAGGCCCGTACCACCTCCATTGGTCAGGCAGCCCCCTGCCCGGGTCATTCAATTCCAACCCTTCTCAGATGACGAGGAGGAGGATGACACAATAAATGCCCCTTCCGAGGAGCCAGCAAGGCCCAAGGAGGTGCAAAAGGAGCCTATTGTGGACAAAGCCAACCAACCAAGTACATTTCAGCAACAGCCTAAACAAAATGAAGCAGAGGAACCGATTCTAACCGATACGATGGTGGACAACATAATGGAGCAATTCTTCCCTCCACCGCCAGATTCTCTCCCTCCTCTGGCTGAAATGAAAGAAAAAGTGGATAGAAAGGTCATTCTCCAGTTGAAGAGACTCCCCGTGCGCCTAGGCCTATAGGAAGTCATATCCTTAAGCAAAGAACTCCGAGAAGCCCTTATGGCAGTGCTGCAAGCACCAGAAGCCTATGAAGCCCATTTGGCCGAGTTGGGTCAATATGAAGCATATGCGGCATCGATTTCATTCACCGAGGAGGATATGATGTATCCTTCAGCATTCCACAACCGGCCGCTATACATGAAAGGGCTGGTGAATGGGCATGAATTGAACCGGATTATGGCCGACGCAGGCTCGGCTGTCAACATATTCCCACTCAAGACCTTCAGGGCTTTGTATCTTATGCCTTATCTTCAGAAGGTCTCCGGAGTTACTATATCCGGGTTCAACCAAGATTCAGAAGAAGCCATGGGAAAAGTCGAGGTGGACCTAGTGTTGGGTGACTTCAACACCAAAGCAACATTCTATGTCATAGATGCCGATACCACCTACAGGGCTCTCCTAGGCCGCCCATGGTTGCATACAAATTGGGTGGTGCCTTCGACTCTTCATCAATGCCTCAAATACAACAAGGAATGTGTGCAATGCAAAGTAGATGCAGACCAAGCCCCTTTCGAGGTAGCCGAATGTCATCTGTCAGATGCACAACTATATCTTCAGACAGATTCTATCAAAACCAAGGCCGATAAGGGAAAACAGAAGATGGTTGATGAACAACTTGATGCAGATATCACCATCAATGAAGTTAAGGCAAAATTGCATAGAATGAAGATAATCTCTGAAAGGAAGGAGTGGCGACCCATCAAATTCAATGCCAACTCCATCACCAAGGCCTTCGAAGACAGCATATGCATGCCACCAGATCTGATATGGCTAGCTGGAGAACGTGAGCTTCAAACGGTACAAAAGTTGGAAACATTCACGGTCCCCTACCCTGATGGATCAACGCTTATATATCATCGGGAGGAATATCCATGTGAGCGAGCTCGGGAAGATGACTTTGGTTGGCCCGAAGAACTTGACTCTTATATGGTGCCTGTAGAACCAATAGAAGCCATGTCTCAAAAGAAGCGACAAATGTGCTGGGAACAAGGAGTTCCTGATAAGCAAAGTCGCCTAAGAGACAAAATGTTCAAACAAATGTGGGACTTCAAAAAATGGCTGAAAATAAAGAATAAAAAATATTGCTTGGGCTATGACTCTGACTATGAGCCGATAGTGCACTATGCAATCAATCTGGCCAGTGTTCACCAAGTTGAAGAGGTCACCCCTGTCTTTGATGAATCCTCTGAGGAGGAGACAGAGCAAGAAGCTCCACCAGAAGGCTCCCAGCAAATTCAAGGTAATAATGGCTTCATCCAGGCAGAAGCCCATGAAATAGAAAATAAAGAAGAAGATGATGAGGAGTTGGTTGATTTGCAACCAGCCCCTGAAGAAATTGAGGATGGTGGTCAAGCTACAGTCGACGACCTCCTCGAAATTAATTTGGGGACTTCAGAGGATCCAAGGCCTATCTTCATCAGTGCCCTCCTCAGTGAAGAAGAAAAAGTCCAATACCGGCTTCTGCTGGAAGAGTTCAGGGATTGCTTCGCCTGGACTTACAATGAAATGCCTGGGCTTTCGCCAGAGGTGGTAGTCCATAAACTAGCCATACTTCCCTCGGTGAAGCCAGTTAAACAAGGACAAAGACGCATGCGGGCTGATTTAGAGCTCAAAGTCAATGCCGAAATTGATAAACTTATAGAAGTTGACTTCATTGAGCCTTGCATGTACCCTGTATGGCTTGTCAATGTCGTGCCAGTGAAAAAGAAAAATGGACAGATTCGGGTCTGCATTGACTACCACGACCTGAATAGAGCTTGCCCAAAAAATGATTTCCCTCTACCAATTCCTGAAAATATGGTAGACGTGACCACAGGGCATGAAGCCTTGTCATTCATGGATGGCTCCTCGGGTTACAATCAAATCTTGATGTCCGCGGAAGATAAAAGCTTCACGGCATTTCGTACCCCTAAGGGGGTGTTCAACTACAAAAGAATGTCATTTGGACTCAAGAATGCAGGAGCAACATATCAGAAGGCTATGACCAAGATCTTTGATGAAATGCTGCATGATCTGGTCGAATGCTATGTCGATGTCCTGGTTGTCAAGACAAGAAAGCGAGAAGACCACCTAGACGACTTGAAGAAGGTGTTCGAACGACTCCAACAATACAAATTAAAGATGAACCCCATGAAGTGTGCCTTCGGCGTATCCAATGGGAAATTCCTTGGCTTCATAGTCAGATATCGGGGCATTGAAATTGATCCCGATAAAATCAAGGCAATCAGGGAGCTGCCACCTCCTCGCAACCTACGAGAGCTAAGGTCCCTTCAAGGCAAAGTTGCCTACATTCGGCGTTTCATCGCCAACTTGTCCGGCCGATGCCAACCCTTTTCTAAACTAGCCAAAAAAAGGGCCCCATTTAAATGGGATGAAAGTTGTCAAGCTGCCTTAGACGGGCTCAAACAATAACTTTTAAATCCACCTGTTTTGGGCGCACCTATTAAAGGTATGCCCCTTATTTTGTACATCACTGCGTTAGACACATCTTTGGGTGCTATGTTGGCGCAATTAAATGACGACGGCAAAGAACAACCCCTCTACTACCTTAGCAGAAGGTTGGTCGGCCCCGAGCATAACTACTCCCCATGGAGAAAATGTGTCTAGCCCTGGTGTTTGCTGCGAAGAAGCTAAGGCACTATCTCCTAGCACATGAAGTCAACTTGATATCCAAATTTGACCCTATAAAGTACATGTTGAAGCAACCAGTCCCTTCTGGCCATCTTGGGAAATGGGCATTGATGCTGATGGAATTCGACATCAAATATGTTCCACAAAAAGCAATTAAAGGGCACGGGATGGTAGACTTTCTTGCCACCCATCCTATACCTGAGGATTCCCCTCTTAACCTCCAGTTACATGATGAGGAGACATTGAGGGAGGGAGAAAAGCAAGAAGCCCAACAAGTGGACATCAAATACTGGCAATTGTACTTTGATGGTGCAGCCAGCACAGAAAGGAGACCTGATGGAAAATTAAAACCAAGGGCCAGTGCAGGCGTGGTATTCCTAAGTCCACAGGGTGGAGTTCTACACCATTCATGCACATTGCCAGAAGCCCTCACCAACAATGAAGCTAAATATGAAGCTCTAGTCATCGGCTTATAAATTGCCCTCGACATGGGAATTCGGTGCCTCAAGGTGTTCGGGGATTCAATGCTGGTCGTGCAACAAATGCTCGGAGTATTCGAAGTCCGGAAAGAAGAATTGATGGTCTACCATACAGCAGCAAGCCGGTTGGCTGAAAGATTCTACATCTTCAGCATACAACACGTCAAAAGAAGGCTAAATTCACAGGCTGATGCCTTAGCCAAATTGGCTTCTGTGATCAAACTCCCCCCGATAGGAAGGTTAGAAATTGTTGTCAAACACAAAAGGCTGTTTCCAATGTCAGTCATCGACAACGACAACCTAACCACATGGGAAGCTAACATCATAGAAGAGGGTGAAGATGATCACCCTGAACAAATTAATTGGCGCCAGCCAATTATTGACATCAAAAATGGGATCTTACCTGAAGATCGAGCCAAACGTGTGCAATTGACACGTAGGGCGGCATCCTACCAACTCATTGGTGGGGAACTCTACCAATTGGTACCCGAAAAAGAAAGATATGTCCTTGCCAAGTGTCTATCCATGAAGAAGGCATTTCAGGTCATGAAAGAAGTTCATAGCGGGTTATGCGGAGCACATCAGTCCGGACCCAAAATGAAGATAGCAATCAAGCTTAAGGGGTATTACTGGCCAAGCATGTTCTTCGACTGTGAGAAGTTCGCAAAGACGTGCCACGAATGTCAGTCATTTGCACCTATCCCTAGGCGCCCCCCAACACAACTGCATCCTACAACCCCGACATGGCCTTTTGCCGAATAGGGAATGGATATTGTGGGACCATTCAAGCCATCCTCCAAGGGTTGCAAATTCATCCTTGCAGCTACCGATTACTTTTCCAGATGGGCAGAAGCTATAGCAGCCAAGGAAGTAACAGGTGAGGTTGTTGCTCGATTTGTTCAAGCAAAACATCATATACAGATATGGAGTACCGAGCCGCATCATGTCAGACAACGGTACCCTATTCAGAAACCAAACAATAAACAAGTTGGCCTCCAAATTCCACATTGATTGGAGAACATCCACTGTTTACAATCCCGAAGCAAACGGCCTAGCCGAGGCATTCAACAAGACCTTTTGCAAACTTTTAGTCAAAGTGGTTGGAAGCAAGAAGCAGAATTGGGATGAAAAGATGCAAGAAGCACTTTGGGCCTACCGCACCATATACAAAACACCCACAGGTTGCTCACCATTTTCATTGGTATATGGAAGTGAGGCAGTCATACCTGTGGAGGTGGAGTTGGCTTCTTACCGGGTAGCAATCCACCATGGTCTACCTTCTGATGAACCCGATGAAATGCAAAGGCGGTTCATGGAGTTAGATAAATTGGAGGGGGAAAGGCTGAAAGCCTATGAACACCTCAAAGTATACCAAGCCAGAATGTCTCGAGCCTACGACAAGTTGGTGAAAGAAAGATCATTCTAGAAATGGGACATTGTCATGGTCAAGCATAAAGATGTTATGGCAAGTCGTCCTAAAAACAAATTTCTCCCAAATTGGCTCGGCCCCTACATCATCGACAAGGTGTTCGAGGGAGGTGCCTACACTGTGGTTGATTGCAAAGGGAATATCTTGTTTCCTCCACTCAACGGCAAACACATCAAAAAGTACTATACTTCAGAGCACGAGTTCCACAGGAACCCAATGGAGAATGAAGAGTAATGTTAAAAAAAAATGGGCTAAAAATAAAGATGCCCGACAGACTTAGCCAATCTCATTGACTGGTTAAGGGCAAAAGTGTCAAGAAAAACCCGGTTAAGGTGAAAACCCGAATAGGGCACTTTAAGCAAAAGTGGGTTACCCCGCTATGTGAAAACCTGTAAAGGGCGCATAGGCAAAATCCAATGGGGGACTGGTTTGGGTGAAAACCTCGAAAGAGGCAGTCAAGCTAGTTAAAAAAAAAAAAAAACAACAACAACAACAAACAAACAAACAAACAAAACAGGGCTGACTCCCCTAACCCAATGGGTTGGGTGGGTGAGTTTCCCCCTAATTTTATTAAGGAGGAGGTCCAAATTGCCAATGAAGAAACGGCTCCCATAAAGCTCATCTACCTCGTAGTAGAAATATGCCGAGGAGACCATACCTGAGGCAACGAGGAAGTTCACCTCTCGCCTATAAAATTCTCGGGAAGTCTCGCGTGCCATCTCAAAGGGAGAAGGGATAACACCTTGTTCAAACAAAAAATAAGTTCTATGACCAGACGGCCATTTCGGCTAGAAGGGTCTTCTCCACCATATACCACCATGACTCTCCTAGTCTATGTGGTCATCAAAGCCAAATCTTATACCATCATGACTCTTTCGGTCTACATGGTTCTTTCAATCCAACGCCAGTGTTGCTTTTGGTCCATATACCCCAAGTCTCACCGGCAATCCTCAAATCTTAAGCCTTCAAGTTTAGATTTGTCCCAAATTCATACTCATGGGCTGAGCATGGTCATCTCATACTCGTATGCCCTATCCATATTTGCTTGGCATCAAGCCATTATATTTTCCTGGCATTAAGCCGTAATAGCCTCTTGGCACCAAGCCACAATACCCTCCTGGCATCAAGCCACTACATTTTATTGGCATTAAGACATAATACTTTCTCGGCATCAAGCCACCATAACTAATCGGCATTAAGCCATCACAATCCTCTTTGGCATTAAGCCATCACAAATCATGATTCACTGGCATCAAGCCACTGCCACATTTATGCCCAAAGGGTTGAGTATGATTTTTCCCCGTACTCAAATGCCCTATGGGTTATGCCGGCACTAAGCCACCATAATTATACCTAATAGGCCGAGCATGGCTTCTTTATGCTCATATGTCCTACGGGTCCTTTCCAGCATCAAGCCACCACCATAATCATGCCCAAAAGGCCGAGTGTGGTTCCCTCATACTCATATGTCCTACGGGTCATTATGGCATCAAGCCATAAAATGTTCTTGGCATCAAGCCATAACACTCTTTTGGCACCAAGCCACCACAACTTTTGACATTAAGTCATCACAAATTATAAACCACTAGCATCACGCCACTACATTTTTGCCCAATAGGCCAAGTGTGTCGCTTTTTCACACTCATATGTCCTACGGGTTATTCGGCATTAAGCCAACTTCGTTGCCTTTCGGCACTAAGTCACCCTGGCATCAAGCCACCTCCAAACTTAAACCCTAGGAGTTGAGCATGATCATGTCATACCCAAATGTCCCATGAGTCTATCTACCATGCCCCACAGACCGAATGCGATCATTTCACATTCATAAGTCTACGGGCTAAACGGCATCATGCCACCCTAAGTTCATACCCCAGAAAAACAACCCTACACCTAGGGACATCCCAAATTTCTATACCTTAAGGACCGAGTATGATCTTTTCATGCTCACAAGTCTACAGGTTCCACCGGCATAAAGCCATCGAAACCTATGGCCCAGGGGAAGCCTTAATTCCTCACCGCCCAAATTTTATGCCCTAAGGAGACTTCAACTCCCTAATGGGGTGTTTGGTTGCATGATAATGAAGGTTTTTATTTTAATTTTTAAAAATTGTAAGAAAACTTGTTAAAAGAGGTGTTTGGTAACCATGACAATTTTATATTTTAAAAGTGATTTTCTTCTTAAACAAAAAAAGAGGGTCTCACCTCTTTCTTTTTTCTTGTGGTCCCCCACTTTGTTTGGTCATGTGTGGTAGTTACTCTTTTTTGTAATCACATCCCTCCAAACATGATAATTTTATGTCACGAGTTGGTTCACTTTTTATTTTAATACAATTTTTTATCATGAAAGTGTACAAAAAATTATCATGCAACCAAACACCCCATAAGGGTCAAAATCCAAACAACATGCAGGAAGAAAAATCTCATAGTTTCAACGAGTATGACAACAAAGAGGTCATTGATCAAACGAGCAAGCAGAGGGTCAGTTAAAGGGGCCCAAGCCCTTCTCAATCTAGAGAAAACCCTGGTAGTCAGACAGGGGTCAAAGCATGAAGCAAAACACATTGTTGGCAAGTTGCATATATTGACAAAGCAGAGTTCTTGTTATGTGGCCTGCATACAAATGTAATGACTTGCAAAAAGAGAAATATGTCATTGCATAATTGATTTTCAATGTGCCCGAACAAGCCTCGAGAAACTAATTGAGCAGCAAGAAAGAAAAATCTACATGCAAACAAAAAGGATTACAAGGTCAACTTGTTACAACAGGCTGGACGAGATAACTCTAACTCGTGTATCTCCTGTAGCCATGGATTGCAGAATCGGTCGATCCGGATCGGGATCGACCGATTCTTGGATCGGATCGGTACCTACCGATCCGATTCCTATCGGAATTAGCGATCCAGCCGGGACTCCCGGCTGGATCGGCCAGAATCGATAGGATCGGTCGATCCCGGACCGATCCACCCGGATCGATCCCAAAATCGGTCGATCCGGACCGATTCGCCGGAAAACCGGAAGACCCGGAATCGAACCGATTCCGGGATCGATCCGGTCTGTTTTAAGGTCCGATCACCCCCTATTTGGGGTCGATCCGGACCGATTCTCCCCCCACTTGCCCCTTCGGCTTCTTCTCCTTCCCCCAAGGCGCCTTGGAGATCTAGGGCTTCGGCATCCGGCGATCCGGCATTTGGAGGGGCGTTCCAGCCTCTTCAAGGCGTGGGGAGGGGCGCTCCCCCTGGGGGAGGGGCGCTCCCCCCTAAACAGCCCAAGGTTTGTAAGGGGGGGGGGTTTCGATCTCCTTTCCCCTCCCCCGGGCCTTGGCCCCTGGCCGGCTGCAGCATGGGATCCCCCATTGGGGGGGATTATTTCACCCCCCAATGGGGGTGGAATTGCACCCCCGAAGGGGTGATTAGCACCCCTTCGGGGGTGTTCAACAGTCACCCCCTCGGGGGTGACTGTTTTTTACAGTCCCCCCCCTAGGTGGGGGGGGGGCTGCAGCATAAAATCCCCCCATTGGGGGGGATTATTTCACAGCGCTCCATGACTGTCGGGTCCTCGTCCAGCAGCGCTCCATGACTGCCGGGTCCTCGTCCAGCAGCGATATGTTCAACAGATATATGCGCCCTCTCATGACCGTTGACAACGATCATATGACCGGGTCGCGAGACCCGACCCGGTCGCGCGACCCGGCCGGGAGAGTCGGCCCGGTCGGGATCAAACCCGACCGGGTCGGGGCCGGGTCGCGACCCGGCGAACCATAGTTTAGGGTCGTAACCGGTGCGTGGCACACAAGAATACCAAAGACCACTTCCCATGGCTAATTTGTTCATTTTGACCGAGAATAATGTGATCAAGCCGGCTTTACGATAGAAGTGATACCAAACCGATGAGAGCTGTATTCTGAGAAGAGGTCATCGGAGCCACACGTCTAAATTTCTCGGGGCGAAAATCAAGTGTAAAAAGCACCCCCCCCCCACGAAATTCTACGCTTTCACTGGATCGCTAAAATTTGGGGATACAAAGAATTCAGCAACCATACATTTAATAATCGAGAGTGAGTTAAACGAAAAGAATGTCGCATACCTACGTACACAAGACTACGTGATACAAGTATCTGTGCCGATCGCCCAAGTAACCGTGGTGAAGCATGTTTGTATACGGAGGATCCTAGAGCCCGGAGGTGCCTCCAGTAAAACTAACACCACCAACGAATAAATGAATATATATAAGGTACGGGTCCCCGTGGACGACAACCATTCAAAATCCCAGACCAAAATAAAATAAAAAATAAACAAGGAACAAGAGTGCCCTATTTGGACCAAGCAACGGCGTCTATCTCGGCTTGGGCAGCCTTGTATAACTCGAGCCTCTTGCGCGAGAGGTTCGCGCTCCATGGCCGGGTCCTCGTCCGGCGGCGAACCCGGCTTGCAGATATGTTCAACGGTCACCCCCGAAGGCGCTGCGCCCCCCCACCCCCACCTGATTACACCCCCCCCAGGTGGGGGCGGGGGCCGCAGATAAAATCCCCCCATTGGGGGGGATTATTTCACCCCCAATGGGGGTGGAATTGCACCCCCGAAGGGGTGATTAGCACCCCTTCGGGGGTGTTCGACGATCACCCCGAAGGGGTGATCGTTTTTACCCCCCCCCTGTGTGGGGAGGGGGGGGGCAGCATAAAATCCCCCATTGGGGGGGGATTATTTCACCCCCGATGGGGGTGGAATTGCACCCCCGAAGGGGTGATTAGCACCCCTTCGGGGTGTTCGACGATCACCCCGAAGGGGGTGACCGTTTTTACGCCCCCCCCCGTGGGGGGCGGGGGGCTGCAAGATAAAATCCCCCATTGGGGGGATTATTTCACCCCCGATGGGGGTGGAATTGCACCCCCGAAGGGGTGATTAGCACCCCTTCGGGGTGTTCAATCACCCCGAAGGGGGTGACCGTTTACGCCCCCCCCTAGGTGGGGGGGGGCTGCCGCATAAAAACCCCCCAATGGGGGGGGTATTTCACCCCCCAAGGGGGTGGGATTGCCCCCCCCAAGGGGTGATTAGCACCCCTTCGGGGTGTTCGTTGTCACCCCGAAGGGGTGATTTTTTACGATCCCCCCCAGGTGGGGGGGGGGGGGGGCTGCCGCATGAAAACCCCCCCATTGGGGGGGTTATTTCACCCCCGAACGGGGTGGAATTGCACCCCCGAAGGGGTGATTAGCACCCCTTCGGGGTGTTCGACAATCACCCCCGAAGGGGTGATCGTTATTTTACGATCCCCCACCTAGGTGGGGGGCCGGAATTGCTTGGCCTAATATTGTGTATGGTTTTGTGTTGTAGATAAGATGTCGGACGAGGAGCATGGCACCGGACCCGCGAGAATTTCGTGACATTGGATGGCAACATGGCCATCTCCTCGATTCGGATAAGAAGAGAGTTAGATGCAAGTGGTGCAAAAAAGAGATGAATGGAGGTGTGTATCGGCTCGAAGCAACATATAGCCGGGACGGGTGGCAATGTAAAGAAGTGTGATAAAGTACCGGCTGAGCTGAGGGAGGAGATGAGGGCTTATATAACTGGAAGGGCATCACAGAGGGAGGTGAGAATTGGTCAGAGACAAGACCTACATGACGAGTTGCTAGGTCGGAGAGACGCCGATCTTATGGCCGGAAAGAGCAAGAAAGGGAAAGGGCCAGCACATGAAAGGGTCCAAGTTGATTCTTCATCTTCATCAGATGAGGAAGATGCCCATGTTAGGAGAGCTGTTCACGAGAGTAGGGCTCGTGCTCGTGAGGATGAGGAACGAAGACGAGGAGCGAGGAGGTTCGGCTTCTAGACGATCCGATGTGGGGGCGGGGACAAGGCCTCGTTCGAGAGCCCGAAATTCGGAGGACACATTCTCGTTCGACCGATGCCGACAGGAGACACCGCCATGTATAGGGAGAGTGGCGAGGTCGAGGGGTATAAGACAAGCATTTAAAGGGGTGAAGGCATCGACCGGGGCAAAGAAAGAAAGCCCTTAAGCATATGGTCAAGTTCTTTCTACATGCAGATAAAGATTTGTTGAAGTTGTGGTTAGCATTTGCTTGTCGATATGAATTTCTTATTAGGTTAGCTATTATTAACAACCCTCTCTTTTCCCTTATCTTGTTTTTGAATTTGTAGGTGTCCCGGCACATGCAACCACCAGTCCATATTTCCAGACTATGGTTGATGCGATTGGTGAGGTCGGGCCTGGGTTGAAAGCCCCTACATCAAAATATATATATGAAACAGGCTTGGATGAGGAGGGCGATGAGTTGACCTCACGGATAGATGGATTCAAAACCATCTGGAAGGAGAGGGGGTGCACTGTAATGGGCGATGGACGGACTGGAATCACAAGGACGTCACTTATAAACTTCCTTGTGTACTGTTCTGAGGGAACCGTATTTACGAAGTCGGTTGATGCATCGGGCCGTGTGAAAAATGCAGTTACCTATTTGGCTTGATGAACAATGTGGTGGATGAGATAGGGGAGGCCAACATTGTGCGCTTTGTCACAGACAATGAGGCCTCATATAAGGCTGCAGGAAAGAAGCTAATGGAGGCTCGACCTCACTTATTTTGGGTGCCCCGCGCGGCACATTCTATCGACTCGATGTTAGAAGATATTGGTAGGGATACTAATGTCAAGTCCTTGGTCAACCAAGGACAACTTATCACCTCATTTATCTATGGCCATCCACGACTTTTACATATTATGAGGCAGCACACTGATGGTCATGATTTGATCAGACCGGGTCCCACAAGATTTGCCACTCATTTTATTGCATTAGAGAGCCTATACAGGTACAAGGCTAGTTTAAAAAGGTTCATTCTCTCCACTTGCTTATCGGGAGTACATGGATACATACAGAGCTCCTTGGATCGGTATGAGATCTTCTAAAGATGGAGCGGTGATAGAAGATAACAGTGGTGGGAGAATGTGCAAGATTATTTGTCCGTCATAGAACCTTTGGTGCGGGTACTTAGGTTGGTGGATTCAAATGACAAAAATCGGATGGGGTACCGTATGATGCTATGGATAAAGCTAAGTTGAAAATTAAAGAGAAGCATCCCAAGGGTTACAAAAAGTGGTGGAAGGTGATTGACAACAGATGGGACAAAACCCTACACCACGACATTCATACTGCAGGTATAATTTAGTAGTGTAATATGCTAATGATTACAAGTTATATTTTGTGTATTACCCCCACTGTCTTTAAACTAATGGAGTAATAATGTTGTTACAGGGTACTTCTTGAACCCAAGGATACAGTATGGTGGCCAAGTATGTAATGATGGTGAAGTATTATCAGGCACACTATCTGGAATTAAACGACTATGTAAGGCCCAAGAGGACAGGACGTGCGCTGGGGGTGAAGTAAGTAATGCGTTTCATATTAATTAAACTTTTAACTTTATCTCATATTAGAGAAGATAATTGTTTTAGTTTGTGTTTTCAGATGACTTCATACAGGCACAAGATTGGGGTGTACGGGGATCCAGATTTGCAGTACTCACATGATAGGGTCCCCCCTAGTAATATGCTTACCCGAATTAATGACTCTTTGGTTAATTGATTTTTTTTTACATAACGTTACTGATGCATGTAATTGTCTTCTTTACAATTACAGCTGAGTGGTGGATTATGGTGACAAACAGAACTGGATGGAATCCACTCGCTGCCGTTGCAATTCGGGTGCTAAGTCAGAGCACATCGTCATCCCAGTGCGAGAGAAATTGGAGCACCTTCAACCTTATTCATACGAAGAGGAGAAATAGGTTGAAGACGGAAAGATTGGAGAAGCTTGTCTACCGCCATTACAATACGAGGCCGAGGATAAAGAATATCAAAGATAGGCGTAAGACATCGGAGCGAGAGATTTGCACGGTTGTAGGTGGATTGTACCAAGAAAGAGCACAAGCCCAAGCTACTCAGGGCTTGTCCCAGGCGGATGTGGACTTGGAATATCTATTCCAAGAAGAACATCCACTTGCAGCATGGGTGGAAGACAAGGATGCTGAGGGAGAGCCAGAGTTCGACCCGAACGACAGATCATGGGCCGAAGGAGAGCTTGACAGCGTTGTTGGTGAGGATGAAGACATGCAGGAAGTTGAAGAAAGTCAAGTTCCGTGCACAGCTCCACTTCCTGATCCACCCCGGACTACAGCTTCTCCAGAGAGACATCCAGCTCCGCCCCCGGCCGCTACAGCTCCTGCTCGGATTCCAGTTTCGGGTCCTTCTACCACCACCACCACCAAGAAGACTGGTGGATTATTTAGGGCTTTAAAGAAAGCATGCTTACCTTCACAAAGAAGCAAGTGAAGAAGATCTTATATTGAAGAGGAAGAAGATAAGTATCAACAGGCGCCATCATCTCCTTGACACCGAGACCACTCAGCCACCTTCATCAGATGAGGATGAAGAAGAATTTGTGCCACCCACACAACAACAACAGACGGGGGTGGAGGTGGAGGTGGGGGTGGCGGAGGTGAGGGTGGCTCTACTAGTAGTGCTCGGACGAGTGGAGCGAGTCCGGATGATTTGAGTGATAAAAGACACTCGTATTCGAGTGGCGAGGGCGGCGGACGGTGGACGAGGTTGAATGTTCGACGAGTTTGCATCTTCCTATCCGCAGCCTCGCCTCGGACGGTGAGCTCGGCTATCCACCTCCACCATCTTTTTTACCTCCACCTCCGACCGATCGGGGAGTTTATGAGTTTACCGACATGGCCCGCCTTTATTTTCTTATGGATACGGGCCAATTATGACCGACTCTAATCAATGGAGATTTGCGTAAAATCGTAATGACCGGGACGGAGATCCGTATCCGGATCCATCCTACTCCGGACGTTACCATAGTTGGTGGTGATGCATATGTATAATGTATTTCTTTGTTTATTTCACGCAATGTAATATGAGTGGTAAGAAGAATATGTGTTGTACTATATGTGGAGTTGGGTATGATTGTTTGTTTGGTAAAAACATGTATCTTATTTGTTGCGTGATGTGTTCTATTGTGTGATTGGATATGATATGTGTTCTATATGATTGATTGTTAATTTGTTATATGAATGAGTGTTCCCTATATTTTTTTCACATTTTTCCTGAGTCCTATGTATTTTTATTGATTTTTTGGCGATTTTTCCATATTTTTTCGAAAAGCAAAAAAAAAAAAAAAACCCGATCCAGACCGATTCTAGATCGGTCTGGCTCCATTGGAATCGGCCTGGATCGGTCCGATCCGATCCGATCCGGATCGGATCGGACCCGACCGATCCAGGATCCGATCCCGATCCGGCGATCCTTGCCTGTAGCAGGAGAGAGTGAGCAGCAACAAGCAAATCTCGCTCGCCACCTGTCGAGGCCAAATCTTCCTTAATTTGCATACACCTGGCTCAGGACGCCACCAGCCTACTCTCCAAAGAGGTAATTTCAGCTACAAGCTGGTCAGTAGCCGTAGTAACCTGAGCCTGGTCCTCCTAGAGCTTCCCCAGTCGAGCATCTACGACTGAGATAGCTTCAATGATGCCTCGTGCCTGTGTCAATTTCTCCTCAGCGAGTGGGAGAAAGATGGTGTTCCACCGGACCAGGGATTGAGCCTCCATCTGCCTGTCACAAAACTGGTTCCATAAGGCCTAGACTGCAGATATCCAGGGCTCCATGACACAGCCAAGAAAATGGTAGGAGGAAGTCATTTGCTCCAGATCAGCCCGTAGTTCTGCCTCCGATGGCAGAGGGTCCAATAGCTCCTTCAAAGCTTCAATCATCCCCTTGCCCATGCGTTCGGCAAATCGAACACTAATAGGCAGGGTAGCAGGCCAAGAAATGCCCAACACTGGCCGAACCTCAGATGGGGGAGCCTGCTGGTCGTCTGATGGAGTGACCATCGTGACTGCAAAAAGAAAAAGGAAGTAAAGGCAATAAGCACAAATAAAACAACAACCAGATTTTCGCGACATAGAAATGAAATTTCTATGGCATACCATCAGCAATAGAAGGCAGAGGAGGGTCGACAAGCACATGGCTGGTACTCCTAGCAATGGTATCCTCACATAGGCCAATGGGTGCCGGAATCAAAGAATCAATCGCAGCACCTGCATCTTCAAAGGAAAGGGGCAAGCAATCATCAAGATATGACAAATCAAGCCAAGAACATGTAATAAATGAAAAGGATAGGAAATTCACCTGATACTACATCAACTTCTGCTACAGGCTCGTCCAAACACGAAGTAGGTGCATCTGTCGTCACCTCACCCACCATGGGAGATGGAGACCGCATCACGATAGGATCGGGATCTGAATAAGTCTCATCATCTGGAAGCGAAGCCATGGGTGAAGGAGACTGTATGCCGACCTGAGTGATGTTTGCCAGATCGTCAATGGGAAGTGATTTTTCTTGGCAGGCAATTGTGGCAAGATCCTCCCCTACTGCTGGAGCAGCAGCTGTTTCATCACAAGTATCCACCCTTACAGGGGGTGGTGGGCTGAAGTTGAGAACTTCCCTGGCAGGAGAAGACTCTGCAAGGAAAGAAAAAAAGTGAGGTTGTCAGAAGCTATGTTGATCCAAGCAATATAAGGAAAAAAAAATCTAGCTACATACCAACAACCTCCACTGCTGGAGTAGGGGATGGAAGTCTTTCCTCCTCACGAGCTCTCTTCCGAGACTTGGAAGACCTCTCGGGCCTTGAGGCCACCCTCTTCACACCTGATGGAATAGTCTTTGAAAGGGGTAAAAGAATGGAAATAAACTGTGAATTGATAAGACTAAGAGTATATGGCCAAAGGAAGTAAAGAAGTGCGAGAAGGGATTTTATACCTGACAATGGCAAGTGGGGAGGCCGAGAGACCAGCACACCTGCATCTCGTCCCACTTTGCTAGCTGCACTCATAACGGCCATCTTTATCTCGCCAAAAGAAGAAGCCTGCTCTATGTCAAGAGCATCATCAAGAGGGCCCCAAGAAGATACTAAGCCACACAAGTGTTCCACCCAACACTTAACAGAATCAGTGGGTGGCAAGGCCTCCTTTAAAGGAACCTGACGACGACCTGTACAATCAGCCACCATCAAGCTGAACCAATCCACCGGCTGAGGAGGAGGAGGCCGTCGGGCACATTGTGAAGAACGCAATGGCTCTACCAAAGGGTGGATCGAACCTGTATAGACATGGCGAGGATTGGGTGGTAGCACACCCTTTGTCTCCCAATACTTATACTTTGCCAATAACTTGTCTTTGCGGGACCGATAGTGGCGAGTAAGAAAGGTCGCAGCCATTTCTGGAGGAGGGCGGTTCTTTACATCTAAGCATGCTGCCTCAATCTCTGCAATATAAGCTGGTAATTTCCGATAATTTTGGCTCCTATGGGACCACCAGTTGCCATACACGATATCAAAGTCTCCAGTAGTGCCCAGTGGTGGGATGTTTATGTCACCCTTCGCCTCTAAACGGGAAAAATAGTTCCACCACTCCGCAACAACAAGATGGTTGTCCAACTGTGTATAAATGCGAGAAGTGATAGAAAAATCAGCATTTGGAGGAATGCCCTGATCGTAGCCAAAGTTCCGACTGAACCGGAAAGGATAATACGGCTCCAGGATGGTGCGATTGCCCTGCCGAAACACCAAGGTGCCCATCCGAATGCAAAGGTACCACTCCCAAGCAGCCCCCTTGCGGGGCTTGTTCAGAAGGGGATCTGTCCACATGAAGTGATCGCCATGTTTCTTAGCGGTGTGAGGGCAATGTCCAATAGAGCAATGACTGAATTTCAAACCGGCGGCACCTTCTGCAGGAAGAGTAGCCAATAACCTCCTCCCCGTAGTAAGCTCTTCATGTGGCTGTGGGCGAGGGTTGCCAATAAATCTGTATATCAAAGCACCATATGGCTCAAATTCCTCTCGAAGTGGAGGTAGCCCGTGGAATAATGAAGCTGCCCATACACTGACATAATGTGTAGCAAATACAATTTTGCAATCACGTGGATAAGGGTGGGAAGAAATTGACCCGAAAGAGTGATAAATTGCAGCAAGAGCAGTCGGAGCAATGGCAAGTCTGACTCCACAAGCCAATCTACAAGCTGGAAATAGAACCTCTGGCCTAATAATAGTGGCATCCTCAAAAGGAATGGTGAAGGTCACTAGCCAATAAGCCAAGTAGGCTGCAAGATGGGTAACCTCTCCCAGATCCCATGGATCCTCAGTTTCTGTACGAGCTTCCATACTGGCATCCGCCTATTACTATTCCTAACTTATTAGATGGCAGTGTTAAGTTTGCTTCATATATTGCCAATTTTATTTTGAAATTCATCCAAATATTCATCGAGACATTATTGTTTGATAAATTTTTATAACTTAATATTTTTATGACTATTTATGTACAATTGACCCAAAATGTCATCAATCACCTATCTATATTATTCAAGATGAAGCATTGGTCTAACATAAAATTTCTTATATGTCTTCAGTTAACAATAGTTTATCCTCTCTATATTATGTTTTTAATTCTCTCTCAACTTATTTTGATAATTAAAATGAGTTCCCTTATACTTTTTGAAGAGATAACATGACATTTTTCATTTAAATATGCACATTAATTGGTATTTAAGAGATCCAATCTCTCGAGATTTTTTTGAGATCTGTTCTTTTCAGTCTCCCTAAGATAAAATATAGATACGAGATGACAATCCTTGGGTAAGGTATACCCTACATAAATAAAATTCAAGATCTAATTTCTTGAGATTTTTTCAAGAATCTTACAAGATCTCTTCTCTTTCACCCTTCCAAGACGAAACTGAGATCCAAGACAGCAATCCTTGGTTGTATGACAAGATATATTTTCACTACAAAAATATATTTTTATAATAAAACATTTGAAGAGGGGTAGATAATTTTGATGTGGTATTAACATGGGTAACTATTATTACAGACTTATTCCAGACCCATGTTGTGGTATTAACATTGGTAACAATTATATAGTCTTCGTTAATTCATCCATAACTAACACAAAAAATAAAGACTTATTACAGACCATTGATGTAAGCCAATTGAAATAGAAAATTCGCATATTTTTCCTCAAATTGTGCATACACTAGTGATTGTTTCATCATACATGTATTTTGTATATACCTGACCGGCACCATCTTTTACCCAACACCTACCATAAAATCTCTCTTGAAACTCTTTCACAAGTCTTTTCCAAGCCAATAAAAACTATATGTAAATCTTTTTTCATATCTCAATATTTCTCTATCAAACTTCTAATAACAAAAATAGTTTCAATTCCAAATCGGCAAAGCATAAATCTTAATTGGTTAGCTGAAATATTTTTAAAATTTCGTAATCATCGTTCAATGACTCTTTCTTATAATTTCATAAACTCATGAGTTTGATCCCTCTATAATTTGCACAATTTTGTGTAGCTCTTTTTTTTCTTAAAATTAGGTATAATAATAATTTTTTTATTCATTCCATATTATTTTCGATATTAGAATTTTGTTACAAAAATCAAGTTAACCATTCCACCCTTAAATCTTCCAAACATTTTCATACTTCAATATGAATGCTATTTGGATCACGTTTTAGTTGTTTTCATCTTCAATAGTTCTTTAACTTTCGGAAATTTAATTTTTCTAAAATACTTCAAATTAAACATTGTTGCATTCTTTATTATGTCTATGATTTTAGTAAAGTTGTCATTAAAATGAGAATCAAAATAATTTTTTTCATTTTTCTTTAATATCATCATCTTTGATTAAAACATTTCTTTCTTTATCATTGATGCATCTAATTTGATTAAAGATCTTGTGACCTTTTCTCCCTCATCCATGTTAATGCATAAACATCTTTTCCACCTTCTTTAGTTCCAAGTTTCCCATACGTATGTTTAAAAGCAAGAGATAATTTTGAGAGTTAACGGATCAACATAATTGTAAGTACTTGAATAGCAAGCCAGATACAACCATATTCATATTTAGTATCTGATGATCACCCGGAAACCTAATTTTGCACATTTGACCCTAGGGTATTTGGATGCCTCTGGAACCTTGGGAACCCTCAAAATTGGCAGGTTTGAGGATTTCTAGACCACCAAACTTGGAATCGTCCAAATCGATGTTCAGATGAGACCACAAGCAATGTATGGCTTTGCACATATCAAACTGTTAGAAACTCTATTTTCACCCCTGATATTCAAGCCCCAAAGCCCTAGAAACTGTAATTCATTAGTTTTAAAATTTTATAATCCCCAATTCCGGAATCCTGCATGCAGAGTGCAAAACATATACTAGGCACTTTCCGGCCTGTCCCTACATATGTTCAGAGACCCAGGATTCTGGTAATTGTTGGAAATTCACTTTACGTGGCCTAAAAACAGTTGTTACCCTCTGAATACCATAAAATGATGTTTGGGGAGTGAAAAACCACCTGAAAGGCATTATGGGGCCCCAAACTCCTTAAATGGCTCTGCACCCCTTAGTGGGTGTAGGCTCACTTGGGACCCCAGACCACAGGCTGACCTAGACGAGCTTGGAGGCGGCAAATCTGATATCATCTAGAAGAATTAAACCTCTCCACAGTAGCACAGAGAATCCATATAGCCAACCTGGTGGTTCGGGATTAAGAAGATTTTTGAGTTTAACTGAAGTGCATTGAACCTTAACTTGTCCTCGTAGAATAGCATACTTACTCTCATGCCTATTAACTATCCATCAGCCTATGTATATGTCTTGCATAATTGAATCAAATAAATTGTTCTCATACTATCAAGACAAATCATCACATTTTCATGCTAGCTAACCAGCATAAGAAGCTTCTACGACAATATCTTGGAAATGACAGGAAGTAAACATCCATTTTTGCACTCAGAGAGTGAAAAATATGTAGAATGCAGTCAATCACTTTTATTTAGGACAAGTTACCTGGCAAATAGCAATAAGGCCATCAAGTGTGTTATTGACTAACTTGAGTGCTGCAGTAACTTTCCTTTGCCTAGGTGAAATGTCTTTCCATATGGGAATCTCCCATGTAGGAATTGGAGAAGTACTACGCATTTCTGCTTCGCGCAGTACAGTATAAACTGACTGATTGAGAAAAAAAGGGAAATACATCAACCAATCAACATTATGAACTGGCGAGTCAGCACGGAGTAGTTGAAAGAAGAAAAGGCAAAGAATAAAATAAATTGCTCCAAATGCGCTTACATCAATTATTCCTGTATCATTCGAGAGTGAATCAAAATCATAATTGAAGACTGCCTTGCCAATGATGTCCAATGTCAAACGAGAAAAAAGTGACTCCATCTCCACATCCTCTCCATCCGAAGCTGCTGCGTCCAACTTCTCACAGAGCCTGTAGCTGGCTTCTCCAAACAGACCAATCATAGTGGCCACATACTGTTGAACATGATAAACAAAGGAAAGCAATTAGAAACATTAAGTACCATATGAAGTAAGACAGCGTACTAAAGTCGAAAAAACAAAGAGTAACTAGCCTAAAATTTTCGAGCGTACAGCAACCCAAAATACTCCCGAACAGATTCCAAGACAACATAGTACCTTCTGATGCAGTGCCGGCACAATTGCCCTTCTTCTGACCCGCCAAATCTCGCCGTCAGCCGGGATCAAGCCCTTGCCCATCACAAACTCGAGAATCTCCGCTAATATGCCCTGCAGGAATGGAATTAACCAAGAGAAGGGAACCATGCAAATTGAGTCACTCTGTGGATCTAGAAGATGAGAATAGGAGAAGCGTACACCTTGGAGTAAGCCTTGGCATTGTCCTTCAGTATATGCTTCGCTATGTCGGCATCTGAGACGATCAGAAACGACTGCGAACAGCATTCCAGAAATTAACTACAGTCCTCTGGTCATCAATTCATCCAGTGTGGCCTTATCTATCACCTTGGGTCCGAAGTTGAGGCGGAAGATGCCGCCGTAGTTCAGGAAGAGCTCATAGAGAGGAATGAAGAAGGCCAGTGAGCCCACAGCCGCTATCGACCCTTTCGCCTGGGGTATCTCCGGTGCTCTCCCTTGAAAACCATCGCCACCCCACTTCGAAAGAAGCTCATCCAGGTACTTTCCCGGAGGTCCCAACCGAAGTAGACCTTTCCGAAGCAGCAGAGATAAACTGCAGATCCAGAAGAGAAAAGAAACGTCAACTATCTCAACATCTAGAAGTAGAGAACGCTTAGAGAGTTCATACCTAGACTGTTCAACGGTGAACTTCCCGGAGGCGATGCGGGCCGCGAGCTCGGTCCGTCTTTTCTCCTCAAGCAGTCGCTCAACCTCCTTCACGCCGGTGTCCTCCTCGCCTTCTCCACCTCCCCGAGAAGGCGACGCGCGGCAGGTAACGGCTCCGCGGCCTGGAGAAAGCCACGGACGGCTCCCTACTCCTGCGGGAAGTACGACTAAAAAACGAGACAGTCCGACGCTCAGCGGGAGGTGCCGGCGATTAGCTAGCTAGGACAAGCCTGCGCCACAGCAGGGAGAGCACCACCTGCGCGGGACGACGGCGGCGCGGAGGACCGAAGAGCTTGCCGCCGAGACGCCCGAACGCGGAGGACGGAGAAGTTCGTCACCAGTGCGGCGGCCATGGCGGGAGCCGCCCCCGCCCCCGTTGCCGTACGTACTTCGCCCCTCTGTTGCCGTCGCCGTGGAGCCTGCCGCTCGCTCCCTCGCTGGCGCCAGCTGGAGGGGAGCGGCGCCGGGAGATAGGAAGGTGATAACGCCGCCGCCGGGGACGACGCTGAGCATGCGATCCAGAAGCGGACAGCAAGACCGCAGGCTGCGCTTTACAAGCTTACAATAATATAAAATTGTTTTTTAAACATTTTAAAATTTATTTTACTTTATTTCCGAGATAGTCCGTCAAATCTATTTGAGATGGACGTGAACAATAAATAATGATATGGTAGTAATAATAATAATAATAATAAATTTGTAAAAATGGATCCGATAAGTCAAAATACCGGTCAAAGGCGCGCAAAGTGAACAGCGAAATGGATAGTGCGACTGAAGTAATGGGTGGGTGGAGAGCCCACTAACCGGAGGGAAACTGATGTCTCTTAATTAAAGTTAGTCATTTTGGAGTTTTAAAAATAAGAAAAACATAGTTAGATGTTTATACTCTCTGATTACATATTTTGGAGTTCTATGACTCATTTTTCGTGGGAATAACCTCATATTGAAGATATAAAAATATTTGATAAAAATATAAGAAAATGTTTACTACGTTCATTGTCTCGGGAAGACGTGTTAGAATAGTCACACATTAGGGACACGAAGATAATTGATAACAATATAAGAAAATGCTTATTCCACTCGGTGGTGTCTCGAGATTTTGAGTTGGATGACTCATTTGTTTAACGAGAAAGTGGACAGGTCCACGGAGACTATTAGAATTAATATGAGATTAATTTCAATGCTGACGATAGCACATCAACATTAAAACTACTGATGTTATTCAGTATCAGAAATAATTCTAACACAGGAGCCAAACATCATTATCAAATGTGATCACCGAATACATGAGGGCATACTATCGCCTTCTGAGTGACGTGTAGAATAAGGCAGTAGAATAAGTTATTACTACTTAGTTAAATTTTAAGTTAATATTTGTTAGTTTGTAAACATATGTACAATATCAATAGCATTTAGTTACCATTTCTGAGTTTGTGAAATAATTTCGTACATTTTGAGTATTTATATCTCGAACCCTAAAAGCATACACATAAAGATATGAATTAACCTCTAATAATGGCTTATTTATATAATCAGAAAGAACCTTATGTTAAGGACTGGGTGTCTAATTTCGCCGGCCGAGCGTGGCTCGGCTGGCAACACCCGGCGCCCGGGGGGGCGCCGGGCTGGGTTCGCTTCCCGGCAGCTGACGCCAGGCGCTCCCATGGGGGGGCGACCTGTGGGATCGAGCGCTCGATCCTCGCCTGCGTGCGACGCAGCACGCGTCCTGGCCACTGCGCCACATGACCAAAAAAAAAAAGGGTGTCTAATTTCTTTAAAGATTTACAATGGTCGAAATATAATACAAGTAGGTATTTCTAGCTCAGCATATTTTTGGCCTTAAATTACGCTAAAAATAGTAGATCATTTCAAGCCTCACACACTATAACATACAAAAAAAAATTTTCTTTTATAGAGTGTTTGCTTGTATAACAAATTGACTCTGTATCAAAGTATATGTAGTCTTGTAAGAAATTTGTTAGAAAATGGTGTTTGACAGACATTACAAAAATATTTTTTCATAGATAATTTTCTCTTAGCTTAAAAGGTGAAACATTCATTTCTCTCTCTCTCTCTCATCATATTTACCAAAAATTACTCCATATAAATTTGTATCACGAAGATGTATATAAAAATGTGTGTATCATAAAAAGTTTACTAATTTTTTTCTGGTGTAAATTTAGCATTTAATCAATCTCATCTGATATAATAATGAGCTTTCTCTTCCTGGACACCTCCCTATGCCCTGTTGTTTTACAAAATAAATTCTTTAATATATTTATGTACATGAATTAGCTGGTTTATCTAGGCGATTATTATATTGGAATAATGTTAAAAACATATTAAAATACTATTTTACGTTCTTGATATTTTTTGTATTCATTTTTATTTATCGGGTTGCTTGTCCCCCACTAGACAGTTTTCAACGAATGTTTACCTTTCGATACTCATAATTATATATATTTATGAATATGTGCTCAAAAATAAAAAAAAATTTAAGAAAATATTTTATGGGGGTGTTTGGTTACATGATAATTTAAGTTTTTACTACGATTTTATATTTTCGAAATAAAACTTGTTAAAAAAGGTGTTGACAACTATGACAATTTTATGTTTTTAAAGTGATTTTATTTTTAGACAAACATGATACTTTTTTGTCTTTGATTAGTTCATATTTTATTTTAATATATTTTTATCATGAAAATGTAAAAAAAAATACTATGCAACCAAAGGCCTCATTAAGTCTTGTGTTTCCGAAACATAAGTACATACATAAAAATCACTCGAAATGTCAATGGTTGAATATTTTTATTTGTTTGCATAAATGCCCATTCTTTCGGGGAGAGAGAGAGTAGAGATTGAAAGAAAAAAAAAGAGATAGTGTTAAAGGGAAGCCTTTTCACTATAAAATTTAAAATTATTTAACTACACAATATGTTAAGAGTTTAAAAAATTTATTATTCAACAATAAAAGATTTTAGGGACTTAATAGTGTGGGAGAGAGAGTAGAGATTGAAAGAAAAAAAAAGATATAGTGTTAAAGGGAAACCTTTTCACCATAAAAATTAAAATTATTTAACTACACAATATGTTAAGAGTTTAAGAAATTTATTATTCAACAATAAAAGATTTTAGGGACCTAATAGAGTTTAGAGTAATGTCCTCTTGAGATGTCCAGCAACGCTGTCAACGCAGAAGAGACAGAGAGAAACATATGATTGATGAATGGAAAAGACGAATTTGTGCAGTCGATCTCAATCATTTGAGATTAAATGTTTGAATTTGAGTTTGAACAGGACTTTCAGGTACTAAGAGTGAACACTCGGAGACCTATGATCATAAAGATCACTATGTGAAAGTCCTATTTTTTGCGGTGGAAGAAATTATAGGGTGTTTAGTTGCATTTTATTTTTTTGTATGATTTTATGATAAAAAAATTATATTATAATATCAAACATGATAATTTTTAAAAATAAAAATATGACAATGAACCTGTTTGAAAAAAATAGTTTATTTTTTAAAAATAATAATAGAGTGTTTAGTAATATTTTAAATTTAATTTTCATCAAAAATATTGAAAAATAAAAATTTCTTGTCATCCGGTACCCCTTCATCATGCAACTCGCTGGCGTCAAATTCCATTCCAACATAGCCTCTCTACGGCCATCTCCCTCCTCTGATTGTAGACGCAAACCTCCAAGGCGAGCCCCATCAACCCCTCCTATGGGGTCATAATGCAGCAGTTAGTTGATTAAAATGGGAATTCTCAATAACCCCTCCTGTGATGGCGTACCACCCCCATGGGGATTTTCGATTTTCTGCAACCACCGAGACCCAGAGCTTGAACAACGATGGCGAAGAAGTGGAATTCCGGCCATATACCTGGCTGTAGATCTTGTCTATGATGGTAGCGGAAGAATTGAAGGTCCGGAGAAGATAATCGATGCCCTAGCGGATGATATCCCTGACGTGAACGTATTCCCACAATTCTTTGTACTTGTGGCTGTACTCGTCCAGCGGCGGCGCGGAGGGCTGGTGCTTGGGCAGTGACTTGACGACAATGATGGGGAGGGCGACGACGAAGAAGGCGATCACGGCGGCCTAGACAATCCACTTCAGCAGCTTGCACTTGCACACGACACAACCGAGATCGATGTACTTGTCCTTCTTCCGGCTGCCGTCCTGCGGCCCCAGCAGCCAGCTCTGCTGGATCTCGTCCAGCGGCCGAGATAGCGCCGCCCGGTCGAGCTCCATGTTGCAGCTGCGCTCGTCCTCCATCTCGCCATTGATCTCGAAGGGCCCGCCCCAGTGGTTCGCCATTTATCTACCGCCGCCACTGCCGCGAGCTAGGGTGTGAAGAGGGCGCTGAGATCGGGAGAAGTCGGGATTTTGTCCGAAAAGGGAGTGAGTCATTTTCAAAAAAAAAAGGGTCTCAACCTCTTTTTTTTCTGTTGCGAACGAAGACGTAAAAATGTTTTCAAAACAAAAAATGAAAAAGTGGATCAAACATGTTATCAAGATTTTTTCGTTACCGGTTTCAAAAATTAAAATAAAATTGCCCATTGTCATGCAACCAAACACCCCATTAGGGATTTCTCTGTACACGGTTGGCGTCCAAATAAAATAAGCCACTCAAGTGCAGGTTTTTGGTTGGACTGCCATGTAAAGGCCCAAGAAAGCTTAGCCCAAATAGGCTTGCCTAGCAGACCCATTAACCAAACGGGTAGGCGGATCCAATTTGTGCCCGAACGGGCTAAACAGGTCACATATGATAACCAGCTTGACGAAGGACTGCTGGCTTATCGGGCTAAACAGGTCTTTTTCTTTTTTTTGGTCAGCTGGCACAGTGGCCTTGAGCGCGTGCAGCGCTGCACGCAGTCGAGGGATCGAGCCCCTGCTCGATCCCCACACGTCGCCCCCCCATGCGGGCACCCGACTCGCAGCTGCCGGGAAGCGAACCCTGCCCGGCGCCCCCCTGGGCGCCGGGTGTTGCCAGCCAAGCGACGCTCGCCACATATGATACCAGCGTGCCAGGATCATCCCTTCCTTATTTCAGTCTTCAATAATTTCGATATAATCAGTGCTTTATCGTGGCTAGAATAATTTTGAAATAAACCTTATCTATCTTTACTTTCCAAAAAGTTACATGTTTTATAATATTTGATAAACGCTATATTCTATCTCTTGATTATTTTTAGAAGTTGAAAGAGAAGATAAGAGATGGGTTTCTCTCTCTCTCTCTCCTTCAAAAATTAAACTTCAATCTTTATAATCTGATATCCACAAAGAAATAATGTGACTATGGATATAATTATGTATTGTTAAAAGTTTTGATGCTTAATGGGGTGTTTGATTGTGTCATAAATTTTTATACATTTTCATAACAAAAAATATATTAAAATATAATACAATCTAACTAAGGACATGAAATTATCAGAGAGATGTGATAACAAAAAAAAGAGAGTGAGAGTCACGAAGACCAAAAGAGGTGAGAGATCACTATATAAAATAAAAGGGTTCTTGTCCAAGAATAAAATATCTTAAAAAAATGTGAATCCCCGGAATGGTTGCCAAATATCGCTTTTAACCATTTTTGTTACAAAAATATAAAATTTTAACAAAAAATCAATTTGTCATGCAAACAACACCCCAAAAATGTCTTATTAGAAAATGATCTTTATCTACGTAAGGCCCTGTTTGGTAACATTATTAGACATCTCTATCACTATCAATTTCAAAATTGATATTCATAACAATCATTAAGAGATGTTTGACTAATAATATCAATTTTGAATTAAGAGATGTTTGGCTAATAATATCAATTTTGAAATTGATAGTGAAAACAAAGCATGTTATGTAATACAAGTGTCAACTTGTATCAATTTTGATATTGATACTCTAACTTCTAAAAATATCAATATCAATATTGATATAGTATCAATTTTGAAACTCTAACCAAACATGCCATAAACTAGAAGTCCTAACAGCTTTAAGAAGAGACCCATTTACGGTCTATTTGTATACAATTTTATGTCACATTTGGTTAGAGTTTCATTTTTGATACTATATCAATATTGATATTAATAATTTCAAATATTAGAGTATCAATATCAAAATTAATACAAGTTGACATTTGTATCACATAATATGTCTTGTTTGTACTATAAATTTTAAAATTGATACAATTAACCAAACACCTCTTAATAGTTCTTATCAATATCAATTGTAAAATTGATAATGATAGAGATACCTAATAATGTTACCAAACAAGACGTTAAGTCCTCAAACTAGTAAACAATTTTAACGCTGAGATGCTATTTTTCCATCCCAAATATAAGTTTGTAATCTTGTTGATGGGAATATGCTGACATCTCAGATATAAAAAAAAATGTATGAGGTGTAAATGAATTTCTATTTGATTCCAATGAAAATTAACGAATTTAAAATTTTATTTTGTGTCTTATGAGTTGTTAGAATCAATTGATTTCCGTTAACTTTATTTGATTTTCATAAATAAATAAATAAATATAATAAAAATAAAGTTAAATATATCATAACGTATGACTAGAGGTGTTCATGGTCTAGTTTAATTTGATTTCTAAGTATTTTTTTCTCAAATCAAACTAAATCAAATAATCTCCCAAATCAAACCACGGTTTGGTTTGATCCGATTCGAAACATATTTTATTAAGGTAAAGTAGATATGTCGATATATAATTTTATTTTTTATTTTAATTCATATTTTATTAAAATTTAGTTTATATATTTATACACTTCATTAATTTCATCGACTCTCTAAACAAATTTATTTTTATAAGAAAACATACATAAGTATTATATTAAATAGGTTTAAAATAAAATATTTAATTTAATTCAAGTTAATTGATTTACGGATTTGATTTAACTTTAAGTATCTTAGAAATCAAACCAAACCCAATCTATAGTACAAATAAATCAAATCGAACTAAATTACTGGTTCGATTTGATTTGATTTTTCGATTTAACCCAAACACTAAACAACCTTACATACCACGAATGACTGCGTTAAATGAAGTTTTAAAGATATCTTACCAAAATTTAATAATTAAAATAAATTATTAAGTTATTTTTGAATAAAAATACTATTCAATATATATATTCCAAAAATTAACAGATTCCGCCGGAATCGAAATCGATTTCTGGAACACTTGATACTTTATCGGAATCGAAAACGAAGGGTGCCGTGGCTGTTGTCCCCAGTTCCAAACACTTGCTCTGGTCTCGTCCGTAGAGGCTGGCACGGAAGGCGTGCGCCAGTCGCAAGCAGGGCACCGTGGGCCTCAATGCAGAAGCGCCGGTTCGTTGTAAGGGGATGTTCGGAATGATCCCAAGCCGTGTGATCTTGATCGGACCGTTATCCCGCGTAGACCACACGGGTAGCTGACCTGTCACGCCAGCCAACGACGTGGCGATGGAAGAGATCGATGTTGGGCCTTTCCATTCGCGGCCCATTACATTCGGAGGATCATCAAATATATTCCTAAAAACTCACGTCCATGAGTTTTGGGATTACCTTTATCTCTACTTTTCAATTTTTTTTCTTATCTACTTTCATGTGAGAAATTCAAAAAAAAAAAAAACACTTGAGTCATATTTGGCTCAGTTTATGAACATCACCATTCCACCAAAATCACTAAAAATTTATATCCATAAAATTTGAGAAATTCCTCCTGCACAAGTTTAACATGCATGCCTCTCTCTAATTACTTTTCGAAATTGTTCCTTTGCTTTTTTATTTGGAAAAATATAAAAAAATACCTGTCATCTAATCCATACCACGAGATCAACACAAGAAACGATGAAAACGTTTTGCAATTGATCGATTAATTTTTCGTGGAAAAGTAAATACAAATACATCACCGGCTACACTCGAGAATAATTTCTCAAAAATGTTTTCAATTGTTTGGTTGTCTGTAAAATATTTTCGTATCATTTTAAACACCTTAAAAACATTTGTGTTGAGATATAAACTAAGAAAAAATTATTCTGTTTGATTCATTCATGCATATACATCATTGATATATTCATACTATTACACCCTGTTTGGTAACACTATCAATTTTGAAATTGATATTGATAGGAATCATTAAGAGGTGTTTGGTTAATTGTATCAATTTTAAAATTTGTAGTGCAAACAAAACGTATTATGTAATACAAGTGTCAACTTGTATTACTTTTGATATTGATACTACAATATTTGAAAATATTAATATCAATATTGATATAGCATTAAAAATAAAACTCTAACCAAACAGGGCATTAAATAGCAGAGGAATTAACCCGTGGGAAGATGTCTTTTTCAGGGAGAAAGGAAGACCAAAGCCCTTGAATGAGAGGCCGTGCTGCAAGCTAGTCTCTCATTTATGAAGCTTCTTCTAACTTATCGGATACGGATTGACTCTGGAGAGAGAGAGAGAGAGAGAGAGAGAGAGAGAGAGAGAGAGAGAGAGAGAGAGAGAGAGAGAGAGAGAGGATAAGGGTTCACTCGGTTGAAAATTTTCTACAATATTCTCATAAAATATATGTGAAATTTTCACGTATCATCACATTTATTGTATTTGTGGTTCTCATATGTGTTGAAGATAAAGATTCAATCGGTTGAAAATTTTCTACAATATTCTCATGATATATATATATCCTCTGTGTTTGAGGTCACGAATGTTCTTGGCTTGTCTAACATCTGAATATCTTTAATACGACGGTAACTTTTGGAAGATTACTTAATTTTAATGGTTCGCTATTTTTTATTTCCTAACATGAGTAACTAAGATTTTATGTTTCATGAGAGAGATATTAGAAATATAATTAAGGCTTTAAATATTTTACTAAATCAAATAAAATGCCACCTAACTTATGGAAGAAGATCAGAATTCTCTCCCATGAAATAATAATAAATATGTTGCATTTGATATATATCTATATGGAGCTTATAGTAATTATGAAACATTTTCTTCGCATGCCAGCTATATGTGTAGGAGATCCCACCACTATCCAGATGCCAAAAGCTGGCTTATTATTTTTTTTATTGCACGTGTATATATATATATATATCTCATATGTGTTGTTTGGATCAGAGGGTTTATTCTGGGCGAGGGTATTCTCTCCCCCCAAAATATAAATATCATGGGGTTCACTTGTATTAACCGTGTTAAATTTAAGAGATAGTCACATAGACCTTATGGTAATTATATGAGAGAGAGAGAGAGAGACCAAAAACTCCCTTGAGAGTTGTTTGTTTGATTGTAACATTTTGTAAACTAGTGCCCTTTTTCCCTTTGTATTATTTTAATTGTTTGAGTTAATACAAAATATTCCATCTGTTACAAAATAATAGGTTTTTCTTAAATTATATGCGAGGAAATCAGATGGAAACCAAAATAATAATATGTTACATTTGTAAGAAAAATCTTAATTATGTGATCCCTTTTCTTCTTTTTTTTTAAAGTTAACCCGAGAAAAAGCTCACTTTCAAAAAAAACTATTTTGAAAGAAGAGAATTACAGTGAAGCAAACAAGTCCTGGTTAGCTTTCCTTGAGCGAAGGGGGCATCTCTCCCTTAATCTCAAGCAAGAAGGTAGCGTGTACAGGAGCTAGCTACTTCCCACCGAAGCAAGCTGTGCCTCTCCAAACGGAAGAACACAGAAGATTATCGACGAAAGATTAGTCCAAAGAATAATACAACCAAATAGAGATATATCTCACTTTCTCCGAAATGTATATTATGTAATTCACATGAAGGGAATTCAATCAAAAGAAAGAAAGAAGAAAAGTTATGGTTTGGAGTGGCTTCTCCGGCCGATCGCTCTGTCTGTGCAGCTGATCAGTAATGGCAGTCCACCAGCGGGGACGCGGAAAGGATGAGATTCTGCTTGGTCGAGAAAGAGAAAGACGCCGCCTTTGGGTGCTCGGCAAGGTCGTCGTCGGCGTCCGGCGGAGCCGGCAGGTTTAGATCCAACGACAGTATGTGCTTCCCGGCCCTCTTGACCCCCTGCGGCGCCTCGGGGATGATCGTCGCCGCCGCCGCCGTCGCCGCCGCCGCCGCGCGGTGGCGCCTCATGTGGCCCCCCAACGCCTGCCCCGAGGAGAACTCCGATCCGCATATGGAGCACTCGTGCACCCTCGGCTTGTTGCCGCCGCCGCCGCCGCCGTTAAAGAGGTTGAGCATGGGCGCTACGCCGGCGGTGGCGTCGTTAAGAGGAGGGATGCGAGGACGGGGGTAGAAGCGCGCAAAGGCGACGTCTTTGTGGGACCCTTTTCTCTCGTCGGCGGCGAGGGCTGCCGGTGCCGGTGCCGGTGCCGTCTTGGGCTTCTTGTGGGCGGCCCGGTGGCCTCCCAGCGCCTGGAAAGAGGGGAAGCACTTGCTGCACGTCTTGCACTCGTACACGTAGAAGCCGGCCGCCTTCCGGCCGTCGGCGGCGGCGGGAGCCTCCGCCACCGCCACGCCGTGGCTTGTGACGATCCTCTCGCTTCCTCCGCCGCCGCCGCCGCCGATTTCGGCATCCGGAGACCGGCGCCCCTGGGCGAGGAGGATGAGGCAGTTGGCCATGTCTTCTTCTTCCTCCTCCTCCACCGCGGTGGCGCCAACGGAGAACCCGGAGGAGGAGGTAGACGACGCCGCCGCAGCAATCGCCGGCTGGGGCAACTGGAATAGCCTCTTGCGCTTGGTCCTCCGTCTCTTCCCGCCGCCGCTGTTGAGAGAAGCCATGACGGCTTCCTCCTGGGCTTCAACGCTCATCTTTAATCTGCTCGAGGAATTAGGCTACAAGATCGCAGCTTTAGGGAGGGGTGGAGGAGGGCAGATGAACAGGAGATAGCTGGAGAACCAGAATAAGTAAGAATGATCGAGGCTGGCGACTCGGATTGGATAGGCGATGCGTGCGGTGCACACAGACCCAGATGGATGTATATTTATATACATACAGATACATCAAGATTCATCAAACAGTGAGAATGGAGAGAACTGTGGCTAGCTCAATATAGAAGAGAGAGAGAGAGAGAGAGAGAGAGAGAGAGAGAGAGAGAGAGAGAGAGAGAGAGAGAGAGAGAGAGAGAGAGGGAACAGCGGTCAATGGCAGCCGTGGGCAAGCTAGCTTTGCATGCCGGCCATCAATGGCGTATAAGCATCGCTGGCCGGCAGTTATTTTCCACTCGACTGGGGCTCTTTGGGAAGTTTGGAGGTAGGTGATGGAGCGTGGGATTCGGTTTAAAAATATATTTTTTTCTGAATTAAATTAAAACGAATCGGTTGAATTCGATTAGATTTGATCAGAGATTAAATATTTTTAAAAATATTTATTGATATATATTTATGTTTTTAAATTATAAAATATTAAAAATTATACACATAAATATTAATTTTATAGTTTCATAATCTTAAATTAACACGTAGTGAAACTAAACTAATGGATCCAATTTAGTTTGTTTATTTGAACTTTTTTGTTCACGTTAAGGTAGGTGGGGTCGGAAGTTGGGACTGGTCGGTTGGGCTCAAATCGACTCTGGTCAGGTTAGGGTCGGCCGGGGTCGCGATAAAAAAATAAAAAAAAATTAAAACACCTATTGGGTCGGGGTCACGGGATCGGGACCGGATCGGTCAGCCTAAAAATTGACTGTGTCGGGCCCGGATCACGACTCCACATTCCATGGTTCACACCACTATCTAAAGATGTGTGATACTGGACAATTGGTTATAGGAGTGCAAACAAACTAATGCACTCAAACAAGTAACTCAAAATATTATACAACAAAAATTTGACTGGACTCATTTATTGTGATAAATAAATAAGTTTGAATAAAAAAATGAAGCTTGATGTATCAAATGAATTGGATTTGAAGAGACTCATGCTCAACTGGATAATCTCGCGAGTAACTCGATTAAATATTTATTTATAAAATAAAGTATGAATATTAATAGTTATATATTATCACATATAAAATAGGTCAAAATAAATTTTTTTTTGACTTTCTAAAGTTGGATCAAGTTTCATAAATGAGCCAAAATTAGAGTCCCGTGAGTTACTTTAGATTAGTTTCAATTTCATAAAAGTTAATGTTGAGTTTGAATTTAAATGTGGATTGAATTTTTAGTCAACCTACAATTTGAATTTGAGCTCGAGCTCTAACTCGAGTCAATTAAGTAACAAGTCAAGATCGAATAAGAATTGAACATACTCATAGAGCCCAAACTCAAACCCGTCTAAAATAAATGAGTCAGAGTTTTAACATCATGTTAAAGAGTTTGGATCACCTCAATCCCGAGGTGGAGGGAGTACCCTTTAGTCTCCAATGAAAAAAGGTCACAATCTCAGTCACTTAAGTGATGTGTAGTGAGTTAGTAAAACATCAATAACAGTTCAACTCCTTTGGTAGCTAGTTAATGAGTCAATGAATCGTTATTGAACATACTGACGCCTTATAAATTCACTACCGAACTTAATACAACTCGTTACCGACAGGTAGTGAGTTAGTAAGACATCAGTAACAGTTCAATCTTTTTCGGTAGCAGTTCACCAAATTTGTTGTTTGAACTGTCACTTATGTGGTCTAGGATCGTGACCGATTTTGATTGGAGATTGAAGACACTCTCTCCACCTGGAGACTGAGGTGATCCAAACTCTAGGTTAAATTGTTCGCTGGGAAGACTTGCACCCTACCCCTATCTGGCTATATAATTAAAGTCGTGGCTGAGGTCTGTTTAGGGCGGTGGGCGGTGGGCATGGCTGTGGACGGAAGGTGGTAAAAGACTAGCGGTGGAGAATATAACAAGCTAATAATAATAATAATAATAATAATAATAATAGTGGATGGAAGGGGGGGAGAAGGTGGACCAAGGATAAAGGCCCCCTCCTCTCCCTCCACCGATCACTCGTGTACAGAAAGGGAAGGACCGCATGCAGCAAATCCACTTCACTTAAACGTATAGAGTGGGGACGAGAGAACATCGCCCATCTCCCTCTCTCTCTCTCTCTCTCTCTCTCTCTCTCTCTCTCTCTCTCTCTCAATATATATATATATATATATTCTCTCTCTATATATATATTGCAAGTGTTGTTCCAGCTGCAGCAAGTTACTTAGTTAGTATATCACGTTTAAAAGAAATAATTGAAGTGTGCTAGTTTGGAATCGTGACAGCTAATGATATCTCTTGATTATCCTTCATTTCCTGTTTGGAATCTGGATTATCGTATGGTACTAGACAGTGCGGTTATGTTCTCTAGAATAGGATATTCTACTTAGTTTACAATCTGGCAGCAAGTTAATTTACACCATGTTTGGTAACACTATTAAGTAGGGGTGGCAATGGGTCAGGCCGGCCCACGGGTTCGCCAAACATTTTGGCTCGCGGGTTTTAGTCGGGCCGACATACGGGCTGAAGCGGGCCGACGCGGGTTAAAACGGACCAAATAACTTTCAATTTTTTACGTCAAAAACATCATTTTTACTTATTAAAAATATATTTTAATTAAATTATTATTAATTTTATAATGTTATCTTAAATAATTAAATTTATCATATTTAATAAATATTTATTTATAAAATATATAGTTGGGCCGGGGTGGGCCGGATCGGGCAAAGTCAATAATTTTTGCGGGCCGGGTTGGGCCGGGCCAACAATGTAGTGCGGGCCGGGTTGGGCCGGGCCAATATATTTTGGACCGGGCCCTAAGCGGGCCGACCTCGGGCCGGGCCGGGCCCGGCCCATTGACACCCCTACTATTAAGTACCTCTATCACTATCAATTTTAAAATTTATATTGATAAGAACCATTAAAAGGTGTTTGGCTAATTGTATTAATTTTAAAATTTGTAGTACAAACAAAGCACATTATATGATACAAGTGTCAACTTGTATTAATTTTGATATTGATATTCTAACATTTGAAAATATTAATATCAATATTGATATAGTACTAAAAATGAAACTCTAACCAAACAGGGCATTAACTAGTGTCACAGAATATATATATATATATATGTTCCTGTTACTATTGTTATATTGATACTAAACAACATGAGAATAACGTAAGACGATAAGATTCCAGCTACTTTTTCTCTTCTTTTTTCCGATTGCAGACGTGGGGCAAGGGTTTTGGGGTTTTGATTTGTTAGCATTGGATTCTTATCTTTAAGAGGTGAAAAGATTCAGAAAAATCCAGTGTGATATAGAGCAAACCCCCAAAAAAAAACATTAGGAAATGTTTGGAACAATATTAATTTAGGAATAAATATGCTTTAACCCCACAATTTAGGAGATTAAGTAGGTTTATCTCCTAAAAAATATGGTACCAAAGGAACTTCTTTATTTCGACTTAAATGATGTCTAATCTCAGAATAAGTTAGAGGTTAAATATTCAGACTATTTGATACACGTTTGAATTATAATTATAATGATGTCACGGGAGGTCATTTAATTTTAAGTATTCAATATAGTTTGTTTTATTCAAAGAGATGAATAATTTAGGATCTATTTGGTAAAATTATTAGATATCTTTATTATTGCCAATTTTAAAATTGATATATATATAACAGTTACTAAGAAATATTTGACTAATTGTGTCAATTTTAAAATTTGTAATACAAACAAAATATGTTTTGTAATAGAAATGTGAACTTATATCAATTTTGATATTGACACTTTAATTTTTAGAAATATCAATATTAACATGGACATAGTATCATTTATAAAATTCTAACCAAACATGCCATAAGATTTTGTGTTTCACCGGTGAGATTAAAGATAAAATTAGACTTTAGATATTTAATCAAGTCAAATCAAATGGCAGTAGGTTGTGGATCCCCTATTAGACCCTCTTTTCATAGCAGGAGATCCAGAAATATTCATCATCAGATGGGTGAAATGAGACACAATTTTCAAAACTTACATACGAACACACACACACATAAATATATGTTGTATAGATGAAATCTAGAACATAATTGAAAATATCGGTTCTCCCAAAAACCTTTTTTTATTTTGTGGAGCTTAAGAAGTGTCGACCAACATGTAATTAGTAACATGTAAGTAGGATGTGCGCTGCTCCTCCGTTTAATTTAGTTTTAGATTTTCTTTTTCAAAATAGACCTGCACGAAATGGGAATCTCAAGGAAAATCTAACTGAACTACTCCAATTCATTTTGAGATAAGAAATTAATTATTTTATACATATACTTATTTTTAACTTATAAATGATTGAAATAAATAACTTTTATTATAGAACTATATAAATATTTTTATCAATAATATATAATTTTATTATATTATAATGTAATCAACTCAAGTGATTTGATTTGATTTAGAAAGTCTCTGGACCTATTGAACTAGATAAATAGTTCAAATTTTGAACCATACTTCATCTACGGGGTTTGTTCGGTTGCACAATAAATTGAGTTTTTGTTACAGTTTTACGTTTTTACAACTAAATTTGTTAAAATAAATGTTAAGTAACTATTATAAATTTATTTTATAAAAATATTTTTTTCTTTCGACAAAAATTAAATTAGGGATTCGTCTTTTTTTTAATCGTGTGATCTTCCACCTTATTTGATCGTATATGATACCCAAACTTTTTCGGTTCCACATCTCTTCTAAACATGACAAATTTTGTCATCGACTGATTCACATTTTATCTTAATATAATTTTTATCATCGGACCGTGTAACATTATGAATATTTTATTATAAAATAATAATTATTATATTAGTTATGAGAGTATTAACTTAAGTACTCCCTCTTTCCGTTACCACTTTTACCTCTTTCCGTTTTCTCTCCTCCGGATTGCCCTGGCGAATCATCCCTCTCTGTCTCCCTCGCGTCCGCTGGCTCCTTCAACCGACGCGTCTTCTTCGTTGTCGCATCGTCGCCGCCGGCCTCGTCCCCGTGCGCGAGCACTGCAGCCTCGCCACGCCGCCCCTCCGCCGTGCCACGCGCTCGCCCTCCATGCGCCGCCTTCGTCAGCACCGCGGCCAGCGCGTCGGTTGCGCACCTCTGTGCGTCGCCGTTTGGCCGCCATCGCCGTCTCGCGCCTCATCGTCGCCTCGCCCACCTGTGCCGTCGACCACCCATGCCTGCGTCAGCCGCCGCCCGCGAGCGCCGTTGCCACCCCCGCCGCCCGTGCGCCGGCCACCTCCTCGCGGCCACCCGCTCGCCATCGTCGGCGTCGCCTCGCCGTCCCTCCTCCGTGCGCGCTCAACCACCGCAGCCAGCCTCGGTCGAAGCCGCCCACGCAGCCGCTGTGCGCCAGCGCGGCGTCCGTGCGCCCCCCTGGCCGCCGTGCGCCCGCCGGTGCACCCCCCTATCCGCCGCTGTAATCTCTCTCTCTCCCTCTCTCATATTATCCATATTATTTAATTTTCTCCTTAATCCTCTCTCTATTACCCCTTGATCCGATGGCTTAACCCTCTCACTCTGTCTTTTCCAGCAGTCTTAGAGGAGGAGATCTCATGTTTGGGTGATTTGATTTGTGCACCGCATCGTCACGTCCGATATCGTTTTCGGTACGCCGATCCCCGTCTTTTCTTGAACCGATCCGGTAGGCATCCTTGACGTGTCTATTAATTATCACTAAACTCCTATTTAATCCTCCATGACTTGTAGTGAATATTATTGAGTTAATTAGTCGATTTAGCGTTGTATGTCGCGGTTAACTAGCATGGTTAGTCTACTTGTTCTATATTGTGCATAATAGGACTCTTGTTAGGGAGATTATTATATCATCTTCTTCATGATTAATTTAGTAGATTGTTAGCTGATTTTAGATCTTTTAGTTGGTATGTTGTTAACTACCCTTTTGTTATACAGTTTGAGTTAACTTGTTATATAGGCGTGGTGATAGGTTAATAAGATTAGATAATATTTATCTAGTTTATTACATCTCGTTTCGGATATGTTCTTGTCATTAATTTAGGTGATAGGGTCTCGATTGGGTCTGTTCCTATCATGTTAGTCTTTACTTATTCTTGTCATTTTATGGTTCTAGATCATGCATAGGTGGTTCAGGTGTGATTGATCATGCTATTTTGCATTGGTGGTATGTTTATTCATTGCATGATATAGTTTATATCATTTGATCTTGCATAAGTGTATCATGGCATGGCATGATTGAGGTGGATACATGATGCATTGAAATTATGATGAAACAGCTACACCAGACTAGTTAGTCGTGACCCGAGGGCAGCGGAGGTTAGAACAGTCCGGTGCATCCTTCGATCCCGGATACCGCGGTTTGTCCCTGTGCCACCACTGCCTAGGTGCACTATGGGATTTCGTTTAGCTATATGTGCTCTTGCTATATATGATAGAAGTGGTGGTAGGTGGTTGAGGTGGCAAGACGACGCATTCCTTGCTAATAAGAAAAAGGTGTGGTTCTTATTAGATGATAGGTGCATTTGTGAATGTGGTCCTTTATTAGAGGATAAGTGCATTATTGCATGGTATTGTATAGGTGGTCTAGTGATGTATTTTATTTTGTCAACTATCATATTGTGTTGCATGGTGTATGCATGGTTTGTCTCATTTATAGTGATATCATCATATGGAGCATATAGTGGGTGTTTATGCATGTGTTTACCTCATCTTTTTAGGTCATGTTATGGTGCATATAGGTGCTGGTCGGTGTGATCATAGGCTTTGGTTGGTGGTGTAAAACACATGGATTAAGTCATATATCTAATGTATTGACTAGCCTATATTTACATATAATTGGTGTTGGTATGGGGATCTATTTAATTACCATCTAGGGCCTTTTAGCTATCCGATTTGGCGGATGATGGGGTGTCTACTGAGTCGTCGTACTCATCCCAATCCTCTTATAAATTTTCAGGTAATCAGGTTTAGCGCAGCGGAAGCGTGATGGATCGATTCTCGAGAAGACAATTAGATGATAATGTATGACTAGATGGTATTTAGTTTTGTTTAGATTGTAGTGATTAGTGATGTATTAAATATTAATTTGTGAAATTATGAACTTGGATCTAGTTGTTTTCACTCGTTCCAAACCGATATATTTTAGGGGTTATTTTCCCCGGTTACGTCGTCGGATTATGTTCCGCTGTGCAGGATTAAATCCGGGGCGTGACAGACCGTATAAAAATTTATTGTGCAACCAAACACCGAGTAGTAGTTGAGTTCCAATTGATAGTTGAGTTAAGGCACACCACTGACAGAAGATCTCTTGGGTTTAGGGTCTGTTTGTTTGCTTGTAACATGGGTCCCCGGACCATCTTTTCTGTGAAACTCCACCATTTCTTACATTTGGATGCCCGGAAAATAGACGGTCAAGGAAGTGTTACGTGGTTGACTCCTCCCTGTATCATAGATTTTGGCACCCCTATTCTCCCTCTGGCCACAGAACACAATAGATTATTTCTTTGACGCTTAAAATTTATTTATTAATATATTTTGAATTATAAAGCAAAAAATTTATTAATGTTAAGTTTAAAGAAAATATTATATAACATAATATTTTAGAATGTTAAACGTGGTAAAAATTATAAAAAATAATTTAGCTAAAATATACATTACTGTACAACTTCATGTATATCTACTTTTAAAGCATAACATTAATAAGAAAATTTTAAAAATGGTAAATATATATATATACACACACACTAAGGTAATAAATTTTGTTGTCAACAAAATAAGTTACATGTAACCAAATAGTATGTTATTTATAAATAATTAAATAAGAGAAATAATTTCTTAAGAAAATATTTTTCTTGCAACCAAATAAAGCCATGCATCAAGAATTCAATTTTTCCAAAAATCATATGCAGTGTAATAGGTTCTCAACCATTTTACTTTTACAAGGATTCAAATAAACCCTTAATCATACTTTTCTTAATTTGCCTGACTTGCTTTGTATTTTATCACTTAATTTACAGGAACGACAGAGCATACGCGATCATATAGATTTTTGTGTGTATATATATATATCTGTTGGCCGGATATTCCTACACGGTTCTTGGTTACCTATTATTTGATTTTCCATTGCACAAAAGAGGTTTCTAGTTTCTACTTCTCGAGAATCTTGATTTTTATTTAATAAAGGTATGCTTTTCCACTCCCCCCCCCCTCTCCTCTCTTTTCAGTGGGTATATATACGTAGCCCAATCTTTGCATAGATCTACTTGTGAAGATGCTATTTGTTGTAGAAGTAGTTGGGATCCTACCGACAAGTAAAAGAACAGGATCTACCACTCTTGAGGGCCGTTTTGAACATCATTAATTTAAAAATAAATCTAATTTTATCTTTAAAATTTAAGAGATAAATATCTTATATCAAATAAGTCAATCTCGGAGTTCGAAAACCCATCCGATGGAGAAAGGCCAAAGTCCAATATAGGGGTGGCAAATGGGCACCAATATCTCGGCAAAGGTTTGACCCACGGGTTTCAATTGGGTGGTTTATCGGACCAAAGTAAATTGAAATGGGTTATAGAGAAGTCTCAATTCTTATGACGTAGCTTAATTAAAAATGTTATTTTATTTAAAAATATATTTTAATTTAAATTATTATTAATTTAATAATATTATTTTAAATAATTAAATTAAATAATAATATATTTATAAAATAAAAATTTATATCCTTAATGGAAAAAACCCCTCTTACTTCTTTTTACGTCTTTCGTACACAAGAACCTACAAAAGCAGCAAACTCACAAGCTACGTTTCTTTGTCAAGCATGCTGAATCTCTTTTCATAGCGATTTACCAGCACCTTTCTAGTGAATATTCACCCTTCAGGCGTTATCATGTTATATGATAAATGAGCTTGACAAGGTGCTCTCTCCTCCCCACTAGACACCTTTCTATTCCATTCTTTCCCTGCCACAGACACTCAGAGATAGGGCTGTAAACGGAGCGGATACGGAGCAGATATGGCATTTTCGAATCCGCTCTGCTAGCTAATTCGGATATCAGATATCTGCTCCGGTTAGAATTTGAATACGGATTGAATCTTCACAATCGGATATCTCTCGAATACGGAACAAATACATATAATATCCGATTCGAGTTGCTGTGGGGGGAGGGGGATGCTCGGGGGGAGGCCCGAGCACTATGGCCCACAGCCTGTGGGGGAGGGGGATGCTCTGCTCGGGGGGAGGGGGAGCCACGGGGAGGAGGGCCGGAACCGGAGAGGGAGGCTTGGGGGGAGGGGGATGCTCGAGGGGAGAGGGAGCCAGGAGGAGGGGGAGTCGCAGGGGGATGCTCGGGGGAAGGGGGAGCCGGGAGGAGGGAGAGCCACAAGGGGATGCTCAGGGGGAGGGGAAAGCTGCCGGGAGAGAGGGGGATGCTCACCTTCATCGAGTCGCCGTCACCAAGAGGGATGCGCTGCTCGTGCCTCGTAGTCGCCTCGCCTGCTCAGGACGCCGGCTCTGCCTGTTGCCTACAAGATGCGCCGATGCAAGATGGGGAATCGGGGGTCTAGGGATTTCGGGGTGAGATAGATAGATGTTTAAGATATGATTTAAAGAGGATCGTTAGATCTTATATCAATGACTCAGTTCGAATTGGATCTTAACCGGAGCGGATCTAGTGATTCCGAATCTGCTCCGTTTAAAATTCAGATAATATCCGAATTTGAAAATATTATCTGACAGAATAACTTAAACGGATAATATCCGCTTATTCGAATACGAATTTGAACCGGATTCAAATTTTATCCGGATCCATTTACAACCCTACTCAGAGACACACCCTGTGTACCTAGTGATCCTACAAACTTTTTCATATCTACACAGATTTACAAGGGTATATACATGTTAAGAATATATTGAAATGTTGTTTTAAATTCTTAATCTTTATATTCATATCTGGACTTCTGACTGGTCGGCCCTTACTTGACTTATTTTCAAAGAAATGTATCACATAATTCAATGTGCACACTTGACTTCCAAATTGAAATAAACCACCCTTGCGTGCAACTATGTTCATGCTCCACTCTAGGGATCTGTGCCCTGTTCCTCACAGTAGCCCATTGGACTGATTGCCATATCCATCAATTGGGATATTAGGGCCTGTTTGGTATCAAATTATTTATAGGATAAACTTGGTTTTATTCCTTAAAATTTGGGAAAAACTAGATTAAGCTCCAAATTAATCTTGTATTAAATAGTCACTCAGGGTATAAACCATTTGCAACTATATATTAGGTCCTCTGTTTCCAAGATTGAGGCATTATATTGACACACCTACACCCCGTTTCCCTTGGGGCAATGCTTGCCTATGGGATGTCATGTATACCTCCACCTCCTCTCATGCACCAACCTATCTATAATAAGGGAGAATAGATCACCTCAGTTACCGAGTGAAGAGAAGTCTCACAATCACCAACTGGGATGGCATGTTACTCAAGTGGGGGAAAGCAACGTGGATGCTCTCAATTGATGACTACGGACTTCTCTTAATTCACCTCGTAACCAAAGGTGATCCGTTCTCGTACCTAGGGATGCGTGCCACTCGTTTTGGTTCGATTTCGGGCCATCTTTTCAAAATCGAACCAAATCGAGTAAGGGTCTCAAATTGAATTGACCCAAGTCCACTTGGTCTAGTTTGGTTTGATTTGGTTTGACATAGACATTTTACTAACTATTTAAAATGTCAATTATATACATATACATGCTTATATTTAATTTATAAGTAATTGAGATAAATACTATTTGGTATAAAACCATATATACGTTATTTTATTAATAATTGATTCTCTACAATGGTCTATTTGGTAACAATTACTAAGCACCCTTATTGCTATTAATTTAGAAATCTTTATTGGTATAAATCATCATAACTTGGTTAACTATTGTTATAACATTTTAATTCGTAGTACTTGTATAATAATATAAGCATCCACCTGTACTAATTTTGTTGTTGAGACTCTGTACATCCTATAAAAATAGCAATAACGTACATAACTCTTAATGACTAAGGCCCTGTTTGATTACGCTGAACGAAGCTCTATTGTCTGATTCGGTCAGACATTTACAAATTCAGCTTGTTTGATAATGCATCTGATCTAATGTCTGATTGTACGTCTTGTATCCGAATAAGCTCTGACCAGTTCAGATGTGAGATTTAGGTGGTGTTTGATTAGACTTAATCTGAAAATCTTAACTCTTAATACTACATCTAACCTCTTAACAAGTGGTAAAAAAGTACTGAATTTGATTAAGAGATAAGTGGTTTATGTTGTTTGATAAAAAAATTGAACCACCCACTTAATCTTTTTTAAATAAACATAAAATAACATGACATACAAGATAAACAAAATAAAATGTATATTCTCCTGTAGAAAGAAAATCTAGAACATAACAATCAAGATAAACAAAACAAAATGCATATTCTTTTGAAATTAACTAACAAAAGTGTAATACAATTTCTGAAATTATCCTGGCAATGGTGCACGTAGTACAATTTCTTTTTTTTATACCCTTAAAAGGTATTCATTCACCTAACAAATTGAATACCACGACATCCCCAAAATGGTACAGTTATGCACATTACAAATTTTGAATATCATGTTTGCATGATACATTTTGCAAGTATGCCCATAAGAAGTCAAGGTAGGAGCATAACCACACAACTTTGACCTCCAACTTCTTCCAAACAAACTAATTATTTATTGATAAAAAGGGGAGACAGAGCAATCAAATATGAAGCCTCCTTCAGACAAAGCCACCAGAAAAAGCTCAAGAAAACGACCCTTTTCAAGCAGCCTTGTAAAACTTCTTCACCATCTTCCTGAATTCTACGAGGAAGAAAGGAAAAGAAGAGAAAATGTCAACTTCATTTTATTTCTTAATCAGGGTAAGATCTGATTTTGATCAATGCCGTTGTGCCGTACCATATTGATTGTTCCAAAGAGCAGCCACTTAGTTGTTCAACGAAGAATCATTATTTGGCTCTGCAAGAAAATCGAGGACAACCCCCCACCGAGAAGAAGGGCACCCTCAGAAGAAAAGCACATGATTCGAAGAAAAATGCTACTGCTCTTTCAGGTTCTTACTTCCGGGAGACTCTGTCGTATTCCCATTCTCTCGGTCGAGGGTGCACGACGATGGCGACAAAAGGGGGAAGAACAATGGCCTCCTGCAGCAGAAAATGAACAAAGTCCTGTGCATCATTTCAACGAAGAAGAAAATACCTCCCTCGGTGCTCGATTGTGTTGTGCTGCGAGGAAGAGACTAGGAGCGGGCGAGGAGGAGAGGCATTGAAGCGGTGCTGCGATTTGGAGAAGCGAAGGTGGTTGCGGCTGTGCTGCTCTGAGTCCAACGAGATGCCTATTTTATGATCTGGAGAAGCCGAAGCCGGCACTGCGATCTGGAGATTCTGGACAAGTGATTTGGAGAAGTCGAGGTGCCTATCGCGGCACCGCCTATGCGTGGTGGGAAGTGTGACCTCGACGGTGGTTGTCTGTGAGGATGAGACCCGGGAACTGGGGAAGCTCGCAAGCAAAGGAGAACTGGCAGCTCGACGTTGAGGGCACGACGAGGAGGCTGGAGGCGATCGGCTGCAAGATGACCGTGAGGGCGATGTCGATCTCTGGGTGGCGATCGAGCGAATGATCGAGTTGGCATCCGAAAATAAAAAAGCTAGCGCACCGATCTGAACTGCTTAGAGGATATTAAGACTTCAGACCATAATTTAGATGTTGGCTCAGCAATTTTATCAAATGCTATCAAATGTCTGAACACTGACCGATTCAGGGTTAAGAGTTTGATTAAGCGTTATCAAACACACCCTTAGCTTCTTCTCGTTCAGAGGTTGTAACGTTGGACATTTCTTAGCATTGACAGACATCACAACATAACAGAGTTGGTCAGATAGAATCGTTTTTATTTAAAATTTTATTTAAATATTATACTCCATTAACTTTTTTATCAAACTCATTTCCTATATTTGGCAAATATTTGATCAGTGAATAACTTTAATTTGAAGATAATAAAGTTGTTGACAAATTAAAATTTTATTATAAATGTATACTCTTAAAATAAATTTTATAAAAATTTTATTTGATAATTTTGTAAAAAAAATATTTTATTAACGTTCTTGTCAAACAAAACGTCACCTTAGATATTTTATCAAACAAATTTGTCGCTTATATCTTAATTAAGTTAAGTACTTTTTTACCACAAGTTAAGAGATTAGAAATGAAATTAAGAGTTAAGATATTTAGATTAAGCCTAATCAAACACTACCTAACTCACCTGATTGTCCCAACACTACACTAATTAACAAACTTCTCGAGAATTCGTCCATATTAGGATTATTTCTAGCAAAGCACATTCAACTAATTCAAAATTATTTTCAACTCGATCCCTGAAAATTAGTTAATTTTAGATATTTGTAATCTACTGATTTAATCTCTTTAGCACATTCTTAGACTGTGTAGTATCACAATCTATTTTAAACACTTGAAATCCTAGACCACATAGGTAATATGTATCATATCACACATCCGGATACGTCACATCTAGCTTATCTTCTAGGTTAGGTCATCCTAATTTATGAACCATATATAACGAGTAATTATATATGAACCGTGTATAATTACTCGTTATCTTCTAGTTAGGTCATCACATCTTATCTTCTAGTTAGGTCATCATAATTTATGAACCATTATATATATAACGAGTAAATCAGCTCTTTGGCCTAATAATCATACTAAATTAGTAATTAACATTCCTAATAGCCGGGCCATCCACCACCAGGCTACACTCTAAGAATACGTACTTAACTTTGAAGTAATTTTATTTTCAGTCGAAGGGTTATTGGTATTCAAATGATTTAATCTCTTAACCGGTTCTTAGGCGGAGAAAAACAAGTGTTACATCCATAAAATCAATTCCTAGCTAGATATATAATGGTTTCAGCACCCTATGGTGTATATGGTCTCTATTGAAGACTCAAACAGGGGGGGGGGACAATAGAATGTTATCCATATAAATTTGCATGATATATATTGAACTTTCTTTTATATGTTCGATATCAATATTAAACAAACTCCTACGTACGTACGTACCCTCATTAATGTCGAAATTAACTTGGTAAAACTGGTCGTAAAAGATATGACTATTAGTGTCAGTTTTAAACTTTATAGTATAAACCGGACATTAATTAATTGTAATACAAGGTATCAATTCTTTATTGATATATAATATGAAGTCATCCGGAAATATCAACATTATGACACGCTGATCAAACATTGGCGTAAAGTAGTAGCCATGATGAGGTTAAAACACCCATAATCAGGGAAGTGCTTGTTTGACACCAAACTTCAGTAATTTAATAATCAAGCATATGCTAAAACAAATACATGCTGGAACAAGAACATGCAACGGGCCAGGGAAATATATAAAACCTAGGGCTAGAGGGAAAACAACAGCGCAGAGCAGCAAGAAGAAGACTGGTATTAACCAATCGAGCAAATATACATGCGCGGGGAGGGACCTTGCCGGAGAGGGACCCCGCCGGCAAGGGTTCTGCCGGCCGCCCCTCTCAGACGCCGACCATGAGGAACTCCTCGTCCTTCTCCAGGTTCCCCATGGCCTCGCCGTCGAGGGAGATCTCGGCGTCGACGCCGCCGCCGCCGTCTCTCCCGGCGTACAGGTACATCATGCCGTCGAACTTGTTGTTGGCCCCGCTCCGCACCCTCTCCGGCCTCCCGAACCCGAAGTCGACGTCGTAGACGGGGAACCTCGGGGAGCTCCCCACCGCGACGCAGTTGACGCCGGCGTCGCGGAAGTAGAACATCTTCGGCGCCGCCTCGTACCCCTCGAGCCGCGCCGCGATGGCCCCGGCGTCGTGGGCGTCGATCGCCCGCTGCAGGAGGCCGGCGACGTGCCCGGGCGGGCCGGCGAGCACGGCCGCCTTCGCCGTCGCCGCGAAGATGGCCTGGATCAGGTTGCCGAAGTAGCCCTCGGGCATCGGCGGGTCGACGCGCCGCCGGCAGTCGACGAAGATGGCGAACACGGTGATGGCCTCGGGGGCGATGGGGCGGGCCCGGCAGACGGCGCGCCAGACGTGGGCGCCGAGGGACTGGAAGGCGGAGAGGGGCTTGGCGCCGGGGGGCAGGCCGGCGTTGGCCTCCGCCTTGAGCTTGCCGACGGCTTTCGCGGAGAAGGGGAAGATCTTCGCGCGAAGAGGCTTGGGCTCGCCGGCGGGGTCGGCCTCCTCGTGCGCCGCGGCGGACTCGGGGAGCTCGAGCTTGACGCGGGTGCCGCGCGCGCGGGTGCGGTCGTGGAAGGGGGGCAGCGAGACGGCGGCGGAGCCACGGCTGAGCTCCGCCCAGGCCGCCATGAAGTGCCAGGTCGACTGGCCGTCGAGCACCGCGTGGTTGAAGGCGCAGCCCACGGCCAGCCCATCCTTCAGCTTGGTGAACTGCCATATAGTCGTCGTCGTCGTCATTATTATTATTATTATTATTATTATTATCATATAAATATGTTCTCTAAAGAAAAAAATATCGTATTTTTTTAAAAAAATAATAAATTCAATCTTGAAATTCCAGAAGAATATTATTTTTTATTTTCTCGATAAAATATCTCTAAAATATAATAATTTTAGAGAATAATATCAAAAAATTTCTATTGGATGGCGTGGCGGCCCCCTCTTCGTGTGGGTCACACCCATCACGTGACGGGGGCGCGACACTCCTGACGGCACCGACCAGAATTATCTGAAAAGTTGGGATCAGGAGATACGGCGGAAAATCACTAGAAAATTCTGAAAAAAATATTTAATCACACTATTATTCTTCAACTTCAACGTGATTTATATATATATATATATCTGTAGAACGTAATAATAATTTTAATGGAGTGTTTGGTTGTATGATAATGAACATTTATATTTTAATTTTTAAAAATTATAAGAAAATTTGTTAAAAGAGATATTTGACAACCATGATGATTAATTTTATAGTTTGAAAGTGATTTTCTTCTTAAATAAAAAAGAAGATCTCACCTTTTTCTTTTTTCTTGTGGTCTTTCCATTATATTTGGTCATGAATGATAGTTACTTTTTTTATTATCACATCCTTCCAAATATGATAATTTTATATCGTTAGTTGATTTATTTTTTAATATAATTTTTTACGATAAAATATATATAAAAAATTATCATGCAACTACAAATTTTATTTTTTTCGAGAAATTTTAAGGATACTTTGGAAACAAAAATGTTGGGTCTAGAATTTTTATTTTCAAAAATAAAATGGTAAAAATGCTTTACCTGCACGGCGAGGAGAGGGCGATGGAGGCCCTCCAGGTTCATGACGCCGCTGTAGGGGACGAGCTCCTGCAGGAAGCCGGGGGCGTCGCCGCCGGCGAGCTCCGCCACCTCCACGCCCTCGGCGGCGGCCTCCGTCACCTCGGCCCCCAGCAGGCTCTCCCCGCCGCACTCCACCCTCAGGACCCCCTCCCCATCCTTCCCGATCTTCCCGGCCAGGGGATAATACAGCTCCAGCGCCGCCGCCAGCCCGCCCTTCATCTTCTCCACCATCTCCCCGTACTCACCGCCGCCGTACACCAGGAGCTTCTGGTTGTAGTAGAATGTGATATACGGCAGGTCGAAGGTGACGAGGGGGCATTCCTTCTCGTCCGGCTGCTTGCTCGCCGGCACCACCCTGGACCTGCCCGTGACCTTCACCACCGGCGCCGGCGCCGTATCCTCCGCCACCTTCGTCCTGCGGCATTCCGGCGCCGCAGCCTTCACGTCCTCCACGCCCATCGTCGGACGAGAGGGACGCCGGAAACCAGCTGAACAGGCGGTGCAGGAAGGGGATCAGAAGCCGTGGGGGAGAGAGAGGAGAAGAACACTGAACAGAAGCGCCGGCCGGATAGGGCGGTGATGGGCATCGACATGCGGCGGAGCTTATAAAGAGGATGAATTTAATGGGGTACCGTGGTTGCGGTTGGTAGAGGCATTGAATCCATTGATGAGCGCACCAAAGTGGTTGCTGCTTTTAATTGAATACGGAAAAAGTTATTTTTAAAAATTAATAAAATAAATATTTTTAAACTAACTTTGTAGATTTTTCACGAGAAAAGATGAAGATAGATTTAGCAAACCTGATTTCTACCGAAAAGTGAACTCGGATTCTAAAAATCCGGCTTCTAAGGTATGGTGGGACTTTTAGGAATTCCGCTGATTATACTATTTTTTTTTTCAAAATCCAAGAGAACCTAAGCATGCTCGTAAAGTGTAGAGATTCAATTAGCTAGGTTTACCTGTATGTTGAGACCAAAAATTAATTAAATATTTAAAATAATCATGTTTATATCAATTTTATTTATTAAAAATAAAGTAATAATTCACGTATAATTACTAAAATTTGATATAATATATTAAAAAATTATTTACGTTATTTTATATTTTAAAATTTAATAATTCATACGGAACAAAAACAAGTTCCCGTTATGTCAACCTCTATTGAAATCTAATCAAAAGGCAGTTGGGGAAGTCGCTGGAAACTTCCGGGCAAGAGGGGAGGCTTGAATAGGGTTGATCACTGTTGCATTCAACTTGAGAAATCAAATCAAATCAGTAATTTGGTTTGATTTGATTTGGTTTGAAGTATCGATCGATTTAGTTTGTTTTCTAGAGCTCTTCAACTTAAATCGCTACACTGAATAACTCGAATTAGATTAAATATTTTAGTTTAAGTTATATATAAGATAATATTTATGTATTTTTTCTTATAAATTTTTTTAAGAGTTTTAAGACAAAATTAATGTAAAACATAAACATATACACAAGATTTTAATAGAATATAATTTAAAATAAACAATATAAAATTATATATTCATATATCTACTTCATCTTAATAAAATATGATTTAAACCGAATCAAATCAAATTCAAATTCAATTGAATTAATTTGATTCGATTTGATTTGGATCGAGAGATAATTTGATTTGAGAAAAAATACTCAAAATCAAATTAAATCAAACAATGAACACCCCCTGAACTTGAATCCTACCAAAGATATATGTGTATCGGGCTCCACTGCACCGCGGTGAATAAGAGAGCTCACCGTTCACCGCCGGGGGCATTAATTAGTACTACAGCCTGGTTCGGCTCACCTTCTGGTCGAATAAGTTAGGTGGTTCAGGTCATGATAAATAAATAAATATATGTGTAATTTTAGGGAGAGAGTCTATCTTCTTGGATAAAAAAGAAGGTGCCTTTTTTGCCCTTGTGGCCCCTAGCTCATTTATTTATACATGGCTCTGCACCTTTTTTTTTTCCCTTGTGCCTAAGGTTGTTCACTATTCGGTTCAACCCGAAAAATTAAACTAAACCGGTACTTTAGTTCGGTTTGATTTGGTTTGAACTACCGATCGGTTTGGTTTGGTTTCTACGACTCTTCAAATCAAACCAAACCGGTAAACCGAATAACCCGAATTAGATTAAATATTTTAGTTTAAGTTATATATAAGATAGTATTTATGCATATTTTCTTATAAAACTAAATTTGTTTCAAGAATTTTTAAGGTAAAATTAATGTAATGTATAAACATATACACAAGATTTTAATAGAATATGATTTAAAATAAACAAAACAAAATTATATATTGATATATCTACTGCACCTTAGTAAAATATAGTTTGAACCGAATCAAATCAAACTAAACCGAACTAATTTGGTTCGATTTGATTTGGTTTGGAAGATAATTTGGTTTAGTTTGCTTTGAGAAAAAATACTTAAAAATCAAACCAAACCATGAACACTCGTACTTGTGCCCCCCTCCCCCTTCTTGCACAATTAGTTTGGATGTTCAAATTTCTTGCCCAGTTAGCTATATGTGTTCTTTTTAAGGTCCATATTATTTCCAAAATTGCTAGCTAAGGCCCTGTTTGGTAACACTATTTGACATCTCTATCACTATCAATTTTAAAATTAATATTCCTAGTAATCACCAAGAAGTGTTTGGTTAATAGTATCAATTTTGAAATTGATAGTGAAAACAAAGCACATTATGTGATACAAGTGTCAACTTGTATCAATTTTAATATTAATACTCTAACCTTTAAAATTATCAATATCAATATTGATATAGTATTAAATTTGAAACTCTAACCAAACTGGCCATAAGATGTGTGTGGTGGCCCCCTATTTAATGTCTTAAAATGATAGGCTGAGCTCCATGCGATGGTCAAGGACTTTTAATTACTGAATAATGTTGTTAGCTAGGAAGATGACAATACATATATTAATATATATAGTCTGCAGCCAATATAGATCTATCTATATATATATGCTTGTTTGTTGTTTAGCAATTCATAAAGCTCAAGATGCTTGAAGATGGTACAACTCCATTATTCATCACTAACCAGTGATTCCCATTAGAGAAGGGACATCTTGCACTCTTAATCATTTGGCTTTTAATTAGCTGTTTTTGTTGATTAATAATACATATTGATTGTAGATTAGTAATTGATCAATTTTCGATGGCTTTTTGGAGATATTTTGCATGAATTTGTTCTAGAGTTTTTGTTTCTTATGTATTCGTTACTAATATATGCTCTTTTGACTTCATGAGTACGTACATCTCTTCTTTTTTTTTCGAACAAATAAACACACTATCACTAAACGGGCATTTATTTACACAGAGTATAAGAGAGATCACGAGACAAAAGATAAGAATGTACAGCCTACACATTACTACTCACCGCCCACCTGACTAACGGATGAGCCATAGTAATATATTTTTAAGGTATATCAATAAACTATATATAATAACAGTTCTAACTCTTTTCGATAAAAATTTACTGAACTCAACTATCACTTAAGTAACCTAAGAGTTGTGATCGTTTCTAATTAGAGATTAAGATTGTTCCTTTTATCAAGAAACCAAGATGATCCCCTCAGTTTCTCGGTGAAGGGGACAACTTCAATTCCCAATCAAAATCGGCCACAATCCCCAAGTCACTTTAGTGACAGTTCAATAATGATTCATTAAACTGTTATCAAAAAGTGTAGAGTTGTTATTGTCAGTAACGAGTTGTATTAAATTCAGTGACGAGTTAATAAGACGTTGGTAACAGTTCAGTCCTTTTCAGTAGCAAGTTAATAAAATGTCGACAACAATTCAACCTTTTTCGGTGGCGTGTTAGTGAACTATTATTGAACCATTATCGACGTTTTACTAACTCATTATCAAACTTAGTACAACTTGTTACTGATGGTAGCGGTTCAGCTCTTGAATCGTTATCGATGTCTTACTAACTTGTTATCGAACTTGATACAACTTGTTACTGACGGTAATGATTGAACCCTTTTTAATAATGGTTCGCTGAACTGTTACTAGATCATCACTTAATGGGGTGTTTGGTTGCATGATAATGAAGGTTTTTGTTTTAATTTTTAAAAATTGTAAGAAAACTTGTTAAAAGAGGTGTGTGGTAACCATGACAATTTTATATTTTAAAAGTGATTTTCTTCTTAAACAAAAAAAGAGGGTCTCACCTCTTTCTTTTTTCTTGTGGTCCCCCACTTTGTTTGGTCATGTGTGGTAGTTACTCTTTTTTGTAATCACATCCCTCCAAACATGATAATTTTATGTCATGAGTTGGTTCACTTTTTATTTTAATACAATTTTTTATGATGAAAGTGTACAAAAAATTATCATGCAACCAAACACCCCATAAGTAACTTAAAAATTATTGTTACTTCTAATTAGAGACTGAGATTATTTCTCTTCCCAAGGCTGAGTCAATCTGAACTGTTCGAAGAAACATTGAGTTGCTGTTGTTAACCATCACGTCCCAAAAAAGACTTGGTTGTGGGCCTGTTCACCGCCTTTTTCCGATGTTGACAGATTTGGGGCCCCTCGTAAGTCGTAACGTAGCGGCGTTATTGGGCCGTGCTAGAGATGATGATAGGCCCAGACCCGTCGCAGAACTAATTGGATCCGCTCTGTCATCCGGCACCGTTCCGGACATCCTCCTCAAGAAGGAGAAGAACTCCGGGTACAAACAAATCGAATAGAGCTCGTTTATTTTACGAGTAAACTCGATATGTCCAGTTCATATTTTTATTCAACTTATTCCTTTAATGTGATAAATAAATCTAAGTTTAATTTTTTATTGGGTGATTCTCGAGTCAGTCGTTTGCACCAGTAAGGAGATTGCGGAGAACAAAGAGCTGACGGGGGCCGGTTCATCGCATGATCAACATCAACAAGCAAAGGGAGTAAAGCATCATCAAAGGATTAAACAAAAGCGGAAAAGCGAAATCAAGCGGTCACGGGCGAAATCCAGATTCCCGTCTTGGCTTCTCCGGGCCGCCGCCTTCTTCATTCTAGAAGTCGTCGCCGTAGCCCAGGTCCGCCTCCACCTTCTCCGCCGCGTCGTCGGCGATCTTGTCCCCGACGTAGTCCACCCCTTCCGCTATGGCCAAGCCCCCGACCAGCCCCGCCGCCGCCCCGACGGCGAGCCCCGTCCCCATCCCGAACTTGCTCTTCTTTTTCCCCGCCTCCGCCGGCGCCCCGTACGCCGGCGGCTGCCCGTACCCGGCGGCCGTCGGGGGCGGCGCGCCGTAAGGGCTGTACCCGGACGGCGGCGGCGCGGCGGCGTAGGGGTATCCTCCGCTGGTGGGAGGCGGCGCAGGATAGGGGCTGTAGCCGTAACCGAAGTCGCGGGACTGCTGCCCGTAGGGCGGCGCGTAGCCGCCGGTGCCGGGCGGCGGCAGGTCGTGGTGGCGTGCCGGGTCTCGGACGGCGATCTTGACCTCGATCTTGCCCTGGGGGCGGCCGGATGGGCGCTTCAGCTTGATCGTGCGGTTGGCCGTGGCTCCGAGGCCGGCCTCGCCGACGAGCTCGCGGAGGGGGAGGCGGCCGGAGCCGACCAGCGGCTTGGTGCCCTCCTCGGCGTTGGCGTGAACGACGTCCAAGAAAAGGGCGGCGTCGTCAAGGGAGCCGCCGGGGGGCAGCACGAGGGTGAGCTTCTCGTCCCAGAGGGGGTCCTCGCCGTCGCTGTCCCCGTCGGCGGCGACCTTGGTGGAGCACTTGGCAGCGGGGTCGACCCAGAGGACGACGTAGGGGCGGAGGTCGCCGTGCCTCCAGTTGACATTCTTGAGCTTCCTGGCGGACACCACCGTCACCTCCACCTCGTACCTCTGCGCCATCGTCGTCGCAGGCAGTCAGACACTACCGAGCGGGCGACGGGGAGCGACGGGGGGGAGACACCGGATTTATAGGGTTAACGGATAGCTTGAGAAGACGGAATTGCCACTGGATATCGGGTATGGATCCGAACACGTGTCGTGACGCGGGTTAACGAGTCAGAACCCCTCTCTCTCTCTCTCTCTCTCTCTCTCTCTCTCTCTCTCTCTCTCTCTCTCTCTCTCTCTCTCTTTTTAAGATATGGTCATTCAAACAGAGAAGTAATAATCTTAATCAATCTAATTCGTGGAAAATGACATGTAGTTTTTAAAATAATTAATCTGTTTGGTAAATTACTTATCTTTGAGTCATAAGATAAAAGATTAAAAACAATCCCTCTGTCACTTAATTTTTTAAATCACATAAAGAATTATAAAGGAAGGTCTAAACACGACTTAGAATCAATACAATTTTATGAAATTTACAGAGTCAAGAGCCAAAGATATCCAGGACTAAATTTGAATTACCGAATTTTATAATATTAAAATAAATAAACAATGTTAAATCGGACATGACCGGTTTCCTAGTTGGTCGGCTGCCGTAAGCGCTATCTGGGGAGGGGCAGCCGGAGAGGAAGCTTCTAGAGGAGCCGGGTGATGAGGTCGACGGAGACCGTCCAGATCCGATTGGACGGCAGTTAGAGGATAGAAGGGACGGCCGGGCGGACTCCGCGTGGATGCCGCGGTAAGAGAGAGAGAGAGAGAGAGAGAGATTGGGCTCCGAATCCGAATCCCTTCACGGCGAAGGAAGCTGCAAGAGGAAGGAGACCATCACGAGGGAACTTGGATGGAATTGATCTGATCTGATCAGACGGTGCAGGAGGCGCCGCCCGGCCCGTCCGGACCTTAGAGTTTTCAGGTTCTCGAACCGGGCCGGTCGGAGACTCGGAGGAGGCCGGAACATGGGTGGGCGAGCCTAATCTTATAATCTGATATCTCCAATCAGTTTCTACGATGATTAACAAATTCAGAATATTTTTTACACCTTGTGCTTTTTCAAAATAAAAATCAGATATTCGGGATAACTTATCAGAATCAAAATAAAAAATAATTAATCAATTCAGCATCTGATTTTGATAAAAAATAATATATACAATTAATAATGTGCTAAAAATGAGTAAACTACTAAAATTATGATTTATAAATGGTAAAATAAAAATTATGAATACCTAGGCCGTTCACCAAAGTCGTATAACATAAGTTCTGTTTTCGTTAAACCCCATAATGTTAGGTCCACTTGATTTCCGTGGATGTATTTTGGTCGATTCTTGGAAGAGTTCGGATCACCTTAGGCCTCTAGTGGAAAGAATACTTTCAGCCCTCAATGAAATTTAGCCACGACCCCAGGTCACTTAAGTGGCGGTTCAAATAACAAGTTTGGTGAACCGCTACCGAAAAGGGCTGAACCGCTACCGACACCTTACTAACTCACTACCCATCGCTAGCTGGTTGTATTAAGGTCGGTAGTGAGTTTGTAAGGTGTTGGTAGCGGTTCAGTAACGGTTCATGACTCATTAACCCGCTACCGACGCCTTACTAACTCACTACCGATCACTTAAGTGACTGGTATCGTGCTCTTTTTTCTTTGGAGATTGAGAGTACTCCTTCCACTTAGAAACCGAGGTGATCCTAACTCTTCTTGGAATGCCCTTGGTCGATTGGGGGTATATATACTACGTCACTCGAACCCAGCTGAATAAAGATAAAAAAATAAATTAATACTGTGCTAAATAATACTGAGAGTAAACTACTAAACTTATGAATTATAAATGGTAAATTAAAGATTTGTGAAAAATGAATTTCAGTTCATTTAAGAAATGGGACTAAATATTCGGTCTGTTCACCAAAGTCGTATAACATAAGGTATGTTTTCGTTAAACCTTATAATATTAGGTCCACTTAAATGGTCGATCGAGGGTATAAATACAACGTTGGCTCATACCCAACTGATTAAAGATAAAAAATAAAATTAATATAGTGTTTGGTTGCACAATAAATCAATGGAGAGATACAATAACAAGAAGGAAAAATTACCAATAGATCCTTTTAAGAAAATCACTTTACTAAAAAGTTTGTCGACCACATTTTCATCACTATTAATCCGTTGAAACCAAATTCACTTACCACCCGATCCATTTTGGTGTTACGTCGTCCTCAAATCCCAATTCTACCCCTTGCCCTAGCGTTCGCTCCCAGCCGTTCAAACATCGCGCAGTGGCATCCCCTTCGGTTCCACCGTGACGGCAAGGCAACAGAGCTCATCCCTTCGGTTCCCTCCCTCGTGATGGCAAGGCGACATAGCAAGGCGATAGAACCCCCTTTCTCCATCAGATCCAACCCTTTCTACCACTTCGGACAGCAATCGGGAGACAGATCCGACGCGGCGGTCATCAGCCAAACTAAATAGTATCCTGAAAATAGTACCGCTCGCTAAAATGGACCTAATGGACATATCATGAAAATAGTACCGCTAAAATGGACCTAATGTGCATCTACACTAACAAAAATGGGTTGGTACCATATATGACCAAACAAAGCCGGTGGGGGCACCACAAGATAAAAGAAAAGATGAGATCCTCTATTTTTGTCTAAGAAGAAAATCACTTTGAAAATACAGAATTGTAATAGTTCTCAAACACCTCTTTTAACAAAAGCTCAATTTATAATGCAACCAAAACACCTAATTATATGAATTCAGGTTAAGCGGAAACAAACACATCAACTAAATTAGCGAGAGTCATTTGAATATCCTTGAGATATATTTTCGTTTGTACCATGGAGTTGCATAATCAGTATTGACACCTTTATTACAAAGGGGTACATTATTATCCGAGGCTCAAATGCAATTTTCTCCATTCAGCTAACTTGGGCCGCTCCGGTGTTCCCCCAGTTATACTCCATTTTTTACCAAGCTAATCTACATCTACCGTGTAATCCCTTTCCTTCTATTCTCTTAACTGTACGGTAAATTTTTAACAGAAAATGTGTTTAGACGCATGACTAGAATGTTCATACTATCTCCATATCTCTTTTCTTATCTTGTTCTTGTTTATTGCTACTCTTGTATTTTCTCTAATATACTTATTATGGACTTATATTATAATTATTTAACATGCCCCTTGTTCTATCTTGTGCTCATTTTAGCAATCCATATAATTGGGGAAGCATGTTACTGTTCCATCGCCCAACATTTATTAGCATATAACATCTCTTCTTTATCATCTGTTTGCTTTGGTTCACTTTGGATTGTTGTTTGGAGACCAAACTGAACCACTCAACCTAATAAATAGAATCCATATTTAAAATATTTGTATCAGGTTATATGGATACTCTGAGCTTGTCAGCTCATCCAGGTAAACTCACTCTTTACTAGTATTCTAACCTTCGCTGGTCTACCTTAATTTTGCTCCACATTCTTATAACATGTACTATTATTTTGTACTCCTTGTTTCATCCATTAATACAATATCATCTCTAGGTATTATATATGCACCATAGAGTATAACCTAGGGCTGTAAACGGGTCGGATTCGGTAGCGGATTCACCAGAATCCGATTCCGATTCCGATAAGGGTTAAGGGGTTCCGATTCCGATTCCGATAATTTCGGAATCACTATGTTCCGATTTTGATCCGATTCCGATTCCGTTATCGAAATCGGAACCGAATCCGATAAAATCCGAAATGCATATTAAATATTAATTTTTATTCAAAAATGAGTCAATAATTTACATATAATTAATAAATTTTGATATAATCTTATTAAAATTTTATTTTTATTATTTTACCAATTTATATATTGTATTTTATAATTTATTTAACTTTTTTTATTTAATTTTATTTATATATACTTATTTTTTTATCGAAATCGGATTAACGAAAACGGAACCAACTGATTCCGATTCCGATTCCGATAAGCTACCGGAATATCCGATTCCGATTCCGATAGCTTATAGGATACAAAAACAAGTTCCAAACCCGTTAATTTTTATCGAAATCGAATCGGAATATCGGAATATCGGATTCCGTTTACACCCCTAGTATAACCTATTCTACTTTGTTTTATCAGGCCATGCACAAGGCAAAAATAAGCTGTGTTAATCATGGATCCTTGAAAATGGCCTTTAACAAACATCCCAAGGTGTTTGGCCATGGTGACATGCATCCCAAGTGGGTCACAAAGTGCAACAAGTTTTAACTTTGACATATATTTAGATTCATCCGTCAAGATTGATAGTTTGAGCTTATATACATACAGTTCATCATGTTTGTGACTTAGTAAACTCAGAAAACTTAAGCACGGGGTGCTTGTATGATATGGGATATATAATGACCCGTTTGGTTAGATGATCAAACATGATATTATATTGATATTGATATTTCTAAAAGTTAGATATTAATATCAAAACTGATACAAGTTGATATTAATATTACATAACATATTTTATCTACACTATTAATTTTAAAATTAATATTATTAGGCAAACACTTATACACGATTACTATCACTATTAATTTTAAGATTGATAGTGACAGAGACCGTTAATAGTGCTATCAAACACGGCCTAATATGCCGCGTGCTATATTTTGATGTGTGCTTTGTCTTCGATATCACATAATGGTTTGACCTGCGCGCAGCAGATAATTAGAATAATATAAAATATCTTTTGATCTCATATACGGTAGTTTATATTAGGTGCTTCACTCTCTAGATATATTCTGATTTTATTGACCTATAAGACATTTTTTTTTATGTATTCAAAGATGGTGCGGGCGACATGTGAAGGGTAAGTTGACGATTCCTTACATTGTAAAATATGACATAAAAGAGTCTCATTAGTAATACGCATGGTATATAATGTTAATTATATCACCAATATTGTATCATGATAAATTTAGAAAGGGCTTGCATGTGATAGTCAGAACGGTAGTAAATTGAGTTAGATCACACATGAAGGGCTATATCGTCTTTTATTTCGTTAAGTCTTGCAGTAAGTTTTTTTTTATTTCAAAATTTGCATCTATATATATTGTTAGAGCGGTTCATAGTATTGGTTACAAGTCAAGAAGTCGGTTGTTAGTAGTACCTGCATATATATATAAGAGAGAGAGGATATATGTGCTTGACTTTGAATCCAAAATTGGTTGCAATTGACACTAATTAATTTGATCTGTGATTATTTTCTTATTTGGTCATGGGTGTTTATAGCGGAATAATAATATCATGCACATCTTAATTATCGTTCTCTTCCTCTTTTTTTGTGAACAAACAAGTTTACTAAATATTAAAAGAGATTACAACATCACAACATTCACAAAGATATTACAACATAACGTAAAAGTACTAAGAAGATTTGACAACAAACCAAGGCAAAACTCGCTCTCAGTCTCATGAGAAAAATTGTTCTAAACGCACCATCGCTATGTAACTTGAATTACAAAATGCATGATCTGGTAAGTAATTTAATTCCAGGTTTGGAGATAAAATTAACCACCCCTTGGAAGTGCTTAGTTAAAGGCCGGTTTAATCAGATGCACGTGGTCGCACTACCTACTCCAACCTCCTCTCTTCCCACACATGTACACATAAACACACACATACATATATATACATATATATATAACAAAGTAGATTATTCTTAATCTCCACATGTGTGCACTCTCAGGGAATCCCATCAATGTATGTAATCCAGCTTTACATGGTCCCCCCTCCTCCTTCATGTCCGTTTGGGCAGTAGCCCTTGTGCTTTGCCCCCCAGACTGTGTCCCCAAGACGAGCTGATCACCATGTTGTTTAAGTTTGATTCGTTTATTTTTTTACGGGTACATAGAACCTTTGTTCGAACTTGATTCGTTATTTATCGAGTTAAAATTGAACTCGGACTCGGACAATAACTCGACCCGAGTTCATTTTAAATTCAACGTCAAATTCAACATGATTTTATTCGTAAAGCTCAAAATAAATCGAGAGTCACTTATGAAACGGTAGCTTCAACCGATCATGTACGAAATTCCTCGATCTATGTTTAAATTTAAATCAAAATTTATTTCTGTTATCCCACGTACATTTATGCCCTGTTTGTTTTGAGTATCAAAATTGATACAATATCAATTTTGATATTGATTTTCCAAGAAGATGTAATATCAATATCAAAAGTGATAGTATCAAGTTTCTTTAGGCGTTTGGTAATGTTATATCAATATTAAAATTGATATTAGGTGTTTGGTAATACAATATCAATATGAAAATCACTACTAAATATTTTGATTAATTAGCATCAAAATTATATTTTAATACCAAAATTATTGTTAAAATATAAAAATATCTATATTATTTACAAACTTAAATATATATTTAAATATTTTAATTTAAATAATAAATTTAAAACAAAAACTAAGAAAAAAATGATATAAAGTTGACCACTTTCAACAAATTGAAATGTCAAAATCTCATATTTTGTTGTCCATGCTCGTACGTACATACATGCATAAAATTCAACCGTAACTACAACAAACATAAAATGTTACTGTCTATTAAATGCACTGACGAAATATTTTAATACAGAGAAAGATCAACGGTATAATATCCACTAACATGATTATACACCTTATATTTACCCCTTACAGATCCATCTGAAATCTCCCACTTTCAGATTAAAAAAAACTACAAAGCAAGTCTTGCTAGAACATTACAAAACAGATCCATCTGAACCCACAATCGTCACCTGCGGTGAAAAATCATTGGAAGAAACTCCAAAGGAAGTCTGAAGGAGAAGAACTTGCCCAATAACCTCACCGCTTTCGTACACAAAACAAATGACAATCCTTTCTTATTCGGATGGCGAACATCACAAAACGAGAATCTATCCAAGCCAAACCTTGGCACTGGCTCTTGTTCGAGATGGCGTAAAACAAAACAGAACTCCAGAGATATGCATGTAATTATGTATACACATCTTCCTTATATATTTATGCACTAGAACAAAAACATAACTCCAGAGATATTTATGAAAATGGCTCTCGAGCCATTTGGGTCGCCGTGGAGGCGACCTTGCTATTTCTCTCCGCCTAGTATAAGCTTTCTTGAAGAGATTTCGTAATCTTGAGCCCACAGATAGATCAGGGAATTCCAAAACCTGCACAAACTCTAATCTACGTCAAGCTAAAAAAATGCTTCCAAACAACGATAGGAAAAAGGGGGTCTATAGATTAGTAAGAGCATATCTGTTGGGTATGTTTTGGGTCTGTTCTTTAAGCGTAATGCAGCTGGGCCTAAGGGCAAAATAAAGCGTTTTCTCTAAGTACCTCCACCAATGTGTCTACTCATCGCCGCCGTGATCTTCCAGCTATCCTGGCCAAGTGAGCGCATAGGCACAAGCATATATGCTACAACGAGTTCCCACGGTTGTCGCCGCCTCGAGAGAGAATCATCGGGGCAATGAAGCTGGAGGAAAAGGTAATACTTGACCGAATTTTGCCAATAAAGAAAATGTAGAGAGAAAGAGTCTAGAACAAACGTAAGACCTTTTAGGTATGCCGAGAATGCCGGATTGTGTCCAGCAGTATTCACCGGATAGTCGAAGAATCAACCAAGGATAAGTTTGGCAAAGCCTTGACACGATAAACAAGAAGTTACCTCGATCCAAGCGAGGAAGGCTAGCGAAGCGTCCCCGTGGATCGCAAGATGCGGCGCGGTCGGCGTTGAAGAGAAGCAGGGATGGCAAGGGGTAACAAGTAGTCGAGAACCACATCATACGCGGGCGCCTTTGCCGGACTCGATGCCCGCACCGCTAGCGGCGAGCATCACGAGCGTGCTTACCGGCCGCGCCGCTCGGCGCTTTCCGGCCTCCGTCCTCTGCTCGGCCCGGACGCCAAAGGTGCCGGCGGCGAGGAGTGTGGTCCACATTCCCCGCGGTGGTCGTGGGGGCGAGATGAGCGGGCCGTTGACGGCGCGCAAGGCAAGCGTGCGGCGCCCCTCGGCGGGGATGGCATCCTCGGGAGGTGACAGGAAGCGGCCACGCGGCCGGGGATCGACGGATGAGGAGAATCCGCCGGGAGATCGGAAGGGATCGAAGGAGCCAACGGGGAGGGCGAGGTCGAACGGGGAGGGCGAGGTCGGCGGCCGCTATCTGGCGTCTGCCGAGGTCGAACGGGGAGGGCGGCCGATGGAGTTAGGGCGTAACGAACGGATAATATTGATTTTAAAACAGCTGCCAACCTGTATTGAATTTGAAATGATGATAAACTAATAATTTTAAAACTAATATAAGTATCCAAACACTCTATATCATCTTGTATCAATATCAGTTTTAAAATTAATACTAATATAAGTACTTAATACAGTTACCAAACAGGCCGTTAAGTGTCAATATATAAATATGGACGAAATCCATATTCGTTTAGAGATTGTTAATTCACTCGTCCATTCAACGCCGTGAATCGAAACCAAACTAAACTATTAGTTACTTTAATTCGGTTTCCCACTACAGGAAATCGGGGTACTGGCGACGGCCGAAAGCCATCGCAGATAACCATAAAGTCGTCGCCATTTAATATTAGCGACAGCTTCACTAAGCCGTCGCAAACCCATCCCAAATAAGCCCGTCACCAATATAAATGGCTACAGCTACGCTGAAGCCGTCGTTAGAAACGTTATTAGTGATGGTTGCCAGCCGTCACCAATAATGTAATAGCGACGGCTTATTGCCGTCGCAAAAATTGTATTGGCGACGGCTTTAGGCCGTCGCTAAAGGTTTCGGAGAAAAAATTAGCGACGGCTGTAGAGCAGTCGCCAAACTAGAAATTCGTATCCCGGATAAAATCCCGCGAAGTGCAATTTCTGGTTTGACAACGGCTCTACGGCCATCGCTAAAAATATATAGCCGTCGCTAATAACGATATTAGCGACGATTTGGGACAATCATCGCCAATAACTTGCAATTTTTTTTTAAAAAAATGCAGTGCACACAAATTAAACATTCATGTAGGAACACATTCGTACATGAATATACAACACTTACAATCATCAAATTCATACATAATCATGGTTTACATCACCGTATCCAATTACAACACATATACTGCCACCACATTGAAATAAACACTCCCACATCAACACATTTTTGTTCATTCATTCATAAACAAACATATTCATTCATTCATAAACAACCACATTCATTCAATCATAAACTATTCATTTATTCATAAACAACATAAGTTCACACATTCATTTATAAATATCAACATTTATTTATGAAAACTAAAATTTCTTCAATACACAACAATTACATGAAATATATACAAACAGTAGAGAGATAACTCTCTCACTCATCCTCCCCAAATGAACCCTTATCGTCGTCGTCGTACTCCTCCTCCTCCTCCTCGTCTCTCCGTGCGGCTCTTTGTGGTGGAGGTGGCCTCGAACTCGACGGACCCGCAAGTGAGGGGACTCTACTATCTAATCGAGCTAACACTTCTTGTGTTAGCCATGTCATCGACTCTTGGAATTGTTGTTATTGGGCATTCAGTTGTTGCTGGAGCGAGTCAACAAGAGAGTTTTACTTATCTATTTGACTAGCTTGAGTGTTAAGCAACTTATTTTGCTTATCCACTATATCCGCCAACTCCTGATAGCCCAGAGTCGTGGAGGTACTCGCACCTCCACCGCTTACACCATACCAAGTGTTGCTAGTCTGTCCCCTCCCCCCACATTGGATTCGTCCCTGCCTATCCCTACCGAACACGATGATGAATACATCCTCAGGAGAGAATGGATGCTTGAAATTCCGAGCATCCGATTGTGGACGCCGAGGGGATGTGTTGCGCCGTGAGCGGTGTGCCGTCGTCCTCCCGCGGTGCGAGCATTTCGGTGTGGGGTGTGTGTGTTTCTTCTTCCTTACGGTTTTAATAGGGTCGGTTTGTGTTAATCACGCCATAGACACGGTTGTGGATGATTCCAACAAACCGGTTTATTACCCACCTCTTCTCCTTCTTTCTTTCTCCACACTCACCTTGGTCCCCGGACTACTCAACCCTTGATGTCACTTGGGCATCGAAGGACCGACCCGGGTCGTGAGGAGAATTGAAGGGAAAGAAGATCAGACGGTGGGTGGCGTTATCAACACTAACTTAACCTATGAACCGAAAAGAGGAAAAGATTGTGTGGTCGCCAGGAGCCAAAGAGGCTCCGATGATTAGAAGAAAAGAGATGAACTGATAAGGGGGGAATGACCAGTTACCTCGTTGAATGGGGTGACTGTGTGGGTTCTATCTTCTCCTTCCACGGCCGGCCGGGGAAGAAGAGCCTTGGAGAAACTCGCTTGCCTGAAAAGAAGTTATGAATGAAAGCACAACGAAACAACGATTAGAACTAAATAGAAAATAGTAATTATTCGTATGAAAGAAGAGCAATGACAAAAGGGGTTGAACGAACCGGATTATGACTAACTCCTAATCCCTATTAAGGGAGGATCTAAATGACCTAAGGCTAAGGATGCATTAAGTTATGCTAGTGCAATATGCATGATGAAACCCAAATGGAAAATGAAAGGAGGATAAGATAAGGAAGAAGATCGTTGGCGAGCCCGGGGCCGGCTGGCTTCTGGAGGTTGCAGGCGCTCTGACTCTGGCAGAGGAGCGCTTGTACCATCGTACGTCCTTGAGTACGACGTCGTCCGGCCGGATAAAGGGGTGAAAAGGCGGGAAATGCCAGGCGCTTTGACGTCGCGACGCCTGGTGTTGCGATGTCGGGACGCCTCCAGATTTTCTAAAATTTGGTCATTTTTATGTCAAACCGACTTCCCTGATTGAGAAAATACACGTGTTATCTATAGGAATGAGATTGTACTCTCCGTAATCTGGCCGAATTCGCGTATCTACACCGATTTCTCTAATTGAGGGGCATTCATCAACTAGCGCATATCGTCCTACATAATGTAAATATAAAGTCAGTTGATATATGGAATCAAAATTGATTTAATGATACAAATAAATTAAATTATTTTCCATCATTTGACGACTTTCCTCGTTGCTCCATACGAGAGATCCATCCTCTGCCTCATACATCTGGGTCATCTCAAAAACCTCTGGATGGGTAGGACAACGCCCTTCTTTTCGTGTCTGTTCAAAGAAAAAAATATTTTAATATATGTATGCAATAGTAAATAAGAAGAATTTTAGAAACTTACAAAATCTATCTCAAGTTAATGAATATTGGTTCTTTCTCACCTATAAGGCATACTAAGGCATACTCAGATGAGTTCTGTTTGTTTTATTTCTTTGATTAAGTGACTGCAAACAAGTAAAAATAATTTGTTACTTTTTTAGAAAAAAAATAATTTTTCAGATTTAAATAACTTTTAAATTAAACAAATTCTTTACCTTATTATCATCCCTTGACCATATCTCAATCATATGACGTCACTGGTCAAGGTCGCATTGTGGAGGTACAACGGCAAGTGCCTCCTCCAGTGAGTGTCTTGTAAAATACTGTATACCAAAATTGTATTAGTTATATTACACAACAATGAAAGAAACATTAAAATTTTTACCTTCTTCTTTAGATGGCCTCTTTGTTTTCTCTGCATCTCCCCCATATGTCTTAAAATCTCTGCATCTATAGATGGAGATCGCCCAAATGTAAAATGTTGCTGCATGCATGAAAAAGATATAGATTAGTATTTTAAAAGTAAAAATAAATAAAATTGAGCCGAACTTTTTTTATTTACCTCGAGATCTCTAAATATGTCTTCTTTCTTCTCATCTGGAAGGGTGATGTAGTCCTGTTGCCATAAATTGCAATGTACCCTATTGCAGACTCCAAGGTACGAGATAAACACCTGGCCATTCGCGCCTACACCCGATCCTCCCGCAATCTGAACGTTTAAGGTCTGCCAAGGCACTAATGTATGCACATTATACGTCTTGGTAGGACATCTCCCACGTCTAGCAACTGTAATTGCATGTCAAAATTTTAAACAATTTTAGAACTTGATATTTACAAATCAACAAAAGAGGCAATTAAATATTTACCTGAGGCGGAGGAAGATGGATAGGAGGCGTCACCGAAGTAGGGCAAGTGCCAACCACTCAAGATGGTCCAACTGATGTCACCACATCCAGAGTAGGCTGAGACAGGCCCTGAGATCTAGCGGATTGATCGATGGATTCACCGGTTGTCTCACTCCTAGATGTACGACGATTCTTGCTAAATTTCTTCATATAAAACATAATAAATTTGATAAAACAACTTGATTTCTGACTTATATGGCCGGTTTGGCCGATCCAAGCCAAATTTTGGCTTGGATTGGCCAAACCGACCATATGATGGGATTATTTGCTGATTTATGACTTATACGGCTGGTTTGGCCGATCCAAGGCGGAATTCGTCTTATACGGCTGGTTCCATCTTGGATCAGCCAAATCGGCCTTAAGATGGAGTTATTTGCTGATTTTTGACTTATACGGCCAGTTCCGCCTTGGTTCGAATTTTTCGATTTATCAATTTGATTCCAAAGGTGGTAAAAAATACTCCAACCAAACTAAACCGCTTGATTTGGTTCTTCCAGTTGAACCCTACATTGAACAGCCAATGACATTCTTTAAGAACATAACTGAAGGCCTTTTTTTTGTTTTTTTTTCAAAACAAGTCGTCTTAATCAAATACGATACACGTCTAATAACAACATAGAGATATATATGATGGGCCCTTCTCGGCTGCCCGTTGGCCGGGTGCATCGAGCAGCCGGCGCACGAGCCCCTTGAGTAGGGGTGTTCATGGTTTGGTTTGATTTGATTTTTAAGTATTTTTTCTCAAACCAAACAAAATTAAATTACCTCCCAGACCAAATCAAACCGAACCAAATTAATTCAGTTTGGCTCAATTCGATTCGGTTCAAACCATATTTTATCAAGTTATAATAGATATATCAATATGTGATTTTATTTTGTTAGTTTTAAATCATATTCTATTAAAATTTTGTACGTATATTTATACATTATATTAATTTTATCTTAAAAATGTTTAAAATAAATTTATTTTTATAAAAATATACATAAATATTATCTTTTATATAATTTAAATTAAAATATTTAATTTAATTCGAATTATTCAATTTATCGATTTGATTTAATTTGATTTGAAAGATCCTAAAAAGTAAATCAAATGAATCGATAATTCAAACTAAATTAAATCGAACTAAAGTAATGATTTGATTTAAGTATCTCGCCATGTCCGGCAGCCAGCGAAGCGCGTGTAGACGGATTAGATTTAATAGAGCCTCGCTGTGATGGATCAAGCCGGCAGCTTGTTTAATCAGTCGGCGATGGACGCCTGCAGAGCGCGCATATGCCATCGGGAGAGCCGTCCGACGCCCTCTCGTCGTCGTCTCCGAGGCAGCCAGCCGTGGACTCCCGTGCGTCCGCCATTAGAGGGAACCCAGAGAGAGAGAGAGATACAGGTTCAAATTTTAATCCATATCTTCTTTTATGTTATAAATTTTAGATGAAATTGAAGTAAAATCATTCTCTCTTTTCTTTTTTTTTTGTCACCAAATTGCTGATCTTTGACAGAATTGACATGTAAAAAAAAATAGATACTTTCACACCAACTCCAACTAGATCGCAGTACGTACTGAACCCCCTCCCCGCGTCTTTGCAAACGAGTCGAGTTGAGTAGTACGGTGTTCAAACTCGGCTCATTTATTTTACACGAGTTCGAGCTCGAGCTCGAGTTTTAGCGAGTACGTGAAACTCTTGTTCAAGTTTGGTTCGTTTATTAATCGAGCCGAGTCGAGCTCGAACACGAGTAATAGTTAAACTAAAATTTAATTCACATTCAAACTTAAGTTATATATAAACTCGTTTATAAACTCAAGATGAAATGAAAAGTTATTTATGAAACTTTATATTTAGTTCATTTATGAAACTCAATTTAAATTTAAACTCAAAATTTTAATTATTAAATATATTTAAATGATAATATATAATTATTAATATTTAAATTTTATTTTAAAAATAAATATATAATATAATATTTAATCGAACTGTTAGCAAATTTATCGAGTCGAGCAGAAATTCATTCAAGTTCAACTCGTTCAATCATTAGAATTTTACTTTTTGTGCAAATTTATTTGTCTAACATAATAAATACTTCAAGTCTAATTTTTATCGAGTCGAAATTCGAGTTATTTATCAAATGTATTGATTCGTTTGCAGCCGTAAATGTCGGATAAGGACCGCTGCACGCCCTGTCGTGACATGACTGTTCAGACATGGTTAGCCTGTGGCAGCGGAGGCTCCACTCCACCGGAGAAGACTTCCTCCGCGCCCATCATGTGCGTGTCAGCCGTGGGTCATGGCCAAATTGATACAATAGTAACAATACCGCACCGCAGAGATAGCAGCATTACCAAGGGATTTTCAGCGCCACGGCAGTCAGCTGTCTTTTGCTCTCGTCAATGGCGGCAGCGGCGGCACCTCCGTTCGGACTCGCCACCATTCACCGCTTCTTCGTTTTCGCCCCCACAGCGATTTGCCCAAGAGAAAAAGGCTGCAACTTTGCAGGCGGATTGGAGTAAAAGGTTCCGGCGTAATCCCCAGCACACGTATACTACGTAGAGCTGTAACAGGGGTTAACTGCCGGCTGTTTTGTCGCAGGGTTGTACATGGGTAGACAGGTGCGCACTTCCCGGCCGCGCCACCGCAGAGGTTAATGGCGGAGAAGACGGCCAGAAAGTTGGCGCCTTTGCATCTAGAGCGTGCAATTCTACCCGATCCATGGAGCTGGAAGGGTAGCCGCAGAGAGAAGGACGTCTCCTCTAGCTGCCTACACTAAAAAAAACATCAATGGTATGAACACTTGTTTATTCTGCTTCCGGTAGAGAGAGAGAGAGAGCCAGTAATCGGTAAAAAAGTGAGTTGTTTGGGGAGGGTATATATAGAAGTGACAGACTGAGGAGAACGATTTGTTTCACTCCCTTCTTTGGCTGCACCAACAAGCCACAAAGCCCACACTTGGACGGGGAAAAAGGCGTTAGCTTTGGGCAGCGAAAGGGGGCTAGGGGTCGGGGGAAAAACAGCTTTTTTCTCCAACTCAGTGAGTGGGAACAGATCTTTCCCTGGTTAGAGTCTGGAGGGGGAAAGAGGAAGAAGGGAGATCGAGTAAGCCGTTCTGTTCTCCACTCTCGTGACAATTTTATTGTTCTTTTGCCACCGTAAATGGCAGCGACGGTTTTCTGGAAAAATATCGTTCTCGTCTGCACGTCTGCAACGCCCAGTCTCTGATCTGAGTGTCAAAGAACGTTTCTTCTGCTCTACTTGCCCCCCAACCTTCGGTCTCTTGCTGATTTTATTCCCATTGTTCTTTCCTCCGAGGCACCGAAAAGGGAAGAACCTCGACATTTGAGCATCTTTTTTCAGGATTTGGTGCTCTGCGATCGGTAGAAGTTGACTACTCCGCGAGAACTTTCTACTGTTCTATCCTTTCTCGGCGATTAATCTCGAGTAAGGTCCTGCTCCATCACGTCTTGTTTTCGGTCCAAATTCCGAGATCCCAGGTGATGTTCGGTCCGTAACAAAGACTTCCAGATCTGGCACGGCTGTTCTTTGTTCTTCCTGAAAGTATGGATCTGAAATCAATTTTTCCACTTCGGAGGGGATTTTCTTATGTGGAAACACAATAAAAGGTTCCTACTTGTTACGAAGTCATATAAAAATTCCATTAGAAGTTCATCGCGGCTCTGCGAGTTTCTTTTGAGCTAGTAGCGCCTCTTGGTTTCCATCCTTGAAAGGGAATGCTAGCGATATGGTAAATTATTTTCTGAAGAAGTTTATACCTTGGAAGGAGAAGGAGAAGTCTTTTATCTTTATTTCTGTTTGTGATTCGAAATCTTTCCCGCGACCATGACACTGTCGGCGCCTACCACTTTCATAAGCAGTCCTTGGAACCAGTAATCACGGTCTGCAGGTAATATAGAGGAACGCAGATCCCTTGTTGCGGGTTTCTATACGGTTCATTGACGTTGTCTTGCTATTTCTGTTCCATTGCATGCAACTATTGCGACATGAACTCTTGAATGCTCAAGAGATAAATCCTTCTGCCCTCGCTTCTTGTTGATGCTAGAGTCGATTATCTATTTGAACAGGGTGCTTGATATTCATACTTGCCCAGTTTGTTTCTCATATGATGAATCTTATTCTTCCATATCTCTTTTTATTCTTACAAAAATTTCAGTTTCTTTAGGTGGTTAATGTAGGTTATAAGAGTTATTTACCTTCTCATAAGGTGAAGTTGCATAAAGCTCGGACCTCCATGTTTTTGTTTACTCTGGTATCCTGACGTATATATGGTCTTGATTTTCTACTACTTTTTTTTTGTTTTTAAATTGGAGCGTTTTGTGTTAAATATATGAACATAATACTCTGGTATAAATGTAATGTTTGAACTAAATGAATTAATCCTTCAGAATAGCATTAGGTGATAGCTTTTTCGTACAAACTTCTTTCTAAAAAGACTCAAATGCCTTCCAAGTATTCAAGTTATACTAGACCTTTCCATGTGCGTCCTATTTTGATAGAATTTATTGCATTTCAAACACATTGCTGTGGGTTAAAGTTCCATTTTCTCTCTTCTTGAATGCAGGTACATCATTGTCAAAATTAATGCTCTCAAAGGAACTGCGAGAGACTGGTCTATTAAAAGTAGATCACGGTGAAAAGTGAGAACTGGATTTCATCTGAAGATGGATAGATGGAGCTTCAACAAGAAGGCTTGAAGTCTGGAGCATTGCCTACCACAACCTTGCGGAATCTATCATCTTCTTCTTCTGCATTTATGTCCGCTAGCCAGTCTCCATTTTTCTCCCCTAGATCACCAACTCACGGATCTGATCTTCTTCACTCAAACAAACCAGATAACTCCATAGCTGGTCCATTGAATGCTGATATTATCAGATCCAAGTTTGCTATCCAAGAAAGTTGTTCCTCTGGTATCAGATATGGCAAAGCTGCAGATTCTCGTGTAGCAAATGCTTCTCCTTTCTTCTCCCTTAGATTACCAACATCTCAGGGACCTGAGATACTTTACCCAGACAAAGCAAGTAACTCCAATGCCTGTTCCCTGAATGCCGACATCCTCAGATCCAAAATTTCTGTTCATGAAAATTTCTCCTGTGGCATCAAATATGATGAAGGCGCGGCTTCTCATGTTGAGAATGCCCCTCCCTCTAATTTTGAAGATTACAGGCAATCCCACTCTACTGAGCCGTCCGATGACAGTTCTTCTGATCATAACCAAACGACCTCCAGTACTTACCTGGAGTACAGAGTGAAACAAAAATGTGTAAAACGGCATGGAAAGTTCTCTTGTTCTCGGTCATCATCATTGCTTTCTTCAAATAATAAACAACGAAGCACTGATGTTTACCTGGGTTTTCATGGCCGAAGGTCATCCCTGCGTAGGTTTGCCAATTGGTTTCGTGCCGAATTGGAAATTCAAGGAATCAGCTGCTTTGCAGCTGACCGAGCTCAGTGCAAGAATTCTCGTAGCCATACTATGGTGAAGAGGGCAATGAATGCAGCAAAGTTTGGGGTGGTGATTCTCACTAAGAAATCCTTTTCTAATTCCTACAGCATCGAGGAACTTAGAAACTTCTTGGGAAGGAAGAATCTCATGCCAGTCTTCTTTGATTTGGGTGCAAATGATTGCCTTGCCAGAGATATTGTTGAGAGGAGGGGAGACATATGGGAGAAGCATGGCGGTGAGCTCTGGATGTTGTATGGCGGGGTTGAGAAAGAATGGAAGGATGCAATTGATGGGCTTGCACGTGTGGATAACATAAAAATGGAGGCACATGAAGGGAACTGGAGGGACTGTATATTGAGATCAGTTGTTCTCTTGGCTACGTGGTTGGGTAGGAGAAGTGTAGTGGAGAAGGTCAATAGGTGGAAGGAAAAGATTGAAAAGGAGGAGTTCCCTTTTCCACGAAATGATAACTTCATAGGACGGAAGAAGGAACTCTCTGAATTGGAACTTATTCTATTTGGTGACATCAGTGGAGATGGGCAGAAGGAATACTTTGAGCTGAAGACCAGGCGAAGGAGGCAAAATTTGATTTTTTGCAGGACAGAGAACAGCAGGACAGATGAGAGTACCAAGAATAAAAAATCAGATAGCAGTAATAAGAGTAAAGAACTCATTGTATGGAAAGAATCAGAGAGAGAAATTGAGATGCGGAAAATGGAAAGCAGCACCAGAAAACTCTTCCGTTCTTTAAGGACAAAGAGTAGAGGAAAGCATGGGAAAAGGTTGTCTGTGAAAATTTTATATGGAAAGGGCATTGCTTGTGTGTCAGGTGATCCTGGTATCGGAAAGACAGAACTCTTGTTAGAGTATGCATATAGATTTTGTCAAAGATATAAGATGGTTCTGTGGATTGGCGGTGAATCCAGGTACATTCGACAGAATTATCTCAATTTACGTTCATTTTTAGAAGTTGATGTGGGCATTGAAAATCATTGCCTAGAGAAGGGCAAACCAAAATGTTTTGAAGAACAGGAAGAAGAAGCCATCGCTAGAGTTAGGAAAGAGCTCATGCGAGACATACCCTACTTAATTATCATTGATAACCTTGAAAAGGATAAGGACTGGTGGGATCATAGAAACATTCTGGAGCTTCTGCCTCTGTTTGGGAGAGAAACTCACATCATAGTTTCTACTCATCTTCCTCGGGTTATGAGCTTGGAGCCAATGAAGCTCACTTACTTATCTGGCGTTGAAGCCATGTCCTTGATGAAGGGAGCATGCAGAGATTATCCAGTCATAGAGGTTGATGCTCTCAGAGTCATTGAGGAAAGACTTGGAAGGCTAACACTGGGCCTTGCAATTGTGGGTTCCATTCTATCAGAGCTTCCCATAAGTCCGAGTAGGCTCCTTGATACTGTAAATAGAATGCCCAAGCGAGACTTAGCTTTGAATGACCAGGATGAGTTCACATTGAAGAAGCACACTTTCTTCATGCAACTTTTGGATGTATGCTTTTCAATATTTGATCATGCTGATGGCCCACAGAGTTTGGCAACTTTGATGGCTCAGGCAAGTGGCTGGTTCTCTCCAGCTACCATACCACTACCATTGTTGGCTTTGGCAGCACGCAATGTTCCTCAGAAGCATCAAGGAAGTCGGATCTGGAAGAGGTGCATGGCATCTTTATCATGCAGCTTTGCAAAGTCGAATATAAGGCGATCAGAGGTGGAGGCATCTTCCATGTTGGTTAGGTTTGGGATTGCCAAGGTTAGCACCAGACCTCAATGCATCCATTTCCATGACATAATTAAGCTGTATGCTCAAAAGCGAGGAGGCACCAGGGCTGCTCGTGCTGTGGTTCAAGCAATCAGCCTGAGAGGTTCGATTTCCCAACATCCTGAGCATCTGTGGGCTGCATGTTTCTTGTTGTTTGGATTTGGGACAGACCCAGTAACTGTGGAACTAGACCCCTCTGAGTTAATGGTTCTCGTGAAACGTGTTGTTCTCCCTCTCGCGGTCCACACATTCATCACATTCTCCAGATGCAGTGCAGCTCTGGAACTCCTACGCCTTTGCACAGATGTGTTGGAAGCCTCTGCAGAGACAGTAATCTCTCGAAATGAGAAATGGTTTGACAATTCTTTCTGCTGTATGAGACATGTCCATTATTCCTTGGGTGTTCAATCCACATACCTATGGCAGGAACTGGCGCTGCTAAGAGCCACTGTCTTGGAGACGAGAGCGAAATTGCTGCTCCGTGGAGGGCAATATGACATGGGAGAAAGCCTCATTCGGAAAGCCATTTTCATCAGGACTTCGATATGTGGAGAGCACCACCCTGATACTGTTTCTGCCCGAGAAACACACAGTAAGCTTACTAGGCTTCTCACAAATGTCCATGTTAATTGATTTACAGTGATCTCTACATGCCATACATTCTTTCATGTTATTGACACTGGATTATAGATGTCAAAATCAAATAAAGGAAGTGACCGAAAGACACTTGCATTCTCTCCTGTATAATGTAGGTAACTTAAATATTTCCATTTTGTTCTGTTTTTTTTTTTTGGAGTTTAAACTCCATGTAGAAAATCTTGCACCATTATCTGATAAGTTCAGTAATCTCTCTCTCATTCTCGAGTTAAACTTGCGGTAGCTTGACGGTGATGTATGCCATGGTCAAAAACTGGGCGGTGTATGTAGCTAGGTTAACTTCTCTATATAAATAACACTTCTACAAGCCAAGACTACCTGTGCTTGGCTAGAAAGCCCTGAATATTTCCAGGCATTGTTACTGATCACAGAATTGAGAGAAACTCACCGCAGTTGCCAATCCCATGATCATCTTAAGAGGCAGGCAAATCTTATATCTGGGCTTGTATTGGGCACTGGGCATTCTAATTAGAGGGCATCAGGATGGCTTGGCAAGAATTTTTCCCCTTTCTGTCCTCCACTTGTGTTGTGGACGGTTCTGCTCTTGTACTTCAACTGCAGGCATACCACGAAGAAGATTCCTGAAGTACAACCATCTCTTGGCCCAAGAAGCTGCTCTTGTACTTTCACCTCTTTTTTAGTTCAAGAAGAAATCCTCTGTCAAAACGCATTTTTCATGGTGATTGACAAACACCTTTTTTTAACAAATTTTGTTAGAAAAACATATTTTGTAACACAGGCTCACAGATACTACGAGACCGAAGATGCAAAAATTTAATTTTTTGATGATCAGCTGCTGTCCTCTTAATGATTCGAGGGGTTTGCATCTTTCCTTCGCTAAAATTACTTTGATATTCTCGGATGTGTGCACCATCCCCCCTCTCTCTGTACAGGGGAGGAGGGATATAGGTTGTTTGGTTGTTGCACGGTGAAATGTGGGTTTTTACTACAAAAATATCTTATTTTTCTTGTGATCTTTCATCATTCTTGGTTGTTCGTGGTCCCAACCTTTTTTTCTTACCTATATATCATCAAACATGAAGGTTTTATGTCTTTAAGATTTTATTTTAAGATATGATTTTATCGTAAAAGTGTTATCATTTTCTCGTCAAAAAAAAAGAGAGTAAAAGTGTTATCATTTATTTTTCTACCAAACCAAACAGATGCTACGGAATGGAACATGGAACATCTCCACACGGTTGTTCTCTTTGAGAATTGGCAGCTTCTTCCCGTAGCAGAAAAAAAAATGACTTCTCTGCTGAAGCATATTCTTCTTCTCCGTATGCTTGATGAACTTGGCGTTACTTGAGTGTTGAAGGAATTTTGTGGTGAAAACTAATTCTGGGTCGCATATATGAGTTCCCAAAAATCATATTTTTCTTTTTTGTTCAAACGGATGTCAAAATACCCTATATGGATTTCTATTGTCTCTTTTCAGCATCTTTTTTTTTGTTTCTTGATGAAGATCTTTCCAACCGTTTTGTACCGTCAAGGCATGACTTTTACTTGATAAACCTGTTAAAGGTTTGAGAGTCTCATCCTTCCATATGAATGCTGCTGCACGTTGAAACCAACAAAGGCGTGCATTACTCTCTTCTTTAACCTTGATGTTCGGGATGAATTTATCTCCGTCCATATGCTGTTAAAAAAGTAGTGCGTTTGGTTGCACAATATTTTTTTATATATATATATGTTTTCATGATATTTTTTATATTGAAATCAAGTGAACACCCTTCTAATTTCGATGTTTTTTTAGGGGTGTCACAAAATGGGTCAAAGCGCCAAATCACTGGTTCCGACCAACTGTTTTGGGGTCTGCCAAACCGAATCGAATTAGACCAAATCGACTAAATTGATTTAAGATAAGGTTAATGTTTATTTTAGTAATATATAACTGAAAATCCCATATATAAATTATTAATTATTCTAAATGTTCAATTAACTTTTGGTCCCGACTCGAATTAAATCGGTTCGATTCGATTTGATCAGAACCTTGCACACCCCTGTTATCTATTCTATGTTCTCTGTGTCGTTGCTTGGTGAAGGGCTGTAAGTTGCCTTAGTTCATCTTTCTGACGCATGTTGACATAGTTTGAATTTCATAAATTCGAAATAAATATGCATATGAAGAAAAATGGTTTATCCCTGGTTGCATGAAATATGTTAAACAAGAACCATGATCTCTTTGCCGTGTGGAATCAGACTTTTGATGGGAACCCGTTTTATTTTTTGTTTCAAGGTGTTGATTTACTTGCAGCTACATGTATACCTGCAAGAACTAGAATTTTTGACCAAGTAATTTAACAGGTAATAAGCAAATGAATCATAAGCAAAAAAAGAAGAAGACGAAGAAGGTGAATGCACGAATGGATCACCTAATAAAAATTTATTCAACATTTTATTTTTGTTGATTAATTTATTTAACTTAATAAGTAATTGTATTTGAGCACTTATAAACCAACTAAATTTAGGGAAATTGTGGGTTGAATTAAGTGGGGTTCACCTTAGGCTTGATATTTATGGTTATGTATAATTGTGTCTTACTATTTTTACATGACCTAGTCAAAAGAATGTTTTCCTAATGTGCCTCTAAAAAGATATCTTATTGGGTTTGTTCTGGATGCATCTCCGCCAAGACTCACTTTTTGGTGCCAAGCATAACTCAAGAACACTTCATTTAGGAGCAAGCTACACACTTCAGGCAACTTTGATTTTTTTGCTAGATTTATAAAATTGAAATATCATTCAAGTTACAAGATAAGCAACTTCATTAACATGAATAATGATTAAAGCTAACTGCTATATTGACCTTGGACTAAACATAGATATTAGTCATTTTCTAGATGACACCTACCTTGATATGATTACAATTTCCTTCCACCCTCGAGGTAAGAAAGTACTAATATATGGACTTAATTTTTTCTAGAAGAAAGTAGGACATAATTTGATAAAAATTCGACTTGGTTCGTTTGTTAAGTTAAATGAACAAATTTAAATAAAAAATTTAGATTAGTACAAGTCAACTTTGAATAGATCTTTCCTCGGATCGATGGATTCATGAACGACTCACATTGGACTATTAAATTAAATATTATATTGGAATTAAAATATGATTATTAATAATTACATATTATCGCTTAAATACATAAATTTAGTTTAAATAAAAGTTAGTTTGATTCTAAACTTAAATTGAATTTCATAAACTCACCCAAATTTAAATTTAACAAACAAGTTTTGATCAAGCTTGAATTTTATAAAGAAGTTCAAATCAATCAAAGTCTGAGTTTAGATTGAAGTTGGGTTAAGTTGCTATTTGAGCTTGAGCTCAAACTTAATTAGCTTGGCTAACACGTTAAGTTTGACCAAGGTCATATTTGTTTTGACTTAATTGATACCTAACCTAATCCATAAGGCCATGTTTGGTATGAGGATAACTTGGGAATAAATTAGGTTTATCTCCAAAATTTAAGGGATAAACCAGGTTTATCCCCAAAAAAATTTTGGTGTCAAACAAGCCCTAAAAGATAAGATATCGAGATCTTTGATAAAATATTTGAATAGAATAGTACTTTCTTTAATAAACTATTTAATTTTAAGTGGGTCTGACTGTACCTTTTTTTCTAACTTAATCATATCATAAAAATAAAAATTAAAATTAAAATATTTTATTAAATCAAATCGAATATCATATAAGAGTTAAACTATCTTATAAGAACTAAAGATTAAGGATAAATGAGTTGAGTTTAATATACTATTTGACTATTTGAAAATGTAGCCTTTCTTAAAATATGTAGCCTTTCTTAAAATGTTAAATAAAAATTCCAACTATATTACAAGCTGTACTTTTTTATTTGAATTCTATACATTCTAATTTGTAACCTCCGTAGAAAATCATAATTTGCGAATATACATTCCTAAAAAAAAAGTAAATTTTCTACAAAATGAATTGGTCGCTGTCCACCTTATCCGCTTAAAGTGCTATTTAGGGGTGTAAACGAATTTCGATATTTCCGTTCGATAAATTTTTTTGTATCCTATGAACTCTCGAAATTAGAATAGGATATTTTGGTAGTTTATTGGAATCGGAATCGGAAATAGTTAATTTCATCTCCGTTAATCTGATTTTGATAAAAATAAGTATAAATAAATAAAATAAAATATAAATTTATAAAATGATAAAAATAAAATTTTAAAGTGATTATATTAAATTTTAGTAATTATATGTGAATTATTAACTTATTTTTGAATAAAAATTAAGATTTAATATGTATTTAAAAATTTTCGAATTTTATTCTGATTTCGATCTGATCAAAATTGAAACATAGTGATTTAAAAATTATCAAAATTAAAATTGAAATCTTTTAATCTTTATTGAAATCGAATTCTGATGATTCTACTATCGAATTTGACTGTTTACGGTCTTAGTGCTATTTCCCATAATCTAAAGAAAAAGAAGCCTACGTCAAGCAGTTAAAAAAATTAGAGCGGTTAATTATATTATCAAGAACGTTTTAATCTAAATATACTTTTCATAAAAATATAAAAAATAATATTATTTAAAAATACCAGTCTATATTCTCGTCCACCTGTGGACAGCTCACACGCAGGCCCAACTCCCACGTGGCGGCGACCGGTAGGAGCGCAATAAAGCAAGGGCAGCGATACGATCACTCTCACTTGTAATGTTTCTACTTCACACCTCCGAGGATCGGTCACAACGAAGGGCTAATCATTTCCGGGCTCCCGCTAGAAAGCGGTGAGCGCATTCCCGTTTCTCCTCCCGTCCTCCGCCGCCCACGGTGGAAACGCCCAGCCAGACTAGCAAAGTTAGCTCTTTTACTTTCCGGCGAGCTAGAGCTACTGGCGACCACCGGGGAGACAGATGCCCCGACCGCCAGACCCCTGGCCTCGCAAGCTCTCCCCTCCCCGGCGGCGCAGCCGGTGGCATCGGCGCTGGCCGATCCTCGTCGCTCTCGCCTCCCCTTTCCTCCTCGTATCCTTTCTCCACCTCTGCGGTGCTACCCTCCGCAGCGCCAACGCCCTCGGCCGCCGCTGCATGCCGGAGACCCCCGGGGTGCCTGCCGCCGCCAGGGCGAGGATAGCCATGGTGAGCTTGTCCGACGAGGGCAGCGGCGGAGCCAGGTCCTTCCGCGGGGTGATGCCGGCGGTGAGGTGGAACAAGGCCGGGTACGCCGCGGCCTGGGGCTACGACTTCGTCGACGCCGGCGACAAGTTCGACCCCGGCCGTCCGCCGTCGTGGAGCAAGATCCCGGCCGTCAAGTCCCATCTAGACCGCTACGACTGGGTCTTCTGGAACGACGCCGTAAGTGTTTTGAATCGCCGACACCTCCCCCTTTTCTCGGTACCGTGGAAAGAAAAAATAAAAAATAAAAAACCGATTTTTACGGCTTCGCGGAGAAACGACGGTAAAACCTCTGTTCTTGTGCAGGACTCCTTGGTGACCAACCCGAATATTACGCTGGTTAGAAACCCATACCTTCCTCTCTGCTCTCAGATTGATCTCTGCTGCGATCGGTTTCCGTTCAAATCGGTGTAGCAGTGCAGTGACGACCCGGCGATCTCTGGTCCACAGGAAGGCGTTCTGCGGGCGGCGATCGGGCACGAAGACTTCGCCGCCTCGCCGGACCTCGTCGTCACCGAGGACATCAACGGCATCAACGCCGGTGAGTGCCGGCACCATGAATCTCCTCTGTTCGATCCTGAAATTGGGGGTTTTCTGCGAGCAGGGATGTTCTTCGTGCGGCGGTCGGAGTGGAGCGTGGCCTTCCTGGACGCCTGGTGGAACCAGTCGGGCTTCGTGCGGTTCGGCTCCACCAAGAGCGGCGACAACGACGCCCTGCAGCACCTGGTTCGCCGGCTGCCGCCCGGGGAGCGGCGGCGGCACGTTCTGGTGGCGCCGATGCAGTGCCTCTTCAACTCCTACCCCTGGCTGCCCCGGTGGAGGTCCGCATACCGCTTGGCATGCTCCCCGGGGACTGCTTGGAGAGGTGCATATGTGATATATCCCCATAGCCGTCTTCCTCCTCCTCCTCCTCCTCCGCCGCTGCCGCCTTGCTCCTCCTTATTAACGTTGTCCGGCGGCTGCAGGGGCGTATTCCACCGGGGATTTCATGGTGCACCTCGCCGGATTGGACGACAAGATGAAGTGGGTGGAGAAAATCCTGCGGGAGATCACATCGGAGGAGGAAGCTCGCCGGGGCACTCGGTTGAATCTTTTTGTTTGAATGCAAAAAAGGAATAAAAATGAATTGCTTCTTTCTTTTTCTTGCTTGAATCTTGGTGTTTCTTTTTTCGGTATTTAATAAAGAATATTGAAATCTTTATTAAAAAATATTTATTTAATAAAGATAGGTGCGTGATATTACTTGGGTTTTAGACTCTCGAGAATTATTATATTCGTGAGATCAGATGGAAGAGATTAATTGGATTACGATGGTCACCTTGCAAGAAAATGGGAGAAATAAAAATCATTTTATGTTTCGGAAAAATAGTTCCGCTTATACGTCTCTATTTTTTTTATAAAAATACTAATCATGGGATAGAGTGGCCCAATTATATTGCTGTGGCTTATATCAGTTCTTCCAATGTAAATAAAAATCTCATGTATATATCAATACTATTTTAATAAAATACAAGGATATTATAAAATTTATGACATATAAAGTGATAATACAAGTGATAACGAAAATTTAAACTAATTAGATCAAATTCTAAGTAGTTGTATAAGATGTACTGGCCAGCTTAGTTCTAAATGCACATTAATTAGCCATATATATATATTCGAAAAATTATCAAGTGATCAGCATCCCATTCTAACAATGGTGATTGAATTGAGAACATGGTGATTTTGATTCCATCAGAATCAAGATTGAAGTGCCCTAGACATTATGGGAATAGAAAACAGATAATGTGTTGATTTGATTTTTCTTTTATTATGTGAACATTTTGCCCTGGAATCCAAGGTAGGTATGAGGATCTTCTTATGTAGCAGTTAATTAGGGCCCAAAGAGGTGGACAAGAGAAGTGTGCAACATTAGGGGGAGAGAGAGAGGCAGATGGTGGTTAATGTCCTGTTTGGTTAGAGTTTCATTTTCGGTACCATATTAATATTGATATTAATATTTTCAAATGTTGGAGTATCAATATCAAAAGTAATACATGTTGACACTTGTATTACATAATATACTTTGTTTGCACTATAAAATTTAAAATTAATGTAATTAACCAAACATCTCTTAATAATTTCTATCAATATCAATTTTAAAATTGATAATGATAAAGATACCTAATATTTCGGTACCATATCAATATTGATATTAATATTTTCAAATGTTGGAGTATCAATATCAAAAGTAATACACGTTGACACTTGTATTACATAATATACTTTGTTTGCACTATAAAATTTAAAATTAGTATAATTAACCAAACATCTCTTAATAATTTCTATCAATATCAATTTTAAAATTGATAATAATAGAGGTACCTAATAGTGTTACCAAACATGACGTAATGTAGGAGTTTTGAAAATCAATCAACTAAATATTACAACCAGCTAGCCTTGACGTGAACAAAATACACAACAGACATGATAACTCCTCAAATTATAAGATAAGATAAAATTAATAAATAAATAACTTTAGAGAATTGTAGTGTGTTCTAATACATTTATAATTTAAATAACTTGCTCATCGAACTAATATATATATCACATGGCATGCAATGTCATTACGGATACTCTCTCTTTTCATATCACATTTGTTAATGGAAAGAATTAGATTGTTGTTTTCGTATAATACTTGCACTAACTCTAATATATATAGAAATATCATGGAGCAAAATAAGAACCGAACTGTATCAAGGTAGTGACACATACGAGATAAATTATAGTATTTGGAATCGGCATAACTATTTTAATTACTTTTTTTTTCTTGTGTAGAGTTGGTGTATGCTGACAAAGCCGAAACATACATGTTACAATGCGACATCTCATATTCAGAAGAATCTGGTTATCGAGTTTGTCTAATTTTCTAATTCACAAAATATAATATATCATATATATGTATGCATATTTAATCTATATAATTTGGCACAAGGATCTAAATATATGTAATGTCATGTTTCGTAACACTATTAGACATCTCTATCACTATTAATTTTAAAGTTGATATTGATGATAATCATCTAACGCTGTTTGACTAATAGAATCAATTTTAAAATTTGTAGTGCAAACAACAGATTATGTAATATAAGTGTCAACTTGTATCAATTTTGATATTGATATTTCATCTTTTAAAAATATCAATATCAATACTAATATAGTATTATTTTGATATTTTAACCAAACACGCCATAATATTTTAACGGATCGGACTTTCCCACCTATAGAAAAGAATGCATCAAATGCATACAACAATGCTGATTATAGTCATCACTGGAGACCAAAAAAAGTTAACTTAAGTACATTGAAAGTTTCACAATATTTCTTAATTTCATGTATATTAACTCAAAATCAAAACTAAATTATATTTAATTGTTATTTTCTAAGTGAATCATCTCCCAGAACATATTTTAAAACATATAAGTATAATAGAAAAGAATTTGAATATTTGCATATATGTACATACAACAAAATCCTACATATAACAATATAGGTGAAAGTAAAGTAGCTAGGAATAGCATATTAGATGGCATGCCAAATCATCCTCAATTGATGGTGAGAAATTCACACCTAACTAGTATACCCTCAAAGTATTTCAATGCCTTAATTAGCACCTACAACATCATGATGAACTCAATTGACAGGTAATATCTTGTATTTTATTGGATACTCATCACATTAAAACGCTATAAAGTCAAGAACTTGAGAACCAAGCTATAAAGTAGACATGTTATGTTCCATGAATCTATTGTTTCTTAAAAACATAAAGAAGACATATCAACTATGCATTTCTTTACCTATCCTGGCTAGAAGAACAATCTTCAAAATACGAACATCGAAAAGATACTCATACATCCGTCAACCTTTGAAACACACCAACACGCCAAATGGCAATCTTGTAAATAAATAAATTTATAGACCTCAATGGACCAAAAGACAGTCATACTTATTTAGGACACCAACTTTTTCTGATCACTCTTCCAATATTGGTCAGTGTATATGCAGAATATATAATGGGATGTTTGGTTACATCATAATTTTTTTGTACACTTTCATGATAAAAAATTATATTAAAATAAAGAGTGAGCCAACTCATGACATAAAATTATCATGCTTGGATGGATGTGATAACAAGAAAGAGTAACTATCATTCATGACAAAATAAAGTGGGGAACCACAAGAAAAGGAAAGAGGTGAAACCCTCTTTTTTGTTTAAGAGAAAAATCACTTTCAAAATATAAAATTGTCAAGGTTGCCAAACACCTCTTTTAACAAAATTTATTATAATTTTTAAAAATAAAAATAAAAATCTCCATTATGACCAACCGAACACCCTATAAGAAATGTCACACTTTCATGTCAAAAGTAGAGGGGAAATTGAGCCAGCTTCATTCAAGGAAGCAACAAAACAAGGTCATTGCAACATGTAATAGAGGAAGAAGTACATGTTATTGGCATAAATAACCACATGGGAATTAAAAGCAATTGCTAAAGAAAAAAAGTTGGGGGGGGAGCAATACAAGTGGATTTTCAGTATAAACCACAAATCAACTGGAACTGTGCCAAGGTATGCAGCAAAACTGGTAGCTGAAGGTTATATTCAATTAGAGGGGCTAAACTATCTTAAAACTTCTGTAGCAGTTGAAATTTGGTTATCATGCATTGCATGCTATCAGTATAAAAATTAGTATATATAGAGAAACTAGATGTAAATAATATCTTTCTACATTAAGATGTATATACATAAAACACCACAGCATATCCAAGAAAGGTGGAGAAGATAGCCTGCACATTATTAAAATTTTAACACTATTCGAAAAAAGCAGATGAAAATTGATTTAAAAAAATCATTGGAATCTATGAAATCTTTTCGGTTCAGCAAACCAAAGTTAATTATACATTGTTTACAAACAAAAGGGCGGCTTATTTATTACAGTCCATATTTATGTTGATAATATCAAGTAATGATAATACATCAATGTTAGCATGGAAGGAGCAACTGAAACATCTATTTTATCTTAAGAATGTAAGAAAGCCCAAATACTACTTGGGCCTTGTACTTCATCGGTCAGTTGCAGGTAATGGGTTAAATAAAAGGACGCATGTGTTAGGCCCTACTTTTAAAATTGATAGTAATAAAAATGGATTTTGGCTGTCAATATTACTATTGGCACTCTGGAGTGCAAACATATATATCATGATATGTAATACAAGTGACCACCTGTATCAAGTTTGATATTGATACTCAGTCTTCTGCAAATATCAATTTTAGATATTATTTTTGATGGCAGAATGATGAATGCAAATAGATTCATACACCTCTACACACCAATAAATTAAAACATTTATGACAAAAAAAACATTAATGGGGTGTTTGGTTGCATGATAATTTTCTGTACATTTTCATGATAAAAAATTATATTAAAATAACAGGTGAACCAACTCCTGACATAAAAGTATCATGTTTGGAGGGATGCGATCACAGAAAAAAGTAACTGCCATACATGACCAAACAAAGTGGGGGACCACAAGAAAAAAGAAAGAGATGAGACTCTCTTTTTTTGTTTAAGAAAAAAATCTCTTTCGAAACATAAAATTGTCAAGGTTGTCAAACGCCTCTTTTAACAAATTTTCTTATAAATTTTAAAAGTTAAAACAAAAATCTCTATTATCAGTAACCAAACGCCTCGTAATCTCGTGGGAAACACTAAAAAGCAAAGAAACAACAAATTAACAGTGTTCTTTCAAATCTTCAACAGAGTCTGAATGTTTGGAGATTCATTCAGCGCGACACCAAGGGTTTATTATGACAGCCAAGCAACGTTTGATTATTCATTCATATATATTAATGCTGTTAATCCCATCTTGAATTCGGGACAATATAGAGAAATAAATAGAAATATATATTGTCATTTTATTCACATGTGACCACCTATGTAACAATATTGCCTTCTCTGTTTGTTTAACCGACGGTGTGTATACCGAAATGGAATGTGATAATCCAATATTCTAGTAGGATTCCAAGCGTGTAAATTATTTTATTCTAATGTGATATTGGAATTCCGATAGTTTATGGGAGTAAAAAACAATCAATTTCATATTTGTTTATTTGATATTGATGAAAAAACAATACATACGTATAAACTCATATTATGATAAATAAATACATAAAATTTTAGAATCATGATACATAAATACCAAGGGATAAAATAAAAGCTTAAAATATAGGATATAAGAGCTTGTGGGATTATTCTAATTTCGATAATAGAATCGAAATTCAAATGGAATGGAATGTCATATATAATTCTGGTTTAATGGAAAAACCAGAATCAGAATCATTTATCATGTATCGGAATCAGATTATAAGAAAGTGAGTAACGTGGTTTGAGAATGCATGTACACAATTTGCAACTGTATTTGACATAAATTGAGAAACTAAAAGTTCATATATATGTTCATCTATTTGTTCTTCCACTTGCTTACATTTTCTCTTCCCCTCTTCCAACTTTAATTAGAGAGCTAAAGATGGTAATCAAGGGAGTTGTTTGTCATGGATTTGAAGAGTTCTGTCAGCACCAAAGACTAATGGGGTGCTTGGTTGCAGGACAATGGAGGTTTTTATTTTAATTTTTAAAAATTGTAAGAAAACTTATTAAAAGATGTGTTCGGCAACCTTGACAATTTTATATTTTGAAAGTGATTTTCTTCTCAAACAAAAAAAAGAGGGTCTCACCTTTTTCTTTTTCCTTGTGGTCCCCCCACTTTGTTTGTTCATGAATGGTAATTACTCTTTTTTGTTATCATATCCCTCTGAACATAATAATTTTATGTCATGAGTTGGTTCACTTTTTATTTTAATATAATTTTTTATCATGAAAATGTACAAAAAAATATCATGCAATCAAACATCTTATAAGAGTGACAAAATTTCCTGGCATTGTGTCTATCTTCCTTCAATTCTTAGCATCTCTCCAATATGAACCTAGCTATTGGGTTTTGAGCTGTCAAGAATGTCTACCCCAGAGTCCCAACCAAACAAGACCCAAGAGCTAGCAAGGAGAGACATGGTTCTGCCTTTATCACATGACTAAGGGAACAACGAATATACATATACATATATATATATAAAGAGAGAGAGAGAGAGAGAGAGAGAGAGAGAGAGATTTTGTTTTGGGAAAAAGTGTTAGAAGGGGGATAATCTCACATGGGTCACACTGTAAGGAAAGCAGAGTGCTTGTTTCCGATCACTTGGTTCTCTCAACCTGAACAAAATGTGTCACGACCCGGATTTTTAACATGCACAGCGGAAGATAATCCGGCGACGTAACGGGAAAGGATATCGGTCTGGAACCAAATAAGACTAAAATCACAATCCAAATTCATAATTCCACACTTTACAACACATTAACACTATAAACAAACACCTATCTAAACAAATTAAATACCGACATTGAATGAGAAATCCACTAGCTCCTCGAATTCCACAACACCACTACGCTTCTGCTGCGCTAAACCTGCACTCCTGAAAATATTAACAACGGAAGGGGTGAGTCACAACAGACCCAGTAGGACTTACACCCGAACTACCCCACTATAATAATGATTCTAGTGGTATGATAGAATAATAAGCCTAAAAATCAGATTTAATACATAGGGTATAAACTAATTATATATCTTCCATTAAATGATTACAAGATCATTCTACTACCCCATATGATAACCAGACTCTACATGCATTAAGACCAACATACCCTACACTTTAGACTACTCTAGGTATGCACATAACCTGACATAAAACCAATGACACATCTAGAACACTAACATCTATGCCAAAACACACAACTAGACACCTGTCTGAGTAAATATCATGCTCCATCTGATAAATGCAGTCACATCACAAAACTAGCACCAGATTTACCATATAGTAGGAAGTAACATATAGTAACTAAATCCCATAGTACCCCATAGGCAGGGGAGTACTTAGGATGAACCGCGGTATCTGGGATCGAAGGATGCTCCAGATTGTTCTAATTCATCTGCTGCCCACAGGACCGAACCATAGTCTGGTGAAGTATATTTCCATCACAATGCAGCTCACTGCACTAACCACATTCCACACCATGCAAGCATATAATTAACTCAGACAGTAAAACAGGAACATTTAATTGGCAATCAAACATGAAATACATAGATGAACACCCATGGTTCTATGCACCACATATTTGCATACCACACCACAATCTATCACAAACTAATGCATATTAATAGGATCATGCAATACAACCTAAACATGACAATTACATACTTAAACAGAACTATCTATCTAATATAAGAAAATAAAATAAACTCTACAACCATTATGCCTAAACCTTACATCGGTGTGGACGCCGGGAAAGAGAGAGGTGGGAGAGAGAGGGAGATATGTCCTCTTGCGTGTGTGTGTGTGTGTTTCCTTTCTTACGGTCTTGATAGGGTGGGTTTGTGTTAATCACGCCATAGACACGGTCGTGGATGATTCCGACGGACCGTTCTATTGCCTGCTTCTCTTCCTTCTTTCCTTCTCCGCACTCACCTTGATCCCCGGACTACTCAACCCTTGATGTCACTTGGGCATCGAAGGACCGGTCCGGGTCGTGAGGAGAATCGAGGGGGAAGAAGATCAGATAGCCGGCGGCACTTTCAACACTAACTTAACCTATAAACCGAAAGAGGAAGGGATGGTGTGGTCGCCAGGAGCCAGAGAGGCTCCGATGATAGAAATAAAAGAAATGAACTAGTAAAGGAAGTGAGAGTGACCGGTTACCTCGATAAGCTGGGAGATTGCGGGGGTTCTATCTTCTCCTTCCTCGGCCGGCCGGGGAAGAAGAGCCTTGGAGAAACTCGCTTGCCTGAAAAGAAAGTATGAATGAAAGCACAACGATTAGAACTAAAGATGGAGCAAGAACTATTCGTAAGAAAGAAGAGCAATGACAAAAGGGGTTGAACGAACCGGATTAGGACTAACTCCTAACCCCTTCTTAAGGGAGGATCTAAATGACCTAAGAATAAGATGCGTTATGCTATACTAATGTAACATGCATAATGAAACCCAAATGAACAATAAAGGAGAGAGTAAGGTAAGGAAGAAGATCGTAGAAAAGCCCGGTGCTTCTGGCTTCTGGAAATTGCAGGCGCTCCGACGACAGGTCGCCTGGCGTCGCGTCGGGGGAGCGCTCCAGTCCTTCTGCGGCAGTCTTCAATGCAATCTTCTCCCGGTTCCAATGACGAGGGATCGGATTCCTAGTCGGTTTTGGAGGTTTCTTGGTACTCTTTGTAATGGCTTTCAATGGTATGATGGCAGGGGTCTTGAATGGTTTTTGAGTGGTATTGAATGAGCGGAGTGAAAGGGGTGTAAGGGAGGGTGGAGAGGCTTGGGAGTGAGATGGGGGCTTGGAAGGTGGTGGGAGGATGTTGGAAGGCTCAAGAAAGCTCTTGGGGAGTTAAGGCTCTGGGAATCCCTCTCTCTGCTCCTTAAACTCTCTCTCTTGGGAGCCTGGAACCTCTTAAATGTGGGAGAAGGTTCTCCTTTTATAGGTGTGCAAAAGTGACCCTAGCGCTCCGTCCTGAGGGCGCCTGGCGTCGCGACATGGGAGCGCCTGAAAATCCGCCGACAAGTCGGCGGATCAGCACGTCCGACCATACCTGTCGCCACCTACCACCCTGCGTGTCAGGCGGCGGTTGTCAGCGGAAATCCTGGCGCTCTGACAGGGGAGCACCTACGACCTACGGCTGTCAGACTGCAAATTCGGCGCATGCGGAGCCTGCGGTGACAGTTGTCAGGCGGGAATCCAGGTGCTCCGACGGCGGAGCGCCTGGACCCTCGGTACGATTTCGACAACGCATCGCTGATCGTCTGAAAAGCCGGCTGTCACGCGCGGAATTGCAGGCGCTCCGGCAGAGGAGCGCTTGTACTACCGTACGTCTCAAGGTACGATGTCGTCCGACCGGTCAGAAGGGTGAAAAGGCGGGAAATGACAGGCGCTCTGACATCACGACGCCAGGCGTCGCGGAGTCGGGACGCCTCCATATTTCCTGAAATTTGATTGTTTTTATGTCAAATCGACCTCTCCGATCGGGAGAAAACAAGTGTTATCTATAGAAATGAGATTGTTCTTTCTGTAATCGGGCCGAATTCGCGTATCTACAGCTTGCCTCGCCTTGACGTTGGTTTTGCAAGGGAGCGACGCGGAGTGTAGCGGAAGTGACCGTAGCGAGGTGAAGCGAAGTGAAGTGATGGCGGACTGAAAAACTGACGTCAAGGTGTAGATTTAGATAAGCGACTCACGTCTGTAGACACGCCAAATTGGCTAGATTCGGAGCCCTAGACTCTTATTTCATAGGCGATATCCTTTATTTGACCGTTATCTGATCCGGACTACCTCGTGGAGATGAGCTAAGGACAGTGGTGGAGCCCCCCTTGTTAGGTGAGAATGGACCAATGATTTCCGGAATATTGCCGTAACCTTCAAGCGAGAGCCGCACGTGAACTGTAAAAACACGAAGCCTGCTCGATGACCGACCTTGAATGGCCCATAATTGAAGGTCTCGGGAGTCCCGCATGTGTTCCGTAACATTCAGGGTTTCCGAGAAGTCATTTTCGGTACGCATCGGTCAATGACGGCTTTTTTTGTTACGACTTTTTCGATCTGTGCTGACACGGCTATCCCGGACCACATGTTAGGCCTTTCCGGTCATCACCGGGTCTTTTCAGGTCATCTGGGTCGATTCTAGCCGTATATTTTATCAACCGGGGCTATATGGCCATTTCGGTCAATTTTAGGGTTTCGCGGCTTTTACGGCTTTTGATTCACGTTTACCGGGTTAATCTCAGATTTTTCGATGACTTCAGATTGTCCGATCGTACCGTATTTGTTCGATCATCATTTCAAGTCATCCCGAGTTGACCCGAGATTTCTCGACCGGAACCGTGCTCTTTCGGATCTTCGCCCCGGGTTTCGGCTTTCCGCGAGAGGGTAAACCGGTAAAAAGCCCCGTACGAACATATCGGGAGTCATACGGCTGGTTTACTGACTTGAGGAGGTGCGGATGAAGGCCCTCTTTCCAACGCGACAAACGGGAGCCGAATCGGACATCCGGTTTGCAAGATACGGCTCGCGGAACACGCGCGCAGGAGAGAGAGAGTACCGCGCCCCCGCTCCGCTTGAAAGGGGAGGGCGCGCCCTGCGCGCCCTCAACCCGAGGGCGCGCCCTGCGCGCCCTCAAACTGGGGGCGCGCCCTGAGCGCCCCCGGTCTCTTTGAAAGGCGGGGGCGCGGTCAGTTGCTTTAAATCGGAAATTACCCCGATTAGCACCTTCTAAACCGGGTTATTGGAAGGTTTCCGGGGGAGGATTTTCACTTATTTGTACCGCGCCCCCGGTTCGGGGGCGCGTTACGTATATCAAGTCGATTTTTAGCAATTTCCGGAAGTTTCCGTCGATTTTTAGCAGTGAGACGCCGAACGCGCCCCCGCCCCCTTTGAAACAGGGGGGCGCGCAGACCGCGCCCCCTTGGTTTGAGGGCGCGCCCTGCGCGCCCTCGTCTCCTTTGAAACGCGGGGGCGCGGTACATCCAGTTTCTAAATTTTGCACCGGCTCTCTTCCCCTATAAATTGAGGGCCATTCTCAACGAACCGAGGTTGAACCCCCGGTGCCTAGCTCGTCCCAAGGTCGTCCAAGCTCTTCTCCAAAGCCGTCCCGACGTCCAAAGGCGATCCGAAGTCAAGAAACCGATCCGGAGGTGAAGGAGAAGGCTCGATCCGGGTGTTCTTCATCAATCATCTTCATCGACTTCTGGAGAAAATCCGAGGCTTCTGCTGCAAAAGTCTTCAACATACAAATTGTCCCTCTCTTCGTCCTCTTTCGTCCCCAACTGACGGCACTCCATTCCGACTTGCCTTTTGTTCGTGGCGGTTGCTACACTGAGGGCGCGCATCCAGGTTCTGTTTTTGATATCCGCCCACTTTCAGAATTTTTTCTGACTTATACAGGAGGATTTCGGAGAAATCATCAACATATAAACTCTTCCTCTCTGAGTCCTCCGTCTACTGCAACAAACAGAACTCGATTCTGACATCGGGGTCGTCCGTAACATCCTCTGCACCGAAGTCGCGCCAGAAGGGTGCAAAGCTACCCGAACCGGCCTTTTCTCAACCAACTCGGCTTCAACTCAAGCCGATCCATTCTATAAGCCTTCTCAACTCCATTAACTCTGTTTATTCATTGTTTTAAAGCATCTTTTAGTTCATTTATATCATTTTTACCTAATCAAAAATACAAAAAAAGGGGTTAGGACTCACCCCAATCCGGTGAGTTCGATTCCAATTGCTTCTCTCTCATATTCTCTCTACGGTTACTACACTTCACAAGTCTAACCAAATTCTTCACTTGGTTTATTGTTCTAGTTGCACGAGTTGATCAAGCTAGCATCGGATTGGAGACTCTTCTTCATCGGCCGGCCGAAGAAGAAGAAGGTTGAACTCACATCCCTTTCTCCCACGCTAAGGTACACACGGTCAACTTCTTTCTATTTCCATTACATAAAGCGGAGCCCGCGGCTCCTGGCGACCACACTTTCTTTTTATTCATGTTCTAAATTCATATCCTCCTCATTCTCCTCCCACATGACCCGAACCATCTCCGGTGCTCGAGCGACGCCGTGAGATGAAAGTTCGGGGATCAATGTGAGTGTGGGACCGAGGTGAGGAGTCTTTACCGCTTTCCGAGTGTCTTACGATTCACTCCCCTTTCCCCAATTCAATCTTTCTTTCACCTTCTTATCTTGAGGTGCCGATCCGGAACCCGTTTCTGGAGTCGATAGCTTTTTGGCGACCACGGTGGGACAACCAATGTCTTCAACCGTGCTAGCTTGATTGATCCGTGCAACTAGTTGTTTTCCGACTTGGTTCCCGCGTGAACCGGCTTTTCCTTTACCCTTTTCCATGTCAATTTACTTTTAAAAAAAAAAAAAAAAACTTGCTGATTACTCTTCCTTTAAGATTGTCCCCCATGTGGACTTGATTTCTTGTCTTTAATTTCAGCCCGGTTCCCGCGTGAACCACTTTTTCTTATAAACCGGTTCCCGCGTGAACCACCTTTCTTATTTCTTGTCTTTAATTTCAGCCCGGTTCCCGCGTGAACCACTTTTTCTTATAAACCGGTTCCCGCGTGAACCACCTTTCTTTTCCAACTCGGTTCCCGTGTGAACCAACTTACTTTCAGATCGGTCCCCGCGTGGACCACCCATTTGCAGCACCTTTAGATTGGCCCCACGTGGCTCTCTTTTCATTTTGTCAACTCTTACACCGGTTCCCGCGTGAACCACCCCTTTTCCTTCAAAAACCGGTTCCCGCGTGAACCACCTTTCTTTTCCAACTCGGTTCCCGCGTGAACCAACTTACCTTCAGATCGGTCCCCGCGTGGACCGCCCCTTTGCACCAATTAGATTGGCCCCACGTGGCCCTCCTTTCCTTTTTCAAATCAAACAAACCGGTTCCCGCGTGAACCACCCATTTTTCTTCAAAAACCGGTTCCCGCGTGAACCACCTACTTTTCCAAAACTTGGCTCCCGCGTGAGCTACTTTATTTTCAAATCGGTCCCCGCGTGGACCATCCTTTTACCTTCACTTCAGATTTGTCCCCACTTGGACACTCCAACACAAGCCGGTTCCCGCGCGAACCACCTTTTAATTGCTAGTTTCTAGTTACTTGTTTTACTCTATCATTGCTTGTCTTGCTTGCATTCACTTGTTTGATTTATTTAATAGCTTTCATTCATGTTTGCATATTGATTGCTTCTTCTCCTTCTACCCTCCATTTTTCATTTTTGCATTAGCTTTGCATCGGGTACCGGACTTGTTCCGATCCGTAGGGCATTCGAGGCGGGGGCTCTCTCTCCCAACGCACCCTCACCCTCCAAACACCTTCTTGGTGGATTCTTACCTCTCTTCTGGGATATTTCTTCCTAGTTGATTTGGTGGTTTCCATCAAGACCTCCGTAAGTCCCCATCCGTGGAGTATTCCTCTCCGCACGATTGGGCCGGTTGTACCACTTTCCCAAAACCCGAAGAACCCAAGTACCTACTCGTGGTGATTGAGTGATAACCTTAGGTCTTGAAGATTGAAGCAATAGGAATCATACCTACTTGAGTGAACAATTGCTAACAATCTATCTAATCTAAGGTTTTAACCCAAAAATTATTGAGTAGTCATTTTAAAACATTGTTTGCATAACTTGCTTGCTCATAACAATTGAAAACAACCAAAAAATTCTCTCCTTTCAAAACACCTAAAAAAAAAAATCCCTTTAAATTTTGTGATCAACTTGCTTGCAAAACAACCAAATTGAAACCAAATCAAATCAAACAAACAACCATAATCAAACAAAAACTCTATTTGCATTTACACCCTTCATTTGCTTTCTTTCAACCATTTTGTAAGGAAATTTGACAGGATGCCCACTCTAAGGTCCGGAAGACACATCGGGATGTCGGACTACGCGACCAAGAAGAGGAGTACGAGACGGGCCACTACGAGCTGCAACAACCCATGGCTCAACCAGAGGGCCATGTCAACGCCGTCAGGGAGCCAGAAATTCAAAATCCTACTCATCAACCCGCTTCACTTAGCGTGGAGCAACTCCTCCAGGGTCTATCTCTTCATCTAGACCCCGAATCTTTTTCTCTTGTGCAATCCTTGACTAAAGGCAAGATGCCCGCCACTCAAGATCCGGTCGAGGGAAATCAAGCCCCCTCACCACCTCAATCAGCAGTCAGGCCCCAAATCATCTCTTCTCCTGGGCAACCCTGCCGTGTCTCCACTCACCCTATTATGGGGCATTCACATAACTCTGTTCCAATTCCTGTTTCCAACCTACCTCCTCCAACCCAACACTTTGCTCCCATGGCTCGGGAATCCCGGCCTCACCCGGGCATTAATGAACAAACTCAACCGGATGGATGAGCGTTTCGAAGAGATGAGGCATCGCCTCGATTCTAAAGCCATCCCCGAAATCTCTGTCCCATCCTTCCCGCTCTACACCTTCCTCCTTCGGAGATACCGGTCTTCCAACGTTACAACGGGATCGGTAATCCTTTCAACCATCTAAAGAGCTTCCTCTATGACTCCTCATTACGGAAAAATGACCGCAAAGCCCTTGCCTTCCTATTCCGTCGGTCATTGGATGGATCCGCCCTTGACTGGTTCTATTCTCTTGATTCCATTGAGGCGGCGGATTTCGACATTGTCAAGATGAAGTTTCTACAGAGGTACAAGGATCGGATGGGGCCAGCCTGCTCGATAACTGACTTGATTGCCGAAAAGATGAGGCCGGATGAGGACTTTGCCCGATTTGCTGATCGGTGGAGGGGAATGGCTGAGAGGCTTGTGGATACCATCTCAGAGGGGGAGCAGGTGAGGATGCTCATTGGGAACACCACGCCTAACCTTCGCAACCTTCTGATCATGCACCGTCCAACAACCATGAGTGAGTTGTGTGATAGCGCCCGCTACCTCCAAGCCCACTTTAAGGATGCATCCATGATCAACCCGTTCGACACCAAGCCCCGTAATACTAGAAAGCCTACACTGTAGGACCCACCACCGAAGGGGTAGTAAATAATGAGAGCATCAATGCCATGGGTAACCGGGGTGGGTACCGTCAAAGCCAATACCGTAACCCACCACCCAATCAACAATACCGCCCAGCCCCTCAACCAGCTCCTCAGCCACAGCAACAACTTGCATACAACCGAGCACCACCACAGCAACCCACCTACAACCGAGCGCCCCAGCAACCAAATGCCTACAACCGAGCGCCTCAACAACAACATGTCTACAACCGACCACCACCCCAACCACAAGCCTACAACCAAGTGCCACCACCAGCCAACCGACTTAGGAGGGGGGGACCCAAGAGAGAGTATTACCCTCAACTGCCATTCCCCCTCACCGATATTTTCAATGCATTGATGGCTGAACAGCAGCTAGAGCTTCCAAAGGAGAGAGAAGGATGGCCGGCAAATGTTGACATGACAAAGTACTGCGCTTATCATCGGTATCCTGGGCACACGGTGGATGTCTGTTTTCAGTTTAAAGACTACATTCATGACCTCAATGATCAGGGGAACATCGACTGGGGACAGATGGGGAGTCTATTCAAGCAATGAAGGCACGTCGAGAATCAACCACGGCGACAACAAGCACAACGGCAGCCCGGCACGGGCATAGTTCAAGATCCACTCCCGGTACATGCACCCATACAAGCACCGGCACCAGCACCACCAAACCAACGACTCGGCCTCGTCCACTCCGCCATCGAGGAGTCAACCCACCATTCCCGGGGTTGGCGGTGTCGAGGATCACATCACCTCCATGCCCGCCATACCAACCCCACCTACAAACCGCACCATACTCTCCATACCAAGAGCTGCCCCCAGCCCCCAAACTATCCACACCCCACTACCCTCACCAACCATTAACCCTCCACGACGCTTAATCATTAGATCGCCACCAGCCTCCCAACCGGCACCCCAACCTAACCCACCAACCACCATTAATCCTCCACGGCGTCTAATCATTAGACCGCCACAAACACCCGGACATCACCCGACCTACCGATCCGCCACCCCACGACCCCTCATCATTAGACCATCACCACCAACACCCCAACCATCACCCAACATACCGGCCTCCACCCCACGACCCCTCATCATTAGACCATCACCACCAACACCCCAACCATCACCCAACATACCGGCCTCCACCAATCCACGACCCCTCATCATCCGATCCTCACCACCCCTACCTACCATGGGCTCCTCAACCTACCAACCAACCCTACCATCACCATCATCACCACTTCCCCCTACCACGCTGGCGCCCGGTACTTCGTAGCGGGAGGATGTTCCAAAGGGTCTTCCCCCAGGTCGGGATACAACCACAGGAATAGGCAGAAGAGGAGGTGGCAGAAGAATCGTTGCCCGGCACGGTATATGACCTATTGAAGCACTTGGACAAAATGTCGGCACGGATTTCAATTCTGGAGCTAATAAAGAGGTCAAAGAACCATCAGGACATCCTACAACAATATCTGCAGCGGGTCATGGTCAATGAGGACCTCCCGCCTGAGAAGATCATTGCTGTCCTGACCCCGAGGAGTGAACATCCGGCACTCACCTTTACACAGGAGGAGTTGGCACGGCCAGAGATCAGAAAGTACGCCTTGCGCGTTGCAGTAGTCATCCGAGGCGTGGAGATCAAGTCCTGCTTGATTGACACCGGAGCATCCATAAATGTCATGCCGCCAGAAACATTGCAACTTTGCGGCATCTCCGATGAAGAAATCGAGCCTTCTGCCGTCACGGTGACCGCATATGACAACTCCCGGAAGCCGGCACGAGGGGTGGTTACATTAAAAGTAGGGCTCGGGCCGTGTGCCGTCACCACCGAGTTTCACGTTCTAGAACTGGACCCTACATTCAAAGCTATTTTGGGACGCCCGTACCTTGAGGCAATAGGAGCTGTTGCCTCCACTAATCATCAGTGTCTGAAGTTCCCATACAAGGGCCAGGTGATCAAAGTAACCAACATCCCCATTCTGAATGACGTGGATGACCCCTCTTCTGCACTACCAATATCAAAATCTGTCCAGCCGTTGGTTTCAACTACAGAGCTACCTGAGGTCATGGTATTGACGACGCCTCCAGATTCAGTTGCGTTGCGGATGATGAAAGGGATGGGCTATCAGCCAGGAAAGGGGCTAGGAAAGGAACTGCAGGGGGTTGTGCACCCCATTGAAGCCGTACGAAGACCAAAGAGACACGGGCTTGGCTATGAGCCCAGTTTCACTCCGCGGATGGTCTACCGGCCAAAAAATGCCATGGGACTCCAAAAATTCTTTATTAAAGGGGAGACCATGATGATGGCCGGGGACAAAGAAGAAGAACCAGTCAAGAGGAAGAAGGCACCAGAGCAAGAGGAGGAGGTGGACAACCTGAGTTCATCTTTAGCTCGGTTGTTCATAGAGGAGGTAGAACCAGTCAAGGGCAAGTCCATCTTTAAACAACTTGTCCACTCGAACCCACCTCCAAACAACATCCCGCGTGAGCCGTATCCTACGGTCACGTATTTCAAAATCCTCACTCTATCCCTCTTGGATTCGCTTGATGGGCTATCTAGCCCAATTCCCACTTCTGGGCCAAAATGGCCACATGAACTGATCATTGGGCATGAGAGCCCATTCAAATCTTCTCACTCCACTGGGCTTCTATGCCCATTCCAATCCAACAAACTTGGGCCCTCGTGCCCACCAGTCGGGCCCACGCACCCTTTAGATTTATTTTCTTGCTTTGGGCCCGCGTGCCCACCATTTGGGCCCACGTGCCCCTTAGATCTTTTCACCAGCTTTGGGCCTATCTGCCCATTTCTTGTCATCATCGGGCCCGCGAGCCCATTTTTCTTCCATTTGCTTAAGCTTTCTATTTTAGCTCGAGCCCCATCGGCTCATTCTCTTTTTGTTATTGAAAATACCCAAAATACCCAAAAAAAACGTCCTCTCACAGACTCAGTTTTCCATTGAGGAGACGTCGCTACTTGTCTCGGAGGGTGCTCCCAACCAGGGACCCCTCTTCTCCAACTCACTGATCGATCTGCTCGATCCTTCACCCATTGTTAATACCACCTTTTCAATTCCGTCTTCTTTAGGAGTAGTTAGGGTAGGAAAGAAGAAAATTCGAGGTAAACGTGTGCCAGAAAGATATCTCCAACAAATAGCTCAAAAATGCAAGGAATGTGCAAGGCCGCCAAGTTTTTTGGAAAATGCTATCCGGCTTAATGAAATCCAATATGAGGATGAATTCAATGTAGATCATACACTCGGGAGTTTACGAGGTCTTATCGAAAAAGATCCCGATTTCGAGGATGGAATTGAGGACTTGGCTGATGCGTAAGCATCTGGACTTAAAAGATTTGAAGAACCATTAGCCACGGTGGATGAACCGACAAAAGAACTGAATCTTGGAACACCAGAAGATCCCAAGACAATCCTCCTAAGCGCAAACCTCACTCCCACTGAGGAACGAGTTTAATTAAAATTTTGGAAGAATATAAGGACACGTTCGCATGGACATACAAGGACATGCCGGGGTTAGACAACTCGTTAGTTGAACATCGTCTAACTTTGAAACCTGGAGTTACCCCGGTCAAACAAAAATTAAGGAGATTCCACCCTGATGTTGCACTTAAGATGAAAGAAGAGGTCGACAAGTTACATCAAGCAAGATTCATTAAAGTCATCCTTTATCCGCAATGGGTGGCAAACATAGTCCCTGTCATGAAGAAGGATGGCCGAGTTCGGATCTGTATAGACTTCAGGGACTTGAATCGAGCGTGTCCTAAAGATGACTTTCCTCTACCTCATATTGACGTACTGGTTGATAACACTGCTGGATTCGATATGTTGTCATTCATGGATGGCTATTCTGGATATAATCAAATCCGGTTGGCCGAAGAGGACCAGGAGAAGACCTCGTTCACCACACCTTGGGGAACCTATTGCTATGTCGTCATGCCCTTTGGACTGAAGAATGCCGGTGCTACCTATCAGAGGGCAATGATGGCTATCTTCCATGACATGATGCATACCCTTGTAGAGGTGTACGTGGACGACCTGGTCGTTAAGTCCAGAAGCCGAGAAGATCACCCGGAAGTGTTAAGAAAGGTCTTGCAAAGGGCTAGGGAATATAAATTGAAGATGAACCCAAAGAAATGCACGTTTGGAGTATCCTCAGGAAAACTGTTGGGGTTCATAGTGAGCAAAAGGGGCATAGAGATCGACCCAAACAAGGCCAAGGCAATCATTGGTATGCCTCCTCCGAGAAATATGAAAGAACTTCGAGGATTAATCGGGAGGCTACGGTTGTCCGCCGGTTCATCTCACAACACTCCCAAAGGTGTAAACCTTTCTATGAGTTGACCAAGGCGGGGGCCGAGTTCAAATGGGATTCGAAGTGCCAGGATGCATTCGATGGTTTGAAAAGATACTTGGCTAGTCCCCCTGTGCTTAGACCACCAGTCCCTAGCAAGCCCTTAGTTTTATATATCTCGGTTTTGGAGAATTCTCTTGGGGCAGTCCTTGCACAAGTTGATGAAGAAGGGAAAGAGAGGGCAACTTACTATTTGTCAAAGATCTTTGATCCATGCGAGCAGAAGTATACTGTAGTGGAGAAGACCTGTGCTGCACTAGTCTGGGTAGTTCAGAAGCTTAAACACTATTTTTTAGCTCATGAGGTCAACCTTATTGCCCGCATCAATCCCATCAAGTTCCTTCTGGAGAAAACTGTTCTAACTGATCGGTTAGGTCGTTGGCAGAGCTTCCTCTCCCGCTTGATATCACCTATGTCCCCCGAGAAGGCGATTAAGGGCTATGCCATTGCCGAACATCTAGCCCATCACCCTATACCCCTCTTTGACCCGGTCCAATCGGAGCTCCCGGATGACGAACTAATGTTGATCCGATCTTCCCACCTTTGGACATTATATTTTGACGGGGCTCGAATTCACACGGTAAGGGAATAGGAATCGTCCTTCTATCACCCGAGGGTGTCACCATTCCACGGGCATTTCGGCTTGACTTCCCAAAGCAACCAACAATATAGGCGAATACGAAGCCTTGGCCGGCCGGCCGGAGGCTGCTCATTTCTATGGTGCCACGGAATTAAGGGTGATAGGTGATAGCCAACTAATTCTTCGCCAAGTCCTAACCAAATACCGAACTTCTCATCCAAACCTCAAACCTTACCAAGAACTCACCTCTTGCTACATCAAACTCTTTTCCAAACTCACTTTTGTCCATGTTCCTCGAGCTCAGAACATCCTTGCTGATGCCCTAGCCTCCTTAGCTTCATCCCTATCAGTACCGCTAGGTAGACGAGTGCGGACTATTCATGTCCGTAGAAGGTCAATACCAGCAATTAAAGATGGGCGATTTCTGAAAGTTAAGGAGAGATTTGGCAGGAAGGAGTATCTAGAGCAGAAGGAGGAAGTTTCTCTAGTCGAGTTGGAAGAGTTAGATGAGGGTGAGAGGCCTTGGTTTGATGAGATCGCAAGGTATTGTCAAGATCAGACATATCCACCTGGATCAAATGCAAAAGAAAAGAAGGCCATTAGGAGAGTATCCCAGAGGTATACCATCCTAGGAGGGGTGCTCTACAAGAGGAGCCTAAGCGGAATTTTATTGAGATGCGTTGATGAAGAAGAGGCAGAATTGGTGCTTAAGGAAGCACATTCGGGGTCCGTGGGGGCCATGTCAATGCTCAAGCTCTTGCCAAGAAAATCATCAGGCAGGGGTATTATTGGCCAACCCTAGAAGAGGCTTGCTTCATCTTTGTCCGGCACTGTCATTCTTGCCCACTTCATGCCGACAAGATCCATTCTCCCGCATCTTCCCTTCATCCGATTCATGCCCCATGGCCCTTCGCCATGTGGGCTTTTGATATCATTGGCCCTCTAAGTGATCTTAACTCTGAAATCCGTTCCAAATCGTTCATCCCGACGGCAACGAGTACTTCACCAAGTGGGCGGAAGCGGAAGCGTTCGTGGAGATCAAGGCATCAACACTGTGCTCCTTCATCAAACGCAACATCATCGCCAGGTTCAGAATACCCAGCGACATTATCACCGACAACGGACCGCAATTTCTCTCTCAAGATCTGCGTGATCTTTGCAACAGGTACCGCATTACATTGCATCATTCATCTCCTTATTACCCGCAAGGCAACGGTCAAGCAGAAGCCACCAACAAAACTTTGATTAAAATCATCAAGAAAACCTGTAAGTCTAGCAAGTTCGCGGAGGCCGGATAAGCTTGTAGATGCCCTATGGGCTTATCGTACTTCTGTACGGACCCCCACTGGTCAAACCCCGTATGCTCTCGCATATGGGATGGAAGCGGTGGTCCCGTACGAAGTACTCCTTCCATCACTCCGAGTTCAACTCGATAGGGACATCCCTGTCAATGAGAGACGAGAATCTCTCCTTGCACAACTTGAACTCCTAGATGAAAGAAGGTTGGCTACCTCCGAGCATGCCCGGACTTATCAGAACCGATTGAAAAGGTTTTATCAAAAGAGGGTGGTAGAGAGGAAGTTCGAAATCGGTGAGATGGTAGTAAAACGCATTTTCGTTAAGCCGGGTGGTCCCCGCTCCAAGTTGCAACCTAACTGGGAAGGGCCTTTTGTTATAACTGAAAAATATCCAGGCAATGCATATGAGCTAACCAACGCCGATGGAGAAAAATTGAATCATCCATGGAACGGCGTTTACCTCAAAAAATATTTTCCTTAGAAAAGAAAATGGAGAATTTCTAGTATGATATTAAGTCATCGATCCAAGGGTGTTAGCTAGAAGTCAATGGTAGACATCACCTTGCACGCACAACACCTCCCGATCCCAGAATCTAGATAGCCCAACACTCAAGAGAGGCAAGGCGGAGACACGAAGGCGGAAAGGAAACCTTACCCTATTCTCTTCTATTCGGTCCAAGATAGGTGAAGGGGACTAGAGGAGGATAGTATCGAAAATGCCCGCCGCCTTAGTAGGAGGCCGTCTCATAGGGTGCAAAAGGGTGCCAAAAGATGGGCAATGAACCCCACGAGTTTAAACAAATATGGGCACAATGAATGAGTACCTGAAAGAATAGAAAATGAAGAGAAGGCACCAAAAGATGGGCAATGACCCCGCGAGTCAAAGACTTGTCTAAGTAAGTGCCACATGTAGAAAAGACCCGAAGAGGCCGAACCCCAACGGGCAATTTGGGCATGAGTAGAGAAACCCTCCTCAACACCCCCAAATCCTATCAAAGACTTCCTTTATTATTCTTCCATCTTAAAACCCCTAGGGTAGGGTAGACTGTCCAAACTCAGGGGGAATCCAAACCGATCAAGAGAAGAGGGCAAGAAAGATTCTGGGTAAGGAACCTTATTCACACGTGGTGCTTATTGCTTGAATCTTGATCAACACTCAAAGATCGATGAAAAGTCTCAATACTGGCACATTCTCCACAAAAAAAATATAATCAAATATTTTCAAAAAAAAAAAAAAATTTCAAAAATCCAAAAAAATGAATATTTTCAAAAATCAAAAAAAAAGTCAAATATTTTCGAAAATCCAAAAAAAATCTGAATATTTTCAAAAAAATTCAAAAAAAATAATAATAAAAAAAAACTAAAAAAATGCATCATCTAACTTGGCATAACCTTGATTTTTGCCTTTGCTAGCATTCATGTTTATCTTTATGTCTTGCATGTTTCATTTCCGCATTGCATATTTACCTTCATTATCACACCTTGTTAAGAAGGCTCCTCTCTTTGACCTAAGTCAAGGCAGACAGCAATAGGCAAAGAGATGAGCCATGGTGAAGATTTAATCCCCTTTTATCAAGTGTTTTAGGATGCTAAGATCAAGAAGGGTGTGACTCTCACCATAGCAGGTAAGCTTTCTTAACCTTTATCTTATTCATTTTCAGTCATTTTGTTCATATTACCTTGTTAATAAGGCTACCCCCCTTGACATATAAGCAAGGCAAGATGACAATAGGCAAGGGGGTAAGCCATAGAGCAGATCTAACCTCTTTATTAAGTATTTCAGGAAAGAAACACGAGTCAAGGAGGGGGAAATCTCGTCAATAGGAATTGTTCACGTAAATGGAAGAATGGACATGGGAAACCCCCATAACTTGCCAACTAGCATATATGTCGCTAGTCGTGTATTATTATCTTATGCATTATTTGTTGAAGACCATGAGCATAGAGAAGACTTGACCCGAGATCCCCTTCATCAAAATCTACGACGGTCGGGTCATCTCTAATGCTCACGGATAAGCCAAAGTTGTCTTTGTGAGGGACGATAGTTCCCGAATGGGTATCTTGACCTCATAGACAATCTATATCTTCAACTATTTGTTATACAAGTTTTGTTTTATTTTCTTGAGCCCAACATGCATCATGTAGTATTAATTGCATTACATTTTGTGTTGTCATTACATACATCATTTCCTAATCTTCACCTTCTCACCCTCTCGATCATTCAAAATCCCACCATGTCATTCACCATATTCTCTAGTCCCACCAACCTCTCTAATATCCCACCATGTCTATTAATCCCACCGTGTTCGGTAACCACTTTTTGCCCTCAAATCTTTCAATTCTTTTCACCACAGAGGCCATCGCAACTTCTTTTGCTACTTATCCCACCGTGGCAGCCATTTCGTCCCGCCAAGGGCCTTCAATTTTGATCAGAACTTGCACCGTCATTATCTTCACGGTCTATGCTTAAACATTTGCCTTTCGGAATCTGAGATCATTCCATTCCGAATTGAATCTTGTCTCTCGAAAGACTTAAATGAATCAGAGAGCCCGAATGTGCTCGATTGGTATTCTTTTACTTTTTCAAAACAAATCTCTTTAAATTTTAGCCCGTCACAGTACAGGAACACCGCAAAGATCGGGTTACCGGCTGATGATGAACCTACGAACCCATGTTTCGGGGACTCCCCACCGTGTTGGGGGTTGGCTATTCTTCTCTCGTGCCAATGGCACATCTTTTACCAATCGAACATAGGAAGACTTGATGAAACATGGCGGTTAACCAGGAGACTTGAGGAGGTTCGTCTTGCCGAATACGGTCGTTGAGCGTGTCTATATCTACACCTTGATGCCACCTTTTCAGTCCATCGCCATTTCACTCCACTACATTCCACTACGATCCATCTCGCTTCGCTACGCTTTCTCTACGTTTCACTCCGTTCCGCTACATGCCATTCCCTTGCAAAGCCGACATCAAGGCGAGGCAAGCTGTAGACACGCCAAATTGGCTAGATTCGGAGCCCTAGACTCTTATTTCATAGGCGATATCCTTTATTTGACCGTTATCTGATCTGGACTACCTCGTGGAGATGAGCTAAGGACAGTGGTGGAGCCCCCCTTGTTAGGTGAGAATGGACCAATGATTTCCGGAATATTGCCGTAACCTTCAAGCGAGAGCCGCACGTGAACTGTAAAAACACGAAGCCTGCCCGATGACCGACCTTGAATGGCCCATAATTGAAGGTCTCGGGAGTCTCGCATGTGTTCCGTAACATTCAGGGTTTCCGAGAAGTCATTTTCGGTACGCATCGGTCAATGACGGCTTTTTTTGTTACGGCTTTTTCGATCTGTGCTGACACGGCTATCCCGGACCACATGTTAGGCCTTTCCGGTCATCACCGGGTCTTTTCAGGTCATCCGGGTCGATTCTAGCCGTATATTTTATCAACCGGGGCTATATGGCCATTTCGGTCAATTTTAGGGTTTCGCGGCTTTTACGGCTTTCGATTCACGTTTACCGGGTTAATCTCAGATTTTTCGATGACTTCAGATTGTCCGATCGTACCGGATTTGTTCGATCATCATTTCAAGTCATCCCGAGTTGACCCGAGATTTCTCGACCGGAACCGTGCTCTTTCGGATCTTCGCCCCGGGTTTCGGCTTTCCGCGAGAGGGTAAACCGGTAAAAAGCCCCGTACGAACATATCGGGAGTCATACGGCTGGTTTACTGACTTGAGGAGGTGCGGATGAAGGCCCTCTTTCCAACGCGACAAACGGGAGCCGAATCGGACATCCGGTTTGCAAGATACGGCTCGCGGAACACGCGCGCAGGAGAGAGAGAGTACCGCGCCCCCGCTCCGCTTGAAAGGGGAGGGCGCGCCTGCGCGCCCTCAACCCGAGGGCGCGCCCTGCGCGCCCTCAAACTGGGGGCGCGCCCTGAGCGCCCCCGGTCTCTTTGAAAGGCGGGGGCGCGGTCAGTTGCTTTAAATCGGAAATTACCCCGATTAGCACCTTCTAAACCGGGTTATTGGAAGGTTTCCGGGGGAGGATTTTCACTTATTTGTACCGCGCCCCCGGTTCGGGGGCGCGTTACGTATATCAAGTCGATTTTTAGCAATTTCCGGAAGTTTCCGTCGATTTTTAGCAGTGAGACGCCGAACGCGCCCCCGCCCCCTTTGAAACAGGGGGGCGCGCAGACCGCGCCCCCGAACTGGGGGCGCGCTCTGCGCGCCCTTGGTTTGAGGGCGCGCCCTGCGCGCCCTCGTCTCCTTTGAAACGCGGGGGCGCGGTACATCCAGTTTCTAAATTTTGCACCGGCTCTCTTCCCCTATAAATTGAGGGCCATTCTCAACGAACCGAGGTTGAACCCCCGGTGCCTAGCTCGTCCCAAGGTCGTCCAAGCTCTTCTCCAAAGCCGTCCCGACGTCCAAAGGCGATCCGAAGTCAAGAAACCGATCCGGAGGTGAAGGAGAAGGCTCGATCCGGGTGTTCTTCATCAATCATCTTCATTGACTTCTGGAGAAAATCCGAGGCTTCTTCTGCAAAAGTCTTCAACATACAAATTGTCCCTCTCTTCGTCCTCTTTCGTCCCCAACTGACGGCACTCCATTCCGACTTGCCGTTTGTTCGTGGCGGTTGCTACACTGAGGGCGCGCATCCAGGTTCTGTTTTTGATATCCGCCCACTTTCAGAATTTTTTCTGACTTATACAGGAGGATTTCGGAGAAATCATCAACATAGAAACTCTTCCTCTCTGAGTCCTCCGTCTACTTCAACAAACGGAACTTGATTCTGACATCGGGGTCGTCCGTAACATCCTCTGCACCGAAGTCGCGCCAGAAGGGTGCAAAGCTACCCGAACCGGCCTTTTCTCAACCAACTCGGCTTCAACTCAAGCCGATCCATTCTATAAGCCTTCTCAACTCCATTAACTCTGTTTATTCATTGTTTTAAAGCATCTTTTAGTTCATTTATATCATTTTTACCTAATCAAAAATACAAAAAAAAGGGGTTAGGACTCACCCCAATCCGGTGAGTTCGATTCCAATTGCTTCTCTCTCATATTCTCTCTACAGTTACTACACTTCACAAGTCTAACCAAATTCTTCACTTGGTTTATTGTTCTAGTTGCACGGAGTTGATCAAGCTAGCATCGGATTGGAGACTCTTCTTCATCGGCCGGCCGAAGAAGAAGAAGGTTGAACTCACATCCCTTTCTCCCACGCTAAGGTACACACGGTCAACTTCTTTCTATTTCCATTACATAAAGCGGAGCCCACGGCTCCTGGCGACCACACTTTCTTTTTATTCATGTTCTAAATTCATATCCTCCTCATTCTCCTCCCACATGACCCGAACCATCTCCGGTGCTCGAGCGACGCCGTGAGATGAAAGTTCGGGGATCAATGTGAGTGTGGGACCGAGGTGAGGAGTCTTTACCGCTTTCCGAGTGTCTTACGATTCACTCCCCTTTCCCCAATTCCATCTTTCTTTCACCTTCTCTTGAGGTGCCGATCCGGAACCCCTTTTCGGAGTCGACAACGTCCTGACCAGGTGAATTGAGCCTTCTCAAGTTCCGCAATTGCCTTTTGTATCTTCTAGACCGCTTCCGTGGTTGATTGGAGACGAGATGTGCCGTGGGCACGAGAGAGGAAAATAAAAGCCTGCTCCCTGCGTGTGGGGAACCTCCGAGCGCAGCTCGTGAGTTCATCTTGGTTAGCGGCCCAGCTTTGTGGTGTGCTTTTACCAAGAAGGGCTGAACAGAAGTTGATCTTAAAATTAAAAGAACCTCCAATCAACGGGGGTTAAGTCTTTAGGGTTCATCCGGGTCCTTGCGGGAACCTGATTTAGCTCGGAGTGGAATAACCTCTCAACTCAATAGAAACGCTTGTTTGCCTTGTCAGAGAAAACGACCTTTCACGAAGACAACCACAATGATGATAGCCAAATGTAGATGATGCATGCAGATGTATGCTGGGTGAAAGAAAGAAATAAAAATTAATATTAAGAAACATAGTTGAAGATATAGATCATGCGTAATGGGTCAGGACACTGATCAGGAACCGTCGTCCCCATAACTCGTGATTTTGGCTTATCTGCAGGTTCATTGAACAACCGTTCCGTCCTTGATTTTTGTTGGAGGGGTTCTCGGGCCCAGTGTTTTCAGAACTTGTGGTCTTCAACATTTCAAATACTACTATAGTTAACATGCAAGAAAATACCAATTTTTGACCATTTTCAATTATTTACTCTTCCTCTTTTCGGATTCATTCAAAGCGCTCCTCCGACGCGACGCCAGGCGTCGCACTGTCAGAGCGCCTGCAAACCTGCGCAGCTTTCCGTCAAAGGCCTGTCGCCCGTCTCTTTGAGGGTAATGGGGGGCTCCCCCTCTCTCTTCCCCGTCCCTATATCACTCTTAGGCCGCCCAAGGGGAGGAGAAACCCTCCAAACTCTCCTTGGGCCGCCCCTTGCTCTATCTCTTCTCCATTTCTTGCTTTCCACTACTGCCATGGAGCTTCCACACCGACCCGATGCTCTATTGAAGGCGAGGCGGTTTTCAGGCATTCCGGGGCATATCCGGAACCGAGTTTCGGCGGGAGTGGTAAGTTTCTGCCTCTATTGGTCCTTTGAAAGCTTGTTTCCATCGTTTTGCTTCCTTGTGGGCCCTCTTTTTGGCCGGTTCCTTCCCCCATTTCCGTCTTTTTCTGGTTTTCTGTCGGATTCATCCAAGCGCTCTGTCTTCACGACGCCAGGCGTCGCGTCGTTGGAGCGCCTGCTATTTCCGATGACAGTTTCTGATTTTGTTCAAACTTGTTCTTATGCAGGAACCTCCCCCATTCCCAGGTGCACGCTGCCGTGGTCTGTTCGGCTGGATAGACCGCCTCATTATTTGCCTTTTTTACCATAACCGTGCCTTCCTTCGCGAGTGGGGCCTTCTGGGTCTTCTTACCCATGCTCGCAATATATTGAAGTATCATTGGGATTTTGCCCTTCTTGCTGCCTTAGTAGAGTGGTGGCATCCCGAGACCAACACCTTCATCATGGGCACTTACGAGTGCACCATCCTTTTGGAGGAGGCAGAGATCCTCCTCGGTCTTCAAGCAGTCCCTATCAAGCAAGAATTCTTCACTTTTGTCCCCTCTGATTTCTTGTCTTCTCAGGAATTCCTTGAGGAATTCATGAGTCCTACTTCAGCTCGTCAAATCATTCTGGGGGACAGGATTAGTGTGGAGGGCCTCCTGAAGTGGACTATCGGCGCCATAGAAGGAGCCGGTAGTGATGCTGACCTTCTCCCTGGCATGAAGGGGGCTGCCACCCTTCTTGTCTCCACTCTTCTTTTCCCGGCCGAGGACGGCTGGATCCACCCTGGGTGCCTATCTAGTATCCGGGGTGTTTGGCGGAGAGAGAGAATTATCACCTCCGTCCTCGGTTTCTTATATGATGGCTTATCTTCAGCCTGCATCGGTCGGCCCATGCATGGCAGCCTCCTTCTTCTAGCGTCGTGGGCCAATTGGCATTTCAAGTTCAGCGTGGCCGATCATCGCGTGTCTTCTTCCCGCTATTTTCTTCATAGCCCTCTTCACACCATTACCCATATCTTGGGCATGGAAGAGAGGGTTGTGAACACTTGCCCATCAGTGAAGACCCGAAAGGATTGGCGTGCATATTTCTTAGCTAACGACCTCTCTGCCTTTCTATGCCCTCCTCCTCCCATGATAGGGAGAGAGGTTCGAGTCTGCCACTCTCCAGGTGTGGACCTGAGGTTGATTACTAGTTCATCATTTGTTCTGTACAACCCACATCGCCGCTTTCCACAGATCAGTGCTCCTCGATCCAGGGTGCCTTGTCTTTCTCATCTTCCTGCGATCAAGGATCGCAATTTTGGTACCCCTGATGACGCGGAGGAGTGCCGGAGCATCATTGAGCTTTGGAGGGCTTGCCGGACTTTCCAGGTGGGCGAGGAGGTGCAGGAGGATGGCGATCGACTGGCGCGTTACTCTGCTAGGCTGCGGGCCCTTCTTCAGTGATTGGTCCTGACGTGCAGCCTCTTCTGGGCCGTGTGAGGCCAATATTATGTTCTGTTTGTTCTTCTGGGCCCTGCGTGGCCAATATTATGTTCTGTTTGTTCTTCCGGGCCCTGCGTGACCGATGATATCAAAAGCCCACATAGCAAAAGGCCAGGGGGCATGGATAGGGTGGAGGGAAGATGCCGGAGAGTGGATCTTATCGGCATGGAGTTGACATTGGTGGCAGTGCCGAACAAAGATTGAGCAGTCCTCCTCCAATGTGGGCCAGTAATACCCCTGCCGAATGATTTTTTTGGCAAGGGCTTGGGCACTAACGTGGCCCCCACATACCCCCGAGTGAGCTTCTTCAAGCACTACTTCGGCTTATTTTTCATCTACACAATGCAACAGCACCCCGGTCTTGCTTCTTTTAAAGAGTGTCCCACCCAGCACTAGATATTTCTGGGAAATCCTTCTGACAGCTTTTCTTTCGTCGGCTGTAAGCTCGGGCGGGTAGGTCTGATTCTGGCAATATTGAGCAATCTCATGATACCATGGCCTCTCTTCTTCTTCGTTTAACTCTTTAACCTCAATGATTGACAATTCCTCCTTTTGCTCAAGCAATTCCTTCCTTGCGAACTTCTCTTGGATATCGAGAAATCGAGCATCCTTAATAGCAGGTATCATCTTCCGCCGGACAGAAATGGTCCTATCAGATATGCCTAGCGGGATTGATAAAGAGGATGCCAATGATGCTAGAGAATCAGCAAGGATATTCTGAGCACGAGGGATATGGACAAATTCGAGCTTAGTGAAGAGCTTGATGTAAGAAGAAGTGAGTTCTTGATAGGGTTTGAGTCCGGGATGAGATGTTCGATATCTGGAGAGTACTTGCCGAAGAATCAGTTGGCTGTCGCCTATAATTCTTAACTCGGTGGCTCCGTGGAAGCGAGCGACCTCTAATCCGGCTAGGAGGGCCTCGTATTCGGCAATGTTGTTGGTGGCGGGAAAACGAGTTGGAAGGCACAGGGAATAACGACCCCTTCCGGGGACAAAAGGGCAACTCCGATTCCCCTTCCTTGGGAATTTAAAGCACCATCAAAATAAAGGGTCCATAATTCAGAATGATGGAGGGATAAGAGCCCTTCGTCAGGCAATTCAGACTGGACCGGGTCAAAACTAGGGATGGGATGGTGAGCCAGATGCTCGGCAATGGCATACCCTCTGATTGATTTCTGTTGGATGTAAGTGATGTCAAATTGGGAGAGAAAACTTTGCCACCTGGCGAGTCGGTCAGTGAGGACAGATTTCTCGAGGAGGAATTTAATAGGGTTCATCTGGGCGATGAGATTGACCTCATGAGCGAGAAAATAGTGCCTGAGTTTTTGTACCACCCAAACCAGAGAAACACAGGTTTTCTCCATGGCGATGTAATTCATCTCACAAGGGTCAAAGATTTTAGAAAGATAGTAGGCAGCCCGTTCTTTCCCTTCCTCATCTATTTGTGCCAACACGGCACCTAAGGATTCGTTTAGAACCGAGATGTACAAAATTAAAGGCTTGCTTGGATTCGGGGGTTGGAGTACAGGAGGGCTAGAAAGGTATTTCTTCAAACCGTCAAAAGCCTCCTGGCACTTCTGATCCCATCTAAATTCTGTTTTTGCCCTGGTTAACTCATAAAAAGGCTTACACCTTTGAGAATGCTGTGAGATGAACCGGCGGACAAATTGCAATCTTCCTATCAACCCCCTGAGTTCTTTCAAATTCTTTGGTGGGGGCATATCAATGATAGCCTTGGCTTTATTGGGATCAATCTCGATTCCCCTTTTGCTAACAATGAAACCTAGTAATTTGCCGGATGCTACACCGAACACGCACTTTTTCGGGTTCATTTTTAGCTTAAATTCTCGAGCTCTCTGCAAGACCTTTCATAAAACCTCAGAATGTTCACCTCGGGTTCGGGATTTGACCACTAAATCGTCCACGTATACCTCTACGCATTGATGCATCATATCATGAAAAATTGCCATCATTGCCCTCTGGTAGGTAGCTCCTGCGTTCTTTAATCCGAAAGGCATGACGACATAACAATACGTTCCCCAAGGTGTAGTGAACGATGTTTTCTCCTGATCCTCTTCCGCTAGCCGAATCTGATTGTACCCGGAATATCCGTCCATGAATGAAAGGGTTTCAAAACCGGCCGTATTATCAACAAGCACATCGACGTGAGGGAGAGGAAAATCATCCTTAGGGCAGGCTTTGTTCAAATCTCTAAAATCAATGCAGATGCGGACTTTGCCATCTTTCTTCATTATCGGGACAATGTTAGCCACCCATTGAGGATAAAGGACGACTACGATGAATTTGGCTTGATGCAATTTATCGACCTCTTCTTTCATTTTTAGGGCCACTTACGGGTGAAACCTTCTAAGCTTTTGTTTTACCGGGACGACCCCATCCTTAAGCGTCAAACGATGTTCGACCAATGAATTGTCTAGTCCCGGCATATCCTGATAAGTCCATGCAAATGTATCCCGGTATTCATGCAAAGTCCCTATCAAATCTGATTCTTGGGAGGGAGATAGACTAGCACTGATGAGAACAACTTTTGGATCATCTAACGTTCCGAGGTTGAGTTCCTTTGTAGGCTCATCAGCAGAAGCTAAGGGTTCTTCGAATCTCCTCAAGCCTGAAGCATAGGCATCTGCTATTCCCTCTTCCTCATCTGTATCAAGGTCCTTCTCTGAACCGACTTCATATACTCCCAAAGATTGATCCGTGTTTTCTTCGTCCTCATAGAAGACTTCATCCAGCCGGATGTTATTATCCCAAAATCCTGGCAATTTCGCACATTCTAAACTCTTGTCAGCCAGTTGATACAGATACCGATTTGGTACCCTCTTACCCTTAGCCTGGACTCTCTTGGACACTGACCCTAGGGGGAATGACTGAGACGACGATGGAGAGGAGATATTAGGAGGAGTGATATTTACAGGAGGTGAAGGGTAGAGCAACTCGCTCAAGGACTCGGTCCCCGAGATCGGAAGGTCCTTGGGGGCAAGGACGGATGTTTCCTCGATCGAAATGCGAGTTGTGAGAAGGACGTTTTTTTTTGGGCGGTGCCAACCATATGTACGGGACGGGTTACGGCACTGTTTTCGCTACGCAGGGAGAGGAATGTGAAAATTTGAGAAAGATTTTGGATGGGGTTGTGACCCTCTCTGGTCGGAGATGAGTCGGTTGATCTTAGGAGGGGGGAATCTGGTGAATTGAGTGGGTCATCAGGGTCGACCCGGGATTGAACTTGCTCAATGGCCAAAGTGGCAAAGGCTTCGATTAATGTAGAATGGAGTGGGCTCTCGGGTCCAATGGTGATGATTGTGCGGAGCGGGGGTAGTTCTTTCCTTACGTGGGCCGAGAAGGGCCCGTCATAGAAGGGCATTGGGAGCCCGTGGGATAGACTTAGTTGAAAGAGGGGCTCGGCCCCGGAGAATGAGAAGTTGAGGGAAGGCCCTCGCGGAATGATTAGGGGGGAATGGCAAATCTGACCGTCAGGGTGCCCTGCGATCCTTGGCAACTCAAGCGGTCCTTTCCTTGATTCTTCTTCCTTGGCCGTAAATAATAATGATAAAGGTAAGAACAATTCATCCTCACCTTTGTCGATCTTCTGTCTTTTTCGTGGACGATTGTTGATGTCGTGGAGATAGCCTGACTCCTCTTCTTCAATCTGGATTACTTCCCCTTTTAGAAAGTATTTTGCAAGACCTTCTGCCACTGACTGTTGTTCGGGCCTTTTGCCATTCTGGATTGTCCCATCATATCCTAGGCCGGTTTTTAGTAAGTCGGTTGGCGGGGCTGATAGGTTCCGTGATGCCTTGCAAGAATTTGCCCAACCCTTGGCCCTCTTGATACCCCAAAATTCTCATGATGTGCCATCCTATTGGTTCTTCTGCGTCCTTCCTTTTTTGCTTTGGCTGCCATCTTTTTCTTGGTGGTTCTATTAATGTGAAAACTGGCTGGCTTGGTAATCCAGTAGCTGGCGTCACTGTTACATAACTGGTTACCTTTACAATTTGCCCCTTGTGAGGGAACTTGATACACTGATGATTAGTAGATGCTACCGCCTCTAATGCCTCAAGATAAGGACGGCCCAAAATGACCCGGTAGGTAGGATCCATCTCCAACACATGGAAGTCGACTGTGACTGTCTTGGGACCGAGCTCGACATCAAGAAGAATGGTGCCGTGCGCGGGTCGCTTCATGTTATCAAATGCCATCACAGTGATGTGAGAAGGCTGGATCTCCGTTTCTGAAATGCCGCAACAGTTCAATGTCTCGGGAGGTATGATGTTTAAGGAGGCACCGGTATCTACCAAGCATGAATCTATCGGGGTGCCTCGAATGTTTACTGTTAAGCATAATGCACACCTCCTGGCTTCAGGGGCTGCCAACTCCTCATTAGTGAAAGTTAGGGCTGGATGTTCACTCCGGGGAGCCAAGACAGCGGTGATTCTCTCGGGCGGGAGGCTTTCACTGACAAGCACCTTTTGTAAATACTGCTGGAGCACTTCTTGGTGAACTTTGGACCGCTTGATTAATTCCAGAATAGAAATTCTGGCTGGTGTTTTATCGAGGTGTTTCAGCAGATCATATGTAGTTCCTGGTATCGGTTCCTCAACTGGTTCTTCCTCAATTTCTGGGGCTGCTTGCGTTGCACCGGCTTGGGGAAAGACGCGTTGGACCATACGTCCGCTCCGTAGGATGGCAGCAAGAGGTGGTGTAGGCCCGGCATGTGATGTTTTGACGGGGACTGGCGTGTGATCTAAGTGACTGGACTGGGTATGCTTGGGCGGAGGTGGTGGGGCATTGACAGGGCTAAGCGGGGTTGTTATTGGGCTAATGGGCCGAATGGTGAGGGGTGATGGTTGTGGCATTTCTTACCGGCATGGTAGATGCTGGATTGGTCAACGGGGGTGCTGGTCTAATGATGGGTGGTAAAGGGGGTGTGGCGGCTAATGGAGGTGGTGCACGTGGTCGGATAATTGGTCCTAAGAGAAGAGGGGTTGTGGTGACAGACCCCTCCGCAGGTCGTGGCGATGTACGGATGATAGGTGGTAGGTTGGGAGAGGTATGGGGGATGGACAAGATGGCCCTATCAGGGTGGTGAGGGGTGTATGTTTGGAAGGAGGTGGTAGCCGGGTCCATCTGCCAATCTTGTCCTCGGCGGGACGATTCTTCGGCCGGGGTTAGGATAGGATTTATGGGATGGCGAGGGGGTGCTGCTATTGGAGCGGGCGCATGGTTTGGCAATGGGTTGCGTACTATCCCAAGGCCCTGATCATGCGGCTGTTGTTGTTGTTGTTGCTGTTGTTGTTGTTGTTATTGTTGTTGTTGCTGCTGCTGCTGCCCTCGAGGTCTTGACTGTTGTGTTTTCAAAGACTCAATATATATCCCCATTTGTGCCCAATCAATACTCCCTTGGTCGTGAAGATCATGGATGTAGTCTCTGAATTGAAAACAATCCTCGATCATGTGACCCGGGTATCGGTGATACATGCAATACCGTCCAGTGTTTGCCGTGCCTGGCCAGACAGGTCTTTCTTTTGGGAGCTCTATCTGTTGTGCGGCCATCAAGGCATTGAAGATATCTGTAAGTGAGTAGGGCAATGGCGGGTAGTTTTCTCGTCGGGGACCGATTTTCATTGGTTGGTGTGCAACTGGAGGAGGGGCACAGTGGTAGGTTTGGGGGGCCCGGGGTGGGGGGGCTGGAGGCATCAAGGGTTGTTGGTTCTGGGGTCGGTATTGTTGGACTTGGTATGGGGGGGGCGGGGGGGGAAGTTGGGGCCGGGGCTGGTGCTGGAGGATCGAAGCATTCTGTTAGGAGGAGGGTTTCTATGTTGGTGTGGGTAATTGTTAGGGGGTTCCCCACAACACTAACATGCTCATGGCTTACTATCCCCTCGATTCTTGGTCCGGAGGTGGAAGGAAAGGTTTTCTTGGTGACCCGAGGTCGGGGATCAAATAGGTTCATAATAGGTGAATCCCGGAGCTGGGTCTGTATGTACCGCGCCTTTTCATATAACTCACTCATGGAAGTGGGATGGTGAAGGGCAAGCATGTTTTTCATGGCCGGGGTTGCATTTGTTATGATCAGCTTGACCTGCTCTTGCTCTGACATCGGATCTGTGAGCTTCTCTGCCATGGCCCTCCATCTATCTGCATACCTGATAAAATCCTCATCTGTTTTCATTTTCTCAGCTACCAGGTCGGTGATGGAGTAGGCTATTCCAACTCGGTCTTGATATCTCTGCAAAAATTTGGCTTTGACAATATCAAAGTTATCGGCCTCCGTTGAATCAAGTGAATAGAACCACTCAAGCGCCGAGCCCTCCAATGATCTTCTAAATAGAAAAGCAAGGGCTCTCGGATCATTCTGCCATGTGACGGATTCGTATAGAAAGTCTTTGACGTGGAGGAAGGGGTTGCCGGACCCGTTGTAACGGCGGAACACTGGCATTTCGGAGTGAGGAAGATGGAAAGTAGGGAGCGAGGGGAGAGATATTTCAGGGGCAACTTTGGTGCCAACCAGACGACGAATTTCCTTGTACTGCTCCTCCATCTGACTTAGGCGGTTTAGCATGGCCTGGTCAATAGAGGGCTCTCGAACAATTGGGGGAGGAGGGGTGTTTGATACACCGGAGGGGGAGCTAAGTAGGCCGAAGCGGCCGGACATGGAATGTGAGTTGGTGGACATGCTGCTTGACGGGGAAGATTAAGATGATTAGAAGAGAACGGTGGTGGCCGTGATGGTGCGGCCAAATTTGGATCCGGGTGGTTTAGGATAGCCACCGGATGAGGAGAACTTGGGGGTGATGGCCCGGTATAGGAATGGCCATGGGCGGCCGCATCGGGTCGACGTGCTACTGAGCGAGGGGTAGAAACACGTAAACCACCGGTGAGAGGGTCATGATTGGCGGGCAACTTGCCCTTGAGAATAGCCTCGATGGCTTGAAGTTGGGTGGGGTCGGCATGAGAGAATGCCTCCCAAAGGGAACCCGGGTTGGGTGGAGGAGAAACTTGATCCGTCTCAGCGGGAGCTCCTGGTTCGTTAACGGCATAGACAGCGTCGGGGAGGAGTGACGGCTCGCCTTCTGCCCCAAAGTAGGCCTGTTCATACTCTGCTTGCTCGCAATGTTGATCCATGATGACTCGTCCGGACCTGAGCGACACAGGCATAAAGCAAAGAAAGACGAAGTTTTCTTCTTTTTGGGTGTTTTCTTTTGAGCAGATTTTTCTTTTTGGGTTGTTTAATTCTAGAAGACAAGTTTTTATCCGAAAGCAAAGTTTTCTTTGACAAAGATTTTTTGGATTGCTTCTTAGAGGTTATTTTCTTTGATTGTCGTGATCAGAGAAGTTTTTTTACCTCAAAGGAACAACTTCTTTTGGTGACTTTTCTAGATTTTTGTAGGAGAGAGTCCCCCCCCCCCTTTTCTTTTTTCTTTTGGTTACTCAAACAAGTTAGAGCAAAGACTTGGAATGCTTAGCGCAAATTTTTGTTCCAACCTTAGATTAGTGGCTTGTTTAGCAAAGTATTGTCCACTCAAATAAATGGGTGGGACCCTATGCTCACACAACGCCGAGCAACGTAAATTGGAACAATTTCTCACACGGATAGGTAATGGGTAAACTTCGGGTTTTGGGGAAACGGTACAACCAGCCCGATCGGTGAAGAGGGAATCCTTCACGTCTGGGGACTTACGGAGGCCTTGGCGGAAACCAACTTAGTCAACCGAGAGGGAATCCCCGGAAGAGAAGTCGAGATCCACCAAGAATGGTGTTTTGGATGTGTATGGCTTTGGGAGGAGAGTGAGCCTCCCTTCTCGAATGACCTGCGAGGCTGGATGGAACCGATACCTCGATGTAAGCTAATGCAAGAGAATAAGCAAGGATAGAGGAGCAAGCAAAATAAAATAAAAGTAACACAACGTGAGAGAAGTACAAATAAGCTGAAGAGATGATGGTGCGCAAAGAAATTTAAACACTAAGACAGGTTTGCATGTTGATAATTAGAAGGTAGTAAGAGTGATAGGGGTTGGGAGTGAAACCAGAAACAGGAACTAAAAGGCAGTTTCGGTGAATTGCAGGCGCTCCGGTATCGCGCCGCCAGGCGTCTCGGTATCAGGACGCTTTTAACGTGAATCAACAAATTTTAAGAAAAGTTAGAAAGCAAGGGTCCCGCGGGGACATAAAAGTGATATGATGCTGAGAAAGCAATAAATGACAATGCTTTTTTTTTTCTTTTAGATGAAAAGGTACTAAAAGTAGGGTTGACTCGCGCGGGAGTCGATGCTTGTAGAGGTTTTGAGCTCGCGGAGCTCGGTTTGCAAATGTCCTAGCAAAGGGAGGCAGCGGGTGCCCCTTTGATGGGACTAACAGAAAGAGATGGCCACGTGGGGGCCGATAATGTACCACTCACGCGGTGAGTGGGGAAGTGAGAGGTGGCTCACGCGGGAGCCAAGGAGTTGTGGCCCACGCGGTGAGCAAGAGAGGTTCCGACTTTAAAAGGAAAAGAACTAGATACGAATAAACGTGGAGATAAAGAGAGAGTGAATAGAAGACTTACTTGACGGAAGGGGCTTTCATTCAAAGAAATATGGCAAGCGACTTTCCCTTAGCTTTAGATGTCCCACCGTGGTCGCCAAAGGATGTGGACGCCGGGAAAGAGAGAGGTGGGAGAGAGAGGGAGATATGTCCTCTTGCGTGTGTGTGTGTGTGTTTCCTTTCTTACGGTCTTGATAGGGTGGGTTTGTGTTAATCACGCCATAGACACGGTCGTGGATGATTCCGACGGACCGTTCTATTGCCTGCTTCTCTTCCTTCTTTCCTTCTCCGCACTCACCTTGATCCCCGGACTACTCAACCCTTGATGTCACTTGGGCATCGAAGGACCGGTCCGGGTCGTGAGGAGAATCGAGGGGAAAGAAGATCGGATAGCCGGTGGCATTTTCAACACTAACTTAACCTATAAACCGAAAGAGGAAGGGATGGTGTGGTCGCCAGGAGCCAGAGAGGCTCCGATGATAGAAATAAAAGAAATGAACTAGTAAAGGAAGTGAGAGTGACCGGTTACCTCGATAAGCTGGGAGATTGCGGGGGTTCTATCTTCTCCTTCCTCGGCCGGCCGAGGAAGAAGAGCCTTGGAGAAACTCGCTTGCCTGAAAAGAAAGTATGAATGAAAGCACAACGATTAGAACTAAAGATGGAGCAGTAACTATTCGTAAGAAAGAAGAGCAATGACAAAAGGGGTTGAACGAACCGGATTAGGACTAACTCCTAACCCCTTCTTAAGGGAGGATCTAAATGACCTAAGAATAAGATGCGTTATGCTATACTAATGTAACATGCATAATGAAACCCAAATGAACAATAAAGGAGAGAGTAAGGTAAGGAAGAAGATCGTAGAAAAGCCCGGTGCTTCTGGCTTCTGGAAATTGCAGGCGCTCCGACGACAGGTCGCCTGGCGTCGCGTCGGGGGAGCACTCCAGTCCTTCTGCGGCAGTCTTCAATGCAATCTTCTCCCGGTTCCAATGACGAGGGATCGGATTCCTAGTCGGTTTTGGAGGTTTCTTGGTACTCTTTGTAATGGCTTTCAATGGTATGATGGCAGGGGTCTTGAATGGTTTTTGAGTGGTATTGAATGAGCGGAGTGAAAGGGGTGTAAGGGAGGGTGGAGAGGCTTGGGAGTGAGATGGGGGCTTGGAAGGTGGTGGGAGGATGTTGGAAGGCTCAAGAAAGCTCTTGGGGAGTTAAGGCTCTGGGAATCCCTCTCTCTGCTCCTTAAACTCTCTCTCTTGGGAGCCTGGAACCTCTTAAATGTGGGAGAAGGGTCTCCTTTTATAGGTGTGCAAAAGTGACCCTAGCGCTCCGTCCTGAGGGCGCCTGGCGTCGCGACATGGGAGCGCCTGAAAATCCGCCGACAAGTCGGCGGATCAGCACGTCCGACCATACCTGTCGCCACCTACCACCCTGCGTGTCAGGCGGCGGTTGTCAGCGAAAATCCTGGCGCTCTGACAGGGGAGCACCTACGACCTACGGCTGTCAGACTGCAAATTCGGCGCATGCGGAGCCTGCGGTGATAGTTGTCAGGCGGGATTCCAGGTGCTCCGACGGCGGAGCGCCTGGACCCTCGGTACGATTTCGACAACGCATCGCTGACCGTCTGAAAAGCCGGCTGTCACGCGCGGGATTGCAGGCGCTCCGGCAGAGGAGCGCTTGTACTACCGTACGTCTCAAGGTACGATGTCGTCCGACCGGTCAGAAGGGTGAAAAGGCGGGAAATGACAGGCGCTCTGACATCGCGACGCCAGGCGTCGCGGAGTCGGGACGCCTCCATATTTCCTGAAATTTGATTGTTTTTATGTCAAATCGACCTCTCCGATCGGGAGAAAACAAGTGTTATCTATAGAAATGAGATTGTTCTTTCTGTAATCGGGCCGAATTCGCGTATCTACAATCGGCTGTTTATCAAATCGAGATATACATGATTAAGGTTAATCGCGATGCAGACATACTAAACTAGCTAGATTTAAACATACATAACCTATCATGATGACCAACATACATGAATAGCTAATTTAATCTAAATATGCACGGTCTAGACAAATTAATCTAACTCTAACTAAATATGCTAATAAATCCAAAACAGCCCATTAACTACAATCTTCTAATCCTGGTGATCTAAGCATGATTCTTACGGTTTAATAAAAATATTAGAGTGCTAAGGATAGCCGAGACGCCTACCTTCACGGCGATGGCGAACGGCGCACGGAATTCCAAGGAAATTGAATCAGGCGACGAAACTGCCGCGGTTGCGTCGGTGACGGAAAATCGAGCCGGGTAGGTGTTTTCAAAAACTGTGGATAGAAGAGAAATCATGAATTATGGAGTTGAATAGAAGGTGATAGGAGAGAGGAGGATAGGAGAGAGAAGAGTGGGGGATATACCGCGCGAGGGGGGGGTGTGGCGCACCGGCGGCGCACACCGCGCGCGGGCGCGCGGAGGGTGGCGTACGGGTGGCGCAGCGGGGGGGCGTCGGGCGCACGCGCGGGCGTCCGCGCGCGGAGGGTGGCGGGCGGCCGGCGCCGGACGGCGGGCTGGCGGCGGAGCCGGCGCTGGCGTCGGAGTTGGGCGCGCGGCGGGCGGACGGCGCTGCGGGCGGCGAGAGGAGGGATGCCGGCGGAGGGAGGGCGGCGATGGTGGCGGCCCCCGGTGGATGGCGACGTGCAGGTGGGTGGCGAGCGTGGCCGGGAGGCCGGCGGAAGGTGCAGGTGGACGGTGGGGTGGCGCGCGGTGTAGGCGGGCGGTGCTGGCGCGCAAGACGGCTGCCGGCGGTGGTCACACGGGAGGCCGGCAGCAGCGTCGCCGGGAGGGGAGGCGGCGGCTGCGAGGGAGGGTGTGGCCAGCGTCGCGCGGGGTCGCCAACGCCGTGGCGGCCGAGGGTGGCGGGTGGCCAAGGCGTCAACGGGGGGGGTGGCTGGCCGGCGGATGACGGGCGCAGAGGGGCCGGCGGGGCGGCGGGGGTCGCGGCAGACGGCGGCCGCGCGGAGCGCAGGCGGCGACGGCGAAGGTGGTCGCAGCCGGCGGCCGGCAGCCGGTGGTGGTCGCGCGGGAGGCTGTGGCCTGCGGCGTGGAAGGGCGATGGAGAGAGGCGGCCCCCGCGGGACAGAACTGCGGGAAGGGGGTGTCTGGGTGTTGCCCCCGCGCGGGAGGGAAGAAGAGGGAAGGAGAAGGAGGGTGGCGCGGGCTGCTGTCGGGTGCGCTCGCGGAAGAGGAGAAGAGGGAGACGAGGGTGCGGGGCTGCACGCGCGCAGAAGGGAAGAAGAGGAAGGAAGGAGGGCGGGCGGCGTCCGGGCTGCTGCGCGCGCAGGAAGAGAAGAAGAAGAAAGGGGAAGGGGGGGGTGCGGGAGAGAAAATAGGTATATAGAGAGGGAGGGAGAGTTCGACCGGGACCGGGGGAGGGGAGGTAGAGTTCGATTGGGAGAGGGGGCGGCGGTTTAGGAAGGTTATCGGGATGGAGAGAAACTTGGAAGGGATAAAGAAGGAAAGTAGAATAATATAAATCAACTCATAATAAATATAATAACTACTTTTTTTATTTAAATAACCGGGGTATTACAATCTACCCTCCTAACAAAAATTTTCGTCCTCGAAAATTCAACCGGACTCACCGAACAATTGCATCCATCAATCAATCTAACTATTCCCCTCTATCTAATCTATCTATCCATCTACTACCACTCTACCTAAACATATCTATCTATCTACCTATCTATCTACATATCTATCTATCAATTTATCTAACAAATCAACCCATTAACTAACAATTCCTTCATCAATCTACCTATGAATTATCTAACTATCTATCTATCATCAATCTATCCAAACATATCTACCTATCAATCTAACTAACTAACTAATCACTCTTACATCAATCTATCTACCTAATATCTATCCATCTAGCTCATTCTAATCTATCTAAAATTCCCATCTAATATCAAACTCCAATGTCATAAAAAAAATTCTCAATCTAATAGACAATCTAAATTATTCACTCTATCTAAGATCATGATCCTCCAATCATCAATTCCATCTAATCCAAACCGATATCAAGAACTCGGGCATGCCAAAATAGACATTCAGGCCGAGTTAATGCTCTGATACCAATCTGTCACGACCCGGATTTTTAACATGCACAGCGGAAGATAATCCGCGACGTAACGGGAAAGGATATCGGTCTGGAACCAAATAAGACTAAAATCACAATCCAAATTCATAATTCCACACTTTACAACACATTAACACTATAAACAAACACCTATCTAAACAAATTAAATACCGACATTGAATGAGAAATCCACTAGCTCCTCGAATTTCACAACACCACTACGCTTCTGCTGCGCTAAACCTGCACTCCTGAAAATATTAACAACGGAAGGGGTGAGTCACAACAGACCCAATAGGATTTACACCCGAACTACCCCACTATAATAATGATTCTAGTGGTATGATAGAATAATAAGCCTAAAAATCAGATTTAATACATAGGGTATAAACTAATTATATATCTTCCATTAAATGATTACAAGATCATTCTACTACCCCATATGATAACCAGACTCTACATGCATTAAGACCAACATACCCTACACTTTAGACTACTCTAGGTATGCACATAACCTGACATAAAACCAATGACACATCTAGAACACTAACATCTATGCCAAAACACACAACTAGACACCTGTCTGAGTAAATATCATGCTCCATCTGATAAATGCAGTCACATCACAAAACTAGCACCAGATTTACCATATAGTAGGAAGTAACATATAGTAACTAAATCCCATAGTACCCCATAGGCAGGGGAGTACTTAGGATGAACTGCGGTATCTGGTATCGAAGGATGCTCCAGATTGTTCTAATTCATCTGCTGCCCACAGGACCGAACCATAGTCTGGTGAAGTATATTTCCATCATAATGCAGCTCACTGCACTAACCACATTCCACACCATGCAAGCATATAATTAACTCAGACAGTAAAACAGGAACATTTAATTGGCAATCAAACATGAAATACATAGATGAACACCTATGGTTCTATGCACCACATATTTGCATACCACACCACAATCTATCACAAACTAATGCATATTAATAGGATCATGCAATACAACCTAAACATGACAATTACATACTTAAACAGAACTATCTATCTAATAAAAGAAAATAAACTAAACTCTACCACCATTATGCCTAAACCTTACATCGGCTGTTTATCAAATCGAGATATCCATGATTAAGGTTAATCGCGATGCAGACATACTAAACTAGCTAGATTTAAACATACATAACCTATCATGATGACCAACATACATGAATAGCTAATTTAATCTAAATATGCACGGTCTAGACAAATTAATCTAACTCTAACTAAATATGCTAATAAATCCAAAACAGCCCATTAACTACAATCTTCTAATCCTGGTGATCTAAGCATGATTCTTACGGTTTAATAAAAATATTAGAGTGCTAAGGATAGCCGAGACGCCTACCTTCACGGCGATGGCGAACGGCGCACGGAATTCCAAGGAAATTGAATCAGGCGACGAAACTGCCGCGGTTGCGTCGGTGACGGAAAATCGAGCCGGGTAGGTGTTTTCAAAAACTGTGGATAGAAGAGAAATCATGAATTATGGAGTTGAATAGAAGGTGATAGGAGAGAGGAGGATAGGAGAGAGAAGAGTGGGGGATATACCGCGCGAGGGGGGGGTGTGGCGCACCGGCGGCGCACACCGCGCGCGGGCGCGCGGAGGGTGGCGTACGGGTGGCGCGGCGGGGGGGGCGTCGGGCGCACGCGCGGGCGTCCGCGCGCGGAGGGTGGCGGGCGGCCGGCGCCGGACGGCGGGCTGGCGGCGGAGCCGGCGCCGGCGTCGGAGTTGGGCGCGCGGTGGGCGGAGACGGCGCGCTGCGGGCGGCGCAGGAGGGATGCCGGGGGAGGGAGGGCGGCGATGGTGGCGGCCCCCGGTGGATGGCGACGTGCAGGTGGGTGGCGAGCGTGGCCGGGAGGCCGGCGGAAGGTGCAGGTGGACGGTGGGGTGGCGCGCGGTGTAGGCGGGCGGTGCTGGCGCGCAAGATGGCTGCCGGCGGTGGTCACACGGGAGGCCGGCAGCAGCATCGCCGGGAGGGGAGGCGGCGGCTGCGAGGGAGGGTGTGGCCAGCGTCGCGCGGGGTCGCCAACGCCGCGGCGGCCGAGGGTGGCGGGTGGCCAAGGCGTCAACGGGGGGGTGGCTGGCCGGCGGATGACGGGCGCAGAGGGGCCGGCGGGGCGGCGGGGGTCGCGGCAGACGGCGGCCGCGTAGAGAGCGCAGGGCGGCGACGGCGAAGGTGGTCGCAGCCGGCGGCCGGCAGCAGTGGTGGTCGCGCGGGAGGCTGTGGCCGGCGGCGTGGAAGGGCGCTGGAGAGAGGCGGCACCCGCGGGACAGAACTGCGGGAAGGGGGTGTCTGGGTGTTGCACCCGCGCGGGAGGGAAGAAGAGGGAAGGAGAAGGAGGGCGGCGCGGGCTGCTGTCGGGTGCGCTCGCGGAAGAGGAGAAGAGGGAGACGAGGGTGCGGGGCTGCACGCGCGCAGAAGGGAAGAAGAGGAAGGAAGGAGGGCGGGCGGCGTCCGGGCTGCTGCGCGCGCAGGAAGAGAAGAAGAAGAAAGAGGAAGGTGGGGTGCGGGAGAGAAAATAGGTATATAGAGAGGGAGGGAGAGTTCGACCGGGACCGGGGGAGGGGAGGTAGAGTTCGATTGGGAGAGGGGGCGGCGGTTTAGGAAGGTTATCGGGATGGAGAGAAATTTGGAAGGGATAAAGAAGGAAAGTAGAATAATATAAATCAACTCATAATAAATATAATAACTACTTTTTTTATTTAAATAACCGGGGTATTACAAAATGTATTCTAAGATAGATTTGTAAGAGAGATGGCCAACTTAGTTAATTAGGAGTTGCCGCTTTCATAAAGAAAAATTTCACCGTCCTTATTGCATGCCATTATTCTCGTCCCCCCCCCCTCTCACATGATCACCTTTCTCAGACAACATTGGTCGACACTGGTAAGTCCGATGGGAGTTATTACACAATCGGGTCTTCTCGGGAGCTCGTGATGGAAGTTATTATCCTTCACTCTCTCAAAAAAAATAAGATCCATATAATAGTGATATGTCCTATAAGTCAAATCACTATTTAAATAAGTGATTTTTTTTTATAAGAGAGTGGAAGATGTTTCTTTCACCGAGTTCTCGAGAAGACTCAAACTCAAAGAGAAAGGGATCGAGTGGGAAAAAGAGTACTATCTCACACAGTACAATTAACTTAAAATAAATCTAGCTATGTGGTTCAATATTTAAAATTAACCTAGTTACCCAGCAACACATGTGCGGGGATGGTTGGTAGAATAATTCATATCGGATAATACAAAAGAATAAGGTATCTACATCACTCGTAGCTTTAACACAACAAAGTTAACAACATGGTATCAACGGTACGCCGGCATGGTTTAATATGGGGTTTCAAGGCATCATGTGCTTGTGATCCACACGTGACATAGCCTAAATTAAAATACATAGATAAATCTACGCCTATAGCTAGGAGTGTACGTGTGTTATAAGAATTACCTTATATCAGATAACTAATATAACAAAAGAGCGGTATAAAATTGTAACGTTGAATGGAGAGAGATGTGATAACCAAAAAAAGTGCAGACCAATAAGAGAGCATAACTAGAAGATGTAGGAGAACACAAGAAAAAAATTAAAATTATAATGATTGCCAAATACATTTTATATTAACAAGTCTTGTTTGAAAACCAAAAAATTATATTAAAACTAGATTTTGAGTTCGAATAACAACCCTAAAAATATAACAATCAACACAAAATCTCTGCGGCAACATGCATGGGTTAGCATGCTTCTTCTCTGAAATCATGTCTATCAACCACATTGGTAAAAAAAATATTGATATATATATGCAATATACTACATAGAATGCGGGGTCGTGACTTGGGATTGACTCGGTCTGTTTTTGAGCCGATCGACCCGGTCCCAACCCCGCGATCTGATCCGGTTAATATTTTAAAATAATTTTTTATTACAACCCCTGCCCACGTTGACCCGACCCGGGTCTCGACCCCAACCAACTCAATTCCCACCCCACCTACTATGCCTCTGTGTAATACGGATGTCGGATATATATATATATATAAATTGGAATGACTGAAGAGGTTCTTTTACAAGGATCACTCTCCTCCTCTCCATCAAGCAGCTACGCTACACAGTACGCAGACACATAGCCGGTTAAGTAAGAGCAACCGGCACACACGCCATCACCTGAAGAGCCCCCCCTCTCTCTCTCTCTCCTTTGCTCCTTTTTCTCGGATCACAGTTACTGCCCGGTGGAAAACCCTTGCGTGAGGGGGTAGCTAGCTAGCACCGTCGCCGGAGACGACGACGGAGCTGAGTTGAAAGCGCCTGACCGGCCGGGTCATTCCGGCGTAAAGTAAAAGAGATCGCTCGTCCTTCTCCAGACCGGAGGAATGCCCGGCGTCGGGAGGGGAAAGCCCAGCCCGGCAAAACCCTCCGCCTCCCCCTGCACTGACACAAACGTCTCCTTCTACCCTCGTTTGGAAATGGGCATCATGGCCAGCTGACACACCATATACAATATTCACATATATATATTTATATATATATAGAGAGAGAGAGGCGTCCTGTCCGGTAAAAATGGACAAGATTTATTAAAATCTAATAATTATCTATATTATTTACTTATATAAACTAAATTTTCAAAATTTAAAAATTATCTATATTTCGAAAATGGTGCATACCAAGGTGAGCAGAGAGGATCCCATCCACAGTTCCAGGGCACACCGGCCTCTGGTGTACATACATACATATATATATAATGTGTACTGAGATGTGTTTAATTATAAGTTCACCATTTTTAAACTTATTTGTAAAATTAGCACATTTGCCCCGTTTGCTCTAGCTTTAATGATGCCTATCATCTGAATCGATTAAAAATTAATTATATAGACATTAATGAGACCTTTGGCAAAACCTCTAAATACAACAACTTCCTTTCCGTGAAACACTTCACACTCGCTTTTTCTAATTTTTGAAGTTGAATAAATAAGATGTTATGTTTCATATGAAAAATTAGAAATAAAATCAAGAATTTTGTAATCAAACGTCACCCGAGTGTAGGTGCATGTTCATGATTCATGAAAGATGATTCATCTTTTTTTTTTCTTGGTCGATAATGGAGGTTGCCTCTAAACGTACATCTTCATGCACGGTAAACTTCAGATGTGGTTTCATTTAATTTACCAACCGGTTTAAAAGCAACCATTAATCTAGATCAGAGAGAGAGAGGGAGGGGGGGCGGCATTGAACTGTTTACGAGAAAGAAAGAAAGAAAAAAGACCCTTGTACTAGCTAGAGAAGTACTTCCCTGGTTTTCAAAGTCTGCAAACCAGCTAGCCGGATCTTTCGTTTAATCACCATGAATAGGGTCGAGCTTTGGAGTCAAGTCTTTGGATTGGATCTGTCTCCGGCAGGAAGGAAAACTCGTCGGAGGAAGCGAAAGATCTACGGACGGAATTACAGGTAGAAAAAGCAGCTTATTAATTATCACCCTTTAATCGCTTCCTGATTGTGCACAATTCAGAGTGGCGGAGCGTTAAGAAACCCATATATAGTGTAGTGTGGAGCAAACTATATATATACATATAAGCGTGGGAATAGAGTTAAAAGTAGGTTATAAAACATGTATGAGTTTGCTAGAGTCCCGGTCTCATTTATTTATATATGTCCGAGCTCGATTTTGGACTCGATATTTATGAATTTTAATACGTATGAATTTCTTTACAAATATTGAATTCTGCATGTTCCATTTTAAGCCCATTTATGACACTAAAAGTCGAATTGGAGCTCAAATTAAGTTTGTTTTTATTTGCTTTAAAATATGTAACTAATGTTGTTTATTTATTTAGAACTACTATTTATTTTTTAAGTACATATTAATCGAATGATACACTAGATGCCTTCACGAGTCTTATCAGGTCAGTCTATAAATAAGTTATTTTAACAAGTCGATTTTTTTTTTGCTTATCGGACCTTGCTCATTCAGTATTATAAATAAGCCAGAGAAAAGTTTTTATCCAGCTAAATATAAAATTACTTGTCCAACCCATTAACACAAGGACATCTATACAGCGGAAAAGAGGAGACTGGAGGACCCTTCTTGCTTTTAACATCATCACATATCAAGCCCACGTACGTAACTCCCTCTCCTATTCCCTTCATCATGAACCTCAGGTAGTTTTCATTCTTCAGCTTTAAAGATGTGTACTGCTTGCTCGGTACTTGTCTCTCGCACGGACAGCAGTACATTAATGTATATTTATATGAATAATATTTACTGTTTCAATATTCCTATTCATTCCGGACGATAAAAGATAACATAATTAAAATTTATAATAAGATCACTGCGCTTGCGCTGTTCTGGTATTATTTTAAAATCATGATGGTAAAGTTGAAAGACCCATGATCTACAAACATGCTAACCAAATCTTTCTCGTAGTTATCCATGCAGAATAATTTTCACCGACCCAGCACAGCAATATTTTCAACTAGGGTTCCTTCCGGGAAATAAAGGGCTTCGGTCACCCAGATCAGAGAGAAGGGAGTGAAAAAGGTGATGGCCGGCGGACAAGACGAAGTTGAGAAGACCAAGACGCTGCTAATCAAGCGTACCCTAGACGGAGCTCCAGGTCCAGACTCATAACACCAGCGCCATTAATCTTTCTCTTCAAAGCATTCGGGCTGTCCAGCTTCTCTTCTCCAGCTGCCGCCTGGGCATTCCCTTCTCCGGCCCCGTCGAGGGCTCCCGCGATCTTCCGGGTCTTCGCCTCGCCGGAACCTGAAGGGATGGCCCGGCCGGTCGTACTCCGGCAAGACGATGTGGACGGAGTAGCGCCGGTGAGCGGAGGGAGTAGAGAGGGAGCTTGCAAGCGTGTAGTCGGCCTGGGGAACATCGCCGGAGCTGCGTCGGACGAGATGGGCTCGAGGTTGTGTGGCGGGGGGCAGAAGGGTTCCTGGTTAAGATTCGGCGTCAAGAAAGGGCTAATAGCAGGATTAGGGTTAGGGTTTGGGCCAGAAGCAGGCGGCAGCTTGGAGGGTTCCCAGGGCGGCGGCGGCGACTCCCTCAGTCTTGCGCGGTCCCTGCGGTGAACATTCATGTGGCCGCCGAGCGCTTGAGCGGACCTGAACACCCGCTTGCAGAAGCTGCACGCGTAGGATCTCGGTGGCCAGGAGAGCGCACAGAAGAGACTCGCCGCCGCCGGCGTAGTGTAGTCGTCGTCGTCGCCGTCGTCTCCTCCACCGCCGTAGCCACAGCGCTGGGCGTGGGACCTGATCTCTCCCGCCCTGCCGGCCATGCTGCGGTGTTCCTTTCTCAGACGACGCTGCAGAAGGGGGATAGAAGAAACATCGATCTGTAACATCATTCTTCAGCTGGTAAGCCGAAGAGGAGAGAACTGCAGCAAAAAAAAGAAGAAGGAGAAGGCTCTCACCCGGGCAGTACCGTCATCGTAATCCTTCAACAAGCTTGAACTGGATGTGCATATGGCAGGAAGCCCATCAAACTGATCTAGCCCTAAAACTGAAAGTCCCTACCAGTCTCAGATGTCGGTTTCTACAACTTAGCCATTGTTTGAGGCATCTCTGTCAATATATAGCTCCCTCCCTCCCTCCCTCCCTCCCTCTATATATACACATATTTATAGGGGTAACAGCTCAAACCGTCGTTGTCAGGTTTGAACTCCACCCACTCTTTCAGTTGAAGAGTCATTCAAATCTCATTAATTATATGGCATCAAATTAATTAAATCAATTAAGATACAACTGTAAGAATGATATTACATTATCAATAAAAATCATATAGTTTTATAATATAGTAATATTCACTTTAATAATTTATAATTATAAATAAGTCTATATAAACAAATAATTTTTGATTTTGAATCAAAAACAAAGTTTGAAACCGTGGTTCAGCTTGATTTGGTTAGATAAAAAAGTCAGATCAAACCAAATCTAACTACGTACGTACGTCCATACATCTCTTGATTACATGCACTCTCTCTATTAATTTATACGTGGATTTTTAAAAAAAAAATTGAAACTAACACACAAAGATGTTATTTTCAAAGCCAACCCACTTCCCATTAACCGGAGAAAAAGATGAATCGCACGGGTTCAAAAAGGGACCGGATCCTCCTTGCACCTCGGTGTGCACCTCAATGCACACCACTTCTTAAATTCATCTAATTATATGATCAAATTAATTGTTTTAATCATTTTTAAGACTGTGAATATAAATATATAATATGTGATCTTATATTTTATGAAAATCAACATTAAATATATTTTATACATATTTATTTAAATTAAAAATACAATTAATTTACAAAATAGTATAAATTGAAAAAATATTAATAATACTTAATTTTTATCAATTCATAATATATATTTATATTCACAATCTTAAGAATGATTAAAATAATTAATTTGATCACATAATTAGATGAATTTAAGAAGTGGTGTGTATCGAGGTGCACACTGAGATGCACAGAGGATCCGGTCCCGTTCAAAAACTGGACTGCTGCCTCGATTAATTTCTTCGAGTCATCCAGGTTTCTGAGAAAATATGTTAGTTAAAAAAATAGTTTTTTAAAGAGTGTGGGCTTAAAATTTAATCCCCCCGGGCTCTTCCTCGCACGTACCTGTGATTTGGACGTGTCCGGAGAAGCAGGCAAGCAGAGGGGGTGCCCACACGTGACAAAGGAGAGCCGAAGATAGGGCTGAGTCAGAGTTTCGGGAAGTGCACGCTTACAATCTAGGACCAGGCACCCAGCTTCACCCGACTGGTGATAAATAATTAAATACTACATCTTTGACTTTGACCCAGCCTTGTTCAGGGGGGCGCCGACTGCCGACGCTGACACGAGGAGGGGGGCAGTCGAGGGTTTACCGAGCAAAAGCCCTCTCCTCTTCTCTTCTTCTTCCGGTACTCCTATGGTATTCTCGTACTCACCCAGAACGGGAGCAGGGGGGGTGCCTTCTTCTATCTCCCCCCTCCCCTACACTAGCTAGATAGCCGGCGCCGCTGCTCTCTCTGTTCATTCACCTGCGCACACGGCTGGTCGGATATGCGCGCTCCGTCGGGCGGCGGAGGAAGCCCCGTCGCCGCCGTCGGGGAGTACGTACGCGTACGTACCTCGTCGGGCGAGGGCGACGAGGGGGAGCCCCCGGCGATCAGAGGAGGCTTCCCCCGCTCGGGCGGGCTGCACGGAGCTGCCCCTTCCGTTCCGTGCTACGGGGCGCTGCGGCGCGATGGCTGCCCGGTGGCGTCCGGCGGAGGGCGCTCGGAGCCGACGCCCGACGGGGCTTCGACTGGCAGCGCTGCCGTGCGCCGGCTGCAGAGAGCAGAGGCGCCCCCGTCGCATGATCGGCTAAGGTGTGGTGTCCCCCCCCATCCACCGCGCGAGTATCCAGAGACGACTCCCCGTTGTTTCACAATACATTTTTATACATTAACGTGATAAAAAATTATATTAAAATAAAATATGAGTTTATCAATTATATAAAATTATCATATTTAATAAAATATGATAACAAAAAGAGAGAGGTACCCCATGTGACTAAATAAAGTGAAGGACCAATTGATAAAAAAAGGGGAGAATTACCACCCACTCCATTTAACAAAATAGTTTTACCAAAAATTTTATTGGCCAAATTTTCATCCCACTTAGTCAGCTGACTCCTATTTCACATATCTCCCACTCCAGTGATTGTGATAAATTTCTATTTTATCCTAAAAAACAACCAAATAATGTACCGTCGCTAAAATTTTAATCATAATATTTTTATTCAAAATATAATAGTATTTTATTGTTAAAACATTTATATAGTTAACATAATATATTAAATATACGATTCTTAATATTTTATAATAAAAACATATATAAATACGATACAATAAATAAAATTTTAGTTATAATATTTTTTACTCTGAACAAAACAATATCATGCACTTAAAATAAAATATACCTAACTTGATGCGATAAATAAATTAATATTTTACATCAAAATTAAATTTTGATATAGAAAAGATGTGTTAATTTGTTGTCTTAATCATAATAATATTTTGTATTTATAACTTAAATTAATAAACATGATGTAATAAATAACATGATATTTAAGACAATATGATAAATTTTTATCCTAAACACATCAATATTCTACGATCATAAATCATATAAAAATTATAAAATAACCTAAAAATAAAAAATAAAATTAAAGAATTTAATTAAACATTAAATTCGAAATTTTTTTGAAGTCTAATATTAAGAGGAAATATTAAGTACTTCGTTTAACATGGAAAAAGTGAAAAATATAGTTTTTTTTGAAAAATAAAGTGGGTGTGATGATATTTTGAAAAAAATGGACTTAATGGTAAAGTGTTTTTGAAAACGGATCTATCGGTAAAGGACCTAGCGTGTACATTTAGCCAAAAAGAAGAAAATGACGTCCACCTTTTTCGTTCAAGAAAAAAAAACTCTTTTTAACGAACTCTGTTACAAAAATATGAAATTATAGTAAAAATTTAATTTATCACCTAACCAAACACCCCCATTAGCTACCTGAGAAAAATATAGTCAGGGTCTTTTTGTTATTCAGGTGTTTACTCGGAGGAAACTGTCTGTAATTAACGAACTTACAGGTATCAGCTTGTTTTCGTTATATAAATTCTTACATAAGGTGTAGTGTGTTCTGTTGGTGTTGGTTGGTTGCAAGATAAAATATTTTTTTTATATAAAAACATATTTTTATGATAAATTTTGGTAAACAGTTGTTCGCGGGAAGAGATGTTAGATAAACAAAAAAGAAATCTACAAAATTTTCATCTTCATGTATATTACAAATATTGCAAAAAGGTTACGTTGTTGTACGGTGAGAGATGGAAACCAGAAAAAAAGCAAATAATAAAAATATAAAGTATATTTATATGTTATAAATTACATATAATAGAATAAAATACAAATATGAAATGTAAAAAATGTAAGGGTATAACTATAACATACATATAAGTTTGGATTCAAAGCGGCATCTTTAGACACAAAATCTGTAATATGCAATGTTTATCGTCATATTAATTATAAAATACATTAAATTCAATATATATATATAATAAACGTTGTTAACATATGCATAATGAAAAAGTTATACCTAATTCATTTTACATAATATGTTGGGGGGAAATGTACAATATGGAGAAAAGTGACATAACCAATTCACCTCCAAAATATAACACTTATATATAATGGAAATAACTAATTTTCCAGTGCCATAAATGCAATATCTACTATTTAAAGCTGGCCCATGTATTGACGTTCTATTCTATGGGTTGTTCGCTGTCACATATTGGGCCGGCCCGACTGCAGATCATATGTAAGACCTGGATCCAAACCAGATAGAAAGATTGTTTACTGGGATATGGATCAGAACATAAATCAGACTTGTATCGTGACCCGGGAGGGATCCAATACTGGATCCGGATTCATTTTTTTTTTCTTGAAAGTGTTCAATTTTCTGAAAGATTAATTTTTAACTTTCAAGTTTTCGATACGCATCAATTTACAAAATAGTCATGTGATCGATGGTTTCTTCCAATATTTACTAGCCAATTAAAACTGCTTCGCAGATGTGCATGTATTAAAAAAATGCTTTTGTGATTTTATTTAACAGAATACTAAATATGCATTTTATGAGTATTTTGTGTATATAAATACATAAGTAACTCTTTGGGACAACCATAAGTTCTCCTCCGCCACATCATTGGTTACACATTTTTTATCATAAAAACATACCTTCTTCTCACTAGTAAAAAAATTAGTACATTAAAAAAGTAGGAGTAAAACATGCAAACAAAGACTTAAAAAAGAACAAATAAATTATGAAGACATGGCTCGAAGCCTTCCCTTATGCATTCCAACATAGCCACAAAATAGGAACAACATTCATGTACGTAGAGGTGCTTTGATAGTTGATAAGCAGAGATTTGAAATCTCTTAATAGAATTTGACATTTGCCATGAGATTAAATGATCACGCCATAAAAGTGTGAATATCTGTCGTGAGATTGGCGATGATCTCACGGGGTCACGACTATGAATATGACTCTGAAAGATGTCAAGACAGAACGTAAAAGCAAAACAAAAGACGACAATTAACAATAACTAAGAAAGAAACAATTTAAATAAACCACGCACCACCAATACGTACCCATGCGCACACAAAAAGTAAAATGACTATATAGACACTCAGAGAGAGAGAGATCAGTACTAGAGTGGAAGGAGGCTCTGTGATCCCCCGCTTCCCGATCAGAAGCTACGAAGAAAAGAAAACAATGCCCACCACGCCCCCGAGACGAGGAAAAGCCGACGTCACATGCTTCGAACGATGCTCCTCCAACTGGCACCCGACTTGCTTTTTTTGGTTCACATGGCCCGGATGGCCCGCAAGCCCGCAGCTCACGCGGGAGACGGGGGATCGAGCCCCCGCGGTTCGACCCCCACCAGAGAGCTCTCCCCCGAGGGGAGAGCCGGACGCCTCACGCGTCCTCGAACCCACGCCCTCCCGCATACCCGGCGGGAGGGTGATGCCAACCGCGCCACGGCGGCCGACGGCTCCCGACTTGCAATGATCCCTGTTTGGTTCTTGCGAGTTTCCGAGAGAGACCCCAATGCTTTCTGCCGCTCTCAAGCCCTTGCATGGGACCGGATCCTCTGTGCACCTCTGTGCACCTCCCTTTTGCATCCTTGATTGCTCATGGACCTCCCTCTGTTCGTCCCACCCCTTTTTTTCTTTCTATTTACTCTCTTTCTAGGGCAATGTGTCACGCCCCGGATTTCCTAACCGGCGCAGCGGAATAAATCCGGGTACGAGACCGGGGAATTAACCCCTAAACTACGTCGGTTTGGGAAAAAAAAGATGAATCACAGGTCCCATTTCATTAAAATAAATAACTGAATCCCAAAAATAAATCATACCTGGATTTCAATATAAACAAATCATAAACCAAAACTCTAATCCTCTTCAAGCACTAATCCCGATCCACTACGTCAATACATGCGCTACTCGATTTCTGAAAAATGTTAAAAGATTTGGGATGAGTCACACGGACTCAGTAGGACTTATACCCAACTTTCCTAATATATTAACCAATCTAACTGCTATTTATAAGCATAAACCAGATCCATCAATTGCTATAATATCATATAGGCTATTTATCATGTCTATTTATTTAAATGGGATTTCTTTCACTAAATTACCCATTTAAACATGCCTCTACATGGACTTAGCTACCAACTAGACTAAACTATATGTTTATGCCATGCGGACTGCATGAGCCAATCGTGCATGCTTCCATACCATTTCCATTCCATAAGTCTGAGTAAATCATATGCCATACTTGGACTTCTCAACTCCAGCTCTAAATATATATAAGAAGTACCATATAGTAAGCTAAATCCTTAGTACACCTAGGCAGGACGTACTTAGGATAAACCGCGGTATCCGGGATCGAAGGATGCACCGGATTAACTACGTCATCTGCTGCCCCAGGACCACTAATGTAGGGTGGAGGACCTCAACAAGTAAAAGCCATATATTTACTCAGACATAACCAATTCAATCAACCAGATATGCCAATTATCAAGTCATGCACAACCATTCCATTATACCAACAATTCATGCAATAGACCAATCAGAACAGAATATGCAATATCATTCACATAATTCAATTTCACACCAATTTATGCAATTGACCCAATCAAAAAGGAATATGCAACATAATGAGACATATTAACTTCAATTAAACACAATTTTGTATCAATTTATCAAATAATGCACTTTACAAGATCAGGCCACTATTAATATTAATTAACCACATTCCATAATTATCATGCCATCAATTTCCATTCCAATATAAGTATTAATGATTTCAAAACATTCCAAACATGAATCAGGTATAATTATAATCATAAAAGGTCACAAATCATTTCCATATAAAATGTCATTCATAACATAAATCGGATATAAATATAATCATAACATGTCATATATCAAATTTTATGAATTGATACAACCAATCTAATTAATCATCACAATATATCTAATTTAATCATTTTCTAAACCACATTAATTAAAAATTGCATCTAACTAATGCAAATCATGAAATTATGCATGAATGACATGATAATCATCTAACTAATCACATGCAGACAATTAAATACATAATCATCATTTATTCATCATTTTCTAACTAATAATCTAATAATCATATTTTAACACATTAATTATAATATCATGTGCTAAGGATAAGTTGGGATGCCTACCTCGAAGAGATCGGTAAATTCCCACGTCCAAGAACCCCAAGCCAGTTAGTCACGGGCGTAGAGGCAATGGTGATACCCACTGTCCTCCAACTTAAAAACATTAAAACTGATAACTAGATTAATTACAATACTCAAATTGATTAATAAAATAATTTAGAGAGAGAGAAACAGGAGAGAGAGAGAAAGAGGAGAGGAAGAGAGAGAGCAAGGGAGAGCGCTGACGAGGTGGAGAGAGAGAGAGAGAGTAGTGCGGGAGAGAGAGAGTGCGCAGGAGGGAGAGAGAGGGAGGGGGGAGAGAGGAGACGCGCCGTCCTCCCAAGCGGCGCAAGGCGCCGCGGCGGGGAGGCGCGGCATCACCCGCGCGCGGGCTCGCGCGGGGAAGCCCGGCGCCGGGCGGGGAGAAAAGAGCGGGAGGGGGGAAGAGAGAGAAGGAGAGAGGGAGCCCGCGCTCGCGGCGGCGGGGGGAGAGAGAGAGCGGAAGAGGGCGCGCGGCGGAGGAGGCAAGGGCGGCGCTGGCCGCGGCGGCCGAAGGGGGAAACGCGGGAGAGGGAGAGAGAGCGCGGCGGTGTCGGCCGCGACCACGGTGGGAGGGAGAGCCAGAGAGAGGAGCGTGGCAGCGGAGGGGGAAGTGCGGCGGCGGCGGTGGTCGACGGCAGCCCTCGGCGACAACGCGACGGCGGAAGAAGAAGAAGAAGAAGAAGAAGAGGTGGAGGAGGAGTGACGGGGGGGGAGGTGCGAGCGAGACGCGGCTCCAGTCACGACGGCGGCAACGATCGAAGAGGAAGAAGAAGGAGAAGGAGAGGAGGAGAGGTGGTTGCGGCGGCGACCTCGAACTCGAGGGGGAAGGGAGAAGCAAAGAGGGGGAGAGCGGCGACGGCGTCGAGAAGGGGCTGGCTCGGGAAGACGGTGACGGCGAAGCGGTGTCGACGACGGCGGACCGAGGCGGTGAGGCGGCAAGGCGGCGTCCGGGAGAAGAAAATGGGACGGAGAGGCGGTGGAGGAGAGAAGGTTCGAGAGTGTTTTTGTTTTTTTTTTTCAATTTTTTTTTTAAAAACCGTATATTACACAATGAAAGAATGATAGATGGCTCTGTATATCACAAAGGACAGGGAGGTCATATATATATAAGGGGTAAACTCATATATATGAGAATAAAAATCATCATGAAGTAATAAAAATCACTTTGTTAACCCTATCAAATACTAAATATTGAACACATTGTGCACATGGAGAACTTGGTTGGCTGACTTTATGAAACTTTAGATAAGCAATTTATTCTTACATGCCCTAGTTTAATTTTTTTGTGATGTACGTTGGTTGTATGATTAAAAAAAGTTTTTTCTATAAAATATATTCTTGTAGTGGAACTCGTTGACGAGAAGGTGCTTGACAATCATGATAAAAATGTGATGGTACAAAGAGTTGTTCTTGAATAAAAAAGAGATTTTTTTATTGTTTTCTTGTGGTCTTCCACCTCTACTTTTATGTGTATCACGACAATTTTTTGGTTTAGTAGTTTTCAATTTTATTTTAATACATTATTTTTATCATGAAAGTTTATGAAAAGATTATAGTACAACCAAGGACCTCATCAGCATTTAAAATGAGGATATTTGCTCTTATTTAGTAGTTGTATGCAGGAAATGGTGAGTTGAAACAAAAAAGATGACACAATCAACAGTTCCAAATGAAATATCTTTTAGGCCAGTCTTTTTGTCTAGAAATCTCACTCTTGTAATATATATTCAAGATTGTATATACTTATTTCAGTGTCTTATGCGTATTTGTTTCCTCTATAATTAAGTCTTGGAGATCGTCATGTACATGCATATTTGGCAGACTATATATGTTTTATGTAGCGCAAGATGCCACAAGTACACAAAATTATAGCAAGTGTACTATTCTTATATATTGAAGGGACTTCAGAACAATGAAGTTAGGGCAAAGGCTTGGAAGAAAATGATCAACAATTAATGAAGGCTCCACTTGTTTATTTCAAGCTTTTGATAATCCTAACATATCGATGATCTAATGGGGTGTTTGGTTGCATGATAATTTTTTATACACTTTCATGATAAAAATTGTATTAAAATAAAAGTGAACCAACTCATGACATAAAATTATCATGTTTGGAGGGATGTAATAATAAAAAAGAGTAACTACCATATATGACTAAATAAAGTGGGGGACCACAAGAATTAAAAAAAAGAAAGAAGTGAGACCCTCTTTTTTGTTTAAGAAGAAAATCACTTTCAAAATATAAGATTGTTGCCAAATACCTCTTTTAACAAGGTTTCTAATAATTTTTAAAATTTAAAATAAAAATCTCCATTATTATGCAACCAAACACCCCATAAGCCTTTCAAATGCCTTGTTTTGAAAGTTTGAATCTCGTTGTTATGGGAGTAATCTTTTGGCACAAGTCCATCAATTAATGATATAATTAGTGTACACACCCTTTAGATCAAGTTCAGGTAATACTATTTTTTGCTGTATGAGAGGATCTTTAATTAGATGTGTGTTGCAAGTCCATTGAAAATTATATGTGCAATGTGTTGCACCTGTTTCATGAAATTAAGTAGGGTGTGAAAATGGTGACGGACTAATATAATATGCAGTGTTAACTTTTGCCTGCTGCTTGTGTATTGCTAGAGTTGTGAAGTTGACGAATTTGAAGAGATGGCTGGTATTTAGATTGTGATTATATGTTAAGCTGCAGGTTTGGGTTATTTTAAATTGTAAGTTCTCGGGGGTCATTGTGATCTTTCTTATGAATTATAAAGTTTATTTGGATTATCAGTTAAAATATAATATCATCATCTATGTATATATGATGCCAAATCGAAGTTTATTTTTTTTCGATTATATTGTCCAATTAACATGTTCCTTGTATATTTCCAGTTTGGTACATGTCAGAGTAACAATTTAAGATGATATTTACTTACTGGGGGACAAAATAATTAACTTATCCCAAGTACATGTTTTCTGTAGAAATAAATTACTTCTGCGCACGTTGATGTTTTAATCTGATCTATATATGTATGACACGCTGTAGGTTATGTCAAAAATATTTCTCGTCTTTTCTTCGTCCCATCTTATCAAAGCCTTCTCTAGGAGTTCGTCGGTAAACGGTATGGTTATTTTTTTAACGTCTATTATGGGTTAATAATAAACGGTATTGACTAATGATCTAGTTTATTTGATTTTACGCATCCGTAAAGACCAAATTTTAGATCATTTAACTAAAATCCCGTCATCAAAGGCATAGTGGGGCTGCAAATAAGAAAGAAAACATGTGTGGTACAACACGACATTATTTCATATTTTTTGAGAAGTTAAAGTGCATATGGTTTGTTGTTTTTTAAAATATATATCTTAAAATGGAATCTCTCCGGAAGAACACCGGGAAATATATATATACACACACACAACCATCTTTCTTTCTCTTATATAAATATATATGTAGATAGATAAATATGTGTGTGTGTGTATATATATATATATATATATATATATAGAGAGAGAGAGAGAGAGAGAGAGAGAGAGAGAGAGAGAGAGAAGCACAGCAGATACATAGCTATATATTTACAAGAAAATAAAAGTTGTATGAAATCCATATTTCATGAGAAAGCACCTCAGGATTGATTATGAAACTATATACAGAGAGAGAGAGAGAGTGTATTATATAATTTATATTATTCACAGGGAGCCATGTTTGAGAAACATGCAAAAAAACTGTTAACCAGGAGTTGACCAAATAAGTTGTAAAAGCCATCTTAATCATACAAATCACTAAATTGTTTTTCATTCTTCTAAAAGTTAACGAAACAAAAGCTCTTGTTTCAAAATCCTAAAAGAATGTTATGCTTTTAATAAGTCGTTTTGGAGCAAGAGAATTGTAATCAAGGAAAGATGATTTTGTAACTGTAATATCGTTCTTGTTTTGGTTTCCAATAGACCAACACTTTCCTCATGTAATTTAAAACAAGGACCAATATTTTGTTTCAAAACAATACTTTTATATTAACCCGAACAATTGAAAATACTCCAAAGTAGAACAAGTACATTATTCTGAAGATCTTTCCAATCAACCAAACAACAAGGCATGTAAAATTAATAACAATGTATCAAGTCATTCTGTAGGAGGGGATGCAAGCTTCCTACCGTCCTTTATATATGATTTCAGAATACTCCTTGATGCTTCTTACAATCACATGAGGCATTTTAAGCTGCTGTGATATTTGGGTCATGCAAGACACAACTAAAACACACTGAAACTTAATTACTCTATATATATATATATATTTAGCGCCTAACTCACCGGAGGCAGTACTCTTCATATATGTATCTTTGGACAATCAAGTTCTCTATGTACACGTACAGACCTTGGATTTCTTGTCTTCTTCATCCTAATATATATATATATATATAACAAGATGTTTATGTTAATTACTCATTTTAATTGCAGATTTACTTTTCTTCTAGGTTAATTAATTAATTAGAATGGGGGCCGAGCATGAGCCCATGCTGCGTAGGCGTCGCGGCCGACCTGCGAGCCGTTGGGCAGCAGATTCGGCGGCAAGCTGAACAGCGGCAGAGAAGACGGGTCGGGCAGGGCGGCGCCGCTCCCGCCGGGCTCGCCCCCCGCCGGCGGGGATCCGCTGAGTACGGGGCCTTGTCCTCCGCCGCCGCCGTGGCCGGCGGCCTCCTCCTCGTCCAGCGGCAGCCGCTCGTAGGTAGCGTTGGCGAACGTCGCGGCCATCACCATGACGGGCCCCGCCGCCACCAGAGCCCCCACCACGCTCCCCCCAACCACCTGCCCCTGCCCGCCGGCGAGGTACACCGTGAGGCCCGTGGACCCCGGCGGGGCCGGGCCGGGCAGGAAGGCTCCGGTCAGGGACAGTATCTCGAACCTGCCGTGGAGCGCCACCACCGCGCCCGGGGCGGTGGGCTGGCGCAGCGCGACGTTGGCGACGGCGCCGGCGCCGCTGAGGACGCAGACGCCCCGTTGGCGGCGGCGGGCGAACTGGGCGATGCACTCCGCGACGTCGGCGCCGCCGGCGACCTCCATGACGTGGCTGCGGAGGGCGTTGGGGCTGTCGCGGGTGATGAAGATTGGGGGCTTCGGCTTGTTCTTGGACCCCCGCGGCCGCCCGCGGGGGCGGCGCGACGGCGCCTCCACCGCACCTTCCCTGGGCTCGTCGCCGCTTTCCCGCTCCTCGTTGTCGACGATGGCGCCCCCTTCGCCGGCGTCGGCCTCCTTGGGCGCCATCTCGGGGCTCCGCTTTCTCGGAACGGACGGTGCCGGCTCGGCACCTGCCAGACCGAGCTGGCCTGCCCACCAGCGGCTCGCCAGCCTGCCGATCTGGTGATCGATCGTCTTCCTCGCGGAGTCGTGCTACACAGCGGTAATCAAGCGACCGAAACCCTAGCTAGCATATATACTTACGGAAAACAAAAACCCGCCGGGAGAAAGGAGAGAGAACAAAATCTGAAGATTTCCACCTCCGAGAAGGAGACGAATTGCAGCTCTCAAGTATATATCATACATCGATCAGACTGTCATCGGCCCATCTATATATCCAGAAGAAAGAAAAAAAATAAAAAGGATTAAATATCTTGTAATTAATTACCCCGAGCGAGCAATCCAACAAGTTAAAGCACAGATCGACAAATAGCCAAAAAAAACACACTCAAATCTACAGAGAATATGGGAGCGATGTCCTTCGATAATTGAATTGAACAGTTGCGTACCTTGAGATCGATATATTCTACAAAGTACCCTTCATTGATTTAATTCCCCCAATTATACATCTCTCTGCGTTGATGATTAATCCTGGCTCTCCTACTTCCTCCTCGGAGCAGAGCGAGGCTTGCAGGTGACTGCCGAGAAGACGAGAGAGGAGATCGTGAGAAAGGAGAAAGGGGAGCTCTCTCGCGCACAGGCTTCCGGCTAATTCGTGTCATTAAAATATGCACATATACTGCGCGCTTTCACATGCTTTGTGGTTTCATTGTTGGTGGTGGGGTAGCTTGGCTGTAGGTCCGTCGTTGTTATTAAACTCTTGTTGTGGGTTCATTGTAATTGAGAGAGAGAGAGAGGACGGCTGTGATTTTATTGAAAATTAGGGTTCAGAGAGAGAGAGGGGGGGCTGAGGGCTGTGGTTTTATTGAAAATTAGGGTTCATAGAGAGAGAGAGAGAGAGAGAGAGAGAGAGAGAGAGAGAGAGAGAGAGAGAGAGAGAGAGAGAGAGAGAGAGAGAGAGAGAGAGAGATGTGGATGTATTGAAAATTAGGTTTCAAATGGGGCAGCGTGGGCGAGCAGGTGGAGGGCACAACTTTCAACGCTATAGAAGATTTAAATTAGCTTGGACTACTCTTCCTTCCTTCTTTTCTTTCTTTTTCTTTTTTTTTAGAACTTAGATTACGATCCCATTGTTTAGTGTTATTCACTTTTTTGGGCAAAACTACTATTTTGTGTAATTCAAATTTAAATTAATCGGGTTTAATTCTGATGCTCTGCGTTTGTCCTTGTTGTGCTTTGATGACGTGCTAACGTGGTGCTTGATAGAGTGATTGCCCAGGTGATGATTATATCGTTTGAAGCACTCTAATGAAAGTCCCTGTATATATTATGACAGAAAAGCACTGTCGAAAACAAAAAGACTAGATGACATGAAAATAATTAAGCTCGTCCCACGGATGCAACCCTTATGGGGTGTTTGGTTGCATGATAATTGAGGTTTTTATTTTAATTTTTAAAAATTGTAAGAAAACTTGTTAAAAGAGATGTTTGACAACCATGACAATTTTATATTTTGAAAGTGATTTTCTTCTTAAACAAAAAAAGAGGGTCTCACCTCTTTCTTTTTTCTTGTGGTCCCCCACTTTATTTGGTCATGTGTGGTAGTTACTCTTTTTTGTAATCACATCCCTCCAAACATGATAATTTTATGTCATGAGTTGGTTCACTTTTTATTTTAATACAATTTTTTATCATGAAAATGTACAAAAAATTATCATGCAACCAAACACCCCATTAGCCTTTTAAACATCTATAAACAGAGCAGTTTATGAACTTCTGATCAGGTACAATAATCTGTCCCTAATAATAATAATAACAACAACAATAATCCTTGTAGTGTCTTGTTATTGATTAGCTATATTTTGGGTGAGGATTCACTACGTCCGTTGCATAGAGTATTCCCTCTAAGTTAGGTACAAAATGTATGCGATCTATCAGCCAAAAAACAAGACTACAACAAAAAAAAACAATATACCTGGATCACATATTATTGTGTTTGGTTTAGGGAGAAAATTTTCAAATTCAAATAGAGCATGTGGGTTCCCTCACAAGAGAGACGCCTGACATTCCTCTCATAAGAGAGGAGTAGGACCGACGATTGGACCCAAGGGGCCCTAACCCCCTCCCCTCATCTCTTGTAAGAGGATTGAAGGACTTTCCTCAGTTGTCTTCCACCAAGGGAATCTGCACTCATTCAAATAAGGGAAAGCCTTTCTCACCGTATGTTTTCATACACTAGGCCCCTTATAGCTAGCTTCAATCATGGTTCTCTTGAAGGAAATAGTTAACCTAGCACAAACACTTGAGATCCACATTTATTACGTTTGATGTCCCGCATTCATCGCATATGTTATAGGGCCACACATGTTTACGTTTGAGTTTAGAGACAATATATTTTTTTTCCAACATATGATTAAGAGGATCTCACTTTTTTCTAATAAGTATATATAAGAGTCAAGATCATCTACCAGTCATCTTTTTGAGAGACAGCTCACGCTCAGTTGTTGATGAGAAGACATCTTGCTTACAACCCTATTCAACACAAATGGGAAATTTATAGTCATTATTAAGAAGCCTAAGAATATTCGTGCAGTTTACTAATTTGGCAATATTTTACTATCATTTATTTATATTTTACTAGCTTTTCATGTTTTTCTGAGTGTTGTCCAGAATTTATCAATTCTTTCCACATGTTATTAATTAACTTCGTGTACACTTTTATATACAGGTTGTGGAAAACCCCAAAACTGCGGCCTTGAGGAAACCAGGACCAGGCCTTATAAACTAGGAATACTTCTCCTAGCAGCCGATGTGGGACTATGCCTTTAACACTCCCCCTCTCGGCCAGTCACCACCGTCAGAGCCACGATAGGAATACACGGGGCAGGACCGAGGGAAAATAGGAGCCGGACCCACCGGAGAAGCAGAGCCCAGGCCCACCTGCTCTGATACCATGTGGAATTCCAAAAATGCACGTGCGCTAAGGAGACCCAGGTCCAGGCTATGATAAAGGCATGGAATACTCCTCCGGTAGCCAATATGGGATTAAACCCTTCAACACTCTCCCTCTTGGCCAGCCACTACCGAACACACGGGGCAGAGCCGAGCGAAAATAGGAGCAAATCCACCGAAGGACAGAGCCTGCAGCCTGACCAGCTCTGATACCATGTGGAAAACCCCAAAACCGCGGCCTTGAGGAAACCAGGACCAGGCCTTATAAACCAGGAATACTTCTCCTAGCAGCTGATGTGGGACTATGCCTTTAACACTCCCCCTCTCGGCCAGCCACCACCGTCAGAGCCACGATAGGAATACACGGGGCAGGACCGAGGGAAAATAGGAGCCGGACCCACCGGAGAAGCAGAGCCCAGGCCCACCTGCTCTGATACCATGTGGAATTCCAAAAACGCACGTGTGCTAAGGAGACCCAGGTCCAGGCTATGATAAAGGCATGGAATACTCCTCCGGTAGCCAATATGGGATTAAACCCTTCAACATACAAATTTTTTGAGTTAAATATGGATTGTAAAGATGATTAGTTCTGATCATTTACCGAATGACCCATTTCTCATGGACCAGCTGTTTCAACGAGGATCGGTGAAAGAAGAGAGTTTGATCAGAGAAAGAAAGAAAAGAGAGGGAAATCAACAATAAACTAACAAAAATTAATTCCTAGTGACACTTTTTAAAATTTTATTTTTTTTACTTGGGTGATTTTATAGTTTGCATGTAAAGCAACAAGGGTAAAAATTCAATTTCTTTTTTCTCACATACTCGAACATACATAGTAACACAAGGACCTGCATGCATGTTGGGGGTGAAATTTTGATTTCACGTTCATCTACCATTTCAAAATTCTAAATAATATGGATTGAATTGAATACCATAAACTTCAAAATCATCGAAATATACATACACCTGAGAAACATCGTATAAACAAGTGATTTTGAGACAACTCCATCTATTGGAAATTCCATCCAAGCACGCAATTACTCGAGAAAAAAGTCAATATATATACCCTAGCTAGCTAGCTACATGCGCGCCTTCAGCACGTCGAAATTAATTAATTCTTCCCGATATTAGAACAACTATCTGACTACAAAAAATGTCTGGGGGCGTACGTAATTTTTTAAATAGGACGTCGCAGGTGGAAGCAGATTCGTAGATGTTTTCTTCCCATAAACAGCTAGCGAAACGTCTGAACCGAACACGATCCGCTTTGTAGTCAGACACGCACGCCCGAGCAGACCAACCACCCCTGCGGGTTCTCTCTCGCGACTCCTAGAGCGCGGAGTTTCCCTCGAGCGGTGTCCTCGACAGCGGTGTCCTCGACCCGCTTGTCTCTCTCGAGCTGAGTCTTCTTCTAGACTCTCGTTTCTTCTGTCTCTCTGTGGTTTTTCCCCATCTAGGTTTTTTTCCAGCTTCTGGTTGCGTTACTTCCTGGTTAGGTCTTTTTCAGTTATTTTAATCCCTTTTCCTTCTTTCCTTTTCTTCTTTTTCTTTCCGACAGTTTTTTCTGCTCAAATTTCTTTCCTTCTCTTTCGTCCTCTTCTCGATTCCTTCTTTGGTGATCGTATCTTTCTTGTTTTTTCGTTAGGTTGTTTGGTTGTAAGGTTCTTCCAGTTTCTGTGTTCCGGTTCTGTGGTTTTTGTATAATACTTCACTCCTATGTTATTTCTCTTATATTTTTTCTCTCTTTTCTTTCCTTGTTGGGTTTAGGCGTTTCGTTCTTTGATCTATTTTCTCCTCTTTTTTGCTTGTTTATCCCTTGTATTTTATCTTTACTTGGCGACTAGTTTCCTTTCTCTTCTGCTGGGTTCTGGATCTTCATCCTGGCGTCTTTTGGTAACTTGTTTTTCAGGCTTTAGAAGTAGGTTGTTTTTCTTTCTGGTTTCGATTGATCTCTAGTCTGGCTTACGTCCCGTTTTTGGTTCGTATCGGTGTTTTTTTCTGTTCTGAGCAGTCTCGTTAGGTTGTTTGGTTGTATTTTTATTTCATAGGACTTGTATCTTTTAGCAGTCGGGTGCTTTTCTAGATCCTTCAGGTTTTTTATGTGCTCTTTTCTTTTTCTTTGTATCTAGAGTTCTTCCTAGTCGATCCCTTGTTTCTTCTAGACTCTTCGGGGTTTTTCTGGGTGTCTGGGCTTTCGACTTATTTCGTTATCCTAGTTCTAGAGTCTTCCTGTTTCTACTGGTTTTTCTTTGCTGGTTTTTATCTCTTGTCGTTTCTTCGGGAGGTTTTCTTTCTTCTCTGGCATTGAGGTTTGTCCGCTGCCCGTTTCTCTCAGACATGGATCCAGTCCCCCCGGCGACGGACAATATTCTTAGACAGTTTCAAGAACTCCTTAGTCCTTCCTCCTCCCCGTCTCCGGTGTGTCTCGAGTCCTCGGTTTCCCTTTCGGATAACAGGTGGAAGAAGAGTGTTGTGCTTAAGGTTCTATCTTCCTCTAAGCCTAGGTCTGTGGGGCTCAGAGAATGGATTCGTAAGATGTGGAATCCTATTTCACCATGGACTTTGTTGGATTTTCCTCAAGATTCTTATCTTTTAACCTTCCAATCGGAGGATGAAGTGGACAAAGCCTGTAGAAGAACTCCATGGTTTTTTAGCAATGATCTTATCCTTATTGAGAGAGCTCGTCCTCTTACAGCTCCTTTGGAGTATTCTTTATCCTCTGTGGATCTTTGGGTCAGAATTTATGATTTACCTCAAGAGTTACTGACCAAGGAATCCATTATGCAAATAGCTTCTAAAATTGGTATTCCCTGGGATCCTCCGTTGGACATTGTTACTGCGTGGAGCATGTTTGCTCGGATAAAAGTTCGTATCAATGTGCTTGATCCTCTTCCATATGATTTGGATGTGGTCTTTTCCAATGGTGTGTTATGATCTGTGGAATTGGCTTATGAGCGAATTACTAGATTCTGTTTTTTTTTGCGGTCGCCTGGGTCATGAACATGGTGAGTGTAGTTTATGGGTCCGTTTGAATTCTCTTATTACTCCGGACTTACCTACAGATATTCAGCTGTTTATGAAATCTCAAGCGACGCTTCGGTATGGAAATTGGTTATCCACTCTCGGCAGGGAGGCCAATGGGGGTCTTAGACCTCAGCGTCATCATCATTCGGTTCATTTCCCGATTTCATTATCAGTGGATACCCCATGTGATTCTAGCATGGAGATTTCTCAAATTTTGGCTTTGCCACCTCCCTTGGTGCAGGTGTCTGATGATTCCTCCTCTTTGGTACCGGTTTCGGCTCCTATGCTACCTGCTTTTTCTCTATTGGTTCCGAAGGCTCTACCGGACAGTTCTACTATCTGTTCCACAAATTTTGGCCCTTGCGACAGTGGCCGTCAGTTTATTGCAAGTACGAAGGCCAATCAGGTAATCCTTTATCACTATCTTCTGTTGAGGTGATTGAAACCTCATTGGTTAAGTCCTCTTTATCTCCTGCGTCTTCCAATATGAAGAAGTCTGGTATTAAAGGCAGGATGAAATGGAAACAGTTTGATAAGGCTATCAAACAGAGTTTATGTTCTAATATGGATGCTCTTATTCCTGTTAAAATTGAATCTATGCTAGATAAAGCTCCTTCATCCAGGGTTCGGGCAGCTGACCCTTTTCAGCTGCCGTGATCACAATGAAGTTCATTGCTTGGAATTGTCGGGGAGTGAATGGGTCTCCGACAATTCAACAAGTTGATCGTTTATCCCATTCGATTAAACCCCATGTTTTCTTCTTGTCTGAAACCAAATGTTCCATGGCTGTTGGGTTGGACTTTTTCCGTAGAAGGGATATCACTAATTTTCATGTAGTCCCTTCTTCCAATAAGAGTGGAGGGTTATGGTTATGGTGGGATTCTTCTATTTCCTTTCAACTCTTATTTTCTGAACCTTCGTGGATTGTTGGAGTCCTGTTTGATCCAGATATTAATACTACTTGGTTTTTGATTTGTGTTTATGCTCCTACCCTTGATAAAGATAGACGGCTTATGTGGGATCACATGACCAAGTCTATTGAAGAATTGGCTCTTCCCGTTTGCTGTATTGGTGATTGGAATTGTATTAGGGACCCTTCTGAAAAACTTGGTGGAGTTAAGCCCATTTCCTCGCATATGTTTCACTTTGAACAGTTTATACAATCTAATAGTCTTCTGGAGGTTCGTAATGATGGTCTGGTTTACACTTGGTCCAATAAAAGATCTTGGGCTTTTCATATTAAAGAGAAGCTAGACAGGTGTTTGAGTTCTATTTCATGGTTCTCCTTTTATCCTTCAGTCCAGCTTCATATTACCCCATCTGCTTTTAGTGATCATTGTCCTTTGTATTTAAATACTAACCCTCCCATGCATCCGAAAAGTTTTTGGTTCAGATTGGAAGCTGCGCGGCTCCGGCACCCTACTTTTCAGAAACAAGTCAACGATTCCTGGAATGCATCTCCTAAGTTGATTCAAAACTATTCAGGTAAGATGAAATCTTTCTGTGGACAGCTGTCTTTGTGGAGGAAACATGTATTTGGTAGTCTTCGCAGGAAAATTACTATCACCAAATTCAGGCTTCAAACTTTATATAATGCTACTCCGTCGGACCAGGTTCTCCAGGAAATATCTTCTCTTGAAAAGCACCTATCATGGCTGGAAGACTTAGATAGCTTATATTGGAAACAGAGGGCAAAAGTTTTCTGGCACTCTCTTGGTGATAGATGCACAAAATATTTCCATACCAAAGTTCTTAATAGAAGAAGATGGAACCGTATTCCTGGGGTTTTTAAATCTGATGGGACATGGACGGCAAATATTGCTGATGTTAAGCAAGTCTTTACTGCTTACTTTGTGAAATTATTTCAGGATGAGAATTCTATTTCTGTGCCTAACTTTCTTAGTTCTTTACAACTGCCTGTTCTATCACAGATGCAAAGTCAAGCACTTCTGGCCCCAATCTCTCCTGAAGAGATCAAATCTATTTTATTCTCAATGAAACCTGAAACATCTCCGGGTATGGATGGTCTTCCTCCCTTGTATTTTCAACATTTTTGGCAGGAGTTAAAGCTTGAGGTTGTTGCTTTTATCCAATCTATGTTCTTTACTGCTGAGATTCCTAACAGCTTGAATCATACAGTAGTTACCCTTATTCCAAAAAAGGATAAGGCCTCTCTTCCAGAGCATTATCGTCCCATCAGTCTCTGCAATGTATTATTTAAGCTTCTCACTAAACTTATTGCGATTAGACTCAAGCCTATGATGTCTAGTCTGATTTCAGATTCTCAAGCTGCTTTTGTGCCAGGGAGACAAGGTTCGGAGAATATCATAATTCTTCAGGAAATTCAAAATCATTTCAAACGGTTGAAAGGTAAAAAGGGTTATTTCCTGGTTAAATTGGATATTCATAAAGCTTATGATAGACTTAGATGGTCTTTTCTTAATTCAGTTCTGGAGAAATTTCAATTTCCGAGTCACCTTATCGAGTTAATTATGAAGTGTACTCAATCAGTGTCCTATTCTTTAAATCTCAATGGTTATCTTTCTGATACCTTTCACCCGTCTAGAGGATTAAGACAAGGCTGTCCACTTTCCCCTTACCTGTTTATATTATGTGCCGAAGTCTTATCTGCTATGATTTCCCAAGCGGCTCAGTCTAAGCTCATTTCAGGGGTGGATAAAGGCGGAGCAGTGGTATTCTGGAAGACTAAAGTGTTGCGTCCACAGAATCCTCAACTCTTAGAAGCGGAAGCAATTTATATGGCTTGTTGTTGGGCTTCTAGCTCTGCTCTACCTTTTCTCATTGAGAGTGATGCCAAGGTTGTGATTGATGCTATTAATCGCAAAGGGGTTATTCCTTAGCGAGCTTACCATATTATTGCTTCCTGTCAAGACTTTTTGGTTGCACCTTCTTTACTTTCGATATCCTTTATTCCCCGATCTTGTAATATGGTCGCTCACCGTTTAGTTAAGTGGGCTCTACTTGTAAACTCAGATGATATGTATCCTTCTAGTCTACCTGTGTCTGTATCTATGGCACTTTGTAATGATCTTTCTGTTTAAATATATATTAGTTCTCTGTTCAAAAAAAAAAGAAAAAGAAACGTCTGAACCGTACTGATGAATCAAGCAGCTGGGCGTACAGTGCAGCTGAAGCTGAAATGTTCGAATCTCTATGCATAACATCGATCGATTGCCCCCAAAGCTCAAGAGAGAGAAGAAACATTACTAGCCAGTAGAAGCACAAAATGCTCAAGAAATCAAAGAAGGTGCTTGCTCGTGCCCCCAGAAATTAAAGCACCACGCTACCGATCAGAGAAAAGATTATATATATATATTGTTTTTAGGTTTAATCCGATATTTATTAGTGATTTGTTTATATCGACTAGGTCTATAAAACGGAACATAATTTATGGGACCTTAATCTCGTATTTGACTCGGGATCCGACTCGGACGGTAGATAAGATTATAATTCAAGTCAAACTCGAATTAATTTCTCCTCCCCGTATAAACATAGATAGGACTGTGATTTCTCATAGTGTTATATCGTACAAGTTCAGCAAAGAGAGAAAATTAGACGATCCCGCGAAAGAAACGAGTATTTCCTATTCGATAGAATTTCTTTGTTCTTCGTTTTTCCGTAAGGTTCGTATATTATTTCTTTTAACTCCAACATATACATCCAGCTTTGATAAATTATGATCAACCAACGGTTATCGAATGATTTATTTTAGTAACATATTCTGAATTGGTGGGGGTGTCAACCTATCTCATGATCATATATATGCATCCATCCGGCAGCTGAGCAGAAGTTGATGGGATGTCTGGGGAATCCGCCGGCGGCAAGAACAGCGCCCAGCACTGCAATCCCCTGTTTCTGGGACCAGCAATAACTTGAATTCAGACTCCAGTTGGTATAAACAAAGCTTCACTTGATCTGTGTTTTATATATATACACACACACACACACCGACAGAGCCTCTAACGACAAAAGAAAAGAAAGCGAGACTTGTTGATGAAAAGTTTTTGAATAACTTGTTTAAATACTTGCTTAAATGTTTGCGTGAATAAATAAATGGATAGTAGTTGATATAATGATGTGCGCAATGTTAATCAATCATATTAATTGAGTCGAAATCAAGTTTAAACTCGGTTCAAAACCAAGGGAGAAGAGCTTAAGTGTGAACATTAAACAACTAGGTTTGTTTATATATACTGTCAACCTGAACTTGTAGTCAACCCAAATGTTATCACATACTATATATTTTTATAGTATGTGTTGTCAATAGCATTAAACGTCTCTATCACCGTTGTTTTGAAGAAGAAAAAATGACGACATTGGTGCATGTAGGTCTTCGGAAATAGATATTTAACCATCGATATCAATTTTTAAATTCATGGTGCAAGACCTTTTAACTCCTATTGCTTTTGTTAATAATAATTCATCTTTTAAAGTATAACACAAACTTGATATATATATATAGTGTAGTTTTTTTTTTTTGATAATCTAACGTCCAAACAACATAACAGCATTAAGCAGTTGGCTCTTTTTAAACAGTATAGTCTTCGCCTTGAACAACCCAACAGTGGCCACACCACCACTTTAATAATACAGCCTTAGGCCACTGGTTAACCTAGCTAATACTTGTCAACTTTATAGCTCTCATGAGGAAAAGACTACCCACCCACAGAGGCCTTATTCAAAGCAGGCGTTGCGTCAATCAATTTGTTTATATATAGGGCGATTGCCCCTTGACGCACATCACGGGGAGAGAGAGAGAGAGAGAGGAATCAGTAAACTTTTGAATGACCACAGACCCCCCATTATCTTATTTAGACCTCATTTATTTATTCTTGAAAGGTCCTCCGTACGTTGAATATGGCCTGCTCGAGTAGATAGAAAGCATATATACAAGGGAAAATTGATTTTCAAGTACGCCAGTTTGATTTTTAATTCGTTGATCAAGTGAGCTTGATATCCATTTCTTTTAGTACCATGCATGTTAAGACGTACTCTCTCTTATATTCTTCGGATGTTACCGAAATAACCTAATAATCAAAGCTCTTAAAATTAGTGATAACACCCAAATGAACTCCACTTCCTTTTTGATGTGATGTTTATGGGGTGTTTGGGTTACATGATAATGGAGATTTTTATTTTAATTCCTAAAAATTGTAAGAAAACTTGTTAAAAGAGATGTTTGGCAACCTCGACAATTTTATGTTTTGGAAGTGATTTTCTTCGTAAACAAAAAAAGAAGGTCTCACCTCTTTCTTTTTTCTCGTGGTCCCCTACTTTATTTGGTCATGAATGGTAGTTACTCTTTTTTGTTATCACATCCCTCTAAACATGATAATTTTATGTCACGAGTTGGTTCATTTTTTATTTTAATATAATTTTTTATCATGAAAGTGTATAAAAAATTATCATGCAACCAAACACCCCATTAATTTCTGCAGATAAGTATATTTAACAGAACTATATACATGGCCTCAAATACCTAGAGTTAAGTTCATCATAGTAGTATTTTAAGGCTGACCAATTTTGATTAGTATTATCTCGTTGAATTAATAAAAATTTTAGATATATGTCGTTGATGTCGATTTTTCTTTTTTGTTGTAACTCTTTTAGAGAAGCTTTTGTATTCTATTCTGTATGTAATATCTAATACAATGTTTTTTGGTTCTAGTCATCGGAAGCATCTCAACATTTGTTATATTTTGTATATCTTTCTTTAGTCCATCATTACGCTATTCATCTTTTAAACTAAAAGACACTGATCTTACGAAATTTCTCTTAGAATATTAAAAGGTTTTCTAAAAAAAAGAGCATCCGAGAGGTGCATGGGATCTTCTCAAGAAAATTCTCTTCGCCTGGATACAAATATTAAATGGCTCAAGTGCATGTGTTGTTGGTGGAAGGCACGTGTGTATATATGTATGTCCCATGGTAATTATCTATTTAATTTTTTCTCAAAAAAAAATTATGAAACAAACTTTTAAGGGGTGTCTGGTTACGTGACAAATTGAGTTTTAGTTATAAAAAATATTTTTATCACAAAATTTTTAAAAAAATTCTTGATAATCATTATAAAAATGACTTTTTTACGGAGAAGTTTTTTCTTACACAAAAGAAGGTGACTAGCTAGTGAGACCATATATTTCTTCTTGTGATCCTCATATTGTCATGGTTATGCATAGCCTCCGCCACCTAATTTTGTCATCATACCTGGTCAAGCATTATGAAGTTTATGGGGTGTTTGGTTGCGTGATAATTTTTTGTACACTTTCATGATAAAAAATTGTATTAAAATAAAAAGTAAACTAACTCATGACATAAAATTATCATGTTTGGAGGGATGTGATTACAAAAAAGAGTAACCACCACACATGACCAAATAAAGTGGGGGACCACAAGAAAAAAGAAAGAGGTGAGATCCTCTTTTTTTGTTTAAGAAGAAAATCACTTTCAAAACATAAAATTGTCATGGTCGTCAAACACCTCTTTTAACAAGTTTTCTTACAATTTTTAAAAATTAAAATAAAAACTTCAATTATCATGCAACCAAACACCCCATTATGTTTTTAGCTATCTTAGACTTCTTTTAATAAAAGAATTTCATCAAAAAAGTTTTTCACTTGTTTGATAACGTGTGGAACAGACCCTTGATAAATTAATCAATAAAGCACACTTACATCTAGTAAAATTACAAGAGGATCCTCCAATAATTTCTTCCCAGTAAAGTTGTACCACCACCTTCTTTACATAGCTTTTCATTTTAACTCTGGTTGAACCACAATCATGTAATTTTTTTTATATTTTTTTCCTAATCTCCATTTCACTCCGGGAATCGACACTAGAATTGATAATTTATAAAACATTTGAAGATGAATAAATCTCGCATAACTATTGAAGTTTTGGTACAATAACTTTAAAATTTTGCTTTTACTTCTCTTCTCACTTCGTATATATGCCATACTTTTTATTATTTTTCTATTTTTATTTTACTTCAATGATCATTTTTAGAGAGAGATATATCAACATTTGAAAAAACTGATGATTAATGGAATCCGATTTCAATTCCTATAAATCATCAGATCGAGTATCCCACTTTGATAGTTTACAAGATACTTATTATTAAAATGGAACCAAAAACTTCGACTTTCAGATTCCCTTTGCACTGGTAGTTACTTCGTCACCTATTTTCAGTAGATCCAAAGACCAAATTATTGCGGTAGTTAATGACATGTTTTTGCATTCAAGTTTTATCACAAAAGAACGTAGTAATCAACGTATAAATAAGATTCATGCACAACAGGGCAAACGTCAAGCGATGAGAAATTGTTTTGAAAATGATATTCCACCCATTTTCTCAGAATCACTTTAACTTAAAGTCGCTTATCAGGAGCAATTAATTAATCCACCCTTTCATCTCAAAATGTTAGCCGTGTTTAACGTGAAGTCGATGACACCTCCCTACTTTCAAGTATTTGCAAGGCATATCTCTAGAACCGTTGAATAAATAATATGTATATATATTTCTTTTAAATTATGAGACCTCGCAACCATGCATCAGGAAGAAGGAGAAAGTAGTACAGTGATTCCCCTCTCTTTTTAAGTCTTTATAAGGGTGTGAAGGGCCGAAGCCATCACAGTTAATGGGCTGTTTGGTTAGGACATTAAAAATGGTACTATATTAATATTGATATTTCTAAAAATTTGAGTATCAAAATCGAAATTGATGCAAGTTGATATTTATATTACATCATATATATACTCGTATGTTTGTACTACAAATGTCAAAATTGATACTATTAGTCGAACATTTCTAGGTGATTATCGTCAAATATCAATTTTAAGATGGATTGTAATAGAAGTGTTTGATATTGTTACCAAACGGGGCCTACGGTATGATCTAAAACATAATGGCCCAGCTCGACCCTGCCCGCATTATGTTGTTGGTCAAAACTCGACTGACCGATATAAAATGTAATTGTAAGCAGAGGGATTGAAAAATTCTCGTCTTTGTTTCGAATGAATGCCGCAAATACATGCAAAATAAAAATAGGTAAGAGAAAGGAGAGTGTGGTGCATTTTAATTAATTGATTTTACAATCACTGATTTCACAATCATCAATTTTGGTCTTCCGTAATTCAAGGGCGAAAAACAAAATCCATGAAAACAAGTTGCCATCCATGCATAATCTTTTTTTTTTTTCAAATATTTATTTGCAGCACTCCAAACATGAGGCAAATCAAAATCCATCTAGTTACATGATCTACTTGCAAAGTTTTACAACATACCAAACGCATTTACGAGAATGAGTTGTTCACGCTCTCACCACCGAAAATCAAAACCGAGGAAGCGCAGGATTTAGTTTACACCACTCTACAACAAAACGGACCAAGTCCATGCATATCAAATTCTGAAAATGGAAATTTTCGAAATAAAAATTTTTGAAACGGACGAAATGCAAAGGCCAAAACAGCCCTTCAATGTAAAGCATACTAGTGTATCTGTAAATCTTTAAGTGCGATCGTAGTATTTGAAGATCTGATTTCCCTTTGAAGGAAGGCTTTGCTCCTTCCATTCGATGTTTCAGGCGTGGGCTTGGACACTGTTGTCGAGCCCAGTCACAGTGATGGGGATGCCAGAGAGACGAGTAACTGTTCATTCAAGTAGGTTCCCCTGTCGTCATCACAAGGCCACATATCCTTCGGAAGCTAAATATTGACCGATGAATATTTTGTGTGGCGGTTCTTGTTAAAATATACCACAGTATATTGTTGCCAACAATTGAGCTAGTACAAGTAGTGTTGACAAGAAGAAAATTCGCAGTAATTTGTGCATGAAGAAAATACAATTTATGAAGCCAATGGCTGATAAGATTGTTGTACAAAGAACTTCAAACCCCGAAAGAATGGTAAACAACGTGCAGATTCACACAGGTTAAGAATACAATAGGGTATTCATGATGTAAGGTCCACAGGGACGTATAGGAATTAAGTGTACCTTTTGTAGTCCCCATGTATAGCTACTTCATCAAATGATATATGAGCATGAATAGTGCCACAAAAAATGCCACTAGCCCAGCCATTCTTCGACTTGATTTAGTTGCAAAAACCTTTGGTGAAAGTACAGATGCAATTAAGGAATGTTAGTCTTGCAAATGTGTTGTAGAAATACAAGCAACCGGTCAGTGGAGAAAATAAGCGTATACAATAGTTTATCTGTAATTTGGTTCTAACTCCCACTTAACATGAATAATTGAATGTTAGTGGCTCATAAAATTGGAAACTTCATGTTTTAATCCTTACAAAATTTTGAGACATTAGAAATAAGCTGATAAATTTAACTGTCATCTAAAATTGATGTGATGGCTTCAGTTAAGCACAACATGCTGATGGGATTCCGACGAGACGACATGTATGGAAGATGGATTAGGGAAGAGCCCGCTCCATCAGTCGAATCCAATCTACACTTGATTGAGCTGGTTCAGTGCCATGCCGACCGGTTCATCCAGGTTCAGCACCGGTTTAGGCCCTCTAGCCCGGTTCAGGGACAGTTCAATCTGGTTAGGTGCTCATCAGGCAGCTTCCAGCCAGTTCAAGTTTTAAGCCCGATTCAGCTTGTTTCAACTCTGTTGAGCATCTTTCAACCCCGTTTGGCAGGATTTTAGTTCAGTTCAGCTGGTTTCCAGACTGAGTCAAGTCCGGTTCGCCCATTTCCAGTTCAGTCAGACATACGGCAGCAGCTTGGTGACTGGTTTCAGCCCGTTTACGTGTAAAGATTGTGGCGTTTTCCTTTTTGTCCACCATCACATGCACCCTATGTAGCCTTCCTTCTTATGTCTTCTCAGCCCCAGTGAAGTCCGACAACCGTGGCTCCATCAAGCAGGGCTGATCAAGGATTTTCAGCCATAAGGAGTTGCTTTGGAAGTTTTCTAACTTATTTTGATAAAAATTCTTGAAAAATAGTAATAGGCTAGTCAAAATCATGGAATGTCATCTCGCGAGATCTCGGTCTCGCCAAGGGGGCCGAGAAACGAGATTGCCGAGATCTCGTCCCAAGTAGCCTGGTCCAAAAAACAAATTTCTTCGGGAGGCTTTGCCCCCTTAATACTATAGTTGTCAAGGCGGGCGACAAGGCACTACTTGACCAGCGCCTTTTAGGAAGTCCCCCAAAATTTATACATAATACCAAAAAGATCCGCGACTACTCTGCGCCCCCTATTTATGATAGTGTAAACATATTAATATATCTCACTATCACTTATATTATCGCAGATAAAAATGTGCTACAAGTTTAATACCATATTAGTATTTAAATATAATTGTATGCAAGATTAAATCTTTTAAAAGCACAAAGATCATTTTTTTTGGTATGGAGAGTACTTTGTAATTGTTCATTCACACAATTGATGTATAAATGTGTTATATATTTTCATGTAAATTCATTGATGTACTCCTATTTTTATAAGATATTATGTTATGTTTCATACATATATACATTTTGATCCGAGAATCCGAGATCCGATCTCCCGAGATTTTTCCGAGATCTCTCCGAGATCTCTTCTCTTTCACCCTCCCGAGATGAAGCCGAGATCCGAGATGGCAAACCTTGGTCAAAATACAGTGAAGTCACTTGACCCCATTGATGCCCATGTAGATCTGTCAATGTGGCAGGGATCCACCTGCACTGCCTTCAACACCTGGTTATCTTTCTTCACGCCTCCCTTGCCCATTTATGGTGCAGTCTTAAGACCTCTTGAGCAGGCCCTCTTCTTCGATTTTATCTTCATGCGGGTAAAGATCCATCCTCAGAGTTCGGTTTTCACCATCAAGGTGACCATGAGCTCTCCTTTACACTCCATAACTCAAAATTCACATGGTTGTAACTACAGTGGAGATTGATTTAGTGGGACAAAAGAGATGTTTATCCCCGATAATCGAAGAAAAAGTTCCCATCCAAGACCCCAGATGCAATCTCTCCCCTACTTCCTTTGTAATTGTCAAACCAGATGCTCAAGTACTTCTCAAGGTGCTTCATGGGGCCCAAGGCAATGGATCAATTCATTAGGACTCAATAAAGCACCCAAAGCATCAGCTTAAGTGCTAAAGTCTAAGCTACCACTTTGAAGCTTAAGCACATAATCAATGTCGAGCTACTAAAAGTTCAAAGTCATCAGACGACTACACCAATGATCCTATTCAAAACATCAACATCCTCCATGAGTGCCATAGTTGTCAAGGAGATAAGGTTGCCGCTTAGACGTCACTTAGGCGGTCATGACAGTATCATTAGATGTTTATATATATGTATATATATGGATATATACAATAGGCAATTAAGACGGTATCATTAGATGTGTATATATATGAATACACATATATATAGATATATACAATCATATATATAATTAAATATTAATATTTTATCTATTTATGTAAACATATAAACATATATACATAAATATAATGATATTTGTATGTTATAATTGAATGTATATGATTATGTGTACATACATATAGATATGATTTTGTATATGTAATTATGAATGTGAGTATTTATTTTTAGAGAATGAGCTAATCTTGATAAACTAAGTGAGAGAGAGAAAAGAAAGTTAAGAAAGAACTTTAAAAATTTTAAGTATATAATAAATATTTATAATCATAAATATTAAATACGTATGATAGTATAAATGATAGTGACATATATTAATATGTTTAGACTATCATTAAATAGATACCCCTTGTGGGGAGGTTTTAAGGGGGGCAAACCATCCCCCCCCAATATTATTTTTTAATCATATATAAATACCCAAGGCGCCTTGCATGGGCACCTTGGACACCTAGGCAGGAACGTTTTGGGTTCCCTAAAAGGCGCAATGACAAGGTGCCCAGACAAAAAAGCATTGGCGCCTAGACATCCGCCTTGACAACTATTATGAGTGCTTGCCGGTCGACCTTGGGTCGATTGGCACGGTCCTCCGCTCGGGGGAGCGGAGGCGTGGGATCGAATGGGCGCTGAAGCCCTCCACCCCCTGGGGGGGGTGGACTCTGGTGGGGATCGACCTGGGGGTCGATCCCTCGCTGTGCGCAGGAGCGGCGCACTTCCGGCCAACCGGGCCAGCTGAACAAAAAAAAAAAAAACTATTATGAGTGCTCAAATGAAATGCTATACAAAGCCTCTTTTCCATTCTTTCTTCCAAAGCTCCTCCTCTCCTCCCCCAGCTCGATCTTTCCTATATAAATATATATATCGATATCTTGCATTTTTTTTTACTTCGTTAACTTTAGTTTCTGTTATTTATGCAAGAAAAGTTTTATTCATCGTCCAATTTAATAAGCCATTTATAAGTCAAGTACAAAGTTTTTCTTCCACATGTTTATACATGGATCCAATTTAATAAAATTTATATTGTGTTAGAGTGTTAACATCTATATTGATAATTGAAATAGGATTCATTATCTCAGATCACCTTCGTCGTCTTGTCGCCCCGACAACTGTCTTCCTCTCTTCTCTCTCTCTCTCTCTATATATATATATATATCCTCAGTTATGCAAATAATTTTATTTTTAAAATCATCCATAGGTCAACTTACTACAAAAGATTAACCTGGTTAAGGTTTAAAAGCTGACAGAATGTAATGCAGGAAACTCATTTCTAATTTATAAAAACTTCTATAGCAATAGTAATAAAAATTTTATCGAATTTATAGACTAATATCCAATTAATCATATTAAAAGTTGTTAGAACCAAATTGCCCTAAAAATAAGCCTTAATGATGACCTTACCATCTTGAACCGATCCATAGTTCCAAAGAGGACTCCTCTTGATGCATCCATTTTGTTTCCCTGTCACAAATAAAGATTAAGTAAAAGTTCGCCAGAGGGTAAACATCAGTCTCAATGAGTTAAATATATACCATCTGTTCAAGAATGTAATTATGACTCTGAACCTCTTCATGAATATTCCCTGTCAGCTATCAAAGCAAACCAGCGAAGCTCTGAAAACCAGGAAAAAAATGCTGGACAAAGAATATAGACAGTAGATAGTCAACTTACCCTCTTTAGTATGTTGACTCTATCTTGCAAACGGTCAAGAGACTTATCGTTGTCATCTTCGCTAACTTCGTGGGAAATGTAAGATGAGCTGGTCCTAGTATCACCCTCCTCAATGTCATCAAATGAAGCAGCTCTACTACTACGGTAGCCTCTGTATGCATGTAAAAACAAAAATAGAATATTAAGGAATGCAACAATCAACAAGAATGTAAGATAGAAATAGACTAGCTCATTGCAAATGATGCAACAATCAACAATCTGTTACCAAAATAGCCTGTCATGGACCAAGACATTTTATTAGGATACAAAACAAAGCAAACATGAAATACAAGTATTCACTTTTAGACTGTGGCTTGAGCACATTTTGACAGGATATGAGCCCCTATCTTCCCTATGAAGCCTTGAAAGGATAGCTAGATAGAGTGAAAAAATACATATATTTGCAATAACATTATGGAAACAAATACAGGAATATGCTAAAAAAGCAAAATATAAGGTGAATTTGCCACAACTCAAATGTAGCCATCCATTGACAAAAACAGTGCTTGAAACAAAAAACACTGGTTCCAAACAGAAAGAACATAGTGGACAGATGTCTAAAATTTTCCAAGTTTGACCTCCTTGGGTTCATCTCGTTCAGACTCTGTATTTAAGTCCTTTCACTGTCCTCAGAAAAAAGCATGGTTACTTTCATCTAGCTTCAGAAGGGCATCTTAAGATAATCCTGCACAGAATTTTCAGCATTAGTATTCTAACATTGGGAATAAATAATCACAACTCTCAAAAGAAGAACATCAAAATCATATATTAATACCAGAAAATGGCAAACACATCTATACAATACAATAAATTCAATACATAATTGTGAATTATCAAATAATAACAGTTCCTTCAAAAATTATGTTAAAAGATTAAGCATTATATAATTCATCTAACAAGCAGGCCAAATGTGTAATTTTTTCTTTCTCAGCATTCACATGCATGCCTGGGATTTATCTACAGATTTCAGAATACCATAGCTTGTTGCAAGTATATCATTTCATAAGCATCAAACATCAATCAAAAACTCTAACTTGGCATCAGTGCCACTGGTTTTGTTTAGCTATTAGTTACTTGACTGGGTCCTGGCCTAGAACTGGAATGATGAAAGGCATCCACTTGTATATCATACATCTTTCTGCTCAACCTTCATAATCTTGTGTATTGGCTTCTGGTAATATGTTATTAAAGATAAGTGCAACTGAGAACCAAGGGTCTCCTTACCCAATCAACTATTAGCGGGCACAAATTCATCCTGTTTGAACTACATAGAATACAAAGGTATACATAAATATGATACACAACTGAGGCAGAGAGCGGCCACCTTGCTCAACATCAAGTGCCTAAGAAAATCTCCATATGCCTTTGGTAACTAAGTGATCATCAATGTGGACTACCTTCACGCTTGTTTCAAGAGTTTAAACTTGTTCTAGCTCAGTACCAGCATTCACAGTGTTTATTGAAACTTGACTTTGTTCTGGTTGGTATAAGAATCTCAAAAGAATACTTTTTAGGAAATGATGAAGAAATGTTTAAGGATTGTGGTCCGAGAAAAGAGAGGATAATGACATACAAAGTGAAGGATATAACGGAATGCGGACAAACAGATGGCTTTACTTGTTTAACAGAGAAGCGGCAAACAGAAATTTTCCGTAACTTGATAAACAAGACACAGAAGTCAATTGATATGTCGGTAGAAAGACCGGCATGCCACCTTTTGACAAGAATCACAAAGAACTTAATACAGCGGGACGGTCTTCAGGACTGAACTTCAGTTAACAGAATCGACAGAGTCCCAAACTACACTACGTGCTTTGCCTACAAGATTCACGCCCAACTTTGGCCACAGCGACATGACCGCTCAACACAAAAGTCCCCCAGAAACATTTTCTGAATCCACAAAACAAGAACATAACGATATTGGCACTAATGTTGTTATGGCATTGCTAACGCGCAACAATCCTGTGAGACTGGGGCGTTTCTACCGGACTCGGCGAACGGAAATTGCATGTCCAGTCAACGTTGCCCCAATTGCTGCTCCTACAAAAGCATTTTTCTCAGGAAACCATCCTCGATCAACACGATCCCAACCAAGAATCCCGAAGTTACCTGCTCTCGATGGTGACCACGATGGGCCCTTGCACTTTTCGTCCAGAATGCCGGGAAAATGATCGGTGGAACTTCGACCAAAGAACTGCGCGGCCTTGAAACAGGGATAAGAAAGGAGGGAATACGGATTAGGGAACGAGATGGCAAAATACAAAAGAGATCTTTCCAGCAGAGATCGGAGAGCGCACAGACGAGCTAACGACCAAGGATGAAATGGGGATTTTTCGGAGGAGATCTCGGCCAGAGCGTCGCGGTGAAGAACTGGGTGTCGTCGGGCGAACTCTGAAAATCCCCTCAATGCCCTCTAGTCTGGAAATGGGATTGGCGCGCAGTTCGTCATAGTCGCAGAGATGACGTCATGTCAACGGTTGCGGTTGTTTGCGGGGGTGAGCATTATTCGGTTAAAATCAAAAAATCAAATTGAATGGAAGGCTTTGATTTGGTTTGGTTCGAGTTGGAGGTTTGGGGTAAATGATTTACAAATCGAATCGAACCGTTTAAGTTAAATGGTTTAAATGAATTTGTCGTCACACGTAGATCAAACCAACCCACTAAATCGAATCAACCCGTTAAAATTATTAGGATGAATTGAATTTAGTTAAATTTGTGTGATTGTGATAAATTTAAATATGTTATATATTTGTTTAGTTAGATGTCTATGTTTGAGAGAGATTTAACTAGACTTTGTTTGATTACAATTTGAACTTTGTTTATAACAAATTATGTTTACAAATTGTTTACAAACAATTTTATTTAAAATTAGAAAATACTCATTAAATAAAGTAAAGCATGTCCATTAAAAGCCCGAACCGCAGATCAACTGGTTCGGTTTGAAGATTTTGCGGTTTGATTTGGTTCGGTTTCAAGACTTATGGGGTGTTTGGTTGCATGATATTTTTTTGTACATTTTCATGATAAAAAATTGTATTAAAATAAAAAGTAAACCAACTCATGACATAAAATTATCATGTTTGGAGGGATGTGATTACAAAAAAGAGTAACCACCGCACATGACCAAATAAAGTGGGGGACCACAAGAAAAAAGAAAGAGGTGAGACCCTCTTTTTTTGTTTAAGAAGAAAATCACTTTCAAAACATAAATTTGTCATGGTTGTCAAACACCTCTTTTAACAAGTTTTCTTACAATTTTTAAAAATTAAAATAAAAACCTCAATTATCATGCAACCAAACACCCCATTAGTTTGATTTGGTTTAATTTTTGAAAAAAACTTAATAAACTAAACCAAATGAGACCATGCTCACCCCTAGTTGTTTGGAGGGGGAACTGGGGAGTAATATTAGAAATCGAATTTTATTTTGGGACAGAATATTAGAAATTGAATGGGTTATAATCAGTTAACGACATATATAGATATATATTGCCGAAGAACATATGTTATTTTGTTTCTTTTTAAAGTTTAGGAGATGACGTGGTTACATGATAAAATATAAATTTTCTGAAAAATATGTTTTTAACCACGGTGAAAACATAATAATTTTATAAAGTTTTTTTTCTTAGATAAAAAGGATGTGGAATTAGCTTTTTTTTCCTTGGGTTCCTTACCTTTTTTTATGGCCCTCACCCTACAAAGATACTATTTTTTCAACCGATTTTCTGGAAAATCTGTTATGGCTTTGAATCCGTACTCCTTGTACTGAATTTCTATACATGGCTTCAATGTTAATGGGGTGTTTGGTTGCATGATATTGGAAGTTTTTATTTTAATTTTTAAAAATGATAAAAAAACTTGTTAAAAGAGATGTTTGACACTCATGACAATTTTATGTTTTGAAAGTGATTTTCTTCTTAAATAAAAAGAGGGTCTCAACTTTTTCTTTTTTCTTGTGGTCCCCCACTTTGTTTGGTCATGTATGATAGTTACTCTTTTTTATCATCACATCCCTCTAAACATGATAATTTTTTGTCATGAGATGGTTCACTTTTTATTTTAATATAGTTTTTCATCACGAAAGTGTATAAAAATTATCATGCAACCGAACACCCCATAATACTTCTTGAACAGAATTTGTAAGGACAAGCAAGGATTAGATGCAATATTATTGGATAATCATATGCTTATTTCTTCTGTTATTTGATGTGGTATAATTTGGTTTCGACTTTCAGACCTAATGCCCGGTTTGGTAACACTACTAGGTACCTCTATCACTATCAATTTTAAAATTGATATCGATAAGAATCATTAAAAGGTGTTTGGTTAATTGTATCAATTTTAAAATTTGTAGTACAAACAAAACATATTATGTAATACAAGTGACAACTTGTATTACTTTTGATATTGATACTTCAACATTTGAAAATATTAATATCAATATTGATATAGTATCAAAAATGAAACTCTAAACAAACAGGGCATAAAATAATCATTCAATTATTAGGTCCTAACCTTGTGGAAGCTATTTTATTTTGTTTTAAAATCATTGTTTTCAACGTTAATGTTTGGTCCTTCGTAAAACTATAAGGACCCGTTCGCCCCCAAATTAAACATGTTCTATCTTGTGTTTGGTTGCTCTTTTTTAATTTATATAGCCTTACTTTTAAAATAAATTAGATGATCTTTTATTTTAGTATCGATTTTAAAATTGCGTAAACAAAAATCTCGCGTGTTTGACAAAATTATCACAATTTTTAAAAATTGTATAACGTTGTTTGACTACAATTTTAAAACTAGAGATGCTCGTCGAAATACATACATATGCTTCATGTCAACACAACTTCTGTATAGCATGCCAAATTAGAAAAAACAATCAATGTACTTTAACTTTACCTAAGGCCCTGTTTGGTAACACTATTTGACACCTCTATCACTATCAATTTTAAAATTGATATTTCTAGTAATCACTAAGAAGTGTTTGGTTAGTAATATCAATTTTGAAATTGATAGTGAAAACAAAATACATTATGTAATACAAATGTCACCTAGTATCAATTTTGATATTGATACTCCAACCTCTAAAATTATCAATATCAATATTGATATAGTATCAAATTTAAAACTCTAACCAAACGGGCCATAAAAAATAATTTTTCTTCTATTATGTAATTCTTTACCAAGTCAACGTGTTTGAATCATTTTTTAATATGATGTTCTTCTATCTTTTCTTCTCCGATCAATCTCTCTGTCTATTCTCCTGCCAAGAAGTCAATGAATGATCCACGTGGGTATATAGTTATATATTAGTACCAACCATCTTGACTTAGATGTCATTTCTTTTGATCTAATCTAAAAATTTTGAACTCTTAATTTTATGCAGAACAATAGTTTGTGATTTTGAAATTTGATTAAGATATTTATACATTAATAAATTTTGTGTTTAGTTAAAGTTATATTATATATGCTATTTCTATCTTGGGCAAAAAGAATAAAAAAGCTAAAACAACAACGTAATTTTAAAATTTTTATCAAGATATAATAAATATTGTCAGAAGTTGATCAAGATATAACCAAAATACTCTAAACATCCAAATCTCAATGAATGTCATATACATGTTTAGACCAATAAAACACATTTTGGTCATGTTTAATTAGTCTAACATATTTATGATCTCAGATTTGGTGTCTTAATTAACCTTTTAGCATTTCTCTTGTCTCTCTTTTTTTTAAAACTCGGCGTTTGGTTGCAAAAAATATTTTTATACATTTCATGATAAAAAGTTATATTAAAATAAAGTGTAAGCTAGTTAACAATGTAAAATTGGGGAGATGGGATAACAAAAAAAAAGTATAAGACATATATGACAAAAATATGTGAGAGATCACAAGATAAGAAAAGAGAGTTTAGTCTTTTTTTTTCAAGAAAATAATCTCTTTACAAACATAGAATTGTAATGATTGTCAAACATCTCTTTAAATAAGTTTTATTACAAAAACATAAAATTGTAACAAAAACTCAACTTGTCATGCAACCAAACACTTTAGTTGAATTAATTGGTATGTTTTAACTTTTTATTTTTCAGACATAACATCTTTTTAGAAGGTAGATGTGACACATATAACATATTCATAATTCGTGCAACCCTAGAAACATATTATCATCCTCTATTAACATGTATTATCTCTCTGCCCCATGTATCTATGTTACCAATGGTAAATGCACGACTTAAATGTATTTAATAATCAAACTCTTATGAGATGTTTGATTGCAAAATAAACGTTTATGCACTTTTGGGGTAAAAATGCATTAATAAAATATAAAATATTTACAAACCAAAACTTATCATCTTTGGGGAAACGTGGAGATCATGTACAACTAAAAAGAGGTGGAGGATCACAATGATATGGAACAGGTCTCACTCTTTCTTATGCAAGATGGTATAAAATTATATTTTTTTATATCACGACTTCCAAACACATGTTTATGACCTGTTTGGTTAGAGTATCAAAAATGATACTATATTAGTATTGATATTGATATTTCTAGAAGATGACGCCCTGTTTGGTAACACTATTAAGTACCTCTATCACTATCAATTTTAAAATTGATATTGATAGGAACTATCAAGAGGTGTTTGGTTAATCGTATCAATTTTAAAATTTGTAGTGCAAACAAAGTATATTATGTAATACAAGTGTCAACTTGTATTAATTTTGATATTGATACTCTAATATTTAAAAATATTAATATTAATATTGATATAGTACCAAAAATGAAATTCTAACCAAACAGGGCGTGAAGTATCAATATCAAAATTGATACAAGTTAACACTTGTATTACATAACATGTGTTGTTTGCACTACAAATTTCAAAATTGATACTATTATCCAAACACCTCAAAGTGATTACCAACAATATCAATTTTAAAATTAATAGTGATAGAAGTATCTAATAGTGTTATCAAACAGGGCATTACCTAACAAGTTTTGTTATAAAAATATTTTTTATTAGAGAAATTTACTTTTATCATGCAACAAAAACCGTATTAATGACACCACCAGTGCAACATTACAATAAATTTTTATGAAGATGCACACATCAATAAATATAAATATACATGTATGTATGTATAGCAAGATGAGGTGTATATACGTGTAAAACACCTTGTCGAAGAAGACACACACACACATATATATATATATATATAAACTAAATCCCATGAACATATAAGAATATGTATTTATCTAACATCTCCTGAAAAGAGTGCAAGACAACGCACGGAGACAACGAAGCATGAGGTGTGTTATACCCGGAGTCATGATCGAGCACTACGCTACCAAATCCAACAATACACGCATATACATGATGGAGTTGGAGTCACCATATATAATATTCACTACTTGATATCTCCCCTTGAGGAAGGAATTAAGAAAGAGAGAAATAATTCAATAAATCTGTAGATGAAAGCAGATAGAGGTGGAGAGAAATGACTTGTAATTTTTTTTTTGAAAGAAAAAAGATACTACATCTCAACTGGGGGTGTAAACGGATTATATAATATTCCGATATTTTGATTCGATCCAGATAAAAATTAATAAATTTATAACTTGTTTTTGTATCATAAAGTTATCACAATCAGATATTCTAATAATTTATTGGAATGAGATTTAGAATCAATTAATTTTATTTCCATTAATCTGATTTTAATAAAAAAATAAATATATAAATAAAATTGAATAAAAATGTTAAATAAATTATAAAATATAATTATAAAATAAAAAATAAAAAATAAATACTTAAAGAGATTATATCAAAATTTAGTAATTATACGTAAGTTATTAACTAATTTTTGAATAACAATTAATATTTAATATGTATTTTAAAAATTATCAAATTCAGTTCTGATTCTAATAATGGAATCAAAATTGGATCATAATGATTCTAAAATTATCGGAATTCGGAACCCTTTGAGCTCAATCGAAATCAGAATCAAATTCTGATGATTCTACTACCGAGTCTGACTTGTGTTTACGACCTTAGTTTCAACACACATGTCCGAAGAACAGATTTGTCCCCACACAGACGAATGTATAGCCGTTCAGGGAATCAGAGCTAAGATCCCATTCAGCGAGTAAATGGGCCACCTAATTATACAATCGGGGAACAAGAGATAGAAAGAGGAGAAGCAGAAATTTTACTAGAGGATAAAAAATTGAACTTTGTAAATCAGCGAGTTAACATCAGAAATCATAGAATGTCGGGTTCAGATATGGGTCTGACCCGATCGGTTTTTAAGCCGACCGACCTGATCCCAACCCGAGATCTTGACCCAGTGGATGTTTTAAAATTAACTTTTGATTACGACCCCGACCGACCCCATGTATGTTTTAAATTGACCTCCCCGCTTTGTGGTAGACATAATACATCCCGCTTCGTTTCGAACCGGAATTGCGACGGCACAAGAAGATCGAATGGTAACACGATCTAACACTTACCTTCTCTTGCAAATAGCAAAGTCTTAGAAAGTTCATCTTTCACGAGAGCGAGGACCTCCTCGTGGGAGACCTCTTCGAGAGTTCTAGTTCTTGTTTATCGATTTTTTATTGTACCTCATCGTACCGGTCCTCTCACTGGTGTGACTGAAGAGGTTGATAAAGATCTGATGCGTTGTTCTTATGTTATCGGGTCTTCGTCGAGTCCGTTAGCATTTTTTATTATAATATTAATGCTATATTTTTGGTATATTAATGTGAAGTAAACAGTTTTCGTGTTATAAAAAAAAACAAAAGAGTGATGGCCGGCCGGCAGGCGGGCATGAACGTCCTCTGATCTGACACCGAGAGAAAGGGGTTTCCCCTGCCGGCCTGCTAATCCCCCCACCCCCAGACACTTGAGATGTCGAGGGAGTACAGCCATGAAGAGGAGGGGAGGGGGGGGGCAGACCTGCGGAGACATATTTTACTAGGGTTTCTTTGAGCCCTCTGAAGTTCCTAACCAGAGTTTTTTTTATTTTTTTGGACACACGATGGCCCGGTGGTCAAATCGAAGGCGCAGTTTCGCGTCGGCGAGCGATCGAGCGCTGCTTTGGTACTGTTCTGTTCTGTTTGGGTGTGGAATAATTCAAAACTAATTTTTTATAGATAAATAGTGTCTTATTTGCATGTTCTTTCTTAAAATTGATGTCTTTGAACATCTCAACTTTTAAATCGATGTTTCGAGCGTATTATAAAATATTTTTTAAACAATACTCGTTGGGCGGCAGGCATGCATGCCGTTCCCGAACCCCGAGAAGCATGATTTCTCCGAGCATCTTCCAGCCCTTTTTAATGATGCGTGGCGTGGCATGCTGCAGAAAGTAGTAGGGTGGGTACGAAATGGCTTAAATGGAGAAATCAAATTGAATTAGTCCATTTAATTTATTTTGGTTCCATTTGAATCTCTTTTGATTCGATTCGATTTAAATTTTTTTCAAATTGATTTAAATCAAATTAAATTGTTTAAATTGATTTAATTAAAAACTATAAAAAATTTATTATAGTATCAATAAAATTGATAGTTTTATAAAATTTATAACATGTATGTAAAAAAATAATTAATTTAAATATTTTTATATATTTTCGGTTTAAATCGAACCAAACCGAATTGAAATCGGTTTGGTTCGATTCGATTCGAGAGGTTGATTCGGTTCGATTCGGTTTGGAAAAAAATGATCCAAATTGAACCAAACCAAACCGTACCCACCTCTAGCGGCGGGGGAGCTGGAAGAACCCGACCAGGTTTAGTTTAGAGCCGTTAATTAATGACTCCAATCATCAGCCCTTTCACTCAAATCATGTGTGCTCCAAAATAAAAATTGGATACTCTGGTGGATTTATTAAAATCGATATCAAATGAAAAATAGTTAGTTTGGTACTTTTTGAGTTTGATAAAAAACAATACATATTTTAAAAATTAATACGATGATATATACTCACTTAACATTATGACATTTGAATGTAAGAAGATAAATGTAAGAAGTTAAAGGTATTGGGTTGAATTTTGGTGATAATATTAGAATTATTAATCATGATAGAAATTATTATAAATTATTTTTAAAAAAAAATTTAGATTATCCAGAATCCAACCATAGCATCTCATTCGGAATGAAAACAAAATATCATGATTTTGATTCGACTGGAATTGATTTTAAAATAACTCAACTTTTGTCGAAATTAAAATAAAAAAGTACCAATCCAGTATCAATTCCTAAAGATTCGCACCCTTCACTTCAAGGAAGCAACTTACTCAGGATGACTTCAAGAAAAAGAAAAAAAACATCCTCGATAAGCTTCTCAACCGCGGTTGAAACAAAGTTAATTGTATTGACATTGCACGACAACTTCTTTAAAGTCATTGCTAGATAAGATATTCGGGACGGTTGACATCATCTCGAGCTCAAAAAAAATTTATGAAAATACCTTTATCCGGAGAAATACTTATGGGGTGTTTGGTTGCATGATAATTTTCGGTACACTTTCATGATAAAAAATTGTATTAAAATAAAAAGTGAACCAACTCATGACATAAATTATCATGTTTGGAGGGATGTGATTACAAAAAAGAGTAACTATCACACATGACCAAACAAAGTGGGGGACCACAAGAAAAAAGAAAGAGGTGAGACCCTCTTTTTTGTTTAAGAAGAAAATCACTTTTAAAACATAAAATTGTCATGGTCACTAAACACCTCTTTTAACAAGTTTTCTTACAATTTTTAAAAATTAAAACAAAAACCTTCATTATCATGCAACCAAACACCCCATTAGTTAATTGACGACGACTTTAATTGGTTGTTGTCAATATATTTTACTAGCGACAATTTAAGCGGTCGCCAGTAGTCAAATTTTGACCATTCAACAGCCCGTAAGGGGGTGTGCGGTGACCGCACCCTAACATTCCTCTTTTTCATATTTGTTTTTTATGGAGTGTTTGATTGTATGATAATAGGAATTTTAATTTTAATTTTTAAAAATTATAAAAAAACTTGTTAAAAGATGTATTTGACAATCACGATAAATTTATATTTTGAAAGTGATTTTCATCTTTTTAAACAAAAAAAAGAGTCTCATCTCTTCTTTTTTTTGTGGTCCTCCACTTTGTTTGGTCATGTATGATAGTTTTTCTTTTTTTTTATCGCATCTCTCCAAACATGATAATTTTATGTCATGAGTTGGTTCACCTTTTATTTTAATATATTTTTTTATTATGAAAATGTACGAAAGATTATCACGCAACTAAACACCCCCTTAAGTGTGATCATCACATTTTACCATGGTCTGCAGCACTGACAGACTACCGGGCGAAGAATCTGATCCTCTAGACTATGGACTTGAGAGATGGTCAGCAGCATGGATTTCAGGTTTGTTTGGTTGAAATTGTGTGTTAAAGATTTCTTTCAAAATATCTCGAAATTGATTGTACACTAGCTTTTCGGATTTTTACGCGCTCTACGTGTCTATCTCTCTCCATTTTCTGTCGCACTGAATTGTACACACAAATATGAGGTATTTAATTGGGATTCTGGGAAAAATCTCTGACGACTCAAAATCTCAACCAAATATATCGGATTCTTTTTTACATACATGAGAAGGATAGGTACGTAGAACCTGTATAAAAATACCTTAAAACCCGTGGATACGAATTTTTGGAGATTTTGATAGAAATGGCACAAAATCAGAACAAAACAAACTCTAACGGGGTGTTCGGTTACGTGATAATAGAGATTTTTATTTTAATTTTTTAAAATTATAATAAAATTGGTTAAAAGAGGTGTTTTGCAATCATCGTAATTTTATTTTTTGAAAGTGATTTTCTTGTTAAACAAAAAAGGAGGATCTCACCTCTTTCTTTTTTCTTGTAGTCTCCCCCCTTTGTTTGGTCATGTATGGTGGTTACTTACTCTTTTTTTGTTATCACATCTCTCCAAACATGATAAATTTATGTTATGAGTTAGTTCATTTTTTATTTTAATATAATTTTTATCATGAAAATGTACAAAAATTTATCATGCAACCAAACACCCCCATGAGATTTTTCAAAATAGTGACAAACTGCTGATTTTCTTTTGATCAGCGCTGGTTCAGGGATCGTTCTTCCCTGGTGCACAATATTATCCTTGATACCCTGTTTGGTTAAAATATTAAAAATGATAATATGTAAAGAACAGAATATCAATATCAAAATTGAGACAAACGAACACATACATTGCCAAACATGCCTTGTTTACTATAGAGTTCCAATATTTATCCATGTCAAAATTGAGACAGAGATACAAAAGGTGTTCGATAGAGTTTACCAAACAGGGCATAAGATAGAAGCTTACCACTCCAGTTTCAAACTCGACCCATAAAATATGCAACTCTGTGCAGCTGAATCCACTCTCCCAATTGTATATATACAACCAAACGGCAACTATATCATGCATCAATTCGATGCTTCTTCCAGATTTAACAAAAATTAAAAAAGAAGAAGGAACAATCGACGGTTGCTCTGCACTCCCTCCTGTTCTTCCCCTGTTCATCTCTGTTCTTCAGAGCTGCCAGTCCACGCATTCCTCGAAATCCAGGCTGCTGGAGCAGTCCAAGAGGGCGCTCTGCTGCTGCTCGTACCGGCAGATGTAGCTCAGCCCGACGAGCAGCTCGCACATGGCGGCCTCCGTCCTCTCCCGGTCCGCGAAGAAGAGCGTCTGCACCAGCAGCACGCTCGCCCGCGGCCCGATCTGCTGCTGCTCGAAGCTGCGCTCCGTCTGCCATCTGATCATGTCGTGCGCCATGGGGGCCAGCCACGCCATCGTCTTCTCCAGCTTCTCCTTCCAGTCCCGGGCGACGGGGGCGTCGTATATGGCCAGCTCCTCGGCGTACGGCCGGAGGCTTCGCCGGAGGCGCGACCTCAAGCTCGTCGGCAGCATCTGGTAGAGATCGTCCCGCGCCTCCTCCCCCACCAGGTGCGGGTACCGCAGCAGCTTCTCCAAGACGATGATGACGTTGGCGTAATGCAGCGCGAGGGCGGCGCCGCCCACGGTCGTCGGCGCCGCCTGCATCGCCACCCCGTTCTTCGGCGCGAACGGCGCCGAGCGGCCGGAACCGACTTTGCGGGACCGGTGCCGCCCCGGGTCTCCTCCGCTGAAGGGAACGGAACCCGTGGCGCAGCTCTCGGTTTCGAAACCGCCGCCGTCGTCGTCTTTGTGGGCAGAGTAGCTGGTTATGCTGAGGCACTCCGTGATGAGCCTCGCTGGAGAAGCCCCACAGGGAAAGCCGCCGCTGGCGGCGGCGCCGCCCGCCGGTCTCCTCTTCGTGACCGCCGTAACGGGTCTTGACTTACTCTGGGGGGTACTATCTGCGGGCGGCAGCGGGACGGAGGCGGGCGGCCGGGGGCGGGTGGCGGAGATGGGACCCGATAGCTGCCGGTTCGTCGCCGCCCCAAGGGCGCAGCTGCTGCTGCTACTTGGCGCGAGCACGGCGGCGCCGCTGAACACCAGGCGGAGCCTGGCATGGATGGTGCAGACCGCCCTGGCCAGCAAGCCGACGGCCTTGTCGTATGTCTGATTCCAGAGGGAGACGTCGCTGAGATGCCGGACGTCGTGCCTCTGCGACTGGATTTTCTGCTCGTACGCCCGCCGCGTTCCTTCGAGCTGCTGGCTGAGCTGCAGCTTCTTCGCTCCCTGCTCCAGCTCGTTCAGCACCTCCAGCTCGCCGTAGAGGCTGGCCGTCGAGCTCACGAACCTCTCCATCTTCCTGACGGCGCCGTCCATGTCCTTCACCAGGAGCCCCAGCTTCGCCGTCTCCACCCGCCCGCGGAGGAGGTCGGCGTATACGTGCTCGAACCCCGCGAGGGCCGGATCCCCGCAGCGCTTGCCCAGGCGGGAAACGACGGCGGCGACGCGGCCGAGATCGTCGAGCTTCTCGGCGACGACGAGCTCGAGGAGCCGAGCCTCGTCGGCGGCGACGAGTGTGCGGACGCCGTGGGATTTGACGACCTCGCCGCGGAGGCGGCCTACCTCGGCGTGGCTGAGTGACCGGTAGAGCTGGACGGCCTTGGACATGGCGCTGGCAACCTCCAGCGACAGGATGCCGAGACAGTTGCTGTTCTTTTCCTTGACGGAGGGGTCGGGCTCCGGAGGGGGCTTGGATTCCTTCTTCATGGCGGTGGCGGCGGAGATGCCGCCGCCGGGAGCTCTCTCGAGGTTCGAACCCACCTGGCTGCGCTTCCTGTAGATCCAGCCCTCCGCAACCATGGAGCGTCGTCTTTCCTCAGAAGCTCATCTCCCCCAGAGCGGCCGACGATTCGCTTCTATAGCTCGGATGTATACGCCGGAGAAAGAGGTGTGTCGGAACTCGCCGCCGCAAAGACGCGGCCTTGGCTTGACCGTTCACACCGCTGACCTTTCAACAGGCGCTCGCCGAGAAGAGAGGTCAGTTGTGGAGTTCGCCGGAAACGGCGAAGCAGAACGGGAGGCCGCGCTCACCGTGATGCTTCCTTCTTGGGTTGACGGTGCCTCTAAGGTGCCTTCAACGCGGACGCGGCGGGTTGACCCGGCGATGGTGACTCGTAACCGAGGAGAGCAGGAAGGCGCCGCCCGACGGCTGCGAGGCGTGTAGCCGGCCCTCGACCTGAAAGAACTAGTGGCTGCTGCCTTCCGGCGACGGACGGGAAGGCGGAGGCGGCGGCGGCGGCGAAGGTGAAGGGAGGAGCCGATCGGGAGATCAAAGTTCCGCCGCCGCACGGGGATTCGCGCGGCCCTTTCTACCCCTCGAACTGGAAATGCGTGGGTTTAAGAAGGGAAATGGAGCAGCTCCGCCGTCGCCGCCGGCAGCGGAGAGGGTGAACTGCGGACGCTTTTCCTCTGCTACCGGAGCAGGCGGGAGCGGCGGGGGGGGGGGGGAGCAAGGGCTTCCGCCGCACCCTTTCTGGGGTGAAGCCGGCCGATATCTTTAAATGCGTCATTATTCGGAATATCGAGGACAAAACTTAAATTTTCTCACCTACTGCCTACTGGTTCCTCTTCCAGCGTTGCGATTTTCGGATCACGGTACGGGTCGAACTTTTAACGGGTCGGTCTTGGCAACCCGGTACGACGGATCCGTTCTGGTTGCGCCTCACTCTATCTCTCTCTCGTCAAATTATTCCCCCGTTCAGTTCCTGTAGCGACGGATAACGCATTAGTCGCCGGTATTAGGCTGTATTATTTAACAGTTGCGGATGTATGTTTTTGAATATTTATATATATTTTTTGGTTATTTACTATGCTTGGTTTTTGGTGTAGGTAATCGGATCTGGGCCCAACCGCGACCCGGTCCCGACAGCCTCGACCGAACCGATATAATTGGTACAGAGTGGTACTTTGGTTCGGATGCGTATTTCAAAGAGTCTCAATAGTCAATGCATGCATGCAGGCCTTGGAATGAAGAAACATGTAGGTCATTAACTCGACTTGTCTCATCATGAACAAAGTAAATAATAACAGAAAGGTCGGGCTTCAAATTAATATATATATGTATTAAGTTTGTGGTAATATACATATGTATATATCACTATGACAAATATATATATATATATATATATGAAAAAACACAAACGCCAATGTGAAACATCCAACAAGTAAGTCATAATGTGCATTTATTGCATGACATTGGAAAAATTGAAACGTAGTTTTCACATTTATATGCAAGGCACTGCACATGTCTAAGGTTGTTCAGATTTACCATATAAATAAGGTAATGGAATATTTCGACAACTTATAGGCATCGGAACGAGAACCAATCAATTCTTTATTCATTTTCCTAATTTTGACAGGGTCGTAAGAGAAATCTCTGAGTAGTAATATCATGATGATATAAAATAGATAATTAAATTGTTAAAATTTGTGGCACACAGAATGATAAGAGAAAGACAGAGATAATATTTTAAGTTACTAGATATAATTTTCAGTAATTATACAAAACATATTGACTTATTATTAAATAAATATTAATAGATAACATGTATTTTAAAAATTATAAATTTAATTTTAACTCGTATCAAAATATCATGATTCCAATTTAGTTGGTGCTAAACTCGCGATGTATGTCCGAGCCAAAAAAAAGGTATATAATTTCACTGTCGAATCTAATGGGTGTTTGGTTACATGATAATTTATTGTACATTTTCGTGATAAAAAATTATATTAAAATAAAAAGTGAACCAACTCATGACATAAAATTATCATATTTGGAGGGATATGATAATAAAAGAGAATAACTATGAAACATGATCAAACAAAGTGAAAGGCCACAAGAAAAGAGAAAGAGGTGAGACTCTCTCTAGTTTGTTCAAGAAGAAAATCACTTTCAAAATATAAAATTGTCATATTTACCAAACATTTTTTAACGAATTTTATTATAATTTTTATAAATTAAAATTAAAATATCTATTATCGTACAACCAAACACCCCATAACCCAATTTGCATCCCTTGATACTTTACATGCTAGAACTATGACCATGCATTTTTGGGGACAATTACGGTATGGGATTCCACATTTTTAGATTGATCACGTACTTTAGTAAGATTCTAGAGAGATGCAACAATATTAATTTACAACAAGACACTAAACCACAATGCAGCTGCTTTGATGGCATATCAGTGCATATATATCCTGCACGTACACCAAGCCATCTATCATCGAAAGCGATGCGAAGATGGCCGTGGACGTCATCGACGGATCCGGGCCGGATATCCGAAAAGCTCAATCTTTCTTAAATTCTTGCCGATGTTATTTGAGAGACTCCACTCTTTCTATATATCTATTTCCGATTGATAGAGTCTAACAAGTGTGCTCAGTACTGCTTTGCGAAGTGGACTCCCAATATGCATGGTGTTTGGTCCTCGGATCTTTCCCTGTTGTGTGCGTCGGTGACAAGACGACTATGTATAGATTTTAACTCTGGTAGTACCCCTTCGTTTTAATGTAGGTGCCTTGGTTTTTCAAAAGAAGAATCAATGTCCCTTGTGAGCTGTTTGGTTACGGTACCACAATATTAATTAAACGTGTTGCCATATTACTTGAACAAGAGTTTGAGCCAAGTTCCGTCCAAACTTGAATTCCAACTCCATGTTTCGTAAATATGTCATTATCAAATTTAATATGTTTAATTGTATTCAAAGATAGTACTGTATATAAGTATGATGATAACTCAAATAGAATATACTTTTAGAATAAATAGAAGTGATGTTTTTGGTTAAATCGTGTCGTAAAAGTCGACTAATCTGATCGATTTCATTACGTTCTAATTAACCTGATCGATGGCCCGATTAAGATCGACATATTAGAACTTTTGACCCGTATATATTGACTCGTAGTCGACTCACCCCCAAATCGATGAGTTCGGATCACCTCGGGGAATTTTTTAAGAAAATCTCTCGAGACCCCTCACACATGAACATTAAATGTACGACAAGACGTGATTTAATACACGACAAGATGAGTACTTAATACACATCTATGAGGTGTCTCGAAAGACTCTCTCAAGAGGTCCACTGAGACGACCCGAACTCCGAGTGAAGATGAGATGCGAGAGAATGTGGAGATTAGAGTTTTGTTGGTTCCTTCCTTTCCCTATCATGTTCTATATATTTGTATCTATATTTACATGGCGCTCGAATTCTATACGGCCGGCGGCAGACTTCGGTTCTCTGACGTGCGGTGAAGGGACCTGTCTGCCCGATGCAAGCGACATACATACGTACATACATATATAGATAGGTACGTACGTGGACTTGGGACGTTGCCGATATCTTCCCGTCCGCACCTGTCGACGTGACGCCGCGCGCGGGAGGAGATGATCCGAACCGTCGACGTACGGTGCGCCTTGATCGTGCGGCCCACGGCTGGGGTGGGGGGCAGGTGAAGATTGCTTTACTGGGAATATTAAAGCCTATGGAAGATGACTGTTGGTCTCACCTGCCCTTCCTCCCTCCCAAGGTCGGGGGCAGATTAAATAGGGAGGGGAGAGGATATGTGGCCCAAGTCAAGTCCGCCCCTTTCTCGAGTATATTGCGTTCATATGTGGAGTCTTGACCGTTTAACTTTAGCAGACGGAAGGATTCCTTCTACTGTGGGTTGGATGGCATCCTCTTCTAACCTGAACATAAAGTTTTTCTTTCATGTGTTAGTTATTATAGTTTATCTTAATTTTACGTAAGTTGGCGTTTTTCATGCATTCATAGAGCACAGAGATGTATCAAAATCTTAGAAGACATATCTTTATATTTTTTATTTTTTAGAGAGACAACAAAATACAATGACATAACATAAATATTTATATATATATGCGAGTGTACGTCAAACTCGATATAAAGTGAGCTGCAAAAATAATGATAATAGAATGAATGACGGCGGCTAAGGAGAAAGAGAGGACGACGATGACGGAAAGGGAACGGGAAACAGTTGGTGACTCATTTGATACAAAGTCGAGTTTGATTAACTCATGTTTTGACTACTACAATGTTGATGAGTAAGCTAATTTTAAAAAAAATTAAGATCTTTTAAAAGGATTTTAAGATAGTGGAGATCATATATTTGGAATTAAGACAAATAACAGACAAGCTAATGCATGGTTGATTAGAAGACAGTGCAACTTACTACACTATCCCTCTTCTCTTCTTGCGTACGTACTCTACCTCCTCTCTATGATTATTATTTTTTTTAACCTAAAGGGCGGTTGGCCGTCCAACCTACAAATGTCAGCAGGATACAACCAAGAGGATTTGGTAGTCATGAAAAGAGCTTCCAAATGAATATATATTTATATATGTAGATAGGTAGAGAGAGGGGGAGGGAGAGAGAAGTAAATATATCTATACATATTATATAAAGATATATATAAACACACAGAGAGAGAGAGAGAGAGAGAGAGAGAACAAACAAATGGGGTGAAGTGAGTGGTACCCTTATGGGTTGTCTGAATATATGCTAAAATAAAATTTTCTTCTAAAAATATATATTTAATAAAATTCATTAAAATAAAATTTTATTTTAAAAAATATATATTTAATAAAATTCGTTAAAAATGATATTTGACAATCATTACAAATTTTTTTTATAGATGATGTACTCTTGGATAACTTTTTAGATGTACCAGACTCTCACTCTTTTTATCCTAGCTTATCAAACAAAATAATGTTACGTTTTTAGTAATCTTAGAATTTATTTCGATATACATAATGTTCTCCTAAAAGTATATAGAAAAATATTGTGCTACCAAACACCATGTATATATGAACCTTTCGACCTCATCTCTCTCCTCCGTATCCCATGCACATCCCTTTCTTCTCTCTCTTTTGTCTTACCGACTGCCAAACATGCCGTTTGCAGTCAGCTGTGATTACGTTTTGATAAGACTTCTAGACTGTGGTATCTTATGTCAAATTTGCTATATCTTAAAATTGGTATTGCAAAGGGCGGGCGGCATGAGACTGCACCACATGTCATGTTGATTCTTGACCTGCGCTTAGTAGTTTGGAATGCAATATATATATATATATCTATATATATTATGATCTACTAATTAAGATGAAGTTCGTAAATGGCAATTTTCTTACCAGTGCAACTATATCATGATCTACTGAGATGGGTAGAATGCAACACACGCTTACGAGATGTTTGGTTGTATGATAATGGAGATTTTTATTTTATTTTTAAAAATTGTAAGAAAACTTGTTAAAAGAGATGTTTGGTATCCTTCACAATTTTATGTTTTGAAAGTGATTTTCTTCTTAAACAAAAAAAGGTCTCACCTCTTTTTTTTTCTTGTGGTCTCCCACTTTGTTTGGTCATGAATGGTAGTTACTCTTTTTTGTTATCACATCTCTCCAAACACGATAATTTTATGTCATGAGTTGGTTCACTTTTTATTTTAATATGATTCTTTAGCATGAAAATGTACAAAAAATTATCATGCAACCAAACACCCCATTAGGATCTGGCTAGGGCACTGTATATAGCTTTAAATAGAAAGATTTAAGATTTTTATGTTGGAGGTGTTATAAATGCAAACACACACACACACATATATATATACATATATATGATGAGATTCGGCATATCTAATTACAATGTTTTAATTTTCAATCATTCACCACAGAAAACAAAATCTACACCATAAGTGTTGGGTAAGTTTCCAAATATTTATAAAAAAATGAATAAAAGTTTATGTATGCGAAATTTCTGAAGTTTGAAGATAGTTTTAATAAAATATCTGAATACAACACTAACTTTTTTTGTCGAATCACTTAAGTTTATGTGTTCACCATAGTTTTTTTTTTTAATTTTCGGAGGTGAATATAACTAATAAGATTAATTTTTATCCTACAAGAGAGATTAAAGATGCAATTAAGATTTTATATATTTCATTAAGTCAAATCAAATGCCACCTTAATGAATTGTCTAAAGTCTTGCTTTCATCTCTAGCTAGCTAATATCTCTTGTTGAACAAAAATTCAGTCTTATTTATTCTAAAATAAAAAAATTACAACGAATCACTTAAAATTATGCTGTTTTGACGAAATCGTTAAGATTTGAATGTCAAATCTTGAACCAATCGAGTCGTTAGACACATGAATTAAGCCAAAACAAATGGCGACTTAACTTCTCCATATTTTGGGTGGTTTTCACTGTGATCTTAAGGAATCTTGGGATTATCCTTGGGTTTTCTCTAGCTAGGTTACGTAGACAAACAACGTAAGACATTAGATAGCATTGTACTTCTTGTTCACCTCCTACTCTTTTGAATATATACATGCATATCACTCGAGAAGCGCTTGAAAAGCGACGCTTGCGTGGGAGAACTTTGAAGCTCTCATATATTCACCAACGTGAGAGATAATCAGCTTCGTCTCGTCGATCAACGCCGCCCCCTGAAGAGAAGAGTCCGCGCGGGACATCGATCGTTTCGTCCGCTTGCTGAAAATTTTCAAGGTTTTTCTCCGTTGGAGATTTGGAGGAATTCTCTCGATGAACTAATTAGAGACAAAAATATATAAATCCTGAGAAGTGAAGTTATATTTCTCAGCTATATATGTTGTTGGGCATTTCCGCACTTACATCGAAGTAAAAGCGTGGTGATTGAATTCATATTTTAGAATTTTTCAAAGTGAGATTAAGTTCAATATATATTCTTTAAATTATTATTATTTTGCACAAGTATGATATTTGTTGGATATATTTATGTGTTTGAAGTTGAAGCCAGCTTATGGGTGTATGTTGAATATAATACTCTCCTACGAGGGTCGTTCACTTCAAGAAAGCGCTCCGGAGAGAGCCCTCTCTCAACTCTCTCACAAGGTTCATTAAATACATGACTTGATGGAGATATTTAATAGATTTTGTGAGAGAAACCGAGGGAGTTTTCTCTAGAGCTCTACTGAGGTGAACTGGCCTCTACTAGTCCTTGCTTGAGTTGTACTCTTGAAGATGTTCGCATTGTTACGAGAAGATGATACTTTATCTATGGGGTGTTTGGTTGCATGATAATTGAGGTTTTTATTTTAATTTTTAAAAATTGTAAAAAAACTTGTTAAAAGAGGTGTTTGATAACTATGACAATTTTATGTTTTGAAAGTGATTTTCTTCTTAAAACAAAAAAAGAGGGTCTCACCTCTTTCTTTTTTCTTGTGGTCCCCCACTTTATTTGGTCATGTGCGGTGGTTACTCTTTTTTGTAATCACATCCCTCCAAACATGATAATTTTATGTCATGAGTTGGTTCACTTTTTATTTTAATACAATTTTTTATCATGAAAGTGTACAAAAAATTATCATGCAACCAAACACCCCACTAGGATTAATTACCATAACATGTACTTTTATGCATGGTCATGACATTTCTTTTAGGAAACGTATGGTCATGAATTGTGGGAGAACATGTCGTACTTAATTATCTGGAACTATATATCTATTCATGTGGTTTATTTGAAGACATAAATTATTTCATGACACCAGTATATACTGGTTTCTGCATTTTTAGATGTTCTTCCATGTGTTTCTATGCATGCTTCTAAGAATTAATTGTCGACAGATTCTTTCGTAGAATTTAGAGGGCGTTTAATTTTTCAGATTTATCTCACATGCACCGTATTATTTGAATTATACGTGTTCTTGGTACTCTTTTGCATTTATTCTTTTGTAGTTTAATTTTCTTGTAGACTTTTGAAGCTCTAGGGCTAATAGGGTGTTTGGTTGCATGATAATGGATATTTTTATTTTAATTTTTAAAAATTATAAGAAAACTAGTTAAAAGAGGTGTTTGGCAACCTTGACAATTTTATATTTTGAAAGGGATTTTCTTCTTAAACAAAAAAAGGGGGTCTCACCTCTTTCTTCTTTCTTGTGGTCCCCCACTTTGTTTGGTCATGAATGGTAGTTATTCTTTTTTGTTATCACATCCCTCCAAACATGATAATTTTATGTCATGAGTTGGTTCACTTTTTATTTTAATACAATTTTTTATCATGAAAATGTACAAAAATTATCTTGCAACCAAAATTTTTTTTTAATGGGGTGTTTGGTTGCATTTTATTTTTTAAAAAGGTTTCATGATAAAAATTTAAAATATAATACCAAACAAGATAATTTTTAAAAATGAAAACATGACAATGAATGTGTTTGGCAAAAACATTTTAATTTTTAAAAATGATAATGAGGTGTTTGGTAGCATTTTAAATTCAATTTTCATCAACTTCATAAACATCAAAAAACAAGTATTTCATGTCATACAAGAATTCAATCAACTAAAAATATATAATTTTCTGTGCAAATTTAGATTGAGATATGTTTGACACCCTCCTTGTAGAGATGACCTGTGCATCGCCAGATTTCAGTAATACATACACAGGGGGGTGATGGGAGACCCAGGATCCTATGTCGGTTCAGCCAATAAATTAGATGGCCCCATTTTTTCACAATTCGTTCGAAGCATCCAAGCTTCTTTGAAGAGGCACCACCTTCACCTCAGTACACCCAAAAAGGAGCCTACATGAACTATACAGCAGGTTGCCTGTAGCACTACCGTAGCTACTCTATGTAGTTATCCAAGGCATTTTTTTTGGTGTCGCTGGCTTGTGATTCCCGCAGCGACTCCCTGAGGCATCTGTCTGGAATCAACCCAGATGGTTCTGCAACGGAACCCAGCAGGTCGGCGTAGCGGCCGTAGCGCCCCGAGGGGTCCACCTCAACGAAGGGCTCAGAGTCCTTGTCCACAAGATCGGTTGAGGATGGCATCCTCGATGTCAGCCAAGAGGAACTACAGCCCAATTTCGAAGATAGTCTAGAAACAGAGACGCCGATCAGGACTCAATCCCCTCCTCCCCAATCAATCCCAAGACAGATAGATGACAGATCAATCGGATTGCCAATGGAGGAAACTTCACCTCGAAGAAACAACAACAATCAATTGGCGGCGAGGGTTAGATGAAGACGGAGGAGGAGCAGATCACCAGGAAGTAGGAGCTTCTAGCTTCCTTCAGATAGGGAGATGTTGGGGACATCAAAATCGAAGTGCAAGGCGAGGCTGCAGAGAAAGCCGGGGACATGATTCCAGAGCACATATGCGCACCTCGATCATATGTACTGAATGGAACAACGATCAAAGGAGGAGAGAAACGAATCGAATCCCCACACTATGAGAGGAGAAAACCCTAGAACCCGAATATTCTCAACCGGGAGACGAATCAGACGCCGAGAACGAGCAGAGAGCGAGGAACAAGGAACGGAGCTCGCCCTGCCGCGACGATCCACCCTGCGCTACTGCTGCTGCCACCGCCCCGCCTTCGTCGCACAGAGAGGGAAAACGAGCCCGAGCTCGCACCGGGAGGAGAATGTTACCTTATTGAAGAGCTCTTGAAGGAGTGAAGAGGGCGCCGGGAGGAGCTCGCGCCGTTGGGAAGCGCCGGGAGGAGGAGCGGGCGCCGCTGGGAGGAGGAGCTCGCGCCGCTGGGAAGCGCCGGGAGCCGCTGGGAGGAGGAGGAGGAGAGTGCCGCCGCCGGGAGGTCGCCAAGGGCTTCGCGAGGGTCGCGAGGGTCGCGAGGGCTTCGCTGGGAGACGCCGTTTCATTTTCAAAAAAAAAAGTGGTCTCGACCACTTTTTTTTTTTACATTGCCCATTCGATCAAAAACGTTTTAAAAATAAAAACTGATAAAACGAGCCAAACTAAACTTCCTAGCATTTTCACTACAATTTTCAAAAATTAAAAAAAAGGAGCCATTATCACGTAACCAAACACCCCCTAAGGTTTCAGTTTTTTTTTTTTAAATTTAAAAATGTGGAGTGGATGCAGATCTGCTACGCGTTTATAAGTCTCTATCTATCGCGCTGTCGTCGACGTCGACTCCGGCGGGAAGAAGATGCTTCAGACCAGCGCGCGGCGGCGCGGCGGTCAGCACGGCGGCCACCGATGTGGTCGAGAGGTTTATTCGCCGCCGGCGGAAGCGGCCATGCATGCATGGACAAGAGAGGAATCCCGGCGTGGATACGGCCGGCCGCCGGCGACTACGTTACGTGCCCTTCTCTGCTGGCCATCTTCTTCCCGGCCCTTCTTCTATCGGATTCTCTCTCTCTCTCCCTCTCTCTCTAGATATATATATATAGAGAGAGAGAGCAGATCACCTCAGTCCCACGGTGGAGGGAGAAGCCTCAGTCCCCAATCAGGGGCGGCTACATACCCTCGTCACTTAAGTGGCGGTTCAAGTTATGTTACTGAACCGGTTCGGTGAACCGCTACCGAAAAGGGCTGAACCGCTACCGAGCCATTTGTAACTCACTATCGAGCCCTTTGTAACTCACTACCGTATGTGTTTCCATGTGTTACGATACCTATCCGGCTAACAACCACCGAATCCTTATCCCACTTGAGGATTAACCCATACGTAACAACCTTAGTTACGTAACATTCTCCACCTTGGGTTAACTTCTCAAGTGTCCGTCCGTCCGCCAGCTCCACCAGCATGGCCCGCACCAAGACCAGGTGCTCGCACAGCTTGATTCCGCTGCACGCCTCGACATGGCCCCTCCTCTCTCGGTTAACGCGAGAGATATTGACCACCGTCGTTGGAAGCGAACGTCACACGCTTCCTCTGCGCTCAACCTTCAGCAGATATCGTCCTCTGCTGAACCGTACTACTCGCCTGGGATATCGCAGCTACACCTGTGTCAACCCTCCCTACGAGCTTGTACAAGCTTTTCGTCAGCAGCCCCTTTAGCACGATCCGTGCTCCTCTGCACACCCTGAGAGCTCCACCTTCAAGATTGCATCGGTATCCTCTTGAACACACGGCTCCTAGTGAGATCAGGTTCTTCTTCAGATCTGGCACATGTCGGACCTCCACGAGCTTTCGCACCTTTCCATCAAACATGCGTATTCTCACGGATCCGATACCAACAACTGAGCAGCATGCTCCGTTTGCCAATCGGACCGAGTCACCTTCGCATGTTTGATACCTCTGAAACATCGTCCTGTCCGAACATACATGAAACGAGCAGCCAGAATCTAAGATCCAACCTGAATCTCGCTCTCCTGCAGATGTTGTACAGAGGACGTCATCCACGTCCTCCTCGCTGTCCTCTGCTGTTGACGCCTCTGCCTTCTCCGTCTTAGCCTCCTGCAGCCGTTCGCTCTTGTTGAAGTGACCTTCCTCCGTCGCAGTAGTAGCACCTACGACCCCGAGTCTTGGATCGTCCTTTGTCATCTTGTCTCCCTTGCCGATTGTCTGATCTTCCACGACCTCCACCTGCAATCAAAGCCTGACTCCCACTTGACGTCCCTACTTTGTTGCTCTTCCGACGAGACTCGTTCGAAATCAACAAGGCTATGACATCATCTAGCCCGAGAGTGTCCGTCTTATACAGCATGGTCGTCACGATGTGATCGTACGACATTGGCAATGACGACAACAAAAGAAGTGCTCGATCCTCTTCCTTGATTTCTTCACCCAGAGATAGCACCTCCGTCAGAATCCTGTTGAAGTCGTCGAGATGAGCTTCGATCCCTGTTTCCTCAATCATCTTCAAGCCATATAGCCGCTTCTTCGCTAGCAGCCTGTTTGTTAGCGACTTGGACATGTACCTGCTCTCGAGCTTTTCCCAGACATCCGCCGGGTCTTCCAAGCTGATCACCTCTCGGAGCGTGTTGTCCGCCAAGAATAGTTGGATCGTGCTATTCTCCAGCGCCCGCTTTTCAGCCCACTCCTCCGCTGTCAGCTTCTCCGGCTTGTCTGTCACTTTGCCAAGAGCCTTGACCAGTCCTTCCCGCGTAAGAATATTCTTCACGTGTTGCTGCCATAGAGTGAAGTCTCCATAACCGTTGAAGGGTTCTATGGAGAAGCTTGTAACCCTTCCAACGGACCTCTAACTTGTGCCTTCCTGCCCTGCCATCGATCGATCCTGATCAAGTACACCCTTGATCGATATCGACGCACACCTGCACCTGCACAAATTAGACCATCGGTTCGGAAATCACCTAATCCAGACCATCCAATGAACCCGGAGCGCCTGAAAACCTAGGCTTGGACTCCTGGATCACCTGATTCCGACACCGAACGCCCCCGATCAAGCCGAAACAACCTCGGCCACCCGATCGGTAAACCTGCTCCTTCCGATCTCGGATCCTATTAACGGGTACGGACGAGACCCGATAACCCTATCCGAAACCCAAATCTTGCAACCTAACTTTATCTGATCCAACCGTACTTAAAATTTAAGTCCTAATAACTAGATCCAACAAGAACTAACCCGACCCAATAACCATTTAAATATTGGATCATGCTACGGTTTTTTTTCTCCTCTCTCTTTTTTTCCTCTCTCCTCTCACACCCCCACGTCTGCACCCAACAGTCAAATTTCTGTTTTGTGCTCCCACGTGATTACAAGAGGAGATAAAGAAGAAGAAAGAAAGAAAATAAAAAAAAAACTTAGCTTTAACCAACCACAGCCGCACGTCGCCAACAACCTAGCGCCGCACAGGAACAGCCCGCCGCTGCACCTAGGACCTTCGCATGAACTCTATCTGCAGAGTTGCCTACCGTCGGATCTGCCCACCGAAGGTCTGCTGCCACTGGAAAGTCTCCCGCCGCCTTATTCTCCGGCGACGTGTGCTCATCGTCAACTAAAGCTCCTCTCCGGAGCCAACCCCAGCGCCGCTGCTGGTCCTCCCTGGCGTCGTCTGAAGACCACTGCCAGACCACCGCGCTGCTGCCGCTCCACCTGCAATTAGGTTCTGCTGCAGAACCGGTCGGTGTAGGAACACCGCCACCTAACGTCGTCTTCACCGCGTCGTCTTCAACTCCGAACGATCAAGCCATAGCTCTGATACCAGATGTTGCGGAAACCCCGGTGATCGATAACCCACGGAGTAAGATGCACACACCACGAAGAAGACGAGATTCTGGAGAAGTTGAACTCCACTAAACCGCAGACGTACAACCTCTCCCCCGGTGGCTCCCTCGACACCCGACATCCCGAATGAGCCACCGGCCTGGGCTATTTATAGGGAGAACAACCCAGGAAACCCATCCCAACTAAGACTCTCCCAGTCCCTATCCAGAGTCCTAATAGACTTAGGATAGCGCGATGCCTATCCGGCTAACAACCACCGGATCCTTATCCCACTTGAGGATTAACCCATACGTAACGACCTTAGTTACGTAAAAAAAACCATCAATTATTGTAAAATTAAATGTTTAAAGGTGAACAGAGATTTAAAAAATATATTTCACAATCTTTTCTTCTCGCATTAATGCCCTCCTTAGAGGGGGTACAGTTTCAACACGTCGGATCCTTGGACGACCGCTCGGCACGAGGTGATGCACACGTGTGCACGACACTAGTAAATATTATTATCTAATTACTAATATTCTTAATACGATTTAACTATGGAACTCAACCTATCCCCTGTGAAATACTCAAGAGTTGATCAAGAAAATGGAGCTAAAGAAATATCTAGCAACAAAAGGAAATATCCAACCTAATAATGAAAGAAGTTAATGAAAAAATAAATAGTGATATCACACACGAAGAAAATAGACATATACAATAGCCAATAAGGTGATTAAGCAATTAAAATTACTCGCAAGTTTATCAAGATGAGTAGAGACCTATCCAATAGTCAGTGGGCTATGCTTGTTTATATAGCTGCTTTATTTTGATAAAATATAGGTATTATTGTTTTTGAATCTCAGTACAAGTTTATTTGATATTGTATACTAATGTTATACAAATAAAATGTTCTTGATTTATTTAAAGTGAATATTTAGTTGAATAGATAATCGAGTGGAGCAATGCATTATCAACATCAATTTATAACTGCTTTATTTTGTTAAAATACAGGTATTATTGTTTATAAATCTCAGTATAAGTTTATTTGATATTGCATAATAATATTATAAAAATAAAATGTTCTTAATTTATTCAAGGTGAATATCTAGTCGAATAGATAATCGAGTCAAGCAATGGTCTACTGTATGTCCGCTCGGCTCATTAACAAGTCTTCTCTTATATACTACTTGCTACGTAACAATCCCATGTTCATCATTATACACATGCGTTAAGTTCTACCATTGTTCATTGTTCATGGTCCGGTTCGGCCTGATTTCGAATAATTTTTTAAAATATTAAAATTAAAATGAATAGTAAACCGAACCAGTTCAATTAGACAACAAACAAAAGATAAATTGAACCTTCGATTTTTTTATCATATATAAATTTAAAATAATTAGATTGCAAATAAGGAATAATTTATATTCGAACAGATTAAACTTATTGATAACCAGTCATTAAAAAAAATAACCCAAAGAGCCTCCCTCAGATGATGATTTTAATCGGGCCACGTGGAACTAAAAGTCCTCAAACCCCACCCAAGCGCAACTGCAGGTAGCAGGTGCCCAGGTGGCCGGCTCAGGCCCAGCTATGACGGCGTGCAGGTGGGGCTTCCAGGCCCAACACCGCACGGCACAGGCCCATCAAGCAACCAAACATGTTCTTCTGGGTTACAATACAAAACATTATTCCTATTATTCTATAGCTCGTCATCTCTACATATCTGGCCAAGGTACATTCTTTGAGAATGTTCCTCCTCATACGAAGATTTTAGTTTTCACCTTATTTCTAATCCTTTGCCAGCATTTGCCTTTCCAAGACTACCTACAACCTGAGTCTTCTAAATCTTCTTTCTATGCCTTGTGCAGCTACCACTTCATCTAAGCCTTGTGATGTTTCTATTCCCACACCTTATCTAATCCTCTTCTCTTCCTATTTCATCTCTCGTGCAGATCTTCCATGGTGTAACCCTTCACACAGTAGAGGATCTCCTAATAGACTTAGGTGGCATTTGATTAGGCTTAATCTGAAGATATAAACTGTTAATTTTACCTCTAACCCCTCAATGAGTGGTAAACAAGTGCTGATTTTGGTTAAGACATAAGCGATAAATCTTGTTTGATAAAAAATCTGAATTATCCACCTGATCTTCCTTAAATAATAAGAGGATCAAATAAGAGTAGGAAGACCCTCAAGCACCATCTCTCCTTCTCGGAGAAGCCCACACTTCATATCTACGTGTGCGAGACAACTTACAACACAAAGATCGAGCAAGAAGCCGGAGATGAATACGATCGAGTGGAAGAACACTGGCGGCGACATGAGCAAGCTGACGATTATGATGGAGGGGTCACAACACTCCTTGAAGAGACAGTAGTAGCAGAGCGCCACGAGACAATCACGGAGGAAGCCGGAGGATTGAGCAACATTCTTCTCTGGCATTCCGTCGAACAATTTGCACGCGGAGGCCAGATCGCCGCTGCATATATATGTACCCGCCAATCAAGATGTTCAACGGCATCACGTTCTTCTTGGGCATTGCAACAAACACCCTGACGGCGCGAGATCTTCAGTAGAAGGAGGAAGAAGAAGAAGAGCGGCTGAGGGAAGATGCCAATCTCTCATATCATCGTGGGAAGGACGGAGGAGGCGACCCAGCCAAATGCCCTCAAGGTCGCCCTCACCGAGTTCTTCTCCACCCTCATCTTTGTCCTCACCGAGTTCTTCTCCACCCTCATCTTCTCCGGCATGGCTTTCTGACTAGCAAGCTGACCGGCAATGATAGCACGAAGCCGGTGGACCCGGTAGCAGCCTCCCTCACCCATGAATTCGATTTGTTCATCGCCATCGCCATGGGCACCAACATCTCCGACGACCACATCAACCTCGCCATCACCTTTAGTGCCTTCGGCGGCAGAAACATCACACTCCTCCGCGACATCCTTTTCCCCCCTCCTGTGAATCCCTTTGGCATCCACCGATAGGCAAGACATGGTGGCCACTCATCCGAAAACAAAGAAGCTATAGCCCAATTTGATTCAATCAGAGCATTTTAAGATTTTAGAGGTTCGTTTAGATCTACGTTTTATCGAACACCTCTCACTGAATGAGAGGTTAGGAATTCATTAAGGGTGCGTTTGTTTACCTTGAAAACTTGCCGCATGCAGTCACTTTTACCGAAAACATTCTCCTTCGTGTATTTGGTTCCATGTAAAACATATGTCAACGTAAAATGAATTACATAGGTTGAGAAGAAATGCTGATTTTGGCATCCGCGGGTACTCAACGGATGCCATTTTCCGGGATGGTGGGCAACATTGATTTCAAAATTTTAATTTGTTAAATAAAATATTTTTAGCTTAAATAAATATTATTAATCTTAATAACTGTAAATTACTTTAAAATATTTTTATTTAAAATTTATACTAGTAGATAAAAACTTATTTGTTAAATAAAATTTATTTTATTTATACTTATATACTGATATAAGCATTTGAACTTATATTCATCATATAAATTAAATGATAGATTATATTTTAATATATTATAAAAATGCTGTCACATGTAATCCCTTTTAATGTGATTTATTTTTATATGTTATCAAATAAAATAAGTATTTTAATAAATAATTGTTGAATATTGAACTATTTTAGATTGTTTATAATTTAAGTTGATAAATATGACGAGCATGTTTTGTTGATTAAAATCATATTTTTGTAAACTATGTTGTCAAAAATATTATAATACAATATTTTGAAACTTAATTTACATATAATTAAATAAGAGAAATAATTACTTAAGAAAATATTTTCCGAGCAACCAAATGAACCAAATGATGTTATCAAGATTTCAAAATCTTCGAAAATCATATGCAACGTAAAAGGTTTTCAAGTGAATTTAATTTTTCGTGGATCCAAATGGACCCTAAGTCTAATCAAATGTAGCCTTAGTATTGATTTAATTAACTATTACACTTTATATTTCTCAACATTTTTTACGGCCATTCATAATTATGAAGATCCCCAAAGCTATCATCAAGCAATTCAATTTTCGGGTCTCTTATATATATATATATTCATTAATAGAAAAGAGGAGGATCAACTCAATTAGAAACAGTAAGATGCATTTAGACATTGTGTATATACGCAATATTGTGGCTTTACGAAATGTAACAAATTAAACTAGCTAGGACCTAATATGTATGTCAATACCAAAAGGTCAAACTTTTTCTAGTTTTATAAAATGAGAAATATGCCAAATAACGATAGTTTTTTCTTGAAGCTGATTAACTCAAGATTTTGTGTTTTACAAAAAAAAGATAAAGATAAAATTAAGACTTCACACATTTTGTTTAAGTCAAATCAACGGCCAGCTCACTCTGGTTGATCGTCCGGGGCTCAACTCATTTCTTCTACAAAATAGTGCACTTGTTCAATTTTGTAATATTTTAAATTGTTTGAGTTAATGCAAAAACATCGTACTTTTAAAAATGAAAAATGATTCTCGCTATTTCTAATTACACGAGGATGGAGGTGAAAACCAAAAACACGAGCATCAGGATTACAAAAACATCTTAACTATTTTATTTCTCATATCCACTACGATTTTTAACCATGTAAAAGATCGTTTTAAAATTAAAGAATAGCCTTATTAAAAGAATATGTCTTGAGAGAAGAGAACTATTGTATACTAAAACAAACCAACCCTAAGTTGCTTTACCTTTTCAGAGTTCGCAGATCCCAAGAGGCATGAGAAGTTGCTCAGAAACCCTAATTTAATCAGCCATCATCTGAGCACACAAGTGTTGACGAAAACCTTCCAATGATTATTAACCTCAGGACGAAGCTGCATTCTCGCCTACCTTTAAACAGTGCTTCATGCGACTCCCTATTAAATTACTCCCAAATCCGTGCAGCCCATCGCCCTTTGTCCCCCCCCTTTAAACATGTCCAACCATGGAAACCTAGAAATTATAAACCCTAACCCTCCCCCCTAATATACGTCCGTCGTTCGATCATATCACACCATGTGGAGAGAGAAGGCGGCCACGCCTAACTAAAGCCGAAAAGAAGCTTATTTAATTAAATTTCTGGATCAACAACACACACATCGACGGGCCTTGCCGATCATATCAGGACCTGCATGGGGATACAAGAATGTCTTCTTACCCTACCATGGAAAAGCATGCTGCATGACCTAATCACTGTGATCTGCATGCATGCATCTAAAAGCCAAGATTCCCTGCAGGGACCGCAAAGCCGGACGAGACCATGTGTATGCATGTTAATCTCACGAATAATTATGGTGGAGGTAGGCGTAAGCAAGAGACTGGAGTTCATCCATTTCCTGATACGCCGCCGACTTCTTCCCGTTCATGAAACACGGCGAGGGGTCGCCGCCGGCACCGAAGGGGTAGCTATCTTCCGGCGTCATGGTCGACGGGTAGTCCATGTCCATACAAGGCTGTTGCAAGCAGTCTGTGTCCGCCAGGCCGCCGCCCGCGTAGTATGATGACAGGTTCTCGCCGTTCACCTGCAGGTTTGAGACGAAGCTCTGCAGCAGCTTCGCGTCGTCGGCGCCGTGGAAGGCGACCGGCGGGGCTTCCTGCTGGTAGGGTGGAAGCCTGTGGGTGAACTTGCCGTCGGACGGGCCGGCGATGGTAGCGCCGCCGCCGCCGCCCGGCGGACATTGAGACACCTGCGCCTTGAGGGATGCTAGTTGCGCCTGCAGATTGACGACCTAAAGAAGAGAAGAAAAATGCATGTAAATGAATCGGAGCATTTTTAAGCTGAAACAGGGAGGAATACGAGAACAGGGTATCTGGTTGTACAATAAATTATATATATATTCATGTTAATATTTTATATTAAAATAAAATTTGAAGTAATCTTTTTTTTCTGTTCAAAAAATTTGAAGTAATCGAAGACATAAAATTGTGATGCTGGAAGAAGATGTGCCAAGGAAAAAATGTATAGTGATCTCGACCACAAAGAAGAAAAAGAAGGGTCCCACCTCATTTTTTTATCAAAAGAAGAAAGTCTCTCCTGAAATAATACAAAAATGTAATGAAGGTCAAACCCACCATTTTTGTCCACTTTAATTTGTTACAAAAACATAACTCTTTATTACAAAAAAATCAATCTGTCATGCCACCAAACACGTACCCCCCATAACGGACAGATGATTCAACTGTTTATATATTTTGGGTCTTTCAACCTCAATGATTTTAGAATTCATAAGACACTGATTTTACTATAATCTTTGATTTATAACTCTTATTTTGGCTGTCTAGCTACCTGACACTAGTACATGAGGAGAGATTTGGGGCTTCCACCTCAATAACGGTAAGAAAGGCTACCTTCCTCTTCTTCTTCTTCTTCTTCAATTTAAAGACTATATATATATATGTATATGTATACGTCGCATCCATATTGTAGATCGATGCGACCATTTGAGTGCGACGGATACCAAAATTTAGATACTGTGTAACAGGCTAACAGCTGCCAGTAGACATATACAGAGTTAAATGCACATCATCGGCGGTGTAGATCTGCTCTCTCATGGTCATCGCCGCCGTAATGCATGTTTGGCGGTGATCGGAGATGCGCACTGCAGAAGAAATTGAAGAGACGGCCAGCGGGGGCGGCGGCGGAGAGGTGCAGGGTTGATGGTAGATTACATCCATACCTGTTGCTGCAGGGCGAAGATGTGGGCGACGCAGCCGTAGACGGGGTCCTGGAGGCGCGCCTGAGCCTCGTAGGAGATGGTGACGGCGGCCTCGCAGCGGTCGGGGACGGGGAGGTGCATCAGGAGCTTGGAGACGTTGCTGGCGCCGAACACCTTGTGGATGGCGGCGAAGTGGGCGGCGCCCTGCTCGTGGCAGAAGTAGGGGGCGAAGACGCACCCTCTGACGCACTTCCGCCTCAGGAACTTGCAAGCTCCGCAGGGAGACCCGAAGCCCGTCATGTCCTCTCTCTCTCTCTCTCTCTCTCTCTCGCCGCCGGCGCCGGGGGGTCGTCGCCGCCACCCTCGTCCTATCTGATGTATGGCTGCTCCGATCGATCTGCGGCTGCTGTTGCTTAATTCTTCTTCTCCGTTCTCGTCTGTGGGTTTTCCGGCGAGGCTGCGCTGCCTGGGGGCACCCCCCAACGAGAGGATATATAAAGGGGAGCGGGAGGGAGACGAGGATCACGTATTAAGGAATAAAGAAAGAGCTTCTGTCTCCTCCATGGACTACACACAAGCAAACAACCGCCCTTCTCTCTCTCTCTCTCCCGTCTTCTCATTTCTCTTCACCTGCCATTTTTTTTCCTAAACACCTTTGTCTTCTGAGAATGCATATATATATATATATGTGTGTGTATGTATGTATGGATTCAAATAATTAATAAGGAGCCCCTCTTAGCCCCAAGAGAGTAGAAGAGGAAACACATCCCTTGCCCATCCCTCTCGCCTGGAGGGATCCTCTCTCCATCACCAGTTAGAGAAATTAATTACCTTCTACAAGTGGGTCCATATATGGTACATCTTTTTTTAATGAACTTCTTTAATTTGTTGTCTATATATTTGTAAGCCTCATTTTTGTTCGTGTCTGGTTAAAAGATTCATCCTCTTAATTAGTTATCTCCGAGTGACGGGGGGACACGAAGGGTCCAGTATTCGGAGGATTTTACCCTCGACTCACCTTTACAACTTATATTTCATTCGATCAGTTGAAGTAGATGAAATATGGATGTATAATTAAGAGTCAAAAATATAAAGAGAAGAAGTTTGTGATTAAAATGTAGGGATGAACGTTGATAAAATATAGATAGAGATTAGTAAAATATGTTGTTAGACTTATTGATGGTCATAAAAGGCATACTTTTGTAGTAAAATGTGAGTTATAATTAAAGGTGATGTATCTTCTTAATTTTTGAGTGCCGACTCAGGAGATCCAAACTCGGGTATTATTATGATATGAGCTAGAAAAGATAATTGATCCCGATAACTTAGGCTTGTTTGTTTTGACTTTAATTGATATCTAACTTTTAAATGAGTCAAAGATTAGATATTCAAATCTTTAAAAAAATATTTGTATATAATAATAATTTTTTTTGCAAATCACTGAATTTTATTTTTAAAGATGAATAGTTAAGATTCTGTGTACTATGAAAGAGATTAGAAGTGAAATTAAGATTCTAGGGATTTCGTCCAGTCAAATCAAACACCATCTTAAGCAACAAAAGGTAAGAGTCAACATATGTTTTTGTGTTCAGGTTTGAAAAAGAATCTATTTTCTTCGTTGACAGCGTGAGTGTCAAGGGGGTTAATCAGGACACTCCTGAACTCCACTGTGTGTGATGGACGTAGAAAGGTTCCCCTGACGAAGGCATCATCTAATCTGGCTGTAAAAAGCAAACAAAAACCCAGTGACACATAGGCGAAACTTGGTGGCCAGAGTAAAATAAACAAGAAGAGAGATATGCAGGAGGCAAATCATGCATCACAAAAATTCACATTTCAATTCAAATCACCTGAGCGAGATGGAGGAGAGAAAATAGAATCTTATTCGAAGACATTTGATCTAAAATTGAGCCGATTAACTTCGAGGACTTGGAGATGTGGCCATAGCCTCTCCATTGTTTATCTTGAGAAGAGAAGAGATCGAATCACCTCAAATGGGTGGAGCAGAAAAAGATCGCAATCTCCAATAGGAAGAGTTCGTATCACCGGCTTAGTTTTTCGGTGAAGGAAACAATTATCAGTCTCTAATCAGAAATGATCACAACGGATCATATCAGTTAAGTAGTTAAGTGACAGTTTAGTAAAAAAAATTGACATGGTGACCTACTCCATTTGGAGGCTGCGGCGTCTTCGTCGTTCACCTGTCTTAGGTGCTTCGATCTTAGAAGAGAAGCCTCCCTCTCGATACGTTGCCAAACGCTGTGCGCGCGTACGGGGGAAAATGGCCCCTCCCTCCGCCTCTCTATCTCCGCCGCACGCGGCGGAGAAAGCCGGGCGTGGCAGCGGCGTGTAAAGCCCGTCTGGCAGCCATCTTGTTCTGCGCCTCCACCGGCGGCCGGCGTCTCCGTCTAACTGCCCCTGTTGGCCACCATGTCCCGTCGGAGTGGCCGCTCTCGGAGACAGCAAATATTCAAAGCTGTGGGCAGCATTGGCTGACTGTATATTTTAAGCCAGGCTTAATCAATGACCCCCCCCCATCCCACAAATACAGTTCTCAGTTTGGTGTTATAACACCCATAATACAAGGTGTGGGGCAGAGAGGTTATAGAGATGGATTACCTTTTGCTTGTTAATTAAAACCCTAATTTATAGTGAATGCAGGGGACATCTCAACTAATCCCACCTTAGACGACCGGCCCTCCCATGCATGGTGAGCTTCACGAACGATGCATTATAAAAAAGAGGGGAAAAAAAAAACCTCCCCGGCCTCTTTCACCATGAACAGTGCAGAAGGGCCATCTCTGGTCATCAATCTCTCTAGACAGTAATACATCACTGTACATTCTTCATGCTCTTCTTCCCCGGCACTACATATATATATATATATATAAATGTATATATGTATATGTCAACTGTGCCATGAGAAGCTAGCTGAGGTGTGATGTTTGTTTTCTCTTAATCTGAAAATGTGACCTCTAACGTCTTAGTTTGTGATAAAAAATTATTAAACTTGATCAAGATATATGTTTATTTAGTGTTTGTTTAAAGTTTAATTATACATGTTACGTATACTGCTACCGTTTAGAAAGAAAATATTTTTGAAAAATAAGAAACTAAAGCATACAACTTGATTTTTAGAATTTAATCAAGACACACACACACATACATATATATAATGGGTGCGTACTGTCAAACTATGCAAAACTATGACCGAATCAAATGATGAAAGGTATACTTAATTAGGTTTCGTTTGTTTTGACTTAAGTGATATCTGACCTAAATCGTTAAATGTTAGAAATTCAAATCATTTGGTAAAAAGTCTTGATACTATATCTTTTTGCAAAATCACTTAATTTTAAGTTATTATTATAACAATTTTATATTCAAATATGAATGATAAAAAGTGTGTATTCCGTAAAAAAAATTAGAATTAAAATTAAGATTTTAGACATTACATTAAGTCAAGCGCCACCGATCAATCAAATCAAATAAATTAACTCAAATTATTATCTCCAGATATATAGCTCATCTAGGTAAACATTTCAATCGTTCGAAGAGACGTAGTCTCGGATATACGAATTAATTAATTGCACTAGATCATCGAGCCATGCAACCGCTGAGATTTATGTTGTTACGTCTCAATCAATTAAAAGTGTTTGGATCACCTCAGTCCCTCGGTGGAAAAGTAACCTCAATCTCTAATCAAAAACGGTCACGATCCCAGTCACTTAAGTGATGAGTAGTGAGTTAGTAAGATGTCGATAACGATTCAATTTTGTCGGTAGTAGATTAATAAGTCAATGAATAGTTGTACAACCGCTATCGACATCTTACTAACTCATTACTGAACGTAATACAATTCGCTGACAATAAGTAGCAAATTAATAAGATGTCAGTAACAGTTCAATTCTTTTCGATAATTATTTACTGAACTTGTTATTTGAACCACAACTTAAATGGCTAGAGCTGTGATCATTTTTAATTGGAGATTTAGACTACTCCTTCCACCGGATGGTCTGAACTCTAATTAAAAATATCTCGTGGATAATTAATTTTGTATCACAAGAGCAAAAGGTTCGCAGCGCGGAAGAAGACGAGGGGAAAGCCATATATGGGCGTCGCATCAGGAGAGAGAGAGAGAGAGAGAGAGAGAGAGAGAGAGCAAGCAGGCAGAGAGAGCAGGCACCCCTTCCTTCCAACCTCCCATTCTTCCTCGGGAGAGAAGAGAGGAGGGCCGTGGAGCTCCCGTGCCCACGTTCTTACCCAGTAATTAACTAAGATCAGAGAGGGCCCGCATGGTGTGTTAGTTTAACGTCAAACAACAGTGCCCATCAAATCGAAGGGGAGCCCCCACCATCCATGGGAATATTTGGGCGAACGGGCTGCTGGAGATCATGGGATCCTTCGAGTGTGTGTGTGTGTGTGTTCATCCCACTGCGTCGAGAAGACGGACGACATGCTACAGTTTCTCCAGCAGTCCCCGCGGTGTGGTGTGCCACCAACTTGTCCTCTTGTTTATGCACACTCCCATCCCACATATGCGTATATATATACAGAGAGACAGTAGAGACAAGGAGGGAGGGAGTAAATGTGGGCGAGAGAAACAGAGGGAAGAGGCCACAGCCAGCAGACAGAGGGAGGGGTTGATGAGGGGATGGCAGCAACTAAACCCTAATTTGAAGAACAAGAAAAATAAGAAGTAGAAGAAGCCCCTCGATCGCCAGAGAGAGATATGGGACGTCTTTATTCAATTTCTAAATAAATATGGCCGGACGACGTTCTTGTATACTGGAAGAAGGATCGAAGCTCACGGAGAGTTAGAAATCCAAGAAGCTAGGGAACTAGACTTGGTGCGTTTGGCAGATCCCGAGTAATATATATTTATCTATTCACGGGGATTAATTAATCACCTGGACTGTCTTATGTGTGTTATGCCCAAAGCTCGTGTATATACAAGGTGGCATGCTACCCAGGTTAATTTTATTCTCGAAATTTGTAAGCAATTCATGACCCATATAGATATTCAATTGTTAACTAGCTAGAGAAAAGAATATTTTTAAACAAAAAATGTGGATTGTAAAAGATGATAGTTTTTTATCGGCAACTGGAGAAACTTCGTCCAAGTGAGAACTGGAGCCATCTAGACTCTATGTAACGATTTAATCAAGTCTCAGGCCCGACGAATATCTTAATATTACTAACTCTAACTCTCAAAAATTACTCATCTTGTGACTACTCCAACAAAAACATGTTTGATAAAGGAAATTCTTTTTAACACAAACATCTAAAACAATAGTTAACCCGAGTTGTTGTTAATCAGCTGATTTAATCTCTTAATCTATTTTGAAATCGGGGTGTTACGATCTAAACCAAAGAAGGCGGGGTCGGGACCAAGTCGGTCGGGCCTAAAACCAACCCAAGTCGGTTGGGTCACGACCCGGGTTGGGCTGGGTAGGGTCGGGGTTGGAAAAAATAATAATAAAAAATTTATTTAAATATATTAATTGAGTTGGGGTCGCGGGGCTGGGTCGGGGTCGGTCGGCCCAAAAACCGACCAGGTCGGCTGACCCGGCCGACCGGGTCGCCGACCCCGTATACCATGATCTAAACCCCTAATTGATACTATGATCGACGGTCAAGAATATCTTAGATTAAACCATGTCTCAGCAACCCAACAATTATCTTAATTACCAACCTTCATTCTCAAAAAGTTACCCATCTTCCAACTACTACTCTAACAAAACATGGTTAATATAAGAATTTTTTTTCGATTTAACGTCCCAAAATTAGTTAACCCAAGTTATTGCTAATTGGTTGATTTAATCTTCTAACATATTTTAAAACTGGAGAGATACACTCTAAACCCTTGATTGTTGTTGCGATCCACGTTCAAGAATATCTCTAGGTTGTCCTCTATTCTTGTTTGACATATGAAAAATTAGAAATTTCTGGTTATAGATTATCGCATAGTAGAATAATGATTAGAATGGAGTTGTATTTCTAGAATAAGAAGTATAAGAATAACTTAAAATTATTCTAAAATGACAATAGTTTAATTATGTAAAAGTATGTTCCTCTCACGGCTCATCAGTTTCTTAATATATTTGATACCATTAGAGCTAAATTAGATAATTTAGTTATACATTCATATAAAATATATATTTAATAAATTATTCGTTAATACTATAAGTTATTAATGGTAAACTATAGCACTTCTATAATTTTAAAATTTTTATGCCTTCAACTATCATAAATTCAATATATATATATATATGATTATGCCATATGTTTAAAAAAGTATAAGAATCATATTTTATACTACTATCTTTGTTCTTACTAAGCTAGTTAAAAATTTAACCTCGTAATAATTTTATTATTATTATCTTGAAGCCAAACACAAGAACAATGCAATTAGATAATCAAAACATATAATACTTGTTCCAACTATTTTTATCTCAATACCAAACATGCCATAATTAATTACCAATGAAATATCGCCATATATAGATGCCATTGATGGTCTCCGTGCTCTAGCAGAGTGGACACCTTATGCCCTTGGGCAGCTCTTCCTAGGTTCGATCCCGGGAGTGATCGAGCCTTGGACGTGGGCGGTCACTTCGTGTGCAACCGTTGTGCCATCAACCAAAAAAAAGATGTCATTGATGAGCACCATCATATATATATAGATATATATACATTGTTGTCTCGGCTCAAGCCATTGAAGGTTGGGTCAGCGACCCAGTCGGTTGGTTTTCGGGTCGACCGGCCAGGAAAGGACCTAGTTGGGCTGACTCCAAACCGACCCAATTTGGGGTCACGCGGCCTGGTTGGGGGTCGGGTGACATGGTGACCCGGTTGGCCGAGTTGTCCGACCCGGTCCAACCCCGAGGAGATCCAGCCTACGTCAAAATTTTTTTCTTTATACTATTATCTTATACTTAAATTTTTTTTTCGGGAGGTTTTACCCTCCCCCCATACCCCCCACAAGGGGTGTTGCCCCTTGACCATGACCTGACCGTGCAGATCGATTCGCAACTACTCTGTGCCGTATTTAATTATAAGATACAATACTTCACTATCACTTATACTATCATATATATATATATATAAGATTTATAATCATAAATATGTGTTATATACTTAAATTTTATAAAGATATATATTAACTCTCTTCTCTTTCACACACACATCAGGTTTGCCAAGAATAATTATTTTTTGAATGTTCCATTATTGATAGTGCAACAATATATATTTTGATATCATTTATATTATTATGTATGGTTAAAATTTATATTTATAAATATATAATACATATTAAAATCTATAAAATTCTTTCTTAACTATTTTACCTTCTCATTTGAGATTAACTCTTTTCCAACATATACTAATACAACATAATCACAAAAAAACCATATTTACTTGTATACATATATAAACACTCATATTGAATTATAATATAAAAATATATTTATATTTATGTATATATTTTTTATGTATACATAAATGTATAGAATAATAAAAAATTCCTATTTTTTATTTTTATATAATTTTTAGATTTTAAAATATTTTTTATAATAAAATAAACAAAATTTACTCCATCCAACTAAGTTGGTTTTGGGGCTGATCCCGACCCGGCCTTCCTTGATTCAAGCATCGATCTTCACTGCCGTCAAACCCCGTCAGTCAATTAATGCATGAAATATTCTATCCAAAGGTCCGTTTGATAGTAGATTATTCGGGCGATAAAGTTAATATATCTATTTAATATTGAAAATAAATCAGATTTATCTTAAATTATTCTCAACCGATGCTTCATGCCAGGTTCCACCGACAAACGCGTATTCCTCCCCCTCTTTTTCCTCCGTCAATTCTATGCTCGAGGAAGCTTTCTTGACAGCAGTTTGCTCGATGGAGACGTTGCAGTTCTCTACACATTTTTTTTTTTTGGCGGCAGATCCGGCTTGCTCCGGTTGAACACTATTTCTTTATTAGATGTTGTATTAAATAAAATTTATGATAAAACTTATCATTGTTGGTGAGAAATGATAACAAAAAAGAAACTTTGAGCCGAATATAACTAAGAGAAAATAGGGGATCACAAGTCTAATCGGATTTCAACATAAAAATATAATTTTGTGATGATTGCTATCATTCTTCTGGGAAAAAAATTTGTATCAAAACAACATATTTTTATGACAAAAACTGATCAATTTGTCATACAATTAACCAGACATCTCATGAGCTAGAATCCTCTCTGTCTAGAGACTTAGTATTTTATCTCCAACCTAGCTAGCTAGCTAGGCATAAATCATATAAGATTTCTTAATAAAATATGTATATTAAAGTGAAACTAATGCATATGATTTTTCATATATATATATATATATTTGTGCTTAGATTAGATAGATTGGCTTCTGAAACATAGATGTAGAATGAAAGTAGCCCCGCGAGTCTTTGATTAATTAATCATCTATAAATCTAAGACTTATTGATGGTTTCAGCATCTCCGTCAGGAATTTATGCATACACATACACATACGTATATGCATCATTAATGGTGGCAATAACATTCAAGGTAGTCTTCTGTGTGTGCGTGTATATATGTATATATAGAGAGAGATCGAGATATCCCCTCCGGTTGTTTGGTATAAATTTAAATTGTGAAAAATCTTGATTCATCTTTAAAATTTTAAAAGTAAATTAGTACTACAAGATTAAAAGTTTTTTTTACTGAGACAGCCTGAAGATATCCCAAATTATAAGACTAGAAAAAGTTGTCCCTGATAATTTAAATTGAGGACAGTTTCTTACGGCCATCACTAGCTTCCTCATAATTAACATATACTTTTGAGGATGTGGCTGTATATGTCGATCGAGTTCGTCCATATTAAGATTTCTAAGGACAACTCTTTTATTCCGTCTTTTAATACACATTCATTCCCTAGCTAGCTAGCTAGCTAGCCGATAACGTCGTCTATTCTTGCAGTGCACGATAATCTAAAGATGAGTCAGGATTATCAACAAAATATATACTTGTACCAAACTAGGTAAAAAAAAGTGTAAATGCACACTAGGTCCGTTTTAAGGAAACCACTTTATCACTAGGTCCGTTTTCAAAAACACCTTTCCATTAGGTCCGTTTTTTCAAAATATGGTCACCCACTCCAATTTAGATTTGAAATGTCATTTTTGTCCCTCCGGCGGCGGCCCTCTTGGCGGTACTGCCACCCCGCCGGCCCCCTCCCCCCGCGGCGGCGCTCTCCCCCCGGCGGCGCTCCCCCCGCCCCCGGCGAGGCTCCCCCGGCGCCCCCCCCCGGCGGCGCTCCCCCGCCCGCGAAGCCCCCGGCGGCGCTCCCCCAGCCCGCCCCCCGGCGAGGCTCCCCCGGCGGCGCTCCCCCCGCCCGCGAAGCCCCCGGCGGCATTCCCCCAGCCCGCCCCCCGGCGATACTCTCTCCGGCGGCGCTCCCCCCGCCCGCGAAGCCCCCTCCCCCCCGAACCGCGAAGGTCCCCCCGGCGATGCTCTCCCCCGGCGGCGTCCCCCGCATGCGAACCGCGAAGGGCCCCCTGGAGGAGGAGGCAGAGGAGCCAGCGGTGGCGTCTCCGGCGGAGGCTGGAGGAGGAGGCGGCGGAGGAGGCTGGAGGAGCCGGCGGAGACTGGAGGAGACGGCGGAGGAGTCTCCGGCGGAGGCAGAGAAGACGGCGGAGGAGGCTGGAGGAAGCGGCGGAGGAGGAGCCGGCGGAGGCAGAGGAGCCAGCGGAGGAGGAGGCGGAGGAGCCGGCGGAGGCATCTCCGGCGGAGGCTGGAGGAGGAGGTGGCGGAGGAGCCGATGGAGGCGGCTGGAGGAGGCTGGAGGAAAGGGTAAAAATGGGATTTGGAGATTGAGAGAGATAAAAATGGATTGGGTGACAATTTTATGAGGTGTCAACGGACTAGAGAGAATGAAAATTGGGTCAACGGACTTTTTGGTAAACTCCTTTTCTTAAATGGAGCTAAAGGTAATTCTCCCTGAAAAAATTGATAGAGCAATCATATTGATGGGGTCAAACGGTACAGACAAGCGGTCAAATTTGTCTTGTGGAGGACAACAAAAATAGGTGGAGATGATGTTGCTCGGCATAAGCAACATCGCATACATACATACATACTTATAAATATAAATATATATATATATATTATGAATGAATGGGAGACTATTTATTCCGGGGACGACCGCCCCCAAAGACTGGTCAAATTCCATGCGCGTGGGACCCAGCGCCGCACGTGTACGCGCGTGCCCAGGTGATTGCCAAATTCTAGCTACACATATGTTAGGGTTCTCTACATGTATTGGCCTCCAACCATGTAACATATTCGTGAACATGAACTTGGACAAAATAACACGAGACTATGCTTGATATATACTGCAAGGTTGATTTGACAGGGTTCATATTTATCATGAACACGTTTAATTAAACAAGAAATAAAAAGGTTCACAAACCAAGCTTCAATTGATCCTTGGTGGTGGTTAAGTACATATTTCGGCTAATTAACAGTTCGAGGGAATATTTTTTTCACTTAATTTATTACATATAACATTAATTAAACACGTTAAATGTGCTAAAATTTAGTTTTGTAAGAGCTTAAAGTCGGGTTTAATTAGTCCCATAAAAGATTTGGAATTCCGAAAGATCGGTAACCAATCGAAATCGAGCTCCTATTTTGATTTGAGTTTAAACTTACTTTCATAAAATAAATGGGTTGGCAGCTAGATTATGACTTTTAGCTTTAACATATCGACCTCAAATATAAGTCGAGCCTGAGTATGGATCCCAATCTTAGCAGCATATCTTAGCTTTAACATATCGACCTCAAATATAAGTCCCTCCATCCTCTCGTATGAGAAGATATAACTCACATAATTGATCATAAGAGATACAGTGGTAAATAAAAATACTTAACGAAGGAACAATCTCATTATCTCGCGTGAGAGGGTAATTAAAGATGTCTCTCTTGTTTACCTTAATTACCCCGGCCCAAAGGATGTGCATTCTTAACACATATATATATATATATATACACACACACACACGTGTGTCCAAGCTGATCTTAGATGAAAGTTGCGCTTGTTTCCTGCTCCCTTATCTTATTCCTGTGTAAACGTACGTATGAAGCGGGCAAGTTCAATTAGAACAAAATCACGACCCTAAACCGTGCAAGCAAGTTTAGAACGAATTCACAAAACCTTAAACTACGCAAGAACAGAACAAAATTGGGGTCGATCTCGCGTCCTTATCGAGCCAGCTGATTCACAGCTCCCAAATGTGTGTGTGTATATATATATATGAAGTCTCTGTCTTCGGCGTCTAGTCTGTGCATGAGGGGGGCCCGGAGATCAGTAGATGAACTCGTAGCTAGCTATGGCAAGCGCCAAGAAGAGGGACATGGACATGGCAGCAGCTAGCGAAAGCTGAGGCTGCCCCGCGGTCTTCGGACACGGCGGGATCGCTTCGTTTTCCAGCCTACGTATGGCGCCTTGTTTAGTTGCCATTTGAACGGGGTTTCCTCGAGTGATGCCCCCCCTGTGTCGCTTGATCCAAGGGCAGATTTTCCAACCCTTGGCCCGCACGGGCAAAGTCCCTATTACAAGACGAAGGCGACCGTTCAAACAACTGCTCTCTTCGTATAGAGAGAGAGAGAGAGAGATGTTGATACTACTGCAGCTAGATAGCACTGGTAGTGCCGGGCCGAGCTTTTATATTTGAACCAAGCGTGCACAACACCTTCTCTCTCAGGCCTGGGTTCATGCATGGACCAGATCTTGGGGGGGCTTTAATTGGAGAAGAACTGGAGAGAGAGAGAGAGAGAGAGAGAGAGAGAGAGAACAGGGAAGCAAGCAGTAGGCTCAAAGGTAGGGTCTTTGACTCTTCAAGCAGTAGGGGTTAATGTACATATGCATACGTACATGTTGTGGTTTGGTTTGAGTCGTGGAGTTCTTCGCAACTAAGTTAGCTAAACCCGAATATAGGTTGGTTCGGTTAACTTGAATTGTAATATTGATCTAATTCTAAAATCATTTGTATTTGAAATACATAAACATTGGTATTTATGTTGGGGAAGATTTAGATAACACTATGTATTCATGTTAGATTTTAGAGTATGTTATTTCAATTTAGATCAACAAATTGATTAATTAAGTTTCACCAATTTATGAAATCGATCATCTGAGCCAATCGACCACAGTGAGTTTCAACTCAATCTAACTAAGCAAAATACATTGAAGTGACCGATCGATTCTCCCTTAATTAGTTTCATTATTGAGATTAACAATCATATCTCAAACATCAAACTGAAGAGCCCCAAACGAACCCTAAACCGGAAATGGTTGGATTACCGGAATCGAATAGACGTCCCTTGTTCACCTATACATTTCTGTACATCACCGTCACTGAAGAGCCCTGCCGTCCAGCTGTCGCTAATAGCCAGCACAAGAGGCGTCGCCGACGAGGGAAGTTGCGGGTTTGGCCGGCAGATCACGAAACGCGTTAGGCAGAACGGCGAAGGTGGAAGGGAGGATGTGCCGAGACTACGACCGCAACGACGACGACGACGACTCTTTTGAACGTCCAGCTGCAAGACAAGGTTGGGATCCTCGCGTGCGGCCGGAGACGCGGGGGCGCTCCAGCGAGAGGAAGCCGGCTGCATTCGTTCTGCCGCCGACTACACCCGCCGAAAGACGGCGGCCCCTCCGTCGTCTCCGGGACCTGCCGGCGGGATGTTCCAGCGGATCGTTTATGATCGGCTTGAACTTGAAGTGTGCGCGCGTGCAGACGCGTGGAGTCTCGATCGCCTCAACATACCAGTCTTTGGAACTTGGGAGAACTTCCCTCGGGTGCAAACGAGTCCAACCTGAGTTGTGTTCAAACATAACCCGTAAATATTTTACGGGAGTTCTGAGTTCGAAGTTTAACGAGTACATCAAACTCTTATTCAATCTTGATATGTTTATGAATCGGAATTCAAACATGAGTAGTATTTAAATTAAAATTTAATCTACGTTCAAACTTAAAGCATATACAAACTCTTTTATAAAATTTAAAATTAATAAAAAATTATTTGTGAAATTCTAGACTTAACTCGTTTATGAAAGTCGATCTAAGTTTAAATTTGAATTTTGAATTATTTAATGGGTTAGATTAACAATATATAATTATTAATATTCATAATTTAAATTTTAAAAATAAGTATTTACTAAAATATTTAATCGAACTATCACGAACTTATCGAACCGAGTAAGAGTCATGTTCAAACTTGACTCGTTTAATGAGTTGAATGTTATTTTTTTGTTCAAACTTGTTCGTTTACGATAATAAACGAGTCGAGTCGAATATTTATCGAGCCAAGTTTCGGACTATTCGTGGAGTGTATTGATTCTTTTGCACCCCTAAACTTCCCTCTGGTGGTGTTACGTACGATATCCCTTTTTTATAATGCTCAAAATAACTTGTATATGGTCATTATTAAATGTGTACATGTGATTGATAGATTGTGAAAATATTAAATTATTATAGATGGAGTTTGTAAAACACGAAGAGATGAGATTGCTACGTAAAATAAAGATGAGAAAATATGTAAAATATGAATAGATGATAATATTAATCAAATATAGACGAGTAATATTAAAGAAATGTAGCATAAGATCCTACATAAAAAATGGTACTTTTCGTGTTGATATTTGTAGAAAACGGAGTTTTAACATCAAAATTGATACTAGAGACATTTGTGACAGTGTTATATTACCTATCACGTTTTGTTTTGTATGTACGTGAGTTTTAATATTGATATTGATAGTTAATGCCCTGTTTGGTAACATTATTAGACACCTCTATCAATATTAATTTAAAAATTGATATTGTTAGTAATCACTTTGAGGTGTTTGGCTAATAGTATCAATTTTGAAATTTGTAATGCAAACAACACATGTTATGTAATACAAGTGTCAACTTGTATCAATTTTGATATTGATACTTCATCTTCTAGAAATATCAATATCGATACTAATATAGTATCATTTTTGATATTCTAATCAAACAGGCTATAAACATTTGTATCGGTGTCAGTTTTAAAATTGATGGTGGTAGAAGTGATTAATATATAGCTACCGAAGATGGCCTAAACTGAACTATGTTGTTGAACATTTTAATGGACATAAATGAGTTTTATAATTTTAGCAAAATAATAAATGTGAATGGTAAAGGTTAATGCCCTGTTTGGTTAGAGTTTCATTTTTGGTACTATATCTATATTGATATTAATATTTTCAAATGTTGAAGTATCAATATCAAAAGTAATACAAGTTGACACTTGTATTACATAATATGCTTTGTTTGCACTACAAATTTTAAAATTGATACAATTAACCAAACACCTCTTAATGGTTCCTATCAATATCAATTTTAAAATTGATAGTGATAGAGGTATCTAATAGTGTTAGCAAACAGGACGTAAGAGAGTTCCCTCCGTATACGTGACACCTAGATTAATTCTGATACATTGAGGGGAGAGTACAAAGCCTCTCATTATTGCAAATATATAAAAATATTTTTAATTACCACAAAAAAAACTCATTACGTACCCTGTCTAGTTTAAGACACAGAGCTTTCTCACACCTAAAAAGAGCACAAAATTAACCGAGATAAATTCTAACTTAAATAGACATCCCAGAAAGAAAGCGGCCTCCGTTTGTTTTTACAATTCCTAACGTTCTGTTTGGTAACACTATTAGATACCTCTATTATCACTATCAATTTTATAATTGATATTGATAGAAACTATTAAGAGATGTTTGATTAATTGTATAAATTTTAAAATTTGTAGTACAAATAAAATATATTATATAATACAAGTGTCAACTTGTATTATTTTTGATATTGATATTTCAACATTTGAAAATATTAATATCAATATTGATATAGTATTAAAAATGAAACTCTAACCAAATACGGCATAAAATATTAGAATTTACATAGTACTGCCGAATGATAAAATATTACTCCATAGACGTACGTCAATTACACATCAATATTGGTATTGACTTCTTTACGGAAGGTGAGCTATCAAAAGACCTTGTTTTGGTGTAAATATTGTTCAGTGTCTATTTTTTAGATGTAATATTGTTTCTGGTGTCACTATTAAAAGTGTTAATTTATTAATTTTAGTGTGCTATTTGATGACCATATAAGCTGTAAACTACTGTCGTACATGCTAGCTCGCATGTTACTGACCTTATTGATCCCAAAACGAATCAGATCATTCACCACCTCAGAGGTATGGCCACACTGCAGTTGAAATGTTTGCCCATTGGGCTTCAAGAAAGACCAAATTTTACCCATCTAAATATGGGCCTCCAATGGGCCTGATTAAAGAACTGTCACTGGGGTAACCAAGCAAGCGCTAATCTCTGCTTTAGCTGAACAGATGCCACAATAACCTAGAACATTGACTGCTTTAAGCAATGGTAGAAGATGGTATTGGCCATTGAAGCTCATGGTTAATTAGTGACCAGAATCTGGTGGGAGGGAGTTGGGGTGCAAATGAGCCGAGTCGAGCTGAGGAGTAACTTAAGCTTGGTTCAAACTTGATTGATTGATCTTTGCTCAAGCCTGAACCTGGCTCGGCAAGTTAGACTTGTGTTCGAATTTAGGTCATTAATAACTCGATATGTTCAAGCTCAACTCGTTAAGCTAAGTTTGAGTTTGAACTTGAATAGAAGGTCACGAGGTGTTTGGCTGCACGATAAATTGTTATACACTTTCACTAAAAAGACATTGAAATGAAAGACATAAAATTGTCATGTTTGAAAAAATATGATAACGAAAAATAAGTGAAGACCCAATATAACCGGAAGAAATGGAGGGCCATAAAATAAAAAGGAGGTCACACCACTTATTTTGTCCAAGACAGAAATCACTTTTAAAACAGATGCAAGGATAGCCAAAAATCTATTTTAACAGGTTTGTTACAAAAACATATTTTTATACCAAAAACTCAATTTCTCCTATGTCCAAACACATCCATGATTAACTTTCAATTTAAGTCTGTTTATGAAACTCAAACTTGAGTTTGATTTAGACCAATTTATGAAGCATAAACATTTACTAGGTTTACCTAGCTCAAAACTTGAGCTCCATTTAAACTTGATTTTAAATACAAATCATATATATATATATATATATGAAATGTTGTTGCAGCTCGGTTTGCCTTAGGCTGAACTGAAATCCATTCCCCAGCCTAATTAATTTTCATGTAATTACAATTTAAACTCATATTTACATGGAAATATGTGAACATTACAAATATACTGAGGTGACAATAAATTTTGTGTGTTTCTCGCAGCTTCGGGGCGGATTCTGCTGAGTTCTCGAGAGGAAATCTGCGAGGTTTAGGTTCATTCACCTCAGAATGTCACTTTTGAAGTTCTTCCTTTCCGTCTCTCTTTCCTTGGAAGGGATTGTGTGTTTTTCTCTACTCTAGGGTTCCATTTTTCTAATCTGTCTTTGCTTTCTTCCTCACCATCTTGTTTTCCCTCTATTTGGTTGGTTTTCCGGGAGTTTTAGGGCTTTTTCTATTTCAATCTACTGTTTTCGTTCTCTGTTCCTGGTGGATAGTTATAGGTGGTTCGTCCATTCTACTTTCCTCTCCTAAAATTTTCTCCCGTTTTTCATCTTAGTTCCTTTTTTTTCTATTCTCTTTCCCTTTCTCCCTTTATCTACCTTTCCTCATGGATTCTTCAGTGCCGGATGAAGACTCCATTCTCTCTCAATTTTCAAAAGTTACTTCATCCCCCAACCACTATAACCGCTGTTCGTTTAGAGTTGCCACTAGTTTCTGATGATCAGAAATGGAAGAAAAGTTTAGTTCTTAAAGTTTTGTCTTCTACCAAGGTGCGGCCAGCAGGGTTGAAAGAGTGGGTTCGCTGTATGTGGAATCCCATATTGCCTTGGACACTCTTGGATTTTCCCAACGAAGTTTTCATTATTATGTTTCAATCAGTGGAAGAAGTGGACAGGGTTTGTAGGTGAACGCCATGGTTTTTTAACAACAATTTATTACTCCCAGAAAGAGCTCGACCCTTCACAGCTCCCTCAGAATATAAGCTACAGTTTGTGGATCTTTGAGTACGCACTTTTGATTTACCTTAGGAATTATTCACAAAGGATATTGTTATGAAAATCATTTCTAATGTCGATATTCCTTGGGGCCCTGCACCTGATATTGTGAATTCTTGGAGTTTATTTGCTCGCATCAAAGTTCGACTGGACGTTTCAAACCCCCTTTCTATTGACGTCCCAGTTGTTTTTCCTGATGGTATACTGAAGTCTTTTGAACTTGCATATGAACGAGTGACTAAATTTTGTTATTTTTGTGGCCGTTTGGGTCATTTACATGAAGATTGTGATTACTTATCTCAGCTAACTTCTTTTATAAAGTCGGAGTTTTCTGAACGGCTCAAGTCATCAATGAAGAACCATTTGATCTTCCACTATAGAGATTGGCTTACAACTACTGGTAGGCAAGCACATGGAGGTTCTAGATATTCCTCACATAATTCTTCGTCTATTTTTTATCATAATCTAGTTTCATATCCATCTTCTTTACAAAGTTGGGAGATTATTTGTGCAACTTCAAGGGATTCGCCTTTTCCAATGCTGGCACTACTCGGCTCATCTATGTAGGAAATTACTGAAGTCCCTCCCCCTTCTCATGGGGATGATTCAGGTATTAAAATTCCAGCTGTTGAAAAATATCTTCCGCTTGATTATACGGCTATTTCAGAAGATACCTCTACCAAATTTTCTTTAGGAGGTTCAGAGGTAGCTTGTTCTATTTCACATCCAAATATGCATTTGGGTCGTTCTCTTATGAGCTTTATTGCTTCATCAAGGTCATCAGCTGATATTTTTCAGGTTGGACCACAAAGTTGGCCTAAAATTTCCAATCGATAGTTCAAACCAAATCAAACCGAACCAAATTATTGATTTGATTTGATTTGTCGAGGTTGAATCGAATAGGGAACAACCTTACGTATGCGTGACACCTAGATTAATTCTGATACATTGAGGGGAGAATACAAAGCCTCTCATTATTGCAAATATATAAAAATATTTTTAATTACAACAGAAGAAACTCATTACGTACACGTCTAATTTAAGACACAGAGCTCACACCTAAAAACAGCTCAAAATTAACCGAGATAAATTCTAACTTAAATAGACATCCCAAGAAGCGGCCTCCGATCGTTTTTACAATTCCTAAAATATTAGAATTTACATAGTACCACTGAATGATAAAATATTACTTCATAGACGTACGTCAATGACACATCAATATTGGAATGACTTCTTTACGGAAGGTGACCTATCAAAGACCTTGTTTTGTGTAAATATTTTTCAGTGTCTAGTTTTTAGATGTAATATTGTTTTTAGTGTCAATATTAAAAGTGTTAATTTATTAATTTTAGTGTGCTATTTGATGACCATATAAGCTGTAAACTACTGTCATACGTGCTAGCTTGCATGTTGCTGACCTTCTTATTGATCCCAAAATGAATCAGATCATTCAACACCTCAGAGGTATGGCCCCACTGCAGTTGGAATTTTTGCCCATTGGGCTTCAAGAAAGACCAAATTTTAGCCATCTAAAAATGGGCCTCCAATGGGCCTGATTAAAGAACTGTCCCTGGGTAACCAAGCAAGCGCTAATCTCTGCTTTAGCTGAACAGATGCCACAATAACCTAGAACATTGATTGCTTTAAGCAATGGTAGAAGATAGTATTGGCCAGTGAAGTTCATGGTTAATTAGTGACCAAAATCTGGTGGGAGGGAGTTGGGGTGCAAATGAGCCGAGTCGAGCCGAGGAGTAACTTAAGCTTGGTTCTGATCTTTGCTCAAGCCTGAACTTGGCTCGACAAGTTAGACTTGTGTTCGAATTTAGGTCATTAATAACTCGATATGTTCAAGCTCAACTCATTAAGCTAAGTTTGAGTTTGAACTTGAATAGAAGGTCACGAGGTGTTTTTCTGCACGATAAATTGTTATACACTTTCATGATAAAAAAACATGTTGAATGAACGACATAAAATTATCATGTTTGAAAAAAATATGATAACGAAAAATAAGTGAAGACCCAATATAACCGAAAGAAATGGAGGACCATAAAATAAAAAAAAATGGGGTCACCACTTTCTTTGCCTAAGGTAGAAATCGCTTTTAAAACGGATGTAAGGATAGCCAAACATCTATCCATGATTAACTTTCAATTTAAGTTTGTTTATGAAACTCAAACTTGAGTTTGATTTAGACCAATTTATGAAGCATAAACATGAACTAGGTTTACCTACCTCAAAACTTGAGCTCAATCTAACCTTGATTTTAAATACAAATCATATATATATATATATATATATATGAAATCTTGTTGCAGCTCGGTTTGCCTTAGGCTGAACTGAAATCCATTCCCCAGCCTAATTAATTTTAATGTAATAACAATTTAAAGTCATGTTTACATAGAAATATATGAACATTACAAATATACTGAGGTGACAAGACATTTTGTAATGGTTTAGTATCTTAAGCTCAAACATATCATATGAACAACCTACTAAACTAGATCAATTTAAATCGACCAAATTAAGTGGCACAACGTATTACGGTTTGATTTAATTATTTGAGCTTAATATGATTTCCGGTATTTTAAAAAAAAATTAAATAAAAAAAACCTCTCGAACCCTCTCTCCCTCCACCGCCCTTCCCTCCGCCGCCTCTCTCTCTCTCTCTCTCAAGAAACTTCTCTCGCCACCGCTCTCTCCCCCCCTTCTCGAACCCTCCCTCCACCGTCTTCCCTTCGTGCCTTCGCCGCCTCCGATTCCCGATTTATTTCCCCCTCCCTCGTGTTGTCGCCTCCCTGCTCAATCTCCTCCTCGTCGCCATCGTCACCGCGTCACCGTCGCGGTCACCGCGAGCCGCCGTTGCGATTGTCGACGCCGTCGTCGCCTTCACCGCCGCGAGCCGCCGTCGTAAGGTCGCCGCCGCGACCACCCCTCCTCCTCTTCTTCTCCTTCTTCTTCTCTCTCTTTCCCAGGCCCGCGGACGTCTCCGCCGTCGCGGCCGGCGCCGTGTCCAGCCGGCGTCACCCTTCCCCCCCTCCGCCGTGCTCCCTCTTCCGCGCTCGCCCTTGAACTCTCTCTCTCCTCTTCCTCTCCCGCCGTTGCGGGCGCTCTCTCTCTCCCTCTCCTGCGTTTTCCCCTCCAGCGCCGTGTCCAGCCGGCGTCGCCGCCGCCATCGCCGTCTCCCCCCCCTCCAGCTCTTTTCTCCCCGCCCAGCGGGCTTCCCCGCGTGAGCCCGCGCGGGGGTGATGCCGCGCCTCCCGCGCGGCCATGCCGCGGCGCCTTGCGCCGCTGGGAGGACGGCGCATGCGCCGTCCGTCCGTCTCCTCCCCGCCCCACGCGCTCTTTCCCCCACTCGCTCTCTCTCTCCTCCTTTCTCCCCCCCTGCGCACACTCTCTCTCCCGCACTATTCTCTCTCTCTCTCTCCTCTCTCTCCTCTATGCGCTCTCTCTCTTCCTCTCCTGTTTCTCTCTCTCTCTAAATTATTTTATTAATCAAATTGAGTATTTTAATTAATCTATTTTTAATGCTTTTAGGATTGGAGGACAATTGGGTATCACCATTGCCTCGGTCGCCTCGTGACTAATCTGGCTTGGGTTCTTGGACGTGGAAATTTACCGATCTCTTCGAGGTAGGCATCCCAACTTATCCTTAGCATTCTGATATATTAATTAAGGCGTTAAAACATGTTTATTAGATAAATAGTTAGAAATTGATGATTAAATGGTAGTTTAATTATTGATTGTCTGGATGTATTTATTTAAATGTCAATCATGTCATTCATGTCATCCATGTATAGTTTTAGCTATGTTCATGGCATGCATTAGATAGTGGTAATTATATTTGATCTTGTGTTAGTAATTATCAGAAGTTAGTTAGATAAGATCATGATTAAATGTATTGATTGTATTAAATTATGAAAATGGAATTACAATTCTTTTATGATCATATTTATATCCGATCTATGTTATGAATGATCTTGATTTATTTAAGTTAATTGAGATAACTTTGGAATTGCTTGATAATGAAGGAATATGGTTGATTAATATTAATAACCGCATGATCATGTAATATGTATCATTTTATGAATTGATATTGAGTTGTGATTAATTGAGATTAACCTGTTTAATTATGTTGCATATTTCTGATTGGGTCAATTGCATGAATTGGAGTATAATTGAATTATTATTCCTGATTGGGTCTATTGCATGAATATTTGCATTAATTGAAAGATCTGCATGTGTCGACATGATTGTGATTATTGGCATGATTATGATTAATTGCATAATTTTGTGAATGGATGGAATGATTGACATGGTTTAATGATTGGCTATTTGATTGAGTTAAATTGCATAATTGGTTATTGAAATGGTATTGTCTGAGTAATTATATGGCTTGCTTGTGAAATGTTATTGATGCTATGATGCATGTGATGTAATGTTTGCTCCTCCAGCCTATGATAGAATCGCCCGTGGACAGCGGTGGAAATAGATTGATCCGGTGCATCCTTCGATCCCGGATACCGCGGTTTATCCTAAGTACGCCCCTGCCTAGACGTACTTTGGGATTTAGCTTACTATATGGTACTTTATATATATATTTAGAGCTGGAGTGACGATCGCCAAGTATAGCATATAATCTACTCAGATAAATGAAATGGAAATGGTATTAATGCATGCACAGTAGACTCATGTAAGTCCAGGTGGCATTGCATATAGAATAGTTTAGTTGGTCAAGTTACTGTCAGTTTGGTTCATGTAGAGTCAGGCTCATTTGATTAATCGATTATTTGGAAAGGATCCAAACAAATAATCGAATCTTGATAATTAGTTTAGTAATTATGATATAATCTGATTTGTGTTGATTTTATCATTTATTTCTACCATTTAGATTGATTAGTATAATAGGAAAGTTGGGTATAAGTCCTACTGAGTCCGTGTGACTCATTCCAAATCCTTTAACATTTTTCAGGTAAACAGGTAGCGCAGTAGAAGCGTAGTGGATCAGGTTTAGTGGAGAAGAAGTTTAGAGAATTGGTTCATGAATTATTTATATGGAATCGAGGTATGATTTATTTATGGATTGAATCAATTTTTTATGAACTGGGACCTGTTATTCTTGATTTTTCCCAAACCGACGTAGTTTAGGGGTTAATTCCCCGGTCCCGTACCCGGATTAGTTCTGCTGCGCCGGTTAGGAAATCCGGGGGCGTGACACTTAACATAATAATACTAAATTTCTCCCAACTGCAAGCCAGGACAAAATTCTTAGTTTATGACTTTTTAAATGTGTTACTTATTACTTATCGAATGTTTTCTATTTTATTTTTGGTCTCTGCAGTACGTTGCTTTGAGATATATATTTGTTCTTCAAATGAGTCTTGGAGACGGACCCTTGCACTTCGGATCCCCCGACAGACGGATCCAAACAAATCAGGCACACCGATGCCCGACAATTGGACGGCCACGATGCGATGATGCTCAATCCGGACCGGAGCCTCTTCGAAAGATCTTCTTGAGCCTGTGGATAAGGTCCTGCTACACCGCCCTTTGCCTCCGCCGCCGCGCCAGCGCCCCCGCCTTCCGCCGCCGGCCCCGACCTCGATTGCCGCAGCCATGGCCACCCTCTCGCTGACCTCCCCCAACCCCACCCACCTGCTCCCCGCCCACCTCGCTCGCCGCCATCGCCAACCCCACCATCTCTCCCTCCGCCGCTCGCCGTTGCTCCCTTCTATCTCCGCCTCCAAGCTCCCCTCCCGCCCGCCCCCCGCGCCCCCCGGCGAGATCTACCAGCCCTTCCGCCCCCCACCCTCCCCTCTCCCCGCCCGGTTGCGCAACCTCGACGCCATAGAACGCCTGGACATCCTCCGCAACCGACTCGGCCTCTGGTTCGAGTACGCCCCCCTGATCCCCTTCCTCTCCAACGACGGCTTCACCCCTCCTTCGATAGAGGAGCTCACCGGCATCACCGGCGTCGAGCAAAACTGCCTTGTCGTCGGCGCCCAGGTGCGTGAGTCCCTCGTCGCCTCGGGCATCGACGCCGACCTTCTTGCCTACTTCGATGTCAGCGGCGCGGAGCTCCTCTACGAGCTCCGCCTCCTAAACGCAGACCAGCGGCTTGCCGCCGCCACCCGCGTGGTCCGGGAACGCCTCGATGCCAAGGGCTCCCAGGAGCTCGCCCGCGCCATCAAGGATTTCTCTCGCCGGCGGGGCGATGACGGGTGGGACGCCTTCTCCGGCGATTCCCCGGCGGATTGCCTGGCTTACACCTATTTTCGTCAGAGCAAGGAGGCTATCGCCGAGTCCGACCGGTGGGCGTGGCTGGAGCGGGCAATGGAGGTGGCGGAGACGGAGGCGGCGAGGCAGAGACTAGAGACGGAGCTGGAGAAGAGGGGGAAAGAAAGCGACGGAGAGGCGGGGGACCAGCTCGCCGCCGTGAAGGTCCCGGTGGTGAGGATGCAGTATGGGGAAGTGGCGGAGGCAACTTCGGTAATTGTATTGCCCGTCTGCGTTGCCGGAGAGGGAGAGAAGGGGGTGACGGCGGCGCCCGAGTGCCGCCCGCAGGGGGATTTCGGGATCGTGACGGCCGACAAGGAGTGGAAGAGGTGGGTCGTGTTGCCCGGATGGCAGCCATTGTCGGGAATGATGCAAGGCGGCGGCGGCGCAGGGGTGGCGGTGGCATTCCCGGACGCGAGGGTGCTGCCGTGGCGGACGAAGAGCTGGGACGAGGAGGAGTCTGTGCTGGTGGTGGCGGACCGGCGGAGAAAGGATGTGGCGCAGGCGGAGGGGTTCTACCTTGTCAGCCGGAGCGGCGGCGGCGGCGATGGCGGAGGGCTGGCCGTGGAGACGGGGAGCAAGTTGACGGAGATGGAGGTGAAGGAGGCGCTCGGAGCGGTGGTGCTGGTGGTGCGGCCGCCCAGGGAGGAGGTGGACGACCAGCTGTCGGACGAGGACTGGGCGTGAAGAGTGGAGGCCGTAATGCGGGGATATCTGCAAAAATTTTCTTCTTCTAGGGGGGGAGTAGCAAATTCCTAGGAGTATTCTTTAGATTTTGCTTTTTTTTGGAAGGTCTAGCGAGTAAAGATAAAAGTCACAGCTTTTTGCCGATGATCTGGAGGTTTCTCATTTGCATTATCGGTGTCACGACCCGGATTTTAACATGCACATCGGAAGATAATTCGGCGCCGTAACACTTGAAATATATCGGTTTGGAGCAAAGCAAGATTAATATCGAAATCTAATAAATAGTTCCAATAATTCATATCCAACCTGTCTCCAATGAAATTACAATTTAAATACCCACATTGAACAAATAATCTATTAACTCTTCTGATTCTAAAACACCACTACGCTTCTGCTGTGCTAAACCTGTAATCCTGAAAAATATTAAAGATTGGAAGGGGTGAGTCACACGGACCCAGTAGGACTTACACCCAACTAGCCCACTATATTAAACAAGTCTTACTGATAATAAAGATATAAACCCCAAACAAAATCAGATTATAACAACTATAAGTAAAGCTAATTATCAACATTTATTTAACTAAATAAGATGCTTTTCTACCCATTGTATAGATTAGCATGATTCACTAATGCACTACGGTTCTAATCATGACATAACCACATTTAACATAACTATATATATGCACCTACCACAAGGACTTATCATAAAGATGAATCAAAATGCAATAGATCACTAATCTACATGCAATAATGAAGTCAACACTAAATTACTTGTCTGAGTAAAACACATGCTCCAGTTGGACATTGTAGCTATGTTCCAGGACTAACACCAGATTTACCATATAGTAGAATGTAACATATAGTAACTAAATCCCATAGTACACCTAGACAGGGGTGTATTTAGGATGAACCGCGGTATCCGGGATCGAAGGATGCTCCGGACTGTTCTATTTCATCCATTGCCCACGGGCCACTAACCATAGTCTGGTGAAGTGCAAATCACATTACAAAATGCAGCACACTACATCAACTACATCTCACAAGCTAGAAGCATATATTACTCAGACATACAACAATTTAACCCAAGCACACAAGCTAAAAGCAAACTGACATAAAATATACCTATATGCAACCTTATACAATGACATAATTAAAAAGACTACAACTATACTTACATGCATATTAAGTCATGATTAACCAATCTAATGCACAACTAATAAGACAATGCACTATTCTAAAATCATGCAATCTACTATGAATTAACATGCCATGCAATTGATTGAATTAATTATGTTCAACTTACTTATATTAAAACAACTCTAAGCTTTCTATTAATTAACTCTAAATAATTATAGTTGGTTCATATGTAAATTAAATCAGATATACATATACTTAAGATCATGATATGCTACAATTTAAATTACATAATTAAATGCACTCAAAACTATGATAATTCATTTTTAAATAAACATCTAAGTGTAAACAACTAGATTAACTTCTAATGGAGATTAAGCACACAACTAAACCCATCTACTAACTAAATATATTTTTCTAACCAAAATTAACTAATCATATTTTAACATCTTAATCAATATATTTAAGATGATAAGAGATAGTTGAGATGCCTACCTGATCGACGACGAATTAATTTAAAATCCAAGAATAACCTAGGTAAACAATCTGTCAAGATAAATAAATAACAATTAAACAAAGATTAGAGAAAAGGATAATAGATAGAAGAGAGGGTATTGAGGAGAGACAGAGAGATATGCGATAGAGGGAGGGATAGATAGGAGAGAGAGAGATATGAGAGAGAAGAGAGAGACCGGCGGAGGGGGGGGCGGGTTGGCGCACCGGTGGCGCACGGGGGCGCACGCGCGGGCTACGCGCGGAGGGTGGCGGCGGGGCTGGCGCTGGGCGGGCGGCGTCGGGCGAGCGGCCGGCGTTGGTGGGAGGCGGTGCGGCGGCGGGCGTCGCGGGAAGCCGGTGGAGGGCGCGAGACGCGCGGCGGCCGGGTGTGTGCGCAAGGAGAGAAGAGGAAGAAGAAGGAGGGCGGCTGCTACTTGCGCTCGCGGAAGAGGAGAAGAAGGAAGGAGAAGGAGGGTGGCGCGGGGCCGCGCACGCGCACTCGCGGGAGAGAAGAGGGAGGCGAGGGTGCGGGGGCGTTGTACGCGGGAAATAAATAGAGAGGAGGGAGGGAGAGTCTGACCGGGATTGGGGAAGAGAGGTAGAGTTCGATCGGGAGAGGGGAAGTCGAATCCGATCGGGAGAGTAAATATAATTAAAATATATAATCTAATTTAAATATTCAAATTATAATACAAAAAATAAAAAAATCAAAATATTACAATCTACCCTCCTAATAAAATTTTCGTCCTCGAAAATTCAACCGGACTCACCGAACAATTACATCCATCAATCAATCTGACTATTCTCCTCTATCTAATCTATCTATCCATCTACTACCACTCTACCTAAACACATCTATCTATCTACCTATCTATCTACATATCTATCTATCAATCTAACTAATCATTCTTACATCAATCTGTCTCTTTCTAATCTAGCTAACATATCTATCTAATATCGAAATTCAATGCCATCTAAGATTCTCAATCTAATAGACAATCTAAATTACTCTCTCTATCTAAGATCATGATCTTCCAATAATCAATTCCATCCAATCCAAACCGATCTCCAGAACTCGGGCATGTCAATATAGACATTCAGGCCGAGTTACTGCTCTGATACCAACCTGTCACGACCCGGATTTTAACATGCACAGCGGAAGATAATCCGGCGCCGTAACCCTTGAAATATATCGGTTTGGAGCAAAGCAAGATTAATATCGAAATCTAATAAATAATTCCAATAATTCATATCCAACCCGTCTCCAATGAAATTACAATTTAAATACCCACATTGAACAAATAATCTACTAACTCTTCTGATTCCAAAACACCACTACGCTTCTGCTGCGCTAAACCTGTAATCCTGAAAAATTTTAAAGATTGGAAGGGGTGAGTCACACGGACCCAGTAGGACTTACACCCAACTAGCCCACTATATTAAACAAGTCCTACTGATAATAAAGATATAAACCCGAAACAAAATCAGATTATAACAACTATAAGTAAAGCTAATTATCAAGATTTATTTAACTAAATAAGATGCTTTTCTACCCATTGTATAGATTAGCATGATTCACTAATGCACTACGGTTCTAATCATGACATAACCACATTTAACATAACTATATATATGCACCTACCACAAGGACTTATCATAAAGATGAATCAAAATGCAATAGATCACTAATCTACATGCAATAATGAAGTCAACACTAAATTACTTGGCTGAGTAAAACACATGCTCCAGTTGGACATTGTAGCTATGTTCCAGGACTAACACCAGATTTACCATATAGTAGAATGTAACATATAGTAACTAAATCCCATAGTACACCTAGACAGGGGTGTATTTAGGATGAACCGCGGTATCCGGGATCGAAGGATGCTCCGGACTGTTCTATTTCATCCGCTGCCCACGGGCCACTAACCATAGTCTGGTGAAGTGCAAATCACATTACAAAATGCAGCACACTACATCAACTACATCTCACAAGCTAGAAGCATATATTACTCAGACATACAACAATTTAACCCAAGCACACAAGCTAAAAGCAAACCGACATAAAATATACCTATATGCAACCTTATACAATGACATAATTAAAAAGACTACAACTATACTTACATGCATATTAAGTCATGATTAACCAATCTAATGCACAACTAATAAGACAATGCACTATTCTAAAATCATGCAATCTACTATGAATTAACATGCCATGCAATTGATTGAATTAATTATGTTCAACTTACTTATATTAAAACAACTCTAAGCTTTCTATTAATTAACTCTAAATAATTATAGTTGGTTCATATGTAAATTAAATCAGGATATACATATACTTAAGATCATGATATGCTACAATTTAAATTACATAATTAAATGCACTCAAAACTATGATAATTCATTTTTAAATAAACATCTAAGTGTAAACAACTAGATTAACTTCTAATGGAGATTAAGCACACAACTAAACCCATCTACTAACTAAATATATTTTTCTAACCAAAATTAACTAATCATATTTTAACATCTTAATCAATATATTTAAGATGATAAGAGATAGTTGAGATGCCTACCTGACTGACGATGAATTAATTTAAAATCCAAGAATAACCGGTAAACAATCTGTCAAGATAAATAAATAACAATTAAACAAAGATTAGAGAAAAGGATAATAGATAGAAGAGAGGGTATTGAGGAGAGAGAGAGAGATATGCGATAGAGGGAGGGATAGATAGGAGAGAGAGAGATATGAGAGAGAAGAGAGAGACCGGCGGAGGGGGGGGCGGGTTGGCGCACCGGTGGCGCACGCGCGGGCTACGCGCGGAGGGTGGCGGCGGGGCTGGCGCTGGGCGGGCGGCGTCGGGCGAGCGGCCGGCGTTGGTGGGAGGCAGGCGGCGGCGGCGGCGTCGTGGGAAACGGTGGAGGGCGCGAAGCGCGCGGCGGCCGGGTGTGTGCGCAAGGAGAGAAGAGGAAGAAGAAGGAGGGCGGCTACTACTTGCGCTCGCGGAAGAGGAGAAGAAGGAAGGAGAAGGAGGGTGGCGCGGGGCTGCTGCACGCGCACTCGCGGGAGAGAAGAGGGAGGCGAGGGTGCAGGGCTGTTGTACGCGGGAAATAAATAGAGAGGGGGGAGGGAGAGTCCGACCGGGATTGGGGAAGAGAGGTAGAGTTCGATCGGGAGAGGGGAAGTCGAATCCGATCGGGAGAGTAAATATAATTAAAATATATAATCTAATTTAAATATTCAAATTATAATAATAATAATAAATCAAAATATTACAATCTACCCTCCTAATAAAATTTTCGCCCTCGAAAATTCTAACCAACTCACCGAACAATTACATCCATCAATCAATCTGACTATTCTCCTCTATCTAATCTATCTATCCATCTACTACCACTCTACCTAAACACATCTATCTATCTACCTATCTATCTACATATCTATCTATCAATCTAACTAATCATTCTTACATCAATCTGTCTCTTTCTAATCTAGCTAACATATCTATCTAATATCGAAATTCAATGCCATCTAAGATTCTCAATCTAATAGACAATCTAAATTACTCTCTCTATCTAAGATCATGATCTTCCAATAATCAATTCCATCCAATCCAAACCGATCTCCAGAACTCGGGCATGTCAATATAGACATTCAAAGCCGAGTTACGCTTCCGATACCAACCTGTCACGACCCGGATTTTAACATGCACAGCGGAAGATAATCCGGCGCCGTAACCCTTGAAATATATCGGTTTGGAGCAAAGCAAGATTAATATCGAAATCTAATAAATAATTCTAATAATTCATATCCAACCCGTCTCCAATGAAATTACAATTTAAATACCCACATTGAACAAATAATCTACTAACTCTTCTGATTCCAAAACACCACTACGCTTCTGCTGTGCTAAACCTGTAATCCTGAAAAATTTTAAAGATTGGAAGGGGTGAGTCACACGGACCCAGTAGAACTTACACCCAACTAGCCCACTATATTAAACAAGTCCTACTGATAATAAAGATATAAACCCGAAACAAAATCAGATTATAACAACTATAAGTAAAGCTAATTATCAAGATTTATTTAACTAAATAAGATGCTTTTCTACCCATTGTATAGATTAGCATGATTCACTAATGCACTACGGTTCTAATCATGACATAACCACATTTAACATAACTATATATATGCACCTACCACAAGGACTTATCATAAAGATGAATCAAAATGCAATAGATCACTAATCTACATGCAATAATGAAGTCAACACTAAATTACTTGTCTGAGTAAAACACATGCTCCAGTTGGACATTGTAGCTATGTTCCAGGACTAACACCAGAGTTACCATATAGTAGAATGTAACATATAGTAACTAAATCCCATGGTACACCTAGGCAGGGGTGTACTTAGGATGAACCGCGGTATCCGGGATCGAAGGATGCTCCGGACTGTTCTATTTCATCCGCTGCCCACGGGCCACTAACCATAGTCTGGTGAAGTGCAAATCACATTACAAAATGCAGCACACTACATCAACTACATCTCACAAGCTAGAAGCATATATTACTCAGACATACACCAATTTAACCCAAGCACACAAGCTAAAAGCAAACTGACATAAAATATACCTATATGCAACCTTATACAATGACATAATTAAAAAGACTACAACTATACCTACATGCATATTAAGTCATGATTAACCAATCTAATGCACAACTAATAAGACAATGCACTATTCTAAAATCATGCAATCTACTATGAATTAACATGCCATGCAATTGATTGAATTAATTATGTTCAACTTACTTATATTAAAACAACTCTAAGCTTTCTATTAATTAACTCTAAATAATTATAGTTGGTTCATATGTAACTTAAATCAGGATATACATATACTTAAGATCATGATATGCTACAATTTAAATTACATAATTAAATGCACTCAAAACTATGATAATTCATTTTTAAATAAACATCTAAGTGTAAACAACTAGATTAACTTCTAATGGAGATTAACACACAACTAAACCCATCTACTAACTAAATATATTTTTCTAACCAAAATTAACTAATCATATTTTAACATCTTAATCAATATATTTAAGATGATAAGAGATAGTTGAGATGCCTACCTGACTGACGATGAATTAATTTAAAATCCAAGAATAACCGGTAAACAATCTGTCAAGATAAATAAATAACAATTAAACAAAGATTAGAGAAAAGGATAATAGATAGAAGAGAGGGTATTGAGGAGAGAGAGAGATATGCGATAGAGGGAGGGATAGATAGGAGAGAGAGAGATATGAGAGAGAAGAGAGAGACCGGCGGAGGGGGGGCCGGGTTGGCGCACCGGTGGCGCACGGGGGCGCACGCGCGCACGCGCGGAGGGTGGCGGCGGGGCTGGCGCCGGGCGGGCGGCGTCGGGCGAGCGGCCGGCGTTGGTGGGAGGCAGGCGGCGGCAGGCGTCGCGGGAAGCTGGTGGAGGGCGCAGAAGCGCGCGGCGGCCGGGTGTGTGCGCAAGGAGAGAAGAGGAAGAAGAAGGAGGGCGGCTGCTACTTGCGCTCGCGGAAGAGGAGAAGAAGGAAGGAGAAGGAGGGTGGCGCGGGGCTGCTGCACGCGCACTCGCGGGAGAGAAGAGGGAGGCGAGGGTGCAGGGCTGCTCTACACGGGAAATAAATAGAGAGGGGGGAGGGAGAGTCCGACCGGGATTGGGGAAGAGAGGTAGAGTTCGATCGGGAGAGGGGAAGTCGAATCCGATCGGGAGAGGGAAGCAGAGTTCGATCGGGAGAGTAAATATAATTAAAATATATAATCTAATTTAAATATTCAAATTATAATAAAAAAATAAAAAAATCAAAATATTACAATTGGCCATTATACAATAAAGCCGGAGCTTCTTGTTAAAGAACATAGTTTTTCTCCTTATGAGCTATTTTGTTAGGTTGTATAGATATACACTGATCATGATATCATGATTAGTTCATGTTTATTTTCAACATTTCTTAGATTCTAGCGAGCTTAGTAGGTTTGAATAAAGAAATTAAATATGAATAGATAATGCTTAAATTAATGTGATTTGAAGCCTCAGCATTACACTTTTTTTGAAGTAATTATTACTGTTAGGCTGTTGTTTATTTTTTAATTGTTTATTTTTTATTAGATAATTGAATGTTCTTGTTCCTTTCTCTTTCTTAATTTTCACGTATCACATGAACAACTATTTGCACTAGAACTAATTTATAGCTTAGTCCCGTGGTATATCAAAACGATGATGCACCTAGAATAAATTGTGATACTGTACGTGGGTAAATGCTCCAAACCAAGGAAGGCGGGTCCAGGTAGGGCAGGGAGCAGGTTGGCTGGGTTCAAAGTGACCCGGGTCCGCTGCGGTCGGTAGCATGGAGTCGGAATAAAAAATAATAATTTAAAAAATCTATGGGGTTGAGATCTTGGGGTTGGGATCGAGTCGGTTGGTCCAAAAATTGACCGGGTTGAGCTTGGGTCAAGACTCGGATCCTGTTCCGGCATTGCATGTTGCAAACTACTCTAATCACTATTACCCATGGGATTGACTAGATAATCTAGTAAATTCTATATCAAAGTAACATGCAGCTCAAAGCATAATCGTCAGTGTCATGGCTCAAGTTTATGTCAATTTTTCTTGGTTACCGCACCATCCAGTTTACATATCATGTGAAATGGCACATGCGTTATGTCATGAGGTAGTATCAGGTAATTTTGGGAAAAACAATTGATTTGGAAAAGGAAAAGAAAACTTTAGAGAGAATTAGATACAAAAAGAAAATTTAATGAAAAATAAATTCCTTTTATAAATAAAATCCCATATCCTACTTTGGAGAGAGAGAGAGAGAGATTTTCAAAACAAGAGAACTTCCCTATGCCTCGCCCAACTATACCAGCAGCTGTTCTCAACCCCACAAGACTACATCTTCTAAGACTAGGAAGCCCCAAAGACAGATAGATAAAAAAGAGATACATATATTTATATAGCTATATATATTTATATTTATATATATAGAAGATGAAATGTCAAAGTGGAGGATGCAAACCCAGAAGCAGAAGAAAGAGAGAGCTCAAGTGGATCCAGAAGTGGTGGGAGATGAGGGACGAACAAGAACAATACTACTGCTAGAGAGTGAATCAATATTACTAGACCTGTCAATGGATCTCTATTGGGTCGGATGTTTCAGGATCCAAACCCGGATCCAATAAGAAAACTCCAAATCCAATAACATACCATATAACTTTATGGATTTCAGATCTAAACCTGGATCCGGATCCAAAATTATTTTCGGATGCGGATCCACCTATTAGGAAATTATATGCGATGCAAAAAATCTTCGTCACGTACGGAACGTCCAAACATGATCGCTACAGCGCCATTAAAAGCCAACCATTCACCATTAAAATATATCAATGTTATGGAATAAAAATCAAAAAATAAATTTCATAAAGATTTAGAAACACAACACGTCTTGAAATTAAAATTAAAATATAAAACAAAATTAAAAAATTCAGACATTATTATGAAATAAAAATTATAAAAAAATCATAAAAATTTAGAAACGCACCACATCCTGTAACTAAAATAGAATATAAAGTAAAATTACAAATCTAAACAGTGTTATAAAATAAAAGTTACAAAAAAATTTTATAAAAATTTAGAAACACATCACGTTCTGAAACTAAAATAAAAATATAAAACAAAATTAAAAAATTCAGAAAATATTATGAAATAAAATTATAAAAAAATCATAAAAATTTAGAAACGCACCACATCATGTAACTAAAATAGAATATAAGTAAAATTACAAATCCAGGCAGTGTTATAAATTAAAAGTTACAAAAAAAATTTATAAAAATTTAGAAACACATCACGTCCTGTAACTAAAATAGAAATACAAAGCAAAATTACAAAATCTAGAGATTCTCACCTCAATACTTAAACCCACTTCAATTACATTGTTGATAGAGTATACATATTCAATCCAGTGCAGATCATCTATAAAAACAATAAAGTATAGATCATCTAGGATATCATTGGCTAGAAGATGCAACCGGAGCAAGTATGCATTCACTAACAAACTTTTGGAGATAAAAAAGAAGAAGATCCACCATGTCCGTCACATCCCTGCAACTGATGTGATCCTATTTAAACATTATTTAATCAGCTTCCAGAAAAATCAACTGATGTAATCCAGAAGTCAGCGAGATCATCAAGGTAGAATTTTTTGGTGTTAGAAGGCCATTGACAGCTTTTGTAACATCCTGGAGGGCAAAATGACTAAATGAGCTTCCAGAACCTGCAGCATCAAGGGGCTAAACTGGAAACATTTCTTTCATATCAATCACTTAAAAACAAAGAGAAAAAAGTGTCGAAACTGCCAATCTGAAGTCAAGATAAAACCACATAAATAAGTGGCATCATCCAGCTTATACATTCAAATTTCCAGGAATTTAATGATTCACAGCAATCAAGCATTTCCTAGAAAGCAAAAGAAGTACAAACAAATAGAAAGAAACGGATAGCTGCAGAGAGTACATACAGAATTTGTGATGAGGAGAGGCATATAGAAAAATTGTGATGAGGAGAGCCCATAAAAATTGTGACAGTATACATAACAAACCTTGGGATAAGCATATAGAAAAATGAACCACCATGCACAAATGAATCAATCATTTGAGCCCAATTGAATCAGTTAATTTGGAGTTGTAAATTAATGATGTCTAATACTATTACCAAACAAGGTCTTTGTAAATTAGACCTCTCATCCCCCCAGTGATGTTTTCTTCTTGCTTTCTAATGCACTTTGGCCATTGGGCCATCTTCAAGGAAAAGTTCCAAGGCCAAAAGGAAAAGAAATGAAAATATTAGAAATGGGAAGAACAAATGGTATCAGGGTATGCCACTGGGCCACTTCCAAGGCTGGTCCGTACACAATTCGTGCTACAGTGCTACTTTACCTATCAACCCTCTATGATCATTATCCCACCAGCCAGCCATTTTACCTCCTCACGGCAGACTATTTGAATTTGGCAAGTGAAACATGCGAGGCGATCACAGCCTTCTGTGCATCATTCATATATATATACACATGTTATTGTTTGAATGTTTACGTGTTGGTCAATTCATCAATTTTTTAAATACTTGTGGATCTAACCGAAATATCTTGGTTCAAACCGAAGGGTGCAGGACAGAAAAATTCATGGCCATCCACGTTTAGAGAATGAGAAGAAAAAAAAATAGAATTAAGTGACATCATATATATCATGCTTGGTGATTAAAGTAAGCCAGCTCATAAAGTAGGTACACAAAAGGTTCTTGCACAACGAAAATGTGCAAAAACAACTTGACTAACATGAAGAGCTGAGATCAATCATTTATGTGAAAGATTAAAGGTGCAAAAACAGAAGTATCCAAATTCCAAAACCATTTACTGGAAGACGTTCACAGAGTTGAATTAAATTTACTACTAAGCAAACCAAGCAGGAACGAAGCAAAGCCTGTTCCTGGAAAATCCTAATGATAAAATTATAACAATTTGCCATCACTACTCAATAGACTTGTAATTGAGATAGCAAAGCTCGATAGCAATCAGATTTTGTTGAACAGAAGTTATCCAGAACCATATTTGTCGTTCAGCCCTGTCCAATCCCCTCGCAACTGCATTCGTTTGTCAAAGATATTTCGTAACCGAAAGAATTACGCTTAGAAGTGCACCGACCAACTAGGAGGGCAATAATCAGCAACATCCTTTCTCGACAAGAGAAAGAAACCATCGCAAGCCAGTATCTTGAGCCCATTACGCAAAGAATCAGGTCCGGCCGCCCCACAAGCTAGCTAGGAACAGAGGATTCTGTTACCAGACAATGTAGAGGTCGCCCGGTCACCCCAGGAGGAACCCTAGGCTTGTACAGGTCGCCGGTCGCCGCCGCAGTAGCTGAGAAGCCGGAGAGTACGAATGGGCCGCAGGAGGAGAACCCCGATGTGCCGGAAGGTGCAAGAGGCACCCTGGGCACTAGGCGCAGCGCAAGATGGTCGGTGTTGCCGGTTGCCGCCGCGGGAGCTGAGAAGTCGCGCTGCTGCGTGACTGTGTGAGCTTGTGAGGCAGAGGGAACAATCGGGTCCGGCTGCCCTGATAGGGTTTTCGTATGTACCCCGAAAAGTTTGCTTCGGATCTCCGAAAAATCAGGCATATCCTGAATCCGAAATAACATGTACGCCAAACCGTCTACAAGTATCAATAGGCCAAATTAAATTTTGGATTCAGGCTGCATATCGAATACTCCGTATCCATTTACAGGTCTAAATACTACTTTGACATTTATATGTAACTTCGACGTATATCAAGAGCTCATTTGAATGAGATGAACGGTGTTCAGAGTGTTTGGTAGAATTTTTAATTAATCTCTATTCAGTTAAAAGCTAGCTAGATGCTTCAAAAACATTCGATAAAGCATCTGTATTAAAACATAAATGCACCAATGAACTCTTAAAAAACCACTCGACTTGAAGTGATTTGCTTTACCTATATATTTTTGAGATAAAATAATTGACAGTTACATATGTTCCACAAGTTAAAGGGTTAGACGTGAACTTACAACTTTGGATATTAATATTAAAACAAACCAAACACACCACCAAACCGTTACACCTCGTTCAGCTGAGAATTTGTCAGTTAATGTTCAGCATGTATTATAAATAAGTTATGGACATAATAAATAAATTACCGGAGATCACAGCATCATAGCTAGACAGGCGTCTACCGGACAAATAGGGTTGTGCACTATTCCGTTCAACTTGAAAAATCAAGCCAAACTAATAGTTTGATTTGATTTGAATTACCGATCGATTTAATTTGATTTCTATGATTTTTCAAATAAAATAAAATCGATAATCCGAATAATCTAAATTAAATTAAATATTTTATTTTAAATTATATATAATATAATATTTATATATCTCTTCTTATAAAAATAAATTTGTTTTAAATTTTTTTAAAACAAAATTAATAAAATGTATAGAATTATACATAAATTTTTAATAGAATTTGATTTAAAACAAATAAAATAAAATTATATATTGACTTTGATAAAATATGGTTTGAACCGATCTAAATCAAACCAAATCGAATTAATTTGGTTCAATTTAATTTGGTTCGGGAGATAGTTTGGTTTGGTTTAGTTTGAGAAGAAAATTTAAAAATCAAACCAAACCAAATCATGAATAACCCTACAAACAAATAACAAGACAGCAGGAAATCCTATATTGTGATAGTGGGAGGAAATCCACCACACACGGATTTCAAAATCTTAAACAAGCATACTAAACCGAACTGTCAGATAGTGCAATTGTCCAACACAGACCAATACTCAAAAGTAAACCAAAAGACAAGTTCTACTAATATGCTAAACAATAATCACAAATGCAGAACTAAACAACTTATTAAATCAAAACTCTAATAACATAGTGGAAGAGATCACTTTGCATCAAATCTAACGAACTTTGGATCTCCACCTTGCACTTCCTAAACTTCACTCTCAAAATTAGGTTCCTCACAACCTGCTAAGTACAATCTATAAAAATCAAGGAATGAGTCCCGAGAGGCTCAATAAGATTTACACTCTTATCTCGTCAATCAAATAACTGAAGTAAATAAGCAATCATACATAATAAATCTATCTTAAAAATATAACTAATGATATACAATGTCTTCTATGTTTAACTACGCAAACCCATAACCAATCAAAGAACATCCATTTGGAAAGATTTAGACGAAAGCCAACACTTTTAAACCATTAACATGCTAAACCATTTAAACTAGACAAATGCAAAAGACCTAAAATTTTAACCTGACATGATCACATCATCGATGAACAATACAAATTTTTCTAAACATGCAATGATACCAACTCAACCTACCTGGCATACAAACAAGCAATTTCACTTTTCTTTAATAATAATGAGAGTAACAAGAAATTTGATGACATACCTTCACACATCACATATCCAATCACTTACACCAATCTTAACATATATAGTAATAACATATAATTAAACTAGATCTACAGTGCATCTAGATAGTGATGGCATTTAGGATAAATTATGATATATACGATCGGCGGATACACCGAACGGTTCTACGTCTCCCGCTACCTATGGGGCATGAATTAAAATAAGCTGGTAAAATTTTTCATATCACATAACATGTAAGAATTTTCATGACTTATCACTTGATACATTTCATTTTTATGAGTCATGACATAAATATCTATCTCGCACGACCTATATACATGTCCTTACATAATTGACAAGATCTAGATATGACTTATATCAACATCAGTTTAATTAACATGATTTAGACATGATCCATGCCATACATGGCAAACTTAACATAGTCTTAACCATACAAGACAATTTAACATAAATGGGGCCACACTAAACAAATTAACATAAACTATACCATATACTAGACAATCTAAAATGATCTTTACCATGCATGACAAATTAACATGATTTTGATCTAAATAAAGAGAGTTCTTGAGCATATCAAGTAAAACTAAGCAAATCTGGTATTTTTACAAAATAAAACCATTTGCCATCAAGTTATCAAAGCAATTTAGAAAAATAACTTGTCATCCATCAACCCTAATTTTTGGCATATATGATCATCAAGTTAATTTCATATAATTCTTGTATTTTATGGAGTCAAATACGTAGACGAGCCTGGGAAACCTGCCTGGAGTTTTCTGAAAATTTTACGGAATTTTATGATATTCTCTAAAATTTATAACCTATTTCTTCAAGCTTCTTCTGCAGATGGAGCGGCGGTGGCTGGTGCTGGGCCGGCGGGCAAGTCAACGGTCGGGGTTGGTCGAGCGGGCGTGCGCCCGGGGTGGCGCCATGCTCGCGGGGGGCCCGGGCGGCCGACGGCAAGGACGCGGCGGCGGCCAACGGCGGAGGCTAGCCGGCGTCGCTGCGCGAGGCGGGCGACCACGAAAGGGGACGACGGAGCACGAAGAGAAGACAGCAGAGGGGGCGCCGGAGAAAGGGGGTTCGATGGCGACGCTGCGCCGACGCGGTCGACGGCGGCAAGAAGACGACGCCGGCGACGAGGGAGCGAGACGGATCAGGGCACTTGGAAGACGGCGGCACGACGAACGGCGGACGGTGACGTCCGCTCGATCGTGGGCGGCAGACGGAAGAGGCAGAGATGATCCTGCGGCGGCCGCGGCCGGCGGCAAGACAGGGCGAGGCAGGGGAAGTCTGGGCGCGGCGCAAGGGTGCCACAGGGTCAGGCGGTGGCGCAAGGGGGAAGCCATTACGACTCCCCATTTCTTGGAGAGCAGATCACCTCAGTTCCCCGGTGGAGGGAGAAGCCTCAGTCCCCAATCAGAAGCGGACACATACCCCCGTCACTTAAGTGAACCGGTTTGGTGAACCGGACCGAACCGGGGTCTGAAACTGAACCGGTCCGGTTCACTTAAGTGACGGGGGTATGTGTCCGTCTCTTATTGGGGACTGAGGCTTCTCCCTCCACCGGGGAACTGAGGTGATCCGCTCTCCATTTCTTGATATCACAATTGCGTTGATATCCAGCACTAATAATTTTAATACTCTAACCAAATATATATATATAGAGAGAAAGAGATGCATGGATCAATTTCACAACCTGTAGTCGCGGAGGGCGCGTTCGCCGGCGAGTCCCTTGGCGTTGTAGTGCTTGGTGTAGTCACTGACCAGCGTCGGGCGGTACCTGGGAGGGTCGCCCTCCCCCAGGAGCTCCTCGATGGGGCCGTAGAGCCTGGTGGACGTCCCCATCACGTATGTGGTGAAGAAGCAGGCCACCGACACCCTCGGCCGTCCCCTGCTCGGCAGGACCCTGTGCTCCACGCTCTTGAATCTGTCGTTGGTGATCAGCTGCATGCATGGCATATATCGGGAACAAATCAAGACACTGATTCATCTTCGACATCTGATTCTTTTTTTACTTTCATTAGTTTGCATTGTCTAATCTTGATAAGGAGAGAAATGTTAGAGGGAACACATGATCACACATAACTTTGTAAAATTGGCGATGGGGAGAATGCAAAAATCTAGGGGCAAATATCTCAAGTTTGATGCGTAGAGATAGTTTGGAGACTAAGTCAGGTAAAAGGAGCATATGAACCTTCCATTCTAGAGGCAATGTTAGGGGTCTCTTACACTCAAGACAGCATATAGATTCTTGGAAGATCGATGGGTACCGCCCAAAGCATCGAAGTTACACATTTGGAAGGCCCTCTCGAATTCAAGACCGGAAAGAAGAGTAACACATTTTGTCGAGTGATTGTTTTCTCGGGTGTCCGTGCATCCGTGCGAGGGAACACTAATCATTCAGACACAAAAGATATGAGATCCAATATGATTAACTCTTTGATTTGACCAGTGAAATCTACAAGACAGAGATGGATCCTGCATTTTTCGAAGGAACCCGCGATCTATTTTGTTTCGAGGTGCATGTAAGACATCCTTCAGGGGAGTTGTGCTGCGAAAAGACGTGCAGATGATTCGATTTGCACACAATGTAATCAACACCAGGAAGAAGATATACATCCCTTGCTTGATTGTCAATTTGCATCGGATCTCCTAATCGAAACTACAGAGGTCCCAGATCCAGTAGGAACCACCTTTGTAAGATGAGCGGAACAGGACAGCACAAAAAGCCACCAGCAGCTAAGAAAAAAAAGGGCAATAGAAGGTGTAGCGATATTATAGAACAACCGGAAGGCAAGATGCAAAAAGGAGAATTGAAATGCAGGTAGATCTATCCGATCAAGGTGTTGGCGCTGGCTTATTAAGGAGTAAGGTTTTGGCATAGAACCACACAAAAGGAACAGGAAATTGGACTCCCCTTGCAACTGGTTCGATAGAGATAAACATCCAAGGAGCAATGGATGATGGATCAAGCTATCTTGTAATTATAGCTGGAGATGAAATCGCCATCCAACAGGGATCTGGGCATGGCTATGTATTCAACTAACCCAGAGGACCAATGACAGAATCTAACTATGGAGGTTTGATAGATGCAACTAATTAATAGAGCTGGGCCAACTCATTGAAAATAAGATCTGGGCATGACCATTCAACTAATCGCCACCGGAGAGACACCAAGGACGGACAGACTGATAATCCATCGCCTCATCATCCGAACATATGGATAATCTCAAAGACCACTCGATAAATTTAATTTAATCGACAATGGAAGGAGGTTGGGAGCTAGGTCTTTGGGGGTGATTACCTGCATCAGATCGCCCAGGTTGACCACCAGGGCGCCGTTTAATGGAGGAACGTCGACCCATTGTTGCCGGTGGAGCACCTGGAGTCCCCCCACGCCGTCTTGCAGCAGGACGGTGAGGAAGCCGGAGTCGGAGTGGCGGCTGACTCCGAGCGTGAGCTCCGGCTCCGGGCACGGCGGGTAGTAGTGGCAGAGCAGGACGTGGCCCTCGTCGCATTCCATGTCTCCGAGGTGGGAGCGGCGGAGGCCGAGGGCCTCCGACAGCAGCTCCAGCAGCGTCGATCCCACCCTCAGCACCTGATCGGAGTACTCCACGACGATCTCCCGGCAGATCGCCGGGATCTCCTCCGGCGCCGGCGCCTCCGGGGCCATGCGGCAGAAGAGGGTGTCCCTCCAGTTGGCGGTGCGCGTCTGGTACAGGTCGAAGTTGCTGTAGTATTTCACCTTCCGGGCGGGGTCCCGCGAGTAGAACGCCGACCTGTCTCCCCCCTCCTCGTTGAAGCGGCGGATCCCGGCGACCATCTCGTCCAGCACCCGCGCGGGAACCCCATGGCCGATCAGCTGGAAGAACCCCCAGGATTCGGAAGCGCGGCGGACCTGCTCCACGACGTCGCGGCGCGAGTCGGCCCCCTCGGCGATGCCGGAGATATCGATGATGGGTAGCTGGTGTCTCGCCGCCGCCTGGGTGTCGGCGGGAAGGTCTTCCGGGCGGGAGATGAAGATGGTCGGGATGGTGGTGACGCCGGCGTCGACGAGGCCCCTGACGCCCGTCTTAGTCTCGTCGAAGGCCTTGAGCTCTGCGAGCCTGTCGTCCACCGGATCTTCCATGCGGATAGACGCCATGACGGTGACCGGGAAGACTTCTGAACTCTTCTCGTCCTCGATCTGAGAGACCGTCGGCACGAGGCCGTGGAAGAAGAGATAAGGCTTGCTTGTCGTCTTCGTCCACGTGATGAAAAAGACGGCGTCGGCCACGTATCTCCGTCACTTAACGCTTCACAAATCTAAATAGTTATCGAAACAAGTTGAATCGTCATCGACAATTTTGTAATTTACTACTCATCAATAACAAGTTAATAAGGTATCGATAACAATTCAATTCTTTTTGATAGCGATTCAATAACAGTTAAGTAATATAACTTGAAAATCTTGAATTCACTATCGAAAAATATTGAACTGTTATCGACGTCTTTGTAACTCACTACCCGTCGATAACGAGTTAGTAAGGTGTCGGTAACGGTTCAGCCTTTTTCGATAACGATTCACCGAACTGGTTTTTGAACCGCCACTTAAGTGACAGAGTATGTGACTATTTTTAATTGGAGACCGAGATTTTTTCCTCCATTCAGAGACTAAGTGATCCACTCTCTAATGACTAAGGATCCGTTTGTTTGTGTGTAAAATGGGCGGTGCGAACATCTTTTCCAAAAAAACTCAACTGTAAGATCTATTTGGATGCTAAAAAATTGATTACTCAATGAAAAGTCTCTCAGTTGACTCCATAAAAAATGAATTTTGGCATCCGGACGCCGTTTATTGGACAGAACGGATGCAAGTGATTTTGGTAACATTTAAAAATTTATTAACTAATATATTTTAAATATAAAAATAGTAAAATTATAGAAATTCATTTTTTAAAATATCATGCTATATAGTATTTTAAAGTAATACAAGTGATAAAATTTATAAAAAATAATTTAGTTAATTTATATATTATTTTACGTATTTCAACTTTCAAACACAAAAGTATTAAAAATAAATTAGAAAATAAAATAATCAAAAATATTCTAATATATATACATTCGGGTAAAAAATTGTGTTCTCAGGCAAATAGTTACGTATTACCAAATAATATATACTATTTTTAATTTCTTTAGAAAAATGTTCCGTAAAAATGACTTTCACTTAAAATTTATTTTTCATAGACTAGCAATTGCATTATAGTAATATAAAAATAATAGATTAATATATGTGTGTAAAATATCTCTTTTTGTTATATTTACTTGTAGATGATACAGTAACCCGACAAAGTTATAGAAAAGTAATTACGGACAAACAAATGGTTTTCGGGCGGTTCCCTTCGGCAAACCCTCGCCGGCGGTTCCCCGTCCGGCGGCCCTCACCGGCGGCTTCCCCATCCGGCGGCCCCCTTCGGCAAACCCTCGCCGGCGGTTCCCCCCTGTCCGGCGGCCCTTTTGGCAACCCCTCGCCGGCGAACTCCCCCGTCCGGCGGCACCCCCGTCCGGCGGCCATCGTCTAACGGATCCCTCACCGGTGGCTCCCCTTTCGGCGGACCCGACAGAAGGAGGACCAGGGGTGGTCCGGCAGCCCCTTCGGCAAACTCTCTCCGGCGGATCCCTCGCCGGCAGCCCCTGTCCGGCGGCCTCTTCGGTAAACCCTTGCCGGTTGCATCCGGCGCTTGAAGGCTCTCCTCCAACACTCTTGTTGAGCAGCTTCATATTATGCCCCATTTTTACCTGATCCTTAAGAGTTAAGAGTCTCTTTACTTTGTTTTCGTTATCCTCCCTCCCACACTCCCTTTCTAGCGCTCTACCTAAAAATGTTTTTTAGGTCTTTGTCTCTTTTTGTTGCACTAGAAATGTGGAGTCCGGCTTATATATGTAGGTGTGTTTTGTTCGACTCTTTGTTTTTGTTTGGTGTCATGTGGTCTTGTTTTTTAAAGGTTTCTTTTCTGGTTCTCTTCATGGCCAATCACTTTATCTTGAGACCGAGAGTTTGGACGATATCCACACTTTACTGGTGTGATCATCCGGTCTCATGGTAGTTGTCAAACTCCTTTTATGGAGTTCTTTTATCTGCTGTTCGACCTTACAAACACCTCTGTGTGTTGGTCGATTTGTGGCTACGTTTGAGTTCCTTCGAAAAGATACTTTCGTATCGAACTTTACTTTTTCTTAGGTTGTTTGTGTGTTACTTGTGGTTTAAGTTTAGTGTTGTATTATCATCTTTGTACTCTTTCATGTTTTGAATATATATATGGTCTTGTTTGTTCAAAAAAAAGACAAACAAATGGTTTTGAATATATATATTGGATAGTTTAGAGATATATCATTTGGTACTTGAGAAGCACTGAGAATGTATCTCTATACACTGGAGGATAAGACTTGAAGTCTTGTAGTTTTACAAATACAAGCTTCTAATCAAATAAGTTTGATATTAAGTCAGAATAATGGTGGTGCAGTAAGTTGAAAGAGTTCTATGTGATAGAACACTGTAAGTTCTACAACATATGTAAACAAGTTTACATAGTGGTTGCACACTACTTGAGAAGTAGTCTAGATGAAGTTTTTTCATCTACATATTTGATATGGGATTGTCTCAATTTTCTCTGAAAGTGTATCATTGTTTTGAGAAAACAATGGAGTAGAGTCGATGTCTCATCAGAAGTTTAGAACTTCTGTGGCGATACCATACAATCAGAGAGATTGCAACTTATAGAGATATAATTAAAGATAAAGTATCTAACGTTAATAACATTGCGGATCCACTAATCGAAGCGATTACTCAAAGAGTGTTTGAGCTTCACCTTGAGCTGATACAGATCAGTCAGATGGTGATTGGCTTTAGTGCAAGTGGGAGATTGATAGAAATGTATGCCCTACAAGCCAATCATATATGATATGATTCGACATTTCTAGAAATATCTTATTCAATTAATTAGGCAAATCTTCATTATAAGCTCTTATTAGAAGCGAATATCATAATGAAGTCCTTGATCAAATACAATGATAATTAAATCATGATGAGATCATGATAATGAGATTGATCATCTAGAGGTATTTGATCTAAATATTCCTAGTCATAGGATACTTGAGACGGGACATCAAGGATCCGGATAGACTAGTGTATGTGATGTCTTCTCATTGATGAGGACAACCGATCTCATTGGTCATTAGTGTGGAGACATTGAGATACACATACATGTGCTCATTAGTTGAATGAGTTCACTGAACTGACCGAATTAGAAACCCTGAATGGTATCTTACTGAACTGTCTATCAGGGTTTTCTATCATCACGGTTGCATGGTTGGACCTTTGACCTGAGTCGCCAAAGATGCCTTGTTGGGTGGAACTTGTGCTTTGACCATTGACTTATGGATCACAATTTAGATGGTCCTATATAGCGATGGATCGGGTACAAGGAAAATCCGATGGAGGCAATTGAGCGGACAACAAGGGATCGTCCACTCTCGGTAAGTGAGAGTGAATGTCCTATGGGATAGTACTCTAAATCCCCGGCCGGGGTAGATAGGATAATTGGAAAAGGAGTTTTCCAATTGATCCAATTCCGAGTACAGATCCTATAGAGTCGGTACACTAAGGAGTTGACGATCGATGCCGTACTCCTTTCCGACCGGGACATTGGATGGATGAGGGTTTATATCCATGTGGTAACTGATGATGGAAAGGCTCAATGGAGATGAGATTATCCCCATAGCCATTTGGGATCATGGGATGTGGCTTGTACCCTTCATGATCGGTAGGCCGATTAATCTATTATCGGATAACGGATTTAATTAAAATTAAATAGAATTGTTCTATTTTATTTAGGCCTCAACCAAATAGGTTATTGGGCCTAGTGGGTCACACACAAAAGGACTTATCCACAAGTACAGGGGCAAGGACGTAATTTATAGAGATTTTGGGTTTTTATGAAAAATTCCATAATTCTCTATAAATACTAATGGTTTCAGCCAAACCCAATCAAGCCAAGGGTGAAAACCACGTCCCAAGCCTCCTCCCTACCTCCTCCTCTCTCAAGAAGGTGTCCATGGTCGATGGAGCTCCGTTCGGGAAGAGTTCTCGAGGCCGGTGCAAAGGGAGAACATGTTGTGGATGAAGTTCGTGTGGATACTGCTGGAGACTGGACACTTGAACGGTTTGAAGAGCTTGAGAAGCTCATCTCCTTCCTCTCCATGGGATTATATGAATCCCTATCAGGTATATTCGAACCCGATTTGATCGGTTTTCGGTTTTCGTCGTTCGGTTCTGATTGAGACGGATTCTAAAGGAACCCATAGGAAATGTCGCTTCCGCTGCACCAAATTTTAATGGACGATTCCTTACAGAAGGTTAAGATAGACTCAAAGATTAACATCTGGAGTCAATAGTGGATTTCTGATAGAAAGGGCCCTCCCATTCCTAAAATTATTGATAACCCAATTCCCATGTACGTACGTTACTGACCTTATTGCAGATGGAGTTTGGGACAGGAATAAGTTAGACAATGTGTTTGAACCAAACTCAGTTAACAGAATTCTAAGAACCACTATTTGTACCAGTGATGAACCTAATGGGCTAATCTGGCCTTTTACTCCCAATGGTGATTTAAATACAAAATATGCCTATAGGTTCTTCAGGGACATAGCATTCCTCCGTGTCCCTCTGACAACACAGTTTGGAAAATCTTATGGCATCCGAAGCTAAGTAGTATCTGCCATCAAAAGATTCTCATGTTCATATGGGAAGGACTTGTTAACTGTCTTCCGACCAACAATGCTATTGCTAAGAGATGTAGATACGTTAATTACACATGTATTATCTGTAATGCAGGTCAAGAAACCATTGATCATATTATGTTCGACTGTCCTAGAAGCAAAGCAGTGTGGTTCGGTTCATCTGTGGGCTACAATGAAGAATGGTGCCAATTGGGTTTCAACAATGTTGTTCGTTCCTTTTTGGTCAAAGCTATCAAGTCAGAAGAAAAGGATATCTACATAGGGATTCTAGGGCTGTCTTTAATGTGGCATATTTGGAAAAATCGGTGTGAATCAAACTTTAGGGGATCTCAAGGGCACCTATTTGGACAATCAAATCGGTTACCAGGGAAGCTCTATTTTTCATTCGGCAAGCTAGACTCATGCCAAACTGAAATACTTCAGTATGGGTTCCTCCACCGGATCAATTTGTCAAAATCAACGTTGATGTGGCAACTAATGGTTAAAGAGGTGCTGTGAGCCTCATTGCAAGGGATTCGAAAGGTATCTGCCTATCATGGAAAGTTCGTACCTCAGTTTTCACTAACCTGCAGGTCCTTGAAGCCGAAGCCATTTGGGAAGCATGCACCTAGAATTTGGGTTGAAATTGTTCGATCGTTGTCGAGAGTGATTGTTCAATCGTGTTAGATGCTATCAATGGTGTTGGACTGGATCTGTGGGAAGCTTGCACCTTCTTCCGGGATTGTTGTCGCTTCTTGGAGCTATCACCCCTGCCCGTCAAGTTTTTCCCTAGAACTTCTAACGGCACCGCTCATTGCTTGGCCAGATGGGTTCTTCGGCAAATATCCGAGAACAACTTGAGTTCGGGTTCCAGTGACCTTCCCGTGGATGTATTGAACCAATTACTTTTGGACTCGCCAATTTTCAATAATGATATCGCTACTCTTGGTTAATTAATTAATGTTAGTAGTTTGTGTTTAAAAAAAAAAAGCTTCACTTCACTGTTGCCACCACTGAGAACTATACATTTTGCACACAAAATAACGAAGAACTACACCAGTTTAACTGAAGTGCATGCCCAGCTCCATCGTTGCCCACCCAAGTGCTAGAGTTGTTTACTATTTGGTTCAACTCGAAAAATCAAACCAAACTAATAATTTGGTTCGGTTTGATTTGTTTTCAACTGTCACGCCTTGAATTTTGACATGCACAATAGAATATTTCGAGAATGCGATCGAGGAAAGTAACCCATCAAATATATTGGTTTGAAAAAAAATAGAAGACAATGTTAGGTCTCAGATCATAATTTCAAAATTTCTATCTAAATTCCATGCAAGGATATAATCTAAAACAAATTATATACCATCTAAAAATAAATACATAATGATCTCCCAAATAAATCCTCGAGATCCAAATCACCACGTTTTTGTTGTGCTAAACATGATCATTTAAAAAATATTAAAAGGATTAGGGTGAGTACAACGACTCAATAGACACCCCATCATCTACCAGATTGGGTAGTCAAAGATTCTAAATGATGAATAAATAGGTGCTCAGACCTGCACCCATTATATACAAGTATAGAACTAAATAATATATTAAATATTTGAATTAACCACATGTTTTACACCACCAACCAATATCTAAAACACACCGACCAACACTTATAAGTCAACTAACCAGCACCTATTCATTGGTTTGGAAAAAAAAATCAAAGACGATGCTAGGTACTAATTCATAATTTCATAAATTCTTTTTAAAATTCCATACAATGATAAAATCTGAAACAAATTATATACCTCTAAAAATAAATACATAATGATCTCTCAAATAAATCTTTGAGATTCAAATCACAACGTTTCTACTACACTAAACATGATCACCTAAAAAATATTAAAAGGATTGGGGTTAGTACAACAACTTAGAAAACACCCCATCATTTGCCAAATTGGGTAGCCAAAATATCCTAAATGATAAAAAAATAGGTACCTAAACTTACATCTATTATATACAAGTATATAACTAAACAATATATTCATTATTTGACTTAACCACATGTTTTACATCACTAACCAACATCTATTCATGCTAGTTGCAAGAAATGTATCCGACCACATCTGTCTGACACATTACATGCCACTTTTATGACATTATGCATTGGTAGCCCTATTAATTCATAAACATGAATCCTTACTATTGTATTGTAATTAATTTCATATTTTACTTTACAATGAAATTTGCCCAAAAATGTGGTTGGATACTATGATGAGGTTGACAAGTTTCTAAACTTTGCATATGCAAATATACCATCGAGTTATAAAATTAAATATCTATGTGTGAATTGCACATGTATAAGTAAATGTGAAAAGAAGATTGTTAGAGAATATCTTTATATTGACAGTGTTAAAAAAGACAAAAAAAAATTAGAAATTTTATGGTGAAAGATCAAGTCACCAAAACTTTGAAGTAAGTTAGGAGGATTCAAACCTACATCAAATGTTGGCTAATGTCTTTTTGATGAAATACTAATGAAACACCATATGATAAAGATTTTTTTAAAAAAATTGACATGTTGAAAGATGTGATCTAACTCATTTATCCTAGATGAAAAAATTTTAGCAGACTTTCATTTCTCATTAAGTTGATTAATATTAAATGTATGGGTGGAATGAGTAATAAGCATTTCGATATTTTGTTGATTGAGATGTTCCTGGATGGGTCATTGTTACCACCTTCATTTTATGAGACCAAGAAGATACTTGAAAAGTTAAGGTATTGATATAAAAATATAAATGTATATCTAAACAATTGTATGTTATATTGGAAAGAAAATGAAAAGTCTAAAAATTGTCCCAAATGTGGAGAATTGTGGTGAAAGTCTTATAAGTTAAGTACTGTAGTAAAGAACAAAAGAGTGCCTCAAAAGATTCTCTGTCATTTTCTATTGATTTCATGATTTAAGAGACTCTTCACATGCTTAAAAACGTTTGTCAACATGAGATGACATAAGGAGAAACGTAAAGAAGACGATGTGTTAAAACATCCTGTTGATTTTGCTTGTTGGAAAATGTTAGATGCTGGGTTCAACCCATATGAAAACATGAACGTTACTCATAATACATGGCCCGTGTTAGTTGTACCTTATAACTTACCATCTTGGGTGTTAGAAATGTATGCCCTACAAGCCAATCATATATGATATGATTCGACATTTCTAAAAATATCTCATTCAAATAATTAGTTAAATTTTTATTACTTATTCTTATTAGATCCGAATATTGTAATGAAGTTCTTGATCACATACAATAATGATTAAAATCATGATGAGATCCTAATAATAAGATTGATCATCTAGAGATATGTGATCTAAATATTCCTAGTCATAAGATCATTGAGATAAGACATCAAGAATTTGAATAAACTAGTGTATGTAATGTCTTCTCATGTGATGAAGATGACTGATCTCATTGGTCATTAGTGTGGAGACAATGAGATACACATACAAGTGCTCATTAGTTGAATGAGTTCACTGAATTGACCGAATTAGAAACCCTGAATGGTATCTTACTAAACTGTCGATCAGGGTTATCTATCATCATGGTTGCATGGTTGGACCTTTGACCTAGGTCGCCAAAGATGCCTTGTTGGGTGTAACTTGTACTTTGACCATTGTCTTATAGATCATCGTATAGATGGTCTATTATAGCGATGTATCGGATACAAGGAAAATCTGATGGAGACAATTGAGGAGATAACTAGGGATTGTCCACTCTCGATAAGTGAGAGTGAATATCCTATGAGATAGTACTCTAAATCCCTAGCCATGGTAGACATGATGATTAGAAAAGGAATTTTCCAATTGATCCAATTTTGAGTACATGATCCTATAGAGTTGGTATACTAAGGAGTTGACAATCGATGTCGTACTCTTTTTCAACTGGGACATTGGATGGATGAAAGTTTTTATCCATGTGGTAATTGATGATAAAAAGGCTCAATAAAAATAAGATTATCCCCATAATTATTTAGGATTATGGGATGTGTCTTGTATTCTTTATGATCGGTAAGCCGATTAATCTATTATCAGCTAACAAATTTAATTAAATTAAATGAAATTGTTCTATTTTAATTAGGCCTTAACCAAATAGGCTATAGTTAATGGGTCACACACATGAAGACTTATCCATAAGTACAAGGACAAGAGAGTAATTTATAGAAATTTCTTTATAAATATACTAATAGTTTCAGACAAACCCTATCAAGCCAAGAGTGAAAATCACATCCTCAGCCTCCTCCATAGCTTCTCTCATTAGAAGGTGCCATGGTCGATGGAGCTCCGTTCGAGAAGAGTTCTCGTGGCCGACGCGAAGGGAGAACCTACTATGGATGAAGTTCGTGTGGATACCGCTGAAGACCAGGCATTTGAACGGTTTGAAGAGCTTCATAGGTTCTTCTTCATCTCCAAGGGATTAGGTGAATCCCTATCAGGTATACTCGAACCTGTTTTGATTGGTTTTCGATTTTCGTGGTGTGGTTTTCGATTTCCCTCCCACCAATGTGTTTTGATTGGTTTTCGATTTTCGATTTTCGAACCTGTTTCTAAATGAACCTATAGGAATCGTCGCTTTCGTAACAAGTAATTTTGTAGGATGATTCCTTACATTGGGAGTGTATGAAGAGACTAATTTTATGTTATGTCTTCTCATCTCTGATCCAAAAGGTCCAGGTAACAACATTAATGTCTTCTTGTAACTGCTCATCGAGGAATTTTAGATTCTATGGCAATGTGTTCATATGTTTGATGTAGCTAAATGTGAGCAATTCTGTCTACATACAGCCCTATTATATATGGACTATCAATGTCTTTTCAGCATATGCATATATGTCAGGTTGGAATACAAAAGGTCGATTAACTTGTTCTAATTACAATAAGGACACATGTTCAACTTGGTTAGATTCTAGTAAAAAAATTAGTTACACAGGTCATCGGAGGTGACTAGAAAACAACCATAAATTTTAAAAAGATGAGCAAGCAATTTGATGGTCACAAAGAATGGGGTGACAAGTCTTAAACATTATCTAGACATGAAATTCTATGTCAGTTAGAATATTTTAAATCACATGTTGCAAAAGGAGACACAAATAAGGATGATAAGAGGAAGAGCGGAAATAAGAAGGGAATGAGAAGATGTATCTAGGGTGGAGGAAAGTGAGCATTTTCTTTAGGCTACTATATTGAAAATCTTTGTTGCTTCATCACAGCTTACTTTGATTAGTCTTAAATATATTATGTTGCATGTTATGCATAATAAGTCTCAATTATGTGTTTCATTGCATTGGTTGATTTTGAAGTTGTATAATAGTGTGATGTCTTCATTATATTGGTCTTTGAATAGGTTGTGGCTGCGTGGTAAATCAATTGTGGAATGTCGAAAGATTAAATTATGGTTTAACTTTTTATTATTATAATTCAAGTGTAAGAATGAGTACTTATTTATATATCATGATAGAGCTTTATTGGTTACTAGATCTGGTGAACGATGAGATGTTTATTGAGTCTTTATAACTCACCCCACGGTTTAATATTTTTCAATAGATATTGAAGATGTGGATCTAGGAGTTGGTCTTAAAGAGAATCGTGACTTTGGATTTAAAGAAGAATAGGTGGAAGAACTGTAGATCCAGGAGATGTGTGACTTCAGTTTGTTTAAGTGCTTTGTTATGTTTTCAATAAAGTGGCTGAGTAGTCATCTTGGAACAGGTTACTTTCTGTGGTCAAACCTTATAAAGTTGTGCAAGTAGATGTATTTTATTTAATGATGTGTTTTTGTTACCAAACCTGCTATAATCAAGGTTTTATCCCATTATCATGTTTCAAAAAAAAATCCATTACATTTTTTAGGGCATGACACAAATGATAGCTAGTTTGATTTTAAAATAACATGTTTTCTTTTGTATTTCTTAAACTAACACACTAAAACTTTTTTTTTAAAAAAAACTAGCACACTTTGACTAAAGGGCAGTATGTCAGGGTCTGTTTGGTACCATAAAATTTTGGGGATAAACTTGGTTTATTCTCTAAATTTTGGAGATAACCTAGATTTATCCCCGAGTTATCCTCGTACCAAACAACACCATAGAGTCAAAGTTTAAAACTCAAACTTTAATAGAATTGTTGAATAAAACTAATCCGACTGATCCTTCTTTTCAAACATACAAATGACTGTTTTACTTTGTGGATACATGGGAAAGAATCAATGTTGTACGTTTGTGTGCACCACTTGTTCTTGTATAGTTTTTTTATGTTTAAGAAATTATCTATTGTGTCTCATCATTATTTATACAAGGTGTGTCTCATGAGAAAAAGTTATAATTGATTTAATATTTAAATAAATATTTTAAATAATCTAGGGTTGTGTTTGATTAAAAGTTAAATAATTTAAAAGAATATGTTACCAAGTCATTTTAAAAAATAAATTTTTTACCTTTTTCTCTCTTAAAATAAAAAATTTGTAAAAACATGTGATGTTTTCAGTTATCACTCTTAAAATTATAAATTTAGAAATACAACTATTATAAAATATTAAAATTATTTAGAGTCCGAGTACATAACCCCAACTTTGTATCCCACTATTTTAAAGTCAGTGTACGAAACATTCACTTGTTTTCCAATTGGGATATTCTCCCAACAAAGCGGTGTACAGTACATTGACTTATTTGGAATTATTTATAAGTAAGATTAGATGGTGAATTATGCCATAAATAATACCGACTTTAAAGTCCGTGTAATATCAACTGACTTCCCCGTAAATTAAGGAGGGTTTTTGACAAGTTGGATTGGTTTTTTCCAACAATTATGTTAATTAAATGGGAGTTTAGACTCCGACTTTAACATTTTTACCTCGTGATTTGTGCTAGTTACGTAAAAAAAATTAGTGTGTTATTTTTAAAAATAAAAATATATTATTTCAAAGAAGCTTGCTAAAAGTCTTCTTTGTGCTTATTAGAGTTTAAATTGACCATTAAGGAAGTATATATAACCGCATACGTTGCAGGGAATACACCTCTCAACAAACAATGATGATTGTCTACGTTGAACATTGAGGAAGGAGACACCATAAACATCATATATTTTCACATAAAAAATGCTATCTTTATATGATTTACGTGCAACGTAAGAACATGCATTACATGCTCCCTCAATCTATGGACGTCGCAAAGGGTAGTGCATATTTAACTAATTTGACAATGCTGATAATTATATATTATCCTGCAAACTAAAAGATAAATATAATCGGGGTGAGACAAGAGATTGGGATAAGAACGATGACCCGAAGAATAGTTTTCCAAGAAGATCTATACATATGCTGCCACACATATGGTGTCACTTCTCGGATTTTTTAATATGCACAACAAAATAATGTGCTGACGTAACCAAGAAAATTAACTCCTCAAATACTAATTTCTAAACAAACTATATTCAAATCTAAGGCATAATGATCTTTCATTTGTCTTCACAAAAATTGAACCACTATGTTTCTACTATGCTAAAATTGGTTACCTAAAGATTAGAATGAGTTTGATGACTCAATAGACATCTCTTCGTCTGTTAAATCGGATAGTTAAAATGTTTAAATAATAATTAAATAAGTAACCAAACTTTCACCCATGATATACAAATATAAAACTAGACAATATAATAAATATATGTCTCAACAACGTATTTGAAATCACCAATTATCACTTAAACATACTCAATCAGCACTTATAAACATCAAAAGAAGAACCTAACTAGAAGAGATAGAATATGTACGAATACTTATTAGAAGACTAAAACGATGAAACTGCCACAAATGAGACACAACATGTATATCATACAACACAATTTAACTATGACAAATTAATGCATGTCAAAAGATCGTAACCACGCCGTCATGTAATACATGTACCTATCATATAATAAAGTACCGTATCTTTTCTTTTATTTACAAGGAAATCTACAACAGCACAATATAACTAAATTAAATTCCATAGTGCACTTAGTCACACAACACAATTATGTATTAATTAAGGTTTACAAGAAGTTATATATATATAGGAGGTAACAATTGCACGTTAAGACCCACTAAAATATTTTATCAGCAATGACTCCAAAAATAATAATAACTTCTAACTAAATTTGGAACCGACCATACGAGACCGGACGATGCTTGACTAAATTAACTAAAACAACGATGGTCAAAGTCCGGATAAAACTATATAATGATAAAAAGGACGTCTAAGCCATAAATGAAGTCCGGAACAAGAGAGTTTTTGACCGATTCCACGAGGATGCCCATTTGTCGTATCCAAGGTAGGTGAGATCGGGGTCGGGACTGAGTTATTTGGGCCCAAACCGACCCGAGTCAGTTAGAGTCAATACCCGGGTCGGGTCAGGGTCGTAATAAGAAAATAAAAATTTTAAATCAACGACGGGATTGAGATTAATCGGTAGGCTTAAAAACAGACCGGGTCAAACTTGACTCACAATCCCGCGTTTCACGGCCGTATCTAACAATATCTAAGATAAGTATTCATGATTAATAATGAGTTTAACCGGGGGGTGGGGGTAAGACGCGGAGAGATTGGAGATAAGAATTGATGACCCCGCGCCAGCTGAAACAAAATCAGGAAAGAAGGTAAACACAAGGAAACGCCATAATCATGTGAGAAAGACTGTATTTGACATCCCATATCAACCAACCATGTATATATACACACACACACCTACGAGAGGACGTACTCCGGCGTGCTTGTCATATCGTTCACTACTGATAATTACCCTCTAGCTATTCCTACGGAGATCAAGAAGAGGGAGTGGGCGATGGCCATGATCAGCAAGAAGACGGTGTCGTGTGCTCGTGTTGTTGCGAGCCTTCTCGTTGGGCTGCTGCTGGTAGCCTCGCTTTTCTCGTCGGGTATGTTAATCAATTGATTATATATGTGGTACATTGTACGTATATGAGTTCGGATCGCCTCAGGACCCCTCCTGAGGCGAGCCCCTCAGTCGCCAACAGCGTGAGGCCACGTTTTGTCTTGATAAAGGCACCAGACGGCTGTCGAACGGAAGCCAACGCGTTAACGGTGCCGTTTCTCACTCCTGCTATCCTTCCGTAGCCTCATCATTAATATTGATGTGATTAAAAAAATCAATGAAAAGTAGCGCGCGCTGTCTCACCGTTTGAACATTTTTTTCCTCCTTGACTACTGCAGACGTGTGATTCTATTTCGAATTAAATATTATTATTATAAAATCACCATTAAATATCATATTGTTAAATAAATAAAATGGTTAGACATAGCTAACATAATTTAATATAGGCACTCTTTGCGAAAGAAAATTACATTCTATCCGATTTTTTTCATAAAATATTCTCAGTTGTTTATTTTCACCCATACGAAATATCTAATATGTCTCTTGATTAGGTCAATATAAATATATATCTAATATATCAAATAAGTCATAACTAATATAATATATAAATTGATAAATTGATAAAAAATAAAGTTTTAAAATATCAAAAGTTACTAATTATATGTGAATTATTAATAAATTTTTGAATAAAGATTAATATTTAATATTAACCCTTTACATAGCCCTCTAAACCCATTTTTCAGAAGTTACTAACCCTCTCCATATGTTACAAACCCTTTACATAATCCCACTGAACCCATTTTTCGGAAGTTACTAACCCTCTCCATATGTTACTAACCCTTTACATGGCCCCAGACTCATTCTTGAAAGGTTACTAACCCTCTTCATATGTTACTAACCCTTTACATGGCCCCACGAACCCATCTTTCGGAAGTTACTAACCCTCTCCAAATGTTATAACCCTTTACATGGCCCCACTGAACCCATTTTTGAGAGGTTACTAACCCTCTCCATATGTTACTAACCCTTTACATAGCCCCACTGAACCCATTTTTCGGAAGTTACTAACACTCTCCAAATGTTACTAACCCATTACATGGCCCCCTAAAGACATTTTTCAGAACTTACTAACCCTCTCCGTATGTTACTAACCCTTTACATGGACCCCTGAACCCATTTTTTGAACTTACTAACCCTCTCCGTATTTTACTAACCCTTTACATGGCCTTTGACAAAGACATTTTTCGAACTTACTAACCCTCTTCGTATGTTACTAACCCATTTTCGGAAGTTACTAACACTCTCCAAATGTTACTAACCCTTTACATGGCCCCTAAAGACATTTTTCGAACTTACTAACCCTCTCCGTATGTTACTAACCCTTTACATGGGCCCCTGAAGCCATTTTTGAACTTACCCAACCCTCTCCGTATGTTACTAACCCTTTACATGGCCCCGTAAAGACATTTTCGAACTTTCTAACCCTCTCCGTATGTTACTACCCCTTTAGATGGCCCCCTAAAGGCATTTTTCAGAACTTACTAACTCTCTCCGTATGTTACTAACCCTTTACATAGCCCCGAGAACCCATTTTTCACAGGTTACTAACCCTCTCCGTATATTCTTGACCCTTTACATAGCCCCTAGAACCCATTTTTCGGAAGTTACTAACCCTCTCCATATGTTACTAACCCTTTACATGGCCCCCTGAAGACATTTTTCAGAACTTACTAACCCTCTCCGTATGTTACTAACCCTTTACATGGCCACCTGAACCCATTTTTCAGAACTTACTAACCCTCTCCGTATGTTACTAACCCTTTACATTGCCCCCTGAACCCATTTTTCAGAACTTACTAACTCTCTCCGTATCTTACTAACCCTTTACATAGCCACCTGAACCCATTTTTCAGAACTTACTAACCCTCTCCGTATGTTTCTAACTCTTTACATTGCCCCCTGAACCCATTTTTCAGAAGTTACTAACCCTCTACATATGTTACTAACCCTTTACATGGCCCCCTAAAGACATTTTTCATAACTTACTAACCCTCTCCGTATGTTACTAACCCTTTACATGGCCACCTGAACCCATTTTTCAGAACTTACTAACCCTCTCTGTATGTTACTAACCCTTTACATGGCCACCTAAACCCATTTTTGAGAGGTTACTAACCCTCTCCATATGTTACTAACCCTTTACATAGCCCAGGTTAGTAAGTTCTGAAAAATGTCTTTAGGGGCCATGTAAAGTAACTATGGAAACTTCCGAAAAATGGGTTCTAGAAACTATGTAAAGGGTTAGTAGCATATGGAGAGGGTTAGTAACTGTGAAAAATGGGTTAAAGACCGTAGGTTAATAACATACGGAGAGGTTAGTAAGTTCGAAAAATGTTGTGGCCATGTAAAGGGTTAGTAACATACGAGAGGGTTACGAAAAATATCTTCGAGGGCCCGTATAAAGGGTTAGTAACATATGGAGAGGGTTGTAACTTCCGAAAAATGGGTTAGAAGAAAGGGTTAGTAGCTATATGGAGAGGATTAGTAACCTCTCAAAAATGGGTTCGAGAGGCAATGTAAGGGGTTAGTAACATATGGAAAGGGTGTAACTGGAAAATGGGTTAAGAAGGCCATGTAAAGGGTTAATATATGGAAGGGTTAAGAACCTCTGAAAAATGGGTTTAGGAATTAATACGTATAAAGGGTTAGTAACATCTGAGAGGTTAGTAAGTTACGAAAAATGGGTTCAATGATTAATATGAGGTTAGTAACATACGGAAATAAGTTCTGAAAAATGTCTTTAGGGGCATGTAAAGGGTTAATTAGCCATATGGAAGGGTTAGTAATTTCGAAAAATGGGTTGAGGGATATGTAAAGGGTTAATTATATGGAGAGGATTAGTAACCTCTCGAAAAATGGGTTGGAACAATATGGGGTTAGTATATGGAAAGGGTTGTAACTGAAAGAATGGGTTAAAAGGCCATGTAAAGTTAGTAACATATGGAGAGGGTTAGTAACTTCTAAAAATGGGTTCTGAAGGCTATGTAAAGGGTCGATATATGGAGAGGGTTAATAGCAACTGTGAAAAATGGGTTAGAGCTATGTAAAGGGTTAGTATACTGAAGAAAGTTAAGTAAGTTCTGAAAAAATGCTTTAGGGCCAGTAAAGGGTTAATATATCTGAGAGAGGGTTAGTAAGTTCTGAAAAATGTCTTTATGGGGCCATGTAAAGGGTTAGTAACATACGGAGAGGTTAGTAAGTTACGAAAAATGGGTTCGAGGGGTCCATGTAAAGGGTTAATGTAACATCTGAAGAGAGGTTAGTAAGTTACGAAAATGTCTTTAGGGGCCATGTAAGGGTAAGTAACAATTGGAGAGTGTTAGTAACTTCCGAAAAATGGGTTAGAAACATACGAAGAAGGTTAGTAAGTTCTGAGAAAAGGCTCTATGGGAACATGTAAAGGGTTAGTAAAATACGGAGAGGGTTAGTAAGTTCTGAAAAATGGGTTCAGGGGTCCATGTAAAGGGTTAGTAACATATGGAGAGGGTTAGTAAGTTCTGAAAAATGTCTTTAGGGGGCCATGTAAAGGGTTAGTAACATTTGGAGAGTGTCAGTAACTTAGAAAAATGGGTTCGAGGGGCTATGTAAAGGGTTAGTAACATATGGAGAGGGTTAGTAACCTCTCGGGAGAATGGGTTCGGGGGGCCATGTAAAGGGTTAGTAACATTTGGAGAGGGTTAGTAACTTCCGAAAGATGGGTTCGGGGGCTATGTAAAGGGTTAGTAACATATGAAGAGGGTTAGTAACCTTTCGAGAATGAGTTCGGGGGCCGTAAAGTGTTTGTAACATATGGAGAGGGTTAGTAACTTCCGAAAAATGGGTTGAGGGGGCTATGTAAAGGGTTTGTAACATATGGAGAGGGTTAGTAACTTCTGAAAAATGGGTTTAGAGGGCTATGTAAAGGATTAATATTAAATATTAATCTTTATTCAAAAATTTATTAATAATTCACATATAATTAGTAACTTTTGATATTTTAAAACTTTATTTTTTATCAATTTATCAATTTATATATTATATTAGTTATGACTTATTTGATATATTAGATATATATTTATATTGACCTAATCAGTAGGCATATTAGATATTTCGTATGGGTGAAAATAAACAACTGCAGAATATTTTATGAAAAAAATCGGATAGAATGTAATTTTCTCTTTTGCAAAGAGTGCCTATATTAAATTATGTTAGCTATGTCTAACCATTTTATTTATTTAACAATATGATATTAAATGGTGATTTTATAATAATAATATTTAATTCGAAATAGAACATCACTGTCAGGGTAGTCAAGAAGGAAAAAAATGTTCAAACGGTGAAACAGCGCGCGCTACTTTTCATTGATTTTTTTAATCACATCAATATTAATGATGAGGCTACGGAAGGATAGCAGGAGTGAGAAACGGCACCGTTAACGCGTTGGCTTCCGTTCGACAGCCGTCTGGTGCCTTTATCAAGACAAAACGTGGCCTCACGCTGTTGGCGACTGAGGGGCTCGCCTCAGGAGGAGTCCTCAGGCGATCCGATCTCTACGTATATATATGTGTTGCACGGTTTGTTTCAGATTCTGCGTGCGCTTCTTCTTCTTCTTCTTGAAATCATCGAGAAAAAATCTATACATTATTAACTCTGTCCCTTGTTTTCTCTGTCCTTTTTCATTTTTTTTAAATGACTGAACCTGATTAACAGCGGGAGCCCAGCCGGCGTGCTCCGGACGGCCGTCGTGCTTCGCCAGCCCCGGCATCTGCGGCGGCGAGTTCAACTGCGCGGAGGTGTGCGCCAAGTACATCCCCGGCGGGCCTCACAAGGCCTGCTGCGGCGGAGACGGCGGATGCTGCTGCTATGCGTGATGTGATGTGATGTAGTACCTGCAGATGCCATACCTGGGCCAACTTCTGTTGCTATACCCTTCTCTGATTATAAATGACGTCATTATTTCCGAAATAATAATAAAATAAAAAGCGATCTTTCTCGCTTTGTTTGTTTTTCTTTTTGTTTTTTAAATCATCGCTCTTCACTTTTAATTCTCTCTCTCTCGATCCATCGATCGAGTATTTAAAGTTTCGGTAGAGAGTATTTCTGCAGTCTTCAATAAGATGACACCATGTGATATCGCAGGAGACGAAGTGAAAGTGCACTTTAATGAAAACGTAAGGTAGGTCTGACGTTGTTCGGTAGTGAGTTGGTAGAATTGGTAGTGAGTCTTCGGATCCTAGGTTGCAGGTTTATAGTCTCGATAGCGAGTAAGTAGAAGGCCGATGTTAGGTACTCAAAGCCTAGGGTAGCAGATCCGTAATCTCGATAGCGGGTCAATAGAGGGTCTTCAGAACCTCGGTGGCACAGCTATAAAGGGCTGGTAGTAAGTCATTGAAACTTCAGTAGCAAGTTAATTAGAGACTCAGTAACCGGTCTTTATAGCTTATGCCATGTTTGGTAACATTATTTGACACCTCTATCGCTATCAATTTTAAAATTGATATTCTTAGTAATCACTAAGAAATGTTTGGTTAGTAATATTAATTTTGAAATTGATAGTGAAAACAAAGCACATTATATAATACAAGTGTCAACTTGTATCAATTTTGATATTGATTCTCCAAATTCTAAAATTATCAATATCAATATTGATATAATATCAAATTTAAAACTCTAACCAAAAGGGCCATTAAGTAACGGGTCTCGGTAGCAAGTCTTCAAAAGTTCAATAGCAAGTTATCGTATGCTCAATTGTGAGTTTGGGAAACCAAAACGACATCACGTTGTTATTTAAAGCGCACTTTCACTTTATCTTCTGTGACATCACGTGATGTTATCTCATTAAAAGTTACGAGAGTTTTCTCCACCGGGTAATGGTAATTGACGTGATCCGAACTAATTTGTGCAACGATCTATTTCATTTGATCGATCTCTCTTAGACTTCTTCGAAGGACTTTTTTTGTTCTATATAATCGCCCATGCGATTTCTCGTAATATTATCTCCACGTGAAGCTTAAAAATCTTTAAAAGAGAAATACTGAAATCGATGTTTGTGTGTTTGAAAAATAAGTGCCTTTGCTTAAAAGTACATGCCTTATAATTAAAATATAGTTGTTCAGGTATGTTTGGTAAAATTTTCGGGACATAAGTATCCTCACTTTTTAGAGGGTACCGTAAAAAGATATATAATTAAACTGGAGAGAGATATTTTTGTCATACAAATTATAAAAGTATCTAATTAAATTTATGTCATGGGTTTTCGGGCAACAATAGAGAATTATTTTTTATCAATCAAGTTTTAGATTTTTAAATTTATGACGATACATTTAAAAATGTGTCACATCCCGAGCCGAAGGCGAAGACACCCGGTAGTTCAACAACGGGAAAATAACCCTCTTAACTAAATATTCGCGGACGGAACGAATTGAAACTAATAAAACATCCTCTTAACCGTCCACAAGCAAACAATTGTCTCTGACCAAAAGAAAATATGATGTTAGAAACTAAGTAGTCTCACTGAACAAAAATAAGATAGTAAAAATATCACAACATGATAGTGTCTAAAACTTTAAACAACTAGATAGATAGAAAAAGAATCTAAACTAAAAAGTCTACTCCTCAGTTTGAACCTCCACATCTTGATCATCCAATCCTTGAAAATCTCTCTTTAAAAATTTTCAACTAAAGTAGTACGAGTCACCATAAAGATGCACTCAGTAGGTCTCACATCACTTACCATCGAAATAAACATATAATAAAGCATACATAATTTATATGCGACATAAAATAGGATATATACTTATCATACAAAATAAGATTTAACTTGTTCAAAAAAATATCACAATAATTAATAGTGAAGTAAGATAAAGAATCAACTAATGATAACTAAAAGAACTAATGCATTCCAATATAGTTATTGACCAATATGAAAGAATTGAATCATTCTAATATAACTAATGACAAATATGAAAGAACTAATGCATTCTAATGCACTTAATTTCTCTTTTACATTTCACTTACTTATTTCTCTTGGTTACCAATTTATTTTAGTTTTCATGAACTAAATCTAAATGTTCAATACAAATATTTTTATCACTCTCACAAAAAGTTTTTTGTCCCAACTCTAACCTATAGTATTTGATAAGCATATAATTAAGCTAACTCCCATGCGTCAAGTAATGGCACACAAGGACAAAAATTGCCGACCATCGGTTATTCCGGACAAATTAAGAAACCCTTTGCCTTGGCGAACTAAGCCTAATATGGGGAAACTCAAATTAACATATTTTCAAACGATACACAGGCAAATACGACATATACATGTCTAAATACTCATCAAAATTCAAATATCAACATATAAATTGTCATATGTACAAATGTCATATCTAATTTCAAATCTAAATGATGTATGATATCCTAAAACAAATGAAATTTGTAATTAAATACATATATAAAAGACTTCAACACACTCAAACTTTGCGTGGAATATAACATACTAACTATGGGCACGGGTATAAGATCATAAGCAAAATAAATATAGAAAATTAAGCAAGATAATGACGTGATGTATACCGTCCACTTTAATTAAAAAAGAGAGATAATCATATAAAATGACAAGGATGCTTAAGTTAAGAATTATATAAAATATTTAGATATCAAAACAAAATGACACGAGGCTCCTCTATTTACGTACGGTTCCTTTTTTCCACTCATCTACTATTTTTAAACTAAATGATCGGCTATAAATTTTCAACATAGAACCACGGAATATCAAACCATGAGATATCCTTACGTTGAAACCTTAGGGATGGAGAAGATAAATATATATATATACACATATATATATGTATCATCACCATTAAAGTTACTGGCGACGGCTTAAGCCATAGTTGAAATAGAAATAACTTCTGATACCCCTTACGTACGTGGCGGTAATCAACGATGGCCTTGCTAAGCCATCACTAAATAAAGTTAATAGTGATGGCTTAAGCGATCGCTAATTTTTTATTCCAACCATTCAACGGCCGGATTTATTTAGCTACGGCTTTAACCGTCGCCATTATACTTTAATGTACCATTGGCCGTCGCCAATAATCCGTTTGTTTCTAAAACCCTCGATCCCCCTCTCCTCTCTCTCTCTCTCTCCTCTCGTGCGCGTACCACCACCGCCGCACAACCTCTGACGCCGCTGCCATGCCGCCACCGCCACCGCATAGCCTCTGACACCAGTACCATGCCGCCACCGCCGCTCAGCCGCCACCACGTAGCCGCCGCCTGCGGCATCAAATTTCCTGCGCCGCCAATTTTCTCCCCCTCAAGGTAATTTATACTCTAACAACTCTTTTAAACGAATTTAGGGTTTATTATTTTGGTTAAACAAGGTTAATGTTGTTAATTTTTGAGATTAGGGTTATTGTTTAGGAATTTAATATTATCATTTATCATGTTAACCATTGTTAAAAATATGCTAAGTATCAAAAAACTATTTAAATGACATTAAACATATTAATTCATGTAGTTAAGCATATTAGTTTATAGTTAATCATCTTTATTTACAATTTGTCATTAAGGGGGTTAGGCATATTAGTTTTGGCTTAATCTAAAAATATAAAGTCTTAGTTTCATCTCTAATCTCTTAGTTGGTGGTAAAAAATACTTTATTTGAGTTATCTCTCTACCGTTTGTACGGAGAGAAGAGGAGGAGTACGACAAGGACGAGGAGGGTTCATTTGGGGAGGATGAGTGAGAGAGTTATCTCTCTACCGTTTGTATTCATTTCTTGTAATCGTTGTGTATTGAACAAATTTTAGTTTTTATAAATAAATATTAATGTTTATAGGTGAATGTGTGAACCTATGTTATTTATGTTAAAATGAATGGTTTATGATTGAATGATTGTAGTTCTTTATAAATGAATGAACAACAATGTGTTTATGTGGAGTGTTTTTAGTTCAATGTGGATAGGAACTGTGTTGTAATTGGATACGGTGATACAAACAGTGATTATGTATGAATTTGGTGATTGTAAATCTTGTATATTCATGTATGGATGTGTTTTTACGTAAACTTTTTATTTTGTGTGCATTGTATTTTTTAAAAATTGCAAATTATTGGCGACGGCTTCCCAAAGTCGCTGCTAATATATATTTATTAGCGACGGCTATACACTTTTAGCGACGGCTGAAGAGCTGTCTCCAAACTAGAAATCGCACTCTATGGGACCTCGACCTGGATGTGAATTTCTGCTTTGGCGACGGCTCTTCAGCCCTCGCTAATATTATTTTTCTCGAAATTTTTAGCGACGGCTTAGAAGCCGTCGCAACTACAATTTTTTGCCACACCTATAAGCCGTCGCTATTATATTATTGACGACGACTGACAGCCGTCGCGAATAAACTTTCTAGCGACGACTTTAGCATAGTCGTCGCCATTTAAATTGACGACGGACTTATTTGGGACAGGTTTACGACGATTTTTAAGCCGTCGCTAATATTAAATGATGACGACTTTATGGTTGTTTGCGACGGTTGAAAGCCGTCGTGAGTAACCCTGTTTCCTGTAACGTTGAATGAAGTGTACTAAATATCAAAGGGTACGTACTACCTGTTGTGAACAGCGTAATAGAAAGAAAGAAATAATCCCATGACATACCTAGCATCACGCATGCAAGATGGAGAAAATGCAAAAATTAAAATCGTTTCTTCCCACGCAAGACCTGGTGCATCAGAAACCCAAAGCCCTATTGAAAACTGTTACGGTAGATAAAATGTTTTCCCCTTTTCTTTTTCTTTTTCTTCTACGTGTTCAAACTAACTTGTAGGTCGTACGTCATCGTCCTATCCCAAGTGCCATGATCTGAGACGGTCTAAACCAGAAAATTCTATCAGAGGTCAAAATCGTGGTTATGCTCTTATGCCTATCATTAAAATAAAATACATGATTAAGAGAAGAACGTCCGAGAGTTTCAACAGAAATCTCTAGAATAGTTGGCTGATTATAAATCTGAACAATAACTATTCCAAACGTGTATCCACACGAACGCGGAGATAAGATCCCTACAAATTTATCTCAAATAAAAGTTATCAAATCGATTTCCAAATGAACCGTAGAACTTAGAGCCACGTTCTTGCAAGTCTCAATCAACTCTTTCCTTATCTTAGAGGGGCATGAAATCGTCTACTCCAAAACGAAGAAGATGACCAAGGTTTTCATCGTGAACTACCATAATTTCTCTTCCTCCTCACCTCCCTCTCTCTCTATCTGGTTAGGTGTGTGGTTACGGTGGGAAAGGAAAGTTATCGCAAAGGCAACGGAGGTGGTTAAATGGATTAACATAAATATTATATTAAATAATTAATATTTATTATATAACATTTTTTATTTCTACGTTACAGCCGTTATAAAATGTGAATAATTATAAAGATTGGTATTAAAAAAAACTTTTACTAAACATTTTTGGACAAAAATATTCTTACTTTTTTAGAGGGTGTTAGAGAGATAGATAATGTGGAGAGGATATTTTCATGGTACAAATTTTAAAAAGTATCTACTCCAGGTGTTTTCACGTGGCAACGGAGAATTATTTTTATCAATACAGTATTTATATATATTTTTTAATTTTTTAATTATATATTTAAAAATATTATGCTATCTTTTTTCCAGGAAGGTTTCAAGAGAGGTGCCAGGTTTTAGCTGAGATTTTTGAAAGTTTGCTTAGACTCGACTCTTTTTTTATAGTTATTTGTAATTAGAGCCTTAAATTATTTAATAACTAGTTCAGATAAAATATTTTCTATTGATATACGAGTGATGTATTTCTATAAGGATACAGTGCTATTGACAATTTAATATTGAATATGCATCTACCATCTTCCTACTGTTCTATTTAATTTAATGTTGTTTATTCTTCTGTTTTTTTTAGTAGAGAACAAAATCTTGGATATTAGAGATTCCTAATATAGTATATCACAGGTATATTCATAAAATCAAAGAGTTCTTAAATTACACTTTCCTAAAAGATAGGATGCAATTTAGATATAGACAAGGACACAGTTTGATTCAATATGTCTAAAAAAATGTTGCAGCAATTTCGTATAAAAAATTTTAATTGTTAAAGAGTACATAATTGTGACGACTTGTTAAAATTATCTAATATGGGTAACTTGCGTTGAAATTGAACTTGAATCAATAAAAGCTATAAAAATGATAATAGAAGATGATGAATTGTAGTTGATAAAGTGATAGAGATATTCCAAGATTTTAAAAAATAATAAATCTACGCAATGAGAATAAAGAATATAATTTTTTTTTAAATCACTACAGCAAGCAAAAATTCTTTTATATGAAAATTATAAATATATACGTCTAAATTCAAGATTTCTTGAAATTAAAATAATTCACGTCATTAGATAGTGTCGTCAGAAATATAAAAAAATGGTAGTATTTTATTTTAAAAAAACGGTTACTAAAAGTTGATATGAATTTTTAAAACAATATTAATGATCTAAAACTCAACTACGACAAGATTGATGTAATAAAGAAAAGGGCCAACATTACAAAAGAAAAGAGAAAAAGAAAAAGAAAGGGCAGCCAGATGAAGCCGCCGACCTTATCATCTCGAGAATCATTGTCCTTCCGTCAATATCCCAACCCCTTCTTCCCCGGGCGGAAAGAGGAAGTCAGGATCTTCCTCGGCCTCGTGCCGACAGTCTCCCGGATCCAACAATGTCGAGGTAGGAGCTCAGAAATCTTCCCGATTGATCACGGTCATGGCGTCTCTCTGCGAGGAAGATCCGGTGGACGACAGGCTCGCAGAGCTCAAGGCCTTCGACGACACTAAGAAGGGCGTCAAGGGCCTCGTCGACGCCGGCGTCACCTCCATCCCGACCATCTTCATCTCCCGCCCGAAAGACGACCTTCCCGCCGACACCCAGGCGGCGGCGAGACACCAGCAGCGCCTCCAGGTACCCGTCATCGATATCTCCGGCATCGCCGGGGGGGCCTATTCGCGCCGCGACGTCGTGGAGCAGGTCCGCCGCGCTTCCGAATCCTGGGGGTTCTTCCAGCTGGTCGGCCACGGGGTTCCCGCACGGGTGCTGCGCGAGATGGTCGCCGGGATCCGCCGCTTCCACGAGGAGGGGGAAGGCAGGACGGCGTTCTACTCGCGGGACCCCGCCCGGAAGGTGAAATACTACAGCAGCTTCGACCTGTACCAGACGCGCACCGCCAACTGGAGGGACACCCTCTTCTGCCGCATGGCCCCGGAGGCGCCGGCGCCGGAGGAGATCCCGGCGGTCTGCCGGGAGATCGTCGCGGAGTACTCCGATCAGGTGCAGAGGGTGGGATCGACGCTGCTGGAGCTGCTGTCGGAGGCCCTCGGCCTCCGCCGCTCCCACCTCGGATGTCACGACCCGGAATTTAAACAATATTACCACAAATACGCAGCGGAAATACACAATGTCGTGACAGTGGGATGAAATCCAACATTTGGAATCTACAACCCAAACTTAAACAATTAATCTCCTAAGATCCATCAAAACAAGATAACAGAATCATACTTCTAAGTCTATCCACACTCTTGTTCAAAAACAAGCAAGATCATCTACCTAAGTAGAGAATACCAAGAATCTCCATGTGCAAATGACTCTGATTCCTTTGGTTCCACCTGATCCTCATCTTCAATCTCTTAAATCTTCAAAACTTGCTGAAAAATTTAACCCACAACGGGGTGAGTCCGGGCACTCCGTAGGATTTACACCCTTCACCCATCAATCGGGTAAATAACATATAATCAAGCAATGGTATGTAACATATCTAAATTGAGATGTAATACAAAAGTATAGAATATCTTCTATATTAATCTCACAACCCATATCTGAACATAATTATCTTCAAAGAAAAGATTATGCCAAAGCCAATTAATTCTAGACCAATGCACACAAGACCATACAAGCTAGACAAATATCATCTAAATGACCTCAAGACTTAACTTAACATGACCAAATTAAAACAGACAAATCTGATTTTTCTAACATGACATGGTTTAACATCCATACATGACACACAAGTAACATATTTCATATCCTTTCCAGAACACATAGCCAAAGAGCGAGGAATTGGCCGTCTTGCTTCACATGTACAAAATGCATTCACCAAATTTAATATATATATATAGAAGTAACATATACTAAGCTAGCCCAAAGTGCACCTAGGCAGTGATGACACTAAGGGAAAAACCGCGGTAATCCGGGATCTGTGGGATGGCCGGAGTCATCTATGTTACCCGTCGCCCACGGGCGATTGTCTAACATAGGCTGGTGAAGCCTTTATAGCACGTCATATCAAGAATTCATAACATAATTTCATATCATGACATACCTGACCATACAATGCATACATGACATAAACATCTAATTTCATAGCCTTTCATGCAGGACATAGCATTCATAACGAACTTGACAAGACATATGATAACCTGACTTAATTGAACTTGTTCTCAATGACAACTTGTACTAATCATGACCAAATTGACATAACTAACTATGCATAGCATAGCCCATGATCCGAAACCAAATTAAACATATTTCACCATAACTAGACAAGACTTGTACTAACCGACTTGGTTGACATATTCTAAATCAAACATATACCAAACTTAACCATATGAACATAATCATATCATGCATGACATAATACACAATCTGAAATCATACTAATCAAAATTTACATGATCCTCACACATGCAATGACAAACCGAACTAGACATACTAAAACATATGTACAAGACACTTAACCTAAGTCATGCTTGGCATAAACTAAACAAATTAAGATCTCATGTAATCAATCATAATCTGACCAAAACAGGTTCTAAAAGGTATAATTTGATGACCCAAGAGTTTTTCAAGTCTACACATAATTAACCTTCAATTCTTGTTCCAAACTAGCATATAATCACTTACATGGTTTTCATAGGATCAAATTTGATAGAAAATGCTTCTACCCAAGCATAATCAAGCTAAACATGTTCCATAATATACAAAATACTAATTTCAAGTTTCTGATTTCAGAGATTTTGTGAAAATCAATAATTACAAGTCCAAAGTCTAAGACTAGTCAACTTATGATCCATAAGTTAAATCATGCATATTTTCTAATCAAAATGGGATCAAATACATAGACAGGCTTGAGAAACCTACCTGGAAGCTCCTGTGAATTTTTTGGATTTTTCAGAATTTTCCTGCTATTTTTCTGGCCTCAAATCTAATTTCCGGATTTAATAAATCCAAAAAAAATCGGAATTTCCTGAACCGGCGCCGAACCGGGCGGTTCGACCGGCTGAACCGGGCCGGTTCGGAGGTGTTGGACCGCGGCTGGACCGGCGGCTGGACCGGCTGGACCGGCGGCTCACGGCGACGGTTCGCGGGCGGCGGAGGCGGCGGCGGCTCGCGGCGGCACTCGCGACGGCGGAGGCGGCCGGCGGCGCTCGACGGCGACGGCGATGGGCGGGGAGGGGCTGGTCACGACGGCGACGACGAGAGGAAGACGACGGCCGGCGATGGTGACGGCGAGAGGCTCTCCCGCGGCGGTTCCGGCCGGAACAGGGGAGGTGACGGCGGCGGCTTCCGGCGACGGCCACGGGCGGCGCAGGAAGGGTTGGACGGCGACGCTCTCGCCGGCAAGGGAGGCGCTGGAGGGAGGGGGTGACTGCCGCACCGAGGGGTCGATGCAGGGTGGCGGGAGGCGTGGCCGTGGGGCTGGCGGGTGACGGCGCTGCACTGGGCGACGAGCGCCGGGCGGCGCGGGAAGGGGCTGGATGGTGACGATCTCGACGGCAAGGGAGGAGGCTGGGTGGAGGCGGCGCAAGGTGGCTGAGGGCATGGTCGGTTGGCGAGGGTGCGGGCCGGCAAGGTGACGGCGAAAGGGGGGGGCGGTCAGTGGCCGCAGCCGCGACTGCGGCTGGGCGCGGAAGGATGCACGGCGGCGGCTGCCGTGCTGGGCAACATGTGGGCGCAGGCAGAGTGGCGGGCTGGCGGCAGACGGCGGGGCTGATGCAGCCGCGGGTGGAGGCGGCTGGACACGCGGCGGCGGTCGCGGCGGCTAGCAGGGCGACGCGGTGATGTCGCGGGCGCTAGGGTGAGGCTGCAGGCGGGCGTGGGGCATGGCGGTGGGGCTAGGTGACCGGGGAAGAGAAGAGGAAGACGGCGGCTGGAAAAGAATGAGAAGGAGACTGAGATGGGGGGTCGCTTCCGGCAGATCAGGGGAGGCAACGCAGCAACGACGAGGGAGGAGAGGAGGAGGGTGGCGGCGTATCCCGGAGGGAAACGGGAGTCCCGGTGGGACTCCGGCAGGAGTTCGAGTGGGAGGAGGAAACTGGAGAGGGGGGGCGCGGGCGTTACAGCGGGGACAGGGAGGAGGAGCGGGGAAAGAGGGCCGGCGTAACCGGCAAGAGAGAGAGAGGGGGGGAGGCGGGGGCGGGCGTTACGGCGGGGAATCCTGGAGGGGGGGTTACCATTTTTTTAAAATTTTCAGATATTACATTCTTCACCCCTTAAAATAAATTTCGACCTCGAAATTTCAAATTCTTACTATCTAGTCGAAGGGGGTAGTCAAGATGATTCAATTCTCATACACTCATAAATGGATGCCCGAATCATCCTACATCATAAGCATAGTAAAACTCTCATCATCCACTAATGTTATCCATATCAAAATTTCTAATTATACACTCTTCATTCTATATCATACCATCCATGATAATCTAATTATCGTATCTCAATTTCACAAAAATTATCACATTCAACTCTCTCTGATTTATCATATGTCTATACCATTCTTCATAATAATTAACTCTCCAATCTCTAACTTTATCCAAAAGTTTGATCTTCAAACATTATCACCGATCATCATTTATTATTCTAACCTTCTTATACATCAATATTCTTCAATCTTCTTATCAATTATAACACTTAAATCTCACTACAAGAAATAGAGTTATTAGGGACGGTTTAATGGCGACGGCTTTATTAAGCCGTCTCTATAAGAGTTAATTGCGACGGCTAAAGTCGTCCCTATTAAAGCCGTCGACAAATACAAAGATATAAGCGACGGCTCTATGAGACCGTCGCAATATCGCTTATTAGGGACGGCCTAAGCCGTCGCTAAACCAGAAAATGCACCCGGAACACCCATCGGTCCGGGTTAATGGCGACGGCTACCGATAGCCGTCGCCAACTTAGTTATTAGCGACGGCTCGAAGCCGGCGCAATAAAATTTTTCGCCCGCACCGTTCGAACGGTCCTTGCGACGGCCCGAGCCGTCGCCGTTGTACCCCAAACGTACAAATGCGACGGCTTCGGGGCCCGTCGCCAATACATTAAGGATTTACAAAACCCCGTCGGGCACCTTCCCTCTTCCCCCCCCCGCTTGCTCTCGACGCACCGCCGCCGCCGCCGCCGCCGCCGCCGCTGCCCCGCCGCCGCCGCCGCGCCGCCGCCGCACCGCCGCCGCCGCCGCCGCCGCGCCGCCGCCGCCGCCGCTGCGCCGCCGCCGCGCTGCGCCGCGCCGCTGCGCCGCCGCCGCCGCCGCTGCGCCGCCGCCGCCGCCGCCGCTGCGCGCCGCCGCCGCCGCTGCGCCGCCGCGCGCCGCGCTGCGCTGCCGCCGCCGCCGCCGTAGCGCTGCCGTCGCCGCGCCGCCGCGGCTCGCTCCTTGCGCCGGCGCCGCTACCGCCGCCGCCGCCGCCGCGCTGCCTCCTGCGCCCGCCGCGGCTTCGCATCCTTGCGCCGGCGCCGCCGCCTTGCTGCGCCGCCGCCAGCCGTGCGGCGCTCCCCTCGCTACATCCGTCCGGCCATTATCCTCCAAGGCAGGTATATTTTAAGTGAAATTATTTTATTCATTAGTTTCTATTTGAATTTTTTAAGTAGTCTTATGAAAAGTTGGATGTTTATTGATAAATCTTTCATTTCATATCGGCTAGGGTTAGTTGTGTGGTCAATCATATCGAATGAAACCGGACCGAATCGTTTGAATCGAATTGTTTAAAACATTACATTATTATTAAGAAAAATAATATGTATATAGTTTGATTCGGTTTGATAAGTTATCTATTTGGTTTTTTCGAACCAAATCGAACCGATAACTTTTTATCGATTTAGTTCGGTTCGGCACCTCCCCAAACCGAACCGAACCGTAAACTAGTTGACCCAATTTGTCAAAATTTGACCCACTTTATTTACATATTATGTTACATTTAAATATATATACATATATTACATCAATTGTAAATATATATTATTATAAATACATATTATGTTACATATTATTACGTAGTTACATATTATTATAAATACATATTATGTTACATATTATTACATCCGGCTTGGATCGGGCAAACCGGCCGGTTAGCTTGGAAAAATGCATAACACCCCACCCCGAGGCCGGTTTGCCCGATCGAAGCCGGATTCCGGCTTGGATCGGGCAAACCGGCCGGTTAGCTTGGAAAAATGCATAACACCCCACCCCGAGGCCGGTTTGCCCAATCGAAGCCGGATTCCGGCTTGGATCGGGCAAACCGGCCGGTTAGCTTGGAAAAATGCATAACACCCCACCCCGAGGCCGGTTTGCGCGATCGAAGCCGGAACCGGCTTGGATCGGGCAAACCGGCCGGTTAGCTTGGAAAAATGCATAACACCCCACCCCCGGCCGGTTTGCTCTCCGATCGGCCGGAATCCGGTTGGATCGGCAAACCGCCGTTCTTTGGAAAAATGCATAACACACCACCGAGGCGGTTGCTCCGATCAAAGCCGGATTCCGGCTTGGATCGGGCAAACCGGCCGGTTAGCTTGGAAAAATGCATAACACACCACACCGAGGCCGGATTGCAATTTTAAAGATTATATTGCAGATGAAGAAATTTAGCAAGAGTCGACGTACATCGAGGAGTGGGGACGTCTCGGTGGATCCACCGATCAGGTCGGGCCGTGGTTCTCGTGGCCCATCTCAACCTACCCAGATGCGATGCCATCAGGTGGACCATCCCGGCGGTTGACACTCGCCCTACTACGGCGACGCCCCCTATGATCGTCCATCTTCTTCCGCCTCCGGTAAATATCAATTTTTTATATTTTGTAGATTTATAAATATCAATTTTTAAATGTGTTAAAATTTTTGGCATGCAGCTACAGTTGCTAGACGTGGGAGAGGTCCTGCAAAGGCGTATAATGTGCGGACATTAGCGCCTGGGGAGACATTGAACGTCCGGGTCATCGAGGATCGGGTGTAGGCCCGAATGGCCGGAGTTCACCTCATATCTTGGAGTTTGCAACAGGGTACCTTGCAACATATGGTAACAGGTTTCACTGACCCTTCCAGATGACAAGAAGGAGGCGATATTTAGAGACCTCGAGGTAAATAAAAGTACTTGAGCTTATTTGTTTTTTTTCACTTTAAAATTACTAATCTATGTATTTTTCCTGTAGCAACATTTTACATTTGAGCGGTCACCATCCATAGATGCGGAAATTTTAAGGCATATGGGAGAGATGCAAAGAAAACAAAGGGGTCATCTTAAGAAGAAGGTAAAAATTTTCATATTTATTTTTTAGTAAACGATTATGTACTGTAACTAATACAATTTTGGCGTACGATTTTTACAGACGCTCACCGGAGGAGGCACTTGTCGTTGTGCCTCCACAATGCGATCCGGACCGTGGCGTCATATGTGTGAGATATGGCGAGAGGGACGACAATAAGGTAAATAATTTATTTAATTTAAAAGTAATCCACATTTGATAACTCATTTTATTAGCTTGTCTTAACAAAATTAATGTGTTATGAACTTGTTTGTAGGCACTTAGCCAAAGGAATAAAACAAACAGGCTAATTTGGAGCATGCCTTATAGGCGAGGTAGAACCAACATTCATCACCGCAGATTGATTTTGTAAGTTTATAATTTTTTTTATTATTCACTATTGTATATCTCGATAATAGTACTAATGTGTTCATAATGTTTTCTCTTACCGTACAAACAAAGAAGGGCGTCGTCCTACTCCGTCCGCAGGTCTTCGAGATGACCCAAACGAAAGAGGCAGAGGATAGATCCCTCGTATGGTGCAACGAGGAAAGTCATCAAGTTATGGTACGCAATATGTTTGTTTGTATCAACATTAGACAATTTTTATTTCATATAACAACTGACTTTATATTTACATTATATAGGATGAGATGCGCCGCTAATGAATGCCCCCCGTCGGAGGAATCGATGCTCGGAATTCGAGCAGCCATTCTCTCGAGGATGCATTTATCACCGTGTTCGGCAGAGACGGGCCGGGACGGATCCGATGTGGGGGGAGAGGACGGATTCCGCAGCAACACCTCGGTATGGTGTATGCAAGGTGGAGGTGCGAGTACCTCTCGCGGGTCCGGGCTACCAAGCCGCAGTTGGTGGACAAAGTCGATGCTCAAGCTACACAAATCGAGAAACAAAACTCGATGATCGACTCGCTCCAACAACAATCGGACGCCCAACGTCAACAGCTTCAAGAGTCGATGACACGGCTAACACAAGAAATGTTAGCCCAATTAAACGCAGGCTCCCACTGCGTTGCATCCGTCTAGTTCGAGGCCAACCCAAGGCTATAGAGGCGCACGGGGGGACGAGGAGGAGGAGGACGATGACGAGGACGCAGAAGACGATGAGCGTTCTTTTGGGGAGGATGAGTGAGAGAGTTTACTCTCTATTTTATTATTTCTTTGTATTTGAGATAGTTGTTGTGTAATGATACATTTTATAAATATGAATTTTTCTTATTAAAGAATGTCAGTGTTTATTATGTATGAATGAATGTTAATGGCTTTGATCGGGCAAACCGACAAATTATTTGTGTATACAGGTCTTGCTACGAGAATACAATTGATTGCAGGGAAATTTTTTTTTTAAAAACTGTAAGTTATTTGCGACGGCTCCACACAGCCGTCCCTAAAGTTATTTTAAGCGACGGCTATTAATGTAATAGGGACGGCTCTTAGCGATCGCAAAACCAGAAAATGCACCCCCGCGGGTGTCGTCGGGGCTGTAAATTGGGTATTAGCGACGGCTCTACGCCGTCGCAAAACCAGAAAATCACCCCCGCGGGGGTATTCGCGACGGCCCTAAGCCGTCGCAAAACCAGAAAATGCACCCCCGTGGGTGTCGCCGGGTCAGAATTAGGACAGCGACGGCTCTTAGCCGTCGCAAAACCGTAAAATCACCCCCGCCGGGTATTCGCGGACGGTCCCAAGCCGTCGCAAAACCGAAAAATGCACCCCGGCGAGTGTCGCCGGGTCAGAATTGGGTATTAGCGACGGCGTTAAGCCGTCGCTAATGTCTATTACGGGTTTAAATTTATTTGCGACGGCTTAGTGCCGTCGCGAAAAACTTTATGAGGGACGGTTTGAGCCGTCGCTAATAACTTAATTGCGACGGCTTTCGTGGTCGCAAATAATACTAAAAACGACGGCTTATCATGAGCCGTCACCATTAAAATTGGCGACGGGCTTATTTGCGACAGTATTGCGATGGCGGAAGAGCCGTCGCTATTGCCTTATGGCGACGGCTTTTGTATTTTTAGCGACGGCGGTAAGCCGTCGCTAATGACTTTAATTCCTGTAGTGTCTCATCCTTATTATCATATCTCAAACATGCCATACTCATCATTGAAAATTATCTAAAACAATGAAGATTATACTATCCATATGAGACAAGATTATCAACCTAGTCCTCTTATCCATTTTTTTTTCCAATGATAATCCCCTAATATCTTCTAAATAATTATCAAGTTTTCACAAAGATCTCTAATATTTTCTTTCTAATACATTTGGGATCTATTTGTCATGCCTTGCACTTTCTCAATTATAAAGTCATTCCAAATCTCAAGGAACCATAACTATTCTATTGTGATTCTTATATATTCATTTAATCTCCACCAGTTGGAACTCAATCTCTAAACACTTCGGATGTTTAATAAATTTACCAAATTTCAATCACTTTCAAACAACTAGCAAGATATCACCAACTTATTCACCTATCTATAGTTGACTTGAAGATCATCTCAATCTCAACTAAACCAAAGTCTGAGCTAAATATTCACAATCATCTGACATAATCTATATTCACTCAAAACATAATTCCACTTAATATTGACAAATCAGGGATGAGTGGTAACAAGTACTCCTTGATTGGAGAGGTTCTGCAAAGATGATGATAGATATAATACTTCTCAAACTCATGATTCGAAAAGAATAAGGTTATAATCTTGGATGCCACACCATATCATCAACTAGATTTTTGATAACTTACAAGTGATCAGAACCCTACTAAAACAAGTATTAATCCTCAAAACTTATACTACAACATCTTATTTTTAATAACACAAGAATACTACTAATACAATCACACTAAACAATTTAATTCTTCTTCAAAGTTTAGAAATATAATCTCGTTTCGATATCCAACTCTTCCAATCAAACCTCTTAATCAAGTAATATATCAAAAAATTTCTTACATAGACATAATTGAATAACTCATATTATTCCATAGATTATCCAATGCAATCTTTTTAATGATTCAACAATCTCTCTTATTCATCAATCTATCAGATGATATCATCCTCATATCATACATATATGCTCATTATCTAAAATAACTAAAATTCCAATATCTTTTCAAAACAAGAATATCAATCCTAATTCATCATTCATTTTCTTCTTCTTTTTTTTTAAAAAAGATAGACCTAAACACCATTATCATCAAATTATCACCAACATTCACTTTCTTATAACTTGAAATCTAGATTCTGATCATCTTGACTAACAATCAAATTATTCCCATACTTAAAGAGCCACAATCTAATGCCAAAGACATCCAATTCCCTTAAACCTCAACAAGTATATCACGATCTCTAATTACTTTCTCAATAGAAGTTAAATCACAATTTCCAAATTACTCCAAACAACTTAAATAATACTCTTAATACGAATCAAAGTCTTAACAAATCTATATCTAACAAAATTGTCCACGATACAAATTTAACTCATAATTATCAAGTGAATCACCTAGAGCCTATATACTTCCTATGATTTGGAAATTCAAGGATCAAAGATTTCAAGTCCTTAGACAAGGATATTGATTGGTAGAGCAATTACTCAGATTCTAGATCGGCAAATAATAACTAAGATTCTAGATACTATGGTCATAATATAAACTAGATTGTGGTATCTTATAAATACCTAATCAAAACCCCACTTGAACAATCCGATATACATGATCTTCTAAATATCTTATCCTCAATTTTTATGATTAATTAATCTCATTCCTTCCAATAATACATGATATATCCTCTTATCATAAATATATCCTAATTAACTTACATCAATAATTCAATTATTCTCATGAAGATCATCCTATAAAATCATTATAAAATCCACTTTATTTCACAATATGAAAAATCTACCAATCTATCTAGTTCTCTATCTACACTTAATTAAAAATCATATCATCATGAGCTTAATCATATTCATTTAATCAATACAATTCACCAGTTACACAAAATTTGAACTTCATCTCATAAAGATACTAAACCATATGATATCCATCAACTATTAAACACTAAAATTCTCTACACCAATGACAATAAAATCTTGCCTTAATTGATAAATTGATTTCTATCAATCTGAACTTCAAGATCAATCAAATCTAAAAGTTGATTATCATACATTGATTGATCATCTAATTTAAATCTCTACATATTAAATCATCATCTAATATAAAAATCAAATTGACCCAAATTGATAATCTCCTCCTATTGTCATAAATTGAAGCATCAAGATTCACCAAAATCTGAAAACTGATCCTCATAAATAGATTCAATCCATTATCCAATCTAGGCATCCAATAATGTAACCTTCAAAGTCTAAAATCAGATCTAATTGATTCAAATAGATAATCCAAGTATCAAATCTAATTCACCCAAATCAATATCAAACACCCGGGCAGGTCAAGATAGACCTTCCGGCCGGGTTAATGCTCTGATACCACTCTTGTCACGACCCGGAATTTAAACAACATTACCACAAATACGCAGCGGAAATACACAATGTCGTGACAGTGGGATGAAACCCAACATTTGGATTCCACAACACAAACTTAAACAATTAATCTCCTAAGATCCATCAAAACAAGATAACAGAATCATACTTCTAAGTCTATCCACACTCTTGTTCAAAAACAAGCAAGATCATCTACCTAAGTAGAGAATACCAAGAATCTCCATGTGCAAATGACTGGATTCCTTTGTTTCCACTTGATCCTCATCTTCAAGCTCTTAAATCTTCAAAACCTGCTGAAAAATTTAACCCACAACGGGGTGAGTCCGGGGACTCCGTAGGATTTACACCCTTCACCCATCAATCGGGTAAATAACATATAATCAAGCAATGGTATGTAACATATCTAAATTGAGATGTAATACAAAAGTATAGAATGTCTTCTATATTAATCTCACAACCCATATCTGAACATAATTATCTTCAAAGAAAAGATTATGCCAAAGCCAATTAATTCTAGACCAATACACACAAGACCATACAAGCTAGACAAATTGTAATGACCAGGATATTTATATATATAAAAAATAGTTATTGTATTTATTATTATCATATCCTCAACCCTTCCTATTTTATCTCCCCTTCGGTTACCTCCCCTGCCGAGATCGTCGTCTGCCGTTTTTTTTGTTCTCCACCGAGCGCCCTAAATTTTTCCTCTTCTCGGGCGTCGCTGGGTTTCTTCTTGGACGCCGCTTGTGCCAGCCTCCCGCGTGCTGCCGCCGCCTGCACCCTCCGAGCCATTGCCGGCGTTAGGCCCAGCCAGCCCCGCCCGAGCCGCCGCCCGCCGCCCGTCAGCCCGCGCGTCGCCGCCGCCTTCCGCGTTGACCGCGCGCCCACCAGCGCCGGCCCCCCCTTCACGGCTTCAGGCGCCTCCGCGCTCATCTTCCCCCCTCCCAGTTGGTGGCCGCCGCCCCGCCCAGCCGCCTGCGCGCGCCGCCGCGCGTTGGCACCGCCAGCCTACCGCCCCGCCGCGGCAGCCGCCGCCCGCGGCCGCACCTCCCGCCCGGCCGGCGGCCTTCGTCCCGCGCCGCCGCCCCCGGTGCGCTAACACCCCCCCCCCCCCCGGCTGTTGACCTCGCCGCCGGCCGGCCGGCCGCGGCGGCTGCCGTCCCAAGCGCCATGTTCGGCGCCGCACAGGCTCCCCTCCTCTCCGGTGCACCGCCGGTGCGCCGCCGCCCCTCCTCCTCAACACCGTCGCTAGCCGCCGGTGGTCCGCGCGCGCGCCATGCGATGAACGATCGTCGCCAAAGTCTCCGCCCGTGCGTTAGCCACCGCAACCACAGCCCCTCGCCGCATTGTGCGCCATCCTCCCTTGTGCGCCACCGGACCCCCTCTTCACAGTGCGCAAGTTTGATAGAGGGAGATAACCTGTTGGATTTTTGTTCGATCTGTGCATCATGTCGCCGACGTTCGGGTATCGCCTTCGGTTGCCGATTCTCGACTTTTCCCGCGCTGATCCGGTAGGCATCCTTGACGTGTCTATTAATTATCATTAAATTTCTATTTAATCCTCCATGACTTGTAGTGATAATTATTGAGTTAATTAGCCGATTTAGCATGTTATTAGGCTAATCTTTGCTATCTTTTTAAGTTAATCCCTTTGCATAGGTGTGGTGATAGGTTAACAAGATTAATTAATGTTTTAGCTAGCATTATTAAACTTGTTTTGGCTTTGTCATTGTCATTAATTTAGGTGATAGGGTCTGATTGGGTCTGTTCCTATCATGTTAGTCTTTACTTATTCTTGTCATTTTATGGTTCTAGATCATGCATAGGTTGTTTAGGTGTGGTTGATCATGCTATTTGCATCGGTGGTATGTTTATTCATTGCATGGTATAGTTTATATCATTTGATCTTGCATAAGTGTATCATGGCATGGCATGATTGAGGTAGATGCATGATGCATTGAAATTATGACGAAAACAGCTACACCAGACTAGTTAGTCGTGACCCGAGGGCAGCGGAGGTTAGAACAGTCCGGTGCATCCTTCGATCCCGGATACCGCGGTTTGTCCCTGTGCCACCACTGCCTAGGTGCACTATGGGATTTCGTTTAGCTATATGGTACTGCTATATATGATAGATCTGGTGGTAGCTGGTTGAGGTGGCAAGACGACGCATTCCTTGCTAATAAGAAAAAGGTGTGGTCCTTTATTAGACGATAGGTGCATTATTGCATGGTATTGTATAGGTGGTCTAGTGATGTATTTTATTTTGTCAATTATCATATTGTGTTGCACAGTGTATGCATAGTTTGCCTCATTTATAGTGATATCATCATATGGAGCATATAGTAGGTGTCTATGTATATGTTCATACCATCTTTTTAGGTCGTGTTATGGTGCATATAGGTGCTGGTCGGTGTGATTATAGGCTTTGGTTGGTGGTGTAAAACACATGGATTAAGTCATATATCTAATATATTGACTAGCCTATATTTGTATATAATGGGTGTAGGTCTGGGTACCTATTTAATTAACATCTAGGGCCTTCTGGCTATCCGATTTGGCGGATGATGGGGTGTCTACTGAGTCGTCGTACTCATCCCAATCCTCTTATCAATTTTCAGGTAATCAAAGTTTAGCGCAACAGAAGCGTGATGGATCGATGCTTGAGAAGACAATTAGATGATCTTTATGTCATGGATTGGTATATGTTTTATTAAATATTGTATTTTTAGCATGATATTTTGTAAAGGAATCTTGGGAATTGTGATATTAGTCTCATTTGTTCCAAATCGATATATTTTTTGGGGTTATTTCCCCGGTTACGTCGTCGGATTATGTTCCGCTGTGCAGGATTAAATCCGGGGCGTGACACAAATATCATCTAAATGACCTCAAGACTTAACTTAACATGACCAAATTAAAACAGACAAATCTGATTTTTCTAACATGACATGGTTTAACATCCATACATGACACACAAGTAACATATTTCATATCCTTTCCAGAACACATAGCCAAAGAGCGAGGAATTGGCCGTCTTGCTTCACATGTACAAAATGCATTCACCAGCTCTAATATATATATAGAAGTAACATATACTAAGCTAGCCCAAAGTGCACCTAGGCAGTGATGACACTAAGGGAAAAACCGCGGTAATCCGGGATCTGTGAGAGGGCCGGATTCATCTAAGTTACCCGCTGCCCACGGGCGATTGTCTAACATAGGCTGGTGAAGCCTTTATAGCACGTCATATCAAGAATTCATAACATAATTTCATATCATGACATACCTGACCATACCATGCATACATGACATAAACATCTAATTTCATAGCCTTTCATGCAGGACATAGCATTCATAACGAACTTGACAAGACATATGATAACCTGACTTAATTGAACTTGTTCTCAATGACAACTTGTACTAATCATGACCAAATTGACATAACTAACTATGCATAGCATAGCCCATGATCTGAAACCAAATTAAACATATTTCACCATAACTAGACAAGACTTGTACTAACCGACTTGGTTGACATATTCTAAATCAAACATATACCAAACTTAACCATATGAACATAATCATATCATGCATGACATAATACACAATCTGAAATCATACTAATCAAAATTTACATGATCCTCACACATGCAATGACAAACCGAACTAGACATACTAAAACATATGTACAAGACACTTAACCTAAGTCATGCTTGGCATAAACTAAACAAATTAAGATATCATGTAATCAATCATAATCTGACCAAAACAGGTTCTAAAAGGTATAATTTGATGACCCAAGAGTTTTTCAAGTCTACACATAATTAACCTTCAATTCTTGTTCCAAACTAGCATATAATCACTTACATGGTTTTCATAAGATCAAATTTGATAGAAAATGCTTCTACCCAAGCATAATCAAGCTAAACATGTTCCATAATATACAAAATACTAATTTCAAGTTTCTGATTTCAATAATTACAAGTCCAAAGTCTAAGACTAGTCAACTTATGATCCATAAGTTAAATCATGCATATTTTCTAATCAAAATGGGATCAAATACATAGACAGGCTTGAGAAACCTACCTGGAAGCTCCTGTGAATTTTTTGGATTTTTCAGAATTTTCCTGCTATTTTTCTGGCCTCAAATCTAATTTCTCGATTTAATAAATCCAAAAAAAATCGGAATTTCCTGAACCGGCGCCGAACCGGGCGGTTCGACCGGCTGAACCGGGCCGGTTCGGAGGTGTTGGACCGCGGCTGGACCGGCGGCTGGACCGGCTGGACCGGCGGCTCACGGCGACGGTTCGCGGGCGGCGGAGGCGGCGGCGGCTCGCGGCGGCGCTCGCGACGGTGGAGGCGGCCGGCGGCGCTCGACGGCGACGGCGATGGGCGGGGGAGGGGCTGGTCACGACGGCGACGACGAGAGGAAGACGACGGCCGGCGATGGTGACGGCGAGAGGCTCTCCCGCGGCGGGTCCGGCCGGAACAGGGGAGGTGACGGCGGCGGGTTCTGGCGACGGCCACGGGCGGCGCAGGAAGGGTTGGACGGCGACGCTCTCGCCGGCAAGGGAGGCGCTGGAGGGAGGGGGTGACTGCCGCACCGAGGGGTCGATGCAGGGTGGCGGGAGGCGTGGCCGTGGGGCTGGCGGGTGACGGCGCTGCACTGGGCGACGAGCGCCGGCGGCGCGGGAAGGGGCTGGATAGTGACGATCTCGACGGCAAGGGAGGAGGCTGGGTGGAGGCGGCGCAAGGTGGCTGAGGGCATGGTCGGTTGGCGAGGGTGCGGGCCGGCAAGGTGACGGCGAAAGGGGGGGGGTGGTCAGTGGCCGCAGCCGCCACTGCGGCTGGGCGCGGAAGGATGCACGGCGGCGGCTACCGCGCTGGGCAGCATGCGGGTGCAGGCAGAGCGGCGGGCTGGCGGCAGACGGCGGGGCTGATGCGGCCGCGGGCGGAGGCGGCTGGACACGCGGCGGCGGCTGCGGCGGCTAGCAGGGCGACGCGGTGATGTCGCGGGCGCTAGGGTGAGGCTGCAGGCGGGCGTGGGGCATGGCGGTGGGGCTAGGTGACCGGGGAAGGGAAGAGGAAGACGGCGGCTGGAAAAGAAGGAGAAAGAGACCGAGATGGGGGGTCGCTTCTGGCAGATCAGGGGAGGCAACGCGGCAACGACGAGGGAGGAGAGGAGGAGGGTGGCGGCGTATCCCGGAGGGAAACGGGATCCCGGCGGGACTCCGGCAGGAGTTCGAGTGGGAGGAGGAAACTGGAGAGGGGGGCGCGGGCGTTACAGCGGGGACAGGGAGGAGGAGCGGGGAAAGAGGGCCGGCGTAACCGGCAAGAGAGAGAGAGGGGGGGAAGGCGGGGGCGGGCGTTACGACGGGGAATCCTGGAGGGGGGGTTACCATTTTTTAAAAATTGTCAGATATTACATCGGAGACATGGAATGCGGCGAGGGCCACTTCCTGCTCTGCCACTACTATCCGCCGTGCCCAGAGCCGGAGCTTACGCTCGAGTTAGAATAGTCCCATATTAGATAATGAAGGGAGATTTTCTATTCTTACGACGGATATTGCCACTACTATCCGCTGTGCCCGGAGCCTCGGAACCAACCGGCACTCCGACTACGGCTTCCTCAGTGTCCTGCTGCAAGACGGCGTGGGGGGGCTCCAGGTGCTCCACCGGCGGCAATGGGTGGTCGTTTCTCCATTAAGCGGCGCCCTGGTGGTCAACCTTGGCGATCTGATGCTGGTCATTGAAAAACCTCTAGCTAAGCTCCCAACGTCCTCCATGTCCAATTTTTCACCTGCGTTCCGTCCTTGGTATATCTCCGGCTCCCATCATTGCGATCCGAAGGGGGAAAGCTGTGATTTCGGCATATTGTTCACCCGAAGATCCATGCTGAGTAAGGGTTTTGATTTAAATAACTCTATTCATAGGATTTAGGGAAAGTTACCACTAGGTAAATTGGTTTACTGAAAACTCCGTTGACCATATATGTATCCTCTTCAGTCCGTTGACACCGAAATATGTTACCACCCAATCCATTTTTCTTTTACATTGTCCCCAAATCCCAATTCTACCCCCGTTTGCTTGGTCCTTTTGTTCCATCGCGAAAAAAGGCCCTTTTGTTTCGCCGCGCAGACAGATCCCATCTGGCGAGTTCGCCCCCATCCTCGCCGGACGGTCCCATCCTCCACCTCCGACCTCCGCCCCATCCTCGCAGACAGGTCCCGCGCAGACAGGTCCCGTCCGGCGAGTTCACCCCATCCTCCACCCCATCCTTGCCGGACAGTCCCGTCCTCCGCCTCCGACCTCTGCCCCATCCTCGCAGACAGGTCCCGCGCAGACAGGTCTCGTCCTCCGACCTCCGCCCCATCCTCGCCGAGTAGCTTCTCGACCTGCTGAACCTCACCCTCCGCCCACGCGACGCGGGGGATCGACCCCCACCGGATCCAGCCCCCCTCCCCAGGGGTGACCTGGCAGTACCTGCCGGAATATGAACCCGCGCCCTGCTCCGGCGATGCGTCAACCGAGCTAAGCTCGGTCAACATAAAAAGGACATCTAAACCCACTCTGAATGAAGTCCGAAACAAGAGAGTTTTTGACCGACTCTCCACAAGGATATATGCCGATTTGCCGAATCTAATAATATCTAATATATATATATATGATCAATAATGAGTTTGACCAAGGACAAGGATTTTAGGTCATACAGCAAATTACGTACACAAGACAACTGTAATCGGGGGGGTAAGATGCAGAGAGATTGGAGATAAGAATTGATGATGCCCGCAGAATATTATATTGGTTATATCCAACTAAGAAGGTATATGTATATATACATATGCTGCCACCTATACGTATATGCATGGCGATTCCAAATCCATCTCTTGACGTCCACACACACCTAAAACTTTCTTCTTTTCACGAGAGACGGCGCCTAGATGAAATAAAATCAGGAAGGCAAGCACAAGGAAACGCCATAATTTGGTGAGAGACTATTTGAAACCCCATATCAACCAACCATATATATATACACACACCTACAAGAGGACTCCATCGTTCACTACTGATAACCCTCTAGCTATTCCGACAGAGAGAGAGACACAGAGAGAGAGAGATGGCCATGATCAGCAAGAAGACGGTGTCGTGTGCTCATGTTGTTGCGAGTCTTCTTGTTGGGCTGCTGCTGGTAGCCTCGCTTTTCTCGTCGGGTATGTTAATTAATTATATATGTGGTACATTGTATATATATATATATATGCTGCATGGTTGTTTCGGATTCCGAGAGTTTCGTTCGCCGCCTTCCGCTTCCCCTCGCTTCATCGTTGCGAGCTCTGTCCTATTTTGTGCACGGTGTTTGTTCCGGCATGTTAATCATATATATATTTTGAGCCCGACTGCCCTAGAGAGATCTCCCCAGAGGGGTTGATTAGGTCCTCCTTCATGTCATAAATATGTAAGAGACCTGATCGACTCTCCTCACGTGAGAGAAGCCGGGCTTATATATTTTTTCTTTCTTCTTTAACCGACTGAACCTGATCAACAGCGGGAGCCCAGCGGGCATGCTCCGGACGGCCGTCGTGCTTCGCCAGCCCCGGCTTATGCGGCAAGCTTAACTGCGCGGAGGTGTGCGCCAAGTACATCCCCGAAGGGCCTCACAAGGCCTGCTGCGGCGGAGACGGCCAATGCTGCTGCTATTAGTGACGTGATGTAAGGTAGTACCCGAATATCATACATGATGTACCACAGCTCTTCTTCTGCGGCTGCTGCCCTTCTCCGATAAAGTATTGACACCGTTCCTGAAAGAATAATAAAATAAAAGATGATCTTTGTGATTTTGTCTGATTCTTTTTTTTTCTGTTTTAAATCATCGCTCCTAATTTTTAATTCTCTTACTTACTCTCTCTCTTTCTCTCTCTCGATTAGATCCCGACGATTAATTCCACGTGTTCTTAGACCTTTTCTCGTTCTATGTAACCGTCCGTCTAATTTCTCGTAATATTATCTCCGCGTGAAGCTTGAAAATCTTTTATGAAATACTGAGGTCGGTGTGTGTGATTAGAAGGCAAATAAGTACCTTTGCTTAACGGTACGTGTCTTATAATTAAAATATGGTAGTTTATGGAGTGTTTGGTTGGATGATAATTTTTTATACATTTTCATGATTAAAAAATTATATTAAAATAAAAAGTGAACCAACTCATGACATAAAATTATCATGTTTGGAGGGATGTGATAACCAAAAAAGTAACTATGGTTCATGACCAAACAAACGGGAGACTACAAGAAAAAAAGAAAGAGGTGAAATTCTCTTTTTGTGTTTAAGAAGAAAATCACTTTCAAAATATAAAATTATCATAATTGTCGAACGTTTCTTTTAACGAGTTTTCTTACAATTTTTTGCAACCAAACACCCCATTAGATTTCTTAGGTAAAATTTTTGAGACAAATATATATATATATATACACCCCATTAGATTTCTTAGGTAAAATTTTTGAGACAAATATATATATATATATATCCTCACTTGTCTAGAGCATATACCGTAAGAAGATAGATAATTAATGCGGAGAGGGATATTTTCGTCATACAAATTATAAACATATCTAATTAAATTTATGTCAAGGGTTTTCAGGCAGCACCAGCAGGGAGTTATTTTTTGTCAATCAAATGTGAATAGTTATCAGGATTGATGATAAAAAAATTATCAAATATTTTTGGACAAAAACATCTTTACTTTTCTAGAGGGTGTAAGAGAGATTGATAACGTGGAGAGGATATTTTCATCATACAAAATTTAAACGTTTTATACTGGAGACTCGAGAGTTTTCAGGTGGCAGCAGAGAATTATTTTCATCAATACAGTATTTAGATTTTTTAAAGTTTTATAATTATATATTTAAAAATATGAATAATTGTAAGATTAGCATCAAAAACCATTTATTTTTTAAAACTGACCAGAGGCATCTGGCAGGGATGTCCCTTATCACCATATATTTATATCATGTGTGCTGAAGCTCTATCTTCTCTATTTAAAATTGCTATTGATCAGGGGTTTTTCACCGGGATTTCTCTTAATAAAGGGAGACCAAAAGTATCTCATTTCATGTTTGCTGATGATATCATTGTGTGTGGGATGACAAATAGTATTGAGATCAAAAACATGATGCCTGTTTTGGATGAATACCAAAAGGCTTCGGGTCAAGTCATAAACATTTCCAAATCTACTATTATTTTTAGTAGGAATGTTCGTGTTGATACCCAAGAACAAATATGCAGTATTTCGGATTTGCCCAAGGCAGGAGCTTATGATAAGTATTTGGGCATTTCTCTGAAAATTTCGGATAATAGAATCAACCATTACAATTGGCTTTCTTGAGAGGTACCATAGTAAGTTGGCAGGCTAGAAAAAAAAAACTTTTTGTCCACTGCAGGGCGCACCACCCTCATCAAATCTACTTTAAACCAGTTTCCTATTCATGTCATGTCTATCAAAAGACTGCCTAAGAGAGTTATCGGGAGACTAGATAGCTATCAAAATTCCTTTTGGTGGGCTCAAGACCGGGAGGGCAAGAAGAAAATCCATTTTCGGTGTTGGTCTTCTATAAAAAGACCCAAGGAGGGAGGGGGCCTTGGTATCAGGGACTTAGCAACTATGAATGTTGCCCTCCTCCTTAAGATTGCTTGGTCCTTCTTGCATGATAATCATAAACTATGAGTGCAAATCCTTCAGTCCAGATATCTGACTTCTGTTTTTGGGAAGCTAGACCACAATAGTCCACGTCAGAGATTTGGAAGAGTATTTTAAATGCTAGAACTCATTTTCAGAAAACTTGTATTTGGAAGGTTAAGATAGACTCAAAGATTAACATCTGGAGTCAATAGTGGATTTCTGATAGAAAGGACCCTCCCATTCCTAAAATTATTGATAACCCAATTCCCATGTACGTACGTTACTGACCTTATTGCAGATGGAGTTTGGGACAGGAATAAGTTAGACAATGTGTTTGAAACAAACTCAGTTAACAGAATTCTAAGAACCACTATTTGTACCAGTGATGAACCTAATGGGCTAATCTGGCCTTTTACTCCCAATGGTGATTTAAATACAAAATATGCCTATAGGTTCTTCAGGGACATAGCATTCCTCCGTGTCCCTCTGACAACACAGTTTGGAAAATCTTATGGCATCCGAAGCTAAGTAGTATCTGCCATCAAAAGATTCTCATGTTCATATGGGAAGGACTTGTTAACTGTCTTCCGACCAACAGTGCTATTGCTAAGAGATGTAGATACGTTAATTACACATGTATTATCTGTAATGCAGGTCAAGAAACCATTGATCATATTATGTTCGACTGTCCTAGAAGCAAAGCAGTGTGGTTCGGTTCATCTGTGGGCTACAATGAAGAATGGTGCCAATTGGGTTTCAACAATGTTGTTCGTTCCTTTTTGGTCAAAGCTATCAAGTCAGAAGAAAAGGATATCTACATAGGGATTCTAGGGCTGTCTTTAATGTGGCATATTTGGAAAAATCGGTGTGAATCAAACTTTAGGGGGATCTCAAGGGCACCTATTTGGACAATCAAATAGGTTACCAGGGAAGCTCTATTTTTCATTCGGCAAGCTAGACTCATGCCAAACTGAAATACTTCAGTATGGGTTCCTCCACCGGATCAATTTGTCAAAATCAACGTTGATGTGGCAACTAATGGTTAAAGAGGTGCTGTGAGCCTCATTGCAAGGGATTCGATAGGTATCTGCCTATCATGGAAAGTTCGTACCTCAGTTTTCACTAACTGCGGGTCCTTGAAGCCGATTGGGAAGCATGCACCTAGAATTTGGGTTGAAATTGTTCGATCGTTGTCGAGAGTGATTGTTCAATCGTGTTAGATGCCATCAATGGTGCCGGACCGGATCCGTGGGAAGCTTGCACCTTCTTCCGGGATTGTTGTCGCTTCTTGGAGCGATCGCCTGCCCGTCAAGTTTTTCCCTAGAACTTCTAACGGCACCGCTCATTGCTTGGCCAGATGGGGTCTTCGGCAAATATCCGGGAACAACTTGAGTTCGGGTTCCAGTGACCTTCCCGTGGATGTATTGAACCAATTACTTTTGGACTCGCCAGTTTTCAATAATGATACCGCTACTCATGGTTAATTAATTAATGTTAGTAGTTTGTGTTTCAAAAAAAAAAGCTTCACTTCACTGTTGCCACCACTGAGAACTATACATTTTGCACACAAAATAACGAAGAACTACACTGGTTTAACTGAAGTGCATGCCCAGCTCCATCGTTGCCCACCCAAGTGCTAGAGTTGTTTACTATTTGGTTCAACTCGAAAAATCAAACCAAACTAATAATTTGGTTCGATTTGATTTGTTTTCAACTGTCACACCTTGAATTTTGACATGCACAATAGAATAATTCGAGAATGCGATCGAGGAAAGTAACCCATCAAATATATTGGTTTGAAAAAAATAGAAGACAATGTTAGGTCTCAGATCATAATTTCAAAATTTCTTTCTAAATTCCATGCAAGGATATAATCTAAAACAAATTATATACCATCTAAAAATAAATACATAATGATCTCCCAAATAAATCCTCGAAATCCAAATCACCACGTTTTTGTTGTGCTAAACATGATCATTTAAAAAATATTAAAAGGATTAGGGTGAGTACAACGACTCAATAGACACCCCATCATCTACCAGATTGGGTAGTCAAAGATTCTAAATGATGAATAAATAGGTGCTCAGACCTGCACCCATTATATACAAGTATAGAACTAAATAATATATTAAATATTTGAATTAACCACATTTTTTACACCACCAACCAATATCTAAAACACACCGACCAGCACTTATAAGTCAACTAACCAGCACCTATTCATTGGTTTGTAAAAAAATCAAAGACGATGCTAGGTCCTAATTCATATTTTCATAAATTCTTTTTAAAATTCCATACAACGATAAAATCTGAAACAAATTATATACCTCTAAAAAGAAATACATTATGATCTCTCAAATAAATCTTTGAGATTCAAATCACAACGTTTCTACTACACTAAACATGATCACCTAAAAAATATTAAAAGGATTGGGGTTAGTACAACAACTTAGAAAACACCCCATCATTTGCCAAATTGGGTAGCCAAAATATCCTAAATGATAAAAAAATATGTACCTAAACCTACATCTATTATATACAAGTATATAACTAAACAATATATTAATTATTTGACTTAACCACATGTTTTACATCACTAACCAACATCTATTCATGCTAGTTGCAAGAAATGTATCCGACCACATCTGTCTGACACATTACATGCCACTTTTATGACATTATGCATTGGTAGCCCTATTAATTCATAAACATGAATCCTTACTATTGTATTGTAATTAATTTCATATTTTACTTTACAATGAAATTTGCCCAAAAATGTGGTTGGATACTATGATGAGGTTGACAAGTTTCTAAACTTTGCATACGCAAATATACCATCGAGTTATAAAATTAAATATCTATGTGTGAATTGCACATGTATAAGTAAATGTGAAAAGAAGATTGTTAGAGAATATCTTTATATTGACAGTGTTAAAAAAGACAAAAAAATTTAGAAATTTTATGGTGAAAGATCAAGTCACCAAAACTTTGAAGTAAGTTAGGAGGATTCAAACCTACATCAAATGTTGGCTAATGTCTTTTTGATGAAATACTAATGAAACACCATATGATAAAGATTTTTTTTTTTAAATTGACATGTTGAAAGATGTGATCTAACTCATTTATCCTAGATGAAAAAATTTTAGCAGACTTTCATTTCTCATTAAGTTGATTAATATTAAATGTATGGGTGGAATGAGTAATAAGCATTTCGATATTTTGTTGATTGAGGTGTTCCTGGATGGGTCATTGTTACCACCTTCATTTTATGAGACCAAGAAGATACTTGAAAAGTTAAGGTATTGATATAAAAATATAAATGTATATCTAAACAATTGTATGTTATATTGTAAAGAAAATGAAAAGTCTAAAAATTGTCCCAAATGTGGAGAATTGTGATGAAAGTCTTATAAGTTAAGTATTGTAGTAAAGAACAAAAGAGTGCCTCAAAAGGTTCTCTGTCATTTTCTATTGATTTCATGATTTAAGAGATGACATAAAGAGAAACGTAAAGAAGACGATGTGTTAAGACATCCTGTTGATTTTGCTTGTTGGAAAACCTTAGATGCTGGGTTCAACCCATATGAAAACATGAATGTTACTCATAATACATGGCCCGTGTTAGTTGTACCTTATAACTTACCATCTTGGGTGTTAGAAATGTATGCCCTACAAGCCAATCATATATGATATGATTCGACATTTCTAAAAATATCTCATTCAAATAATTAGGTAAATTTTCATTACTTATTCTTATTAGATGCGAAAATTGTAATGAAGTTCTTGATCACATACAATAATGATTAAAATCATGATGAGATCATAATAATAAGATTGATCATCTAGAGATATGTGATCTAAATATTCCTAGTCACACTACAGGGAAAAGGGTTATTAGCGACGAGTTATTGGCGACGGCTTTAAAAAGCTGTCGCTGAAACATTTATTTGCGACGGCTACAATTAAGCCGTCGCCAATATGAGGTAAACTAGCGACCGCTTATGAAGCCGTCGCTAACAATGTTTTCCGCGACGGCTCTAGCCGTCGCTAAAAAGTTCACGGCCCCGCTGTTGACCGTTCAATGGTCGGGAACTAATGGCGACGGCTTAGAGCCGTCGCCAATACCTTCAACGGTCGAAAGTTATTGGCGACGGCTCATGTTGCCGTCGCCAATGTAACTTAATGCACCATTGGCGACGGCCAAAAGCCGTCGCCAATATTTTTTATTTTATATCGCCCCGACGCCCCCTCCTCTTCCTCCCCCCGCTGCTCCCGTGCCCTAACTGTTGCTGCCGCTGCCGTGCTGCCGCCGCCGCCACCCATCGCCGCCGCTACTATTCTAGGCGCCGCCCGCCGCCGCCGTCTCCCCGCCGGCGCCGCCCGCCGCCTCTCCTCTTCTAGGCACCGTCCGCCGCCGCCGTCGGCCCCGCCGCCGCCGCCGTCCGCCGCCTCTCCTCTTCTAGGCGCCGTCCGCCTCCGCCATCGCCCCCGCCGCCGACGCCGCCCGCCGCCGTGGCCCCCGCCCTCCGGCGCCGCCCGCCGCGCGCCGCCGCAGGTGCCTCCGCCCACTGCCGCCGCCGGAGCCACCCGCCGGTGCTTCCACTGTTAGGGCCGCCGAGCGCCGCCACCGCCGTCCCCCACCGAGCGACCTCCTTTAGGTAACAATATATTTTTTTAGATAAATGTAATATTTTTTTAGATAAATTGATTATATTTAATGTGATATTTGTTAGTTAAATGTGCTAGTTATTATTTAGGTAACCTCAAACAATCAAACAAATTTACTTTTATGTGGTAATTTGAGGTGTTTTTTATTGGATTCAAAATTTAGAACAAATGTGGTATTTGTTCAATATCTTTTTAAGATGACAAAAATAAAATAGGACAATCATGGGCAATCCGACATAGGGGTGGGGCAAAAATCTCCAAATCTCAATCCGAAATCGGATTCACCAATATGAAGCTCATTCCGGATTTGAATTGGGAAATCCGGCTTCGGGTTGGGCTAAAATCCCCAAGTCCCCAATCCGAAGCCGGATTTGCCAATCAAAGTCCGTTCCGAGTTTGGATTGGGTAATCCGGCATCGGGTTGGGCCAAAATCCCCAATTCCCCCAACTGCCGGATTCGCCATTCCGTGGCTCATTCCGGGGTTTGGATTGGACAATTCGCCTTCGGGTTGGGCAAAAATTTCCAAGTCTCAATGCCGGATTCGCCAATCGAAGTCCATTCCGAGTTTGGATTGGGCAATCCGGCATCGGGTTGGGAAAAAATCCCTAATTAGCCAATCCGAAGTCGGATTCGCCATTCCGAGGCTCGTTCCGAGTTTGGATTCGACAATCCGGCTTTGAGTTGGGCCAAAATCCCCAAGTCCCAATCCGAAGGGTTTCATTGCCCAATCCAAGTCTGTTCCTAGGCATATAGTTTATTTAAAGAGAAAATTATGTTCTTCGATTGATTGTATGTCTAAAAAATATATATATTTGTTTTTTACCTTGTTTTCAGGAAGCTTCAAAAGACGCGTATTCACTTGAAACTTGCTTCCCTTGGAGGACGTCCGGTTAGAGTAAACAAGTTATTACATTGTCATTTATTTTTTTGAGATTTTTTTATTAGAAGAAATGAGTTTATTAGACAAATCTTGGATGCTTATTCGTAATAGATTAGATTCTATGTATGTACGAGGTGTCGAAGAATTCTTAGACTATGCTTTTGATGATTGTAGGATACAATATAGACACGCACAACACAAAGATTTAATACAATGCCCTTGTAGAGTATGTTGCAATACATTTATTTTAAAAAGAAATATTGTGAAAGAACACCTAATATGTGATGGCATATGGTTAAATTATCAAACTTGGATATGTCATGGTGAATTTGAACTTAGCTCTTGGAATGAGGATAACACACGATTAAATGAACGGCAAGAGGATAACGTAGATGATGATTTAACGGAAATGCTCGAAGATATTCAAAACAATGAATTTTCTACCCGACAAAATGAGGATGAACCAAATGAGGAAAGTTTAAAATATTTTAGATTATTAAAAGATTCAAACACCTTTATATGATGGTGTGAAAGATGTATCTAAACTAAAATTTATTTTAAAGTTGATTCAACTTAAGTCGATGAATGGTCTCACTAGAAGATGTATGGATACGATCTTATCTTTATTTAAGGAAGTGCTACCTAATAGTGCATGTGTCCCCGATAATTGGTATGAACTTAAGAAAATAGTTAAGGAATTAGGACTTACTTATGAGAAAATTCATGCATGTAAAAATGATTGTATTATTTTTTGGAGAGATAATAAAGATGAAAGTGTTTGTCCAAAATGTAACACTTCCAGATATAAAGATGATACTCAAAAAAAAAAAAAAAGTAGCACAGAAAGTTTTACATTATTTCCCATTACGAGATAAGGGTTGGGTTTTGCATGTAAGATCTTTACCTCGTAAGGGTTGGGTTTTGCCTGTAAGATCTTTACCTCGTAACTACTATCATATTACCGAAAATGAGAGTGATGATGAATTAGAACCATATCAAGAAGAATTAGTGGACGTACCTATAACATTTGGTGTAACTGATGAAGAGGTACAACTCCAAACAACACATCCATTAGAAGTAGAAATTTGAGGCCGATTTGGCCCATCCAACCCGGTGACGGGCTTGGATGGGGCAAATCGGCTTCCGGTTGGGGGAAAAAATCCAAACACTTAATTCGAGGCCGATTTGGCCCATCCAACCCGGTGACGGGCTTGGATGGGGCAAATCGGCTTCCGGCTTGGATGGGGCAAATCGGCTTCCGGTTGGGGGAAAAAATCCAAACACGTAATTCGAGGCCGATTTGGCCCATCCAACCCGGTGACGGGCTTGGATGGGGAAAATCGGCTTCCGGTTGGGGGAAAAAATCCAAACACGTAATTCGAGGCCGATTTGGCCCATCCAACCCTATGGACGGGCTTGGATGGGCAAATCGGCTTCCGGTTGGAAAAAATCCAAACACCTAATTCGAGGCCGATTTGGCCCATCCAACCCGGTGACGGGCTTGGATGGGGCAAATCGGCTTCCGGTTGGGGAAAAATCCAAACACGTACTCGAGGCCGATTGCCCATCCAACCCGGTGACGGGCTTGGATGGGGCAAATCGGCTTCCGGTTGGAAAAAAATCCAAACACCTATTCGAGGCCGATTTGGCCCATCCAACCCGGTGACGGGCTTGGATGGGGCAAATCGGGCTTCCGTTGGGGGAAAATTCCAAACACTTAATTCGAGGCCGATTTGACCCATTCAACCCGGTGATGGGCTTGGATGGGGCAAATCGGCTTCCGGTTGGGGGAAAAAATCCAAACACTTAATTCGAGGCCGATTTGGCCCATCCAACCCGGTGACGGGCTTGGATGGGGCAAATCGGCTTCCGGTTGGAAAAAAAAATCCAAACACCTAATTCGATGCCGATTTGGCCCATCCAACCCGGTGACGGGCTTGGATGGGGCAAATCGGCTTCCGGTTGGAAAAAAAAATCCAAACACCTAATTCGAGGCCGATTTGGCCCATCCAACCCGGTGACGGGCTTGGATGGGGCAAATCGGCTTCCGGTTGGGGGAAAAATCCAAACACTTAATTCGAGGCTGATTTGGCCCATCCAACCCTGGCCGGGGGAAAACATCACTCGATTCACCAAATCATATCTCCTTATGATATGACAGATGAAGGGTTTCAGCAAGAGCCATAGGACGTCTCAGGGGGGGACACCATCGCAGGGTGGTGGACCACAGAGTCACTCAGGTCGATCTCATGCATCTAGAGATCGATCACAGTCTACTCCTTCCAGCTCTAGAGGTGTTGCCACACAACGACTTTTAGAGGCACCCCGCGAGCTCGTTCCTCCTCGTGCGACACCTTCGGATGGAGGTAGTCCATCTTCACACGCTTCGGTGTATATGTTTAAATATTTCTAATTATATCAATTGCTTAAGAATTACTTTGTCTCTTAACCAATTTTCTCGTATCACATGTAAATAGTTACAGCTGCTCGTCGTGGGAGAGGTCCAGCTAAGGCGATGACTGTGCGAACTCTGGGACCCGACGAGTCATTTAATGTCGAGTTAGTAGGTGGTTCAGGTGTAGGATCTTATGGTCAGGAGTTCACATCCTATCTAGGGGTATGTACGTAGCACATTGCAATCTATGGGAACAAAATTACATGACTCTCCCACAGAGAAGAAAGATGCGATTTTTCGTGATCTCGAGGTAAACTTAATTTTTGTGCTTTTATTTATAATTTGTTGTCTTGATTCTCACACTATTTTTTCATGTAGCAACACTTTACCTTTCGAACGGAGTGCATCTATAGATGCACGTATTTTAAGACATATGGGCGAAATGCAAAGAAAGCGAGGAGCCATTTAAAAAGAAGGGTATGTTTTTAATTACAAGTAATGTAAATCTTCATATTCCTTATTAACAATCTTTGTATTCGCATTTTGCAGACGATCATTGAGGAGGCGTAGCCAATGTTCCTCGACAATGCAATGAGGAACAATGGCTACATATGTGCAATTTATGGGCTCGAGATGAAACAAGGGTAAAATAAATTTTTATTTAAATGTTTTCGTTCATTTCTATAAAGTGAATGTTATTAACGAAGTCTTCTTGTTTAAATTTATAGGCATTGAGTGAAAGAAATCAAGGAAATAGGAGTAAGTTAACAATGCCATATAGAAGAGGAAGAACAAACATCCACGAGTTGGAGCGAGAGTTTGTAAGTATGAAAATTAAATATTTAATTGAATTCTTTAGTTTTCATGCAATTTTATATCTTATTGTTTCTGAACAGGTACAAAAAGGACGGCGCCCTACTCGTCCCGAGGTTTTCCGTATGACCTCAAACACATGAAGAGGAAGATGGAGCGGTCATCCGGGATAATGACCGTAGTCGTCAAATGATGGTATACACCGATCCCAACTTGATTTCTCATTTTTTTTTCATTTAATACCCACATCTTATAACTCATATTCTCATTGTAGGAAAGTATGCAACAATTGATGAATCCCCCAGCATCGGATTCTTCTGATGCTGGGGTATCTCAGCCACTCAATCCGGAGGACGCTTTTGTATCCGTTTTCGGTAGAGATAAACCGGGACGGGATTAGATGCGGTGGGCGAGGTGAAACTCGCAACACTTGGTATGGAGGGTCCAAGGAGGTTCTTCTTCCTCCACGACCCAAGAGGTCCAGGAGCTTAGACAAGAAGTGGAGAAGCAAGCTCGTGTCAACGTCGAATGTAGATCCGAGATTTCTTCTTTGAAGCACTGGACGATCAACAAAGATCGTTTCAAGAAACTCGTCCAACGGTTGACACAAATGTACGAAGAAATGAGTCAAAGGCTCCCGGCCAATGTACCATCCACATCGAGACAACCTCCAACACAATCCCATCATCAAGACGACGACGGAGATGAGGACGAGGAACAGGACGAGGATGATGATGAGGAAGGATCATATGAAGATGAATGATATTTTGATCCTTTTCTCATTAGACAATCTATTTTGTACTCTTTTTTATTCTAAACTTATTATGGATATTGATATGGTGTTATCGAATGATATTTTGAGTTGTATGTTTGGATGTGATATACATGAATGTGGTTTGATTGTATTTTTGATTGTTATTTGGTTTGATTGTACCGTGTTCCGATTTAGAATGTGTGATAAATGTGAATGGATGTAAACCATTTGGGAGTGATAAATGTGTTTGAGATGTATGAATCGGTTCCGATAATGTACATTCATGTATGGATGTAAACCTGCATGAATCCGACAACAAATATAGCTGTTTTTTCTTACATTACAGAATTATTAGCGACGGCTCCCTAAGCCGTCGCCAATTTTTTTTTTCGCGACGTGTATATGTTACTGGCGACGGCTATAGCCGTCGCCAATATGTTTGTTGGCTATCCGCGGCTTCGAAAACCTGGTTTAGCGACGGCTGATAACCCGTCCCAAATAGTATTGGCGACTGCTTCAAAGAGCCGTCGCCACTACTTCTTTTCGCGACGTGTATAAGTTATTGGCGACGGCTATTAGCCGTCGCCAATAGGTTTGTTGGCTATCCGCGGGCTTCGAAAACTCGTTTAGCCGACGGCCGAAGCCGTCGCCAATATGTTATCGCGACGGCCAATAGCCGTCGCCAATATGTTTGTTGGATATCCGCGGACTTCAAAAACTTGGTTTGGCCGGACGGCTGACAAGCCGTCGCCCATAACTGTATTGGCGACGGCTTCAAATCGCCGTCGCGAATACCATTATTTGAGACGGCTTGTCAGCCGTCTTTAATAGTGTTATTTGGGACGGCTTAAAAGCCGTCGCCAATACAGTTATGGGCGACGGCTTGACAGCCGTCGCCAAAAAGATTATAAGAGACGGCTTTTAAACGTCGCGTATATAGTTATTGGAGACGGTTTTGACTAAGCCGTCGCCAATATTATTGGCGACGGGCTTATTTGCGACGACTTGGCGACGGTTGTAAAGCCGTCGCCAATACTAATTGGCGACGGCTTTATGGTCATTGGCGACGGCTTTAAGCCGTCGCCAGTAACCATTTTTCTTGTAGTGTCATAAGATCATTGAGATAAGACATCAAGAATTTGAATAGGCTAGTGTATGTAATATCTTCTCATGTGATGAAGATGACTGATCTCATTGGTCATTAGTGTGGAGACAATGAGATACACATACAAGTGCTCATTAGTTGAATGAGTTCACTGAATTGACCGAATTAGAAACCCTGAATGGTATCTTACTTAACTGTCAATCAAGGTTATCTATCATCATGGTTGCATGGTTGGACCTTTGACCTGGGTCGCCAAAGATTCCTTGTTGGGTGTAACTTGTACTTTGACCATTGTCTTATAGATCATCATATAGATGGTCTATTATAGCGATGTATCGGATACAAGGAAAATCTGATGGAGACAATTGAGGAGATAACTAGGGATTGTCCACTCTCGATAAGTGAGAGTGAATATCCTATGAGATAGTACTCTAAATCCCTAGCCATTGTAGATAGAATGATTAGAAAAGGAATTTTCCAATTGATCCAATTTTGAGTACAGGATCCTATAGAGTTGGTATACTAAGGAGTTGACAATCGATGTCGTACTCTTTTTCAACTGGGACATTGGATGGATGAAAGTTTTTATCCATGTGGTAATTGATGATAAAAAGGCTCAATAGAGATAAGATTATCCCCATAGTTATTTAGGATTATGGGATGTGGCTTGTATTCTTTATGATCGGTAAGCCGATTAATCTATTATCAGCTAACAAATTTAATTAAATTAAATGAAATTGTTCTATTTTAATTATACCTTAACCAAATAGGCTATAGTTAGTGGGTCACACACATGATGACTTATCCATAAGTACAAGGACAAGAGAGTAATTTATAGAAATTTCTCTATGAATACTAATAGTTTCAGACAAATCCTATCAAGCCAAGAGTGAAAATCACATCCTCAGCCTCCTCCATAGCTTCTCTCATTAGAAGGTTCCCATGGTCGATGGAGCTCCGTTCGAGAAGAGTTCTCGTGGCCGACGCGAAGGGAGAACCTACTATGGATGAAATTCGTGTGGATACCGCTGAAGACCAGGCATTTGAACGGTTTGAAGAGCTTCATAGGTTCTTCTTCATCTCCAAGGGATTAGGTGAATCCCTATCAGGTATACTCGAACCTGTTTTGATTGGTTTTCGATTTTCGTCGTGTGGTTTCGATTGAGACAGGTTCTAAATGAACCAATAGGAATCGTCGCTTTCGTAACAAGTAATTTTGTAGGATGATTCCTTACATTGGGAGTGTATAAAGAGACTAATTTTATGTTATGTCTTCTCATCTCTGATCCAAAAGGTCCAGGTAACAACATTAATGTCTTCTTGTAACTGCTCATCGAGGAATTTTAGATTCTATCGCAATGTGTTGATATGTTTGACGTAGCTAAATGTGAGCAATTCTGTCTACATACAGCCCTATTATATATGGACTATCAATGTCTTTTCAGCATATGCATATATGTCAGGTTAGAATACAAAAGGTCGATTGACTTGTTCTAATTACAATAAGGACACATGTTCAACTTGGTTAGATTCTAGTAAAAAAATTAGTTACACAGGTCATCGGAGGTGACTAGAAAACAATCATAAATTTTAAAAAGATGAGCAAGCAATTTGATGGTCACAAAGAATGGGGTGACAAGTCTTAAACATTATCTAGACATGAAATTCTATGTCAGTTAGAATATTTTAAATCACATGTTGCAAAAGGAGACACAAAGAAGGATGATAAGAGGAAGAGCGGAAATAAGAAGGGAATGAGAAGAAGTATCTAGGGTGGAGGAAATTGAGCATTTTCTTTAGGCTACTATATTGAAAATCTTTGTTGCTTCATCACAACTTACTTTGATTAGTCTTGAATAGATTATGTTGCATGTTATGCATAATAAGTCTCAATTATGTGTTTCATTGCATTGGTTGATTTTGAAGTTGTATAATAGTGTGATGTCTTCATTATCTTGGTCTTTGAATAGGTTGTGGCTGCGTGGTAAATCAATTGTGGAATGTCGAAAGATTAAATTATGGTTTAACTTATTATTATTATAATTCAAGTGCAAGAATGAGTACTTATTTATATATCATGATAGAGCTTTATTGGTTACTAGATCTGGTGAACGATGGATGTTTATTGAGTCTTTATAACTCACCCCACGGTTTAATATTTTTCAATAGATATTGAAGATGTGGATCTAGGAGTTGGTCTTAAAGAGAATTGTGACTTTGGATTTAAAGAAGAATAGGTGGAAGAACTGTAGATCCAGGAGATGTGTGACTTCAGTTTGTTTAAGTGCTTTGTTATGTTTTCAATAAAGTGGCTATGAGTAGTCATCTTGGAACAGGTTACTTTCTGTGGTCAAACCTAAGTTGTGCAAGTGGATGTATTTTATTTAATGATGTGTTTTTGTTACCAAACCTGCTATAATCAAGTTTTTATCCCATTATCATGTTTCAAAAAAAAATCCATTACATTTTTTTAGGGCATGACACAAATGATAGCTAGTTTGATTTTAAAATAACATGTTTTCTTTTGTATTTCTTAAACTAACACACTAAAACTTTTTTTAAAAAAAAAACTAGCACACTTTGACTAAAGGGCAGTATGTCAGGGTCTGTTTGGTACCATAAAATTTTGAGAATAAACTTGGTTTATTCTCTAAATTTTGGAGATAACCTAGATTTATCCCCGAGTTATCCTCGTACCAAACAGCACCATAGAGTCAAAGTTTAAAATTCAAACTTTAATAGAATTGTTGAATAAAACTAATCCAACTGATCCTTCTTTTCAAACATGCAAATGACTGTTTTACTTTGTGGATACATGGGAAAGAATCAATGTTGTACGTTTGTGTGCACTGCTTGTTCTTGTATAGTTTTTTTTATGTTTAAGAAATTATCTATTGTGTCTCATCATTATTTATACAAGGTGTGTCTCATGAGAAAAAGTTATAATTGATTTAATATTTAAATCAATATTTTAAATAATCTAGGGTTGTGTTTGATTAAAAGTTAAATAATTTAAAAGAATATGTTACCAAGTCATTTTTAAAATATTTTTTTTACCTTTTTCTCTCTTAAAATAAAAAATTTGTAAAAACATGTGATGTTTTCAGTTATCACTCTTAAAATTATAAATTTAGAAATACAACTATTATAAAATATTAAAATTATTTAGAGTCCGAGTACATAACCCCAACTTTGTATCCCACTATTTTAAAGTCAGTGTACGAAACATTCACTTGTTTTTCCAATTGGGATATTCTCCCAACAAAGCGATGTACAGTACATTGACTTATTTGGAGATTATTTATAAGTAAGATTAGATGGTGAATTATGCCATAAATAATACCGACTTTAAAGTCGGTGCAATATCAACTGACTTCTCCGTAAATTAAGGAGGGTTTTTGACAAGTTGGATTGGTTTTTTCCAACAATTATGTTAATTAAATGGGAGTTTAGACTCCGACTTTAAGGTGCTGTTTGGCACCATAAAATTTTGGGGATAAACCTGGTTTATCCCCTAAATTTTGGGGATAAACCAGGGTTATTCCCAAGTTATCCCCATACCAAACATGCCCAAACATTTTACCTCGTGATTTGTGCTAGTTACGTAAAAAAAATGTAGCGTGTTATTTTTAAAAATAAAAATATATTATTTTAAAGAAGCTTGCTAAAAGTCTTCTTTGTGCTTATTAGAGTTTAAATTGACCAATACGGAAGTATATATAACCGCATACGTTGCAGGGAATACACCTCTCAACAAACAATGATGATTGTCTACGTTGAACATTGAGGAAGGAGACACCATAAACATCATATATTTTCACATAAAAAATGCTATCTTTATATGATTTACGTGCAACGTAAGAACATGCATTACATGCTCCCTCAATCTATGGACGTCGCAAAGGGTAGTGCATATTTAACTAATTTGACAATGCCGATAATTTTATATTATCCTGCAAACTAAAAGATAAATATAATCGGGGTGAGACAAGAGATTGGGATAAGAACGATGGTCAGGAGAATAGTTTTCCAAGAAGATCTATACATATGCTGCCACACATATGGTGTCATGTCTCGGATTTTTCAATATGCACAACAAAATAATGTGCTGACGTAACCAAGAAAATTAACTCCTCAAATACTAATTTCTAAACAAACTATATTCAAATCTAAGGCATAATGATCTTTCATTTGTCTTCACAAAAATTGAACCACTATGTTTCTACTATGCTAAAATTGGTTACCTAAAGATTAGAATGAGTTTGATGACTCAATAGACATCTCTTCGTCTGTTAAATCGGATAGTTAAAATGTTTAAATAATAATTAAATAAGTAACCAAACTTTCACCCATGATATACAAATATAAAACTAGACAATATAATGAATATATGTCTCAACAACGTATTTGAAATCACCAATTATCACTTAAACATACTCGATCGGCACTTAAAAACATCAAAAGAAAAACCTAATTAGAAGAGATAGAATATGTACGAATACTTATTAGAAGACTTAAACGATGAAACTATCACAAATGAGACACAACAGAGATATCATATAACACAATTTAACTATGACAAATTAATACATGTCAAAAGATATAACCACGCAGTCATGTAATACATGTACCTGTCATATAATAAAGTACCGTATCTTTTCTTTTATTTACAAGGAAATCTACAACAGTACAATATAACTAAATTAAATTCCATAGTGCACTTAGTCACACAGCACAATTATGTATTAATTAAGGTTTACAAGAAGTTATATATATATAGGAGGTAACAATTGCACGTTAAGACCCACTAAAATATTTTATCAGCAATGACTCCAAAAATAATAATAACTTCTAACTAAATTTGGAACCGACCATACGAGACCGGACGATGCTTGACTAAATTAACTAAAACAACGATGGTCAAAGTCCTGATAAAACTATATAATGATAAAAAGGACGTCTAAGCCATAAATGAAGTCCGGAACAAGAGAGTTTTTGACCGATTCCACGAGGATGCCCATTTGTCGTATCCAAGGTAGGTGAGATCGGGGTCGGGACTGAGTTATTTGGGCCCAAACCGACCCGAGTCAGTTAGAGTCAATACCCGGGTCGGGTCAGGGTCGGCCAGGGTCGTAATAAGAAAATAAAAATTTTAAATCAACGACGGGATTGAGATTAATCGGTAGGCTTAAAAACAGACCGGGTCAAACCTGACTCACAATCCCGCGTTTCACCGCCGTATCTAACAATATCTAAGATAAGTATTCATGATTAATAATGAGTTTAACCGGGGGGTGGGGGTAAGACGCGGAGAGATTGGAGATAAGAATTGATGACCCCGCGCCAGCTGAAACAAAATCAGGAAAGAAGGTAAACACAAGGAAACGCCATAATCATGTGAGAAAGACTGTATTTGACATCCCATATCAACCAACCATGTATATATACACACACACACCTACGAGAGGACGTACTCCGGCGTGCTTGTCATATCGTTCACTACTGATAATTACCCTCTAGCTATTCCTACGGAGATCAAGAAGAGGGAGTGGGCGATGGCCATGATCAGCAAGAAGACGGTGTCGTGTGCTCGTGTTGTTGCGAGCCTTCTCGTTGGGCTGCTGCTGGTAGCCTCGCTTTTCTCGTCGGGTATGTTAATCAATTGATTATATATGTGGTACATTGTACGTATATATATATGTGTTGCACGGTTTGTTTCAGATTCTGCGTGCGCTTCTTCTTCTTCTTGAAATCATCGAGAAAAAATCTATACATTATTAACTCTGTCCCTTGTTTTCTCTGTCCTTTTTCATTTTTTTTTTAAATGACTGAACCTGATTAACAGCGGGAGCCCAGCCGGCGTGCTCCGGACGGCCGTCGTGCTTCGCCAGCCCCGGCATCTGCGGCGGCGAGTTCAACTGCGCGGAGGTGTGCGCCAAGTACATCCCCGGCGGGCCTCACAAGGCCTGCTGCGGCGGAGACGGCGGATGCTGCTGCTATGCGTGATGTGATGTGATGTAGTACCTGCAGATGCCATACCTGGGCCAACTTCTGTTGCTATACCCTTCTCTGATTATAAATGACGTCATTATATCCGAAATAATAATAAAATAAAAAGTGATCTTTCTCGCTTTGTTTGTTTTTCTTTTTGTTTTTTAAATCATCGCTCTTCACTTTTAATTCTCTCTCTCGATCGATCGATCGAGTATTTAAAGTTCGGTAGAGAGTATTTCTGCAGTCTTCACTAAGATGACACCATGTGATATCGCAGAAGACGAAGTGAAAGTGCACTTTAATGAAAATGTAAGGTAGGTCTGACGTTGTTCGGTAGTGAGTTGGTAGAATTGGTAGTGAGTCTTCGGATCCTAGGTTGCAGGTTTATAGTCTCGATAGCGAGTAAGTAGAAGGCCGATGTTAGGTACTCAAAGCCTAGGGTAGCAGATCCGTAATCTCGATAGCGGGTCAATAGAGGGTCTTCAGAACCTCGATGGCACACTATAAAGGGCTGGTAGTAAGTCATTGAAACTTCGTAGCAAGTTAATTAGAGACTCAAGAACCGGTCTTTATAGCTTATGCCATGTTTGGTAACATTATTTGACACCTCTATCGCTATCAATTTTAAAATTGATATTCTTAGTAATCACTAAGAAATGTTTGGTTAGTAATATTAATTTTGAAATTGATAGTGAAAACAAAGCACATTATATAATACAAGTGTCAACTTGTATCAATTTTGATATTGATACTCCAAATTCTAAAATTATCAATATCAATATTGATATAATATCAAATTTAAAACTCTAACCAAACGGGCCATTAAGTAACGGGTCTCGGTAGCAAGTCTTCAAAAGTTCAATAGCAAGTTATCGTATGCTCAATTGTGAGTTTGGGAAACCAAAACGACATCACGTTGTTATTTAAAGCGCACTTTCACTTTATCTTCTGTGACATCACGTGATGTTATCTCATTAAAAGTTACGAGTTTTCTCCACCGGGTAATGGTAATTGACGTGATCCGAACTAATTTGTGCAACGATTAATTTCATTTGATCGATCTCTCTTAGACTTCTTCGAAGGACTTTTTTCGTTCTATATAATCGCCCATGCGATTTCTCGTAATATTATCTCCACGTGAAGCTTAAAAATCTTTAAAAGAGAAATACTGAAATCGATGTTTGTGTGTTTGAAAAATAAGTGCCTTTGCTTAAAAGTACATGCCTTATAATTAAAATAGAGAATTATTTTTTATCAATCAAGTTTTAGATTTTTAAATTTATGACGATACATTTAAAAATGTGTCACATCCCGAGCCGAAGGCGAAGACACCCGGTAGTTCAACAACGGGAAAATAACCCTCTTAACTAAATATTCGCGGACGGAATGAATTGAAACTAATAAAACATCCTCTTAACCGTCCACAAGCAAACAATTGTCTCTGACCAAAAGAAAATATGATGTTAGAAACTAAGTAGTCTCACTGAACAAAAATAAGATAGTAAAAATATCACAACATGATAGTGTCTAAAACTTTAAACAACTAGATAGATAGAAAAAGAATCTAAACTAAAAAGTCTACTCCTCAGTTTGAACCTCCACATCTTGATCGTCCAATCCTTGAAAATCTTTCTCTTTAAAAGTTTTCAACTAAAGTAGTATGAGTCACCATAAAGATGCACTCAGTAGGTCTCACATCACTTACCATCGAAATAAACATATAATAAAGCATACATAATTTATATGCAACATAAAATAGGATATATACTTATCATACAAAATAAGATTTAACTTGTTCAAAAACATATCACAATAATTAATAGTGAAGTAAGATAAAGAATCAACTAATGATAACTAAAAGAATTAATGCATTCCAATATAGTTATTGACCAATATGAAAGAATCGAATCATTCTAATATAACTAATGACAAATATGAAAGAACTAATGCATTCTAATGCACTTAATTTTTCTTTTACATTTCACTTACTTATTTCTCTTGGTTACCAATTTATTTTAGTTTTCATGAACTAAATCTAAATGTTCAATACAAATATTTTTATCACTCTCACAAAAAGCTTTTTGTCCCAACTCTAACCTATAGTATTTGATAAGCATATAATTAAGCTAACTCCCATGCGTCAAGTAATGGCACACAAGGACAAAAATTGCACTATCTGGGACCATCGGTTATTCCGGACGAATTAAGAAACCCTTTGCCTTGGCGAACTAAGCCTAATATGGGGAAACTCATTAGCATATTTTCAAATGATACACATGCAAATACGACATATACATGCCTAAATACTCATCGAAATTCAAATATCAACATATAAATTGTCATATGTACAAATGTCATATCTAATTTCAAATCTAAATGATGTATGATATCCTAAAACAAATGAAATTTGTAATTAAATACATATATAAAAGACTTCAACACACTCAAACTTTGCGTGGAATATAACATACTAACTATGGGCACGGGTATAAGATCATAAGCAAAATAAATATAGAAAATTAAGCAAGATAATGACGTGCTGTATACCGTCCACTTTAATTAAAAAAAAAGAGATAATCATATAAAATGACAAGGATGCTTAAGTTAAGAATTATATAAAATATTTAGATATCAAAACAAAATGACACGAGGCTCCTCTATTTACGTACGGTTCCTTTTTTTCCACTCATCTACTATTTTTAAACTAAATGATCGGCTATAAATTTTCAACATAGAACCACGGAATATCAAACCATGAGATATCCTTACGTTGAAACCTTAGGGATGGAGAAGATAAATATATATATATACATATATATATATATGTATCATCACCATTAAAGTTACTGGCGACGGCTTAAGCCATAGTTGAAATAGAAATAACTTCTGATACCCCTTACGTACGTGGCGGTAATCAACGACGGCCATGCTAAGCCATCACTAAATAAAGTTAATAGTGATGGCTTAAGCAATCGCTAATTTTTTATTCCAACCATTCAACGGCCGGATTTATTTAGTGACGGCTTTAACCGTCGCCATTATACTTTAATGTACCATTGGCCGTCGCCAATAATCCGTTTGTTTCTAAAACCCTCGATCCCCCTCTCCTCTCTCTCTCTCTCTCTCCTCTCGTGCGCGTACGACCTCGCCACCACCGCCGCACAACCTCTGACGCCGCTGCCATGCCGCCACCGCCACCGCATAGCCTCTGACACCAGTACCATGCCGCCACCGCCGCTCAGCCGCCACCACGTAGCCGCCGCCTGCGGCATCAAATTTCCTGCGCCGCCAATTTTCTCCCCCTCAAGGTAATTTATACTCTAACAACTCTTTTAAACGAATTTAGGGTTTATTATTTTGGTTAAACAAGGTTAATGTTGTTAATTTTTGAGATTAGGGTTATTGTTTAGGAATTTAATATTATCATGTATATCTAACTTAGTATATAAAAGTGGGAATGTGTTTTTTTCGTCCTCTCTCTTTCGACCGTCAGATATTTTTCTTGTTTTTTTTCAACCGTCCAAACGATTGATACTGTCCGATTTTACCGTTTCGCAATCTTTCATCGTGGCCGCCATATCTTTCGCCCCGGGTACTGCCTCCGCCGTGTCGACTCCCGATATTCCGCCCTCGGCCGCCTCTCACCCGACGGTTTAGCCGCCTTCCGCCGTAATCTCCCCCTCCCTTTCGAAACTGCCGTGTCCTTCGCCTCGCAACGCCTCCAGGCTCCCGATATTCCGCCCTCGACCGCCCCTCACCCGACGGTTTCATCGCCCTCCGCCATAATCTCCCCCTCCCTCCCGAAAACGGCATAATCTCTTCTCGATTCTTCGCCTCCGCCGACAAGCCGTCGACGAACCTCCCATCCGCATCGCTCACCGACGACCAACAATGCCTGCGTTCACCTTCAGGACGTGGGTCCTGGGGACCGTCTGCTGCGTGGTGCTGTCCTTCGTGAACCAGTTCTTCTGGTACCAGAAGGAGCCCCTCTCCATCACCTCCATCTCCGCCCAGATCGCGGTGGTGCCCCTGGGCCACCTCATGGCAAGGGTCGTCCTTCGATTTTAGATCGTCCGATCGTCTGTATTTGGTTTACCGCCGTCGGATGAAAGGGTCCTCGCTCGGGACCGCCGTTACCACCTTCGCGATTCGCGATTCTTTCCCTCCGCTCTCTCGGCCAACAAACTGTCACGGGATCGATCCTTGCCTTCGCATCCTCCGCCGGCGCCGGCGACCCGCTGAACTGGAAGGCGGCCGCCGAGGAAGAGAAGATCTTCGTGACGGTGCGTCTGAGGCCCCTGAGCAAGAAAGACCAGGCGTCGAAGGATCAAGCAGCGTGGGAGTGCATCGACAGAAATACGATCGTGTTCAAGGCACCATCCCAGGATCGATCGAGCTCCACCGCCGGCTACACCTTTGGTAGTGGCTTTTGAGTTCATCGTGCTCAAAAAATGTTTGAAACTGCCAACTCTGGCTCCGATCTGACTGATGTTCATCCTTCGCCCCTTTCAGACAGAGTATAGGGCCTGCTTCTCTCATGGAAACCGTATACCTGGAGGGAGCCAAAGATGTAGCTTTGTCAGCTCTGACAGGAATAAGTGGTGCTCTATATGCTCTGATTGTGTTTCGATAGCTTTGGGTTGTGAATTTTGATTGTCATCGTAATTTTGATCTTTTGTGCGTACGCGTACATCTTTATGTAGCTAAAATATTCGTGTACGGGTAGACTAGCATCGGAAAGACGTTCACCATGAGAGGGATCACCAAGAATGCTGCGAATGATATCTACAAGCACATACAGGATGTAAGTTTGTGATCGTAGTAACTTCCTTATTTAAGCAAATTTTTGGATTTTGCAATTGTACCAATAAATATTTATCACCTAGAAATCTCCTTCATGTTGTTAAAAAATGTCAGGTGTGTATGACAAATGGCATCTTTTCAAGTAAGTCTTAATTACGCCTCTTTTCTTGTCGTGAAAGAAAAAGAGGTATAAGAGATTGCAGAGCACAGTGCAGTCTTTCCTCTCTTTTTACTTGGGATAAGCTAAAATAATGGTAGAAAAATCATGCTATTTCAGAAATATTGGGATATGCAATCTATCAGGTCTTTGGGGATGTCTAAATAACGATATTTCTATAAATATATAAGTAGATGGGGGGTCACAGATCAACCTTTCTAGAGTAGCTGAAGCCCATCCACAGATCAACCATGCAGCTTTAGACTTCATCCGCCATTTCAGTCTGTACATCCAGCCCTAGAACTTCATATGCCAGATTTTGCAGAATTGTCAAGTAATCGGTTGAGCTAATGCTTTATTTGTTGTTCCACAGACTCCTGAAAGAGATTTCGTCATCAAAATATCGGCATTGGAAATTTACAATGAGGTAGTCAGGGACCTCCTGAAACCCGATTCGGGTCCCCTCCACTTGCTGGATGACCCAGAGGTGTCTGCTTAGTAATCTTGAATCAGATTCGGGTCCCCTCCACTTGCTGGGTCCCTCCACTATTTTCTTCATTTTCTATGACATCTTTGCCGTGCAATATGATGTTTATTATTAATAAAAAAGTTCATGTTTTAATAAAAACTTTTATTTTTATGACTTTTGAAAATTTTAATCTATTCAAATAGATATTTTAAAATTAATTTGTTGTATAGTGCTTAACTGTTCAACATGTATAGTTGAATAATACTTAAATTTATCAATGCAAAGTTATGGTTTTTATATTATATATGTAATTATTTAAAAATATTTTTAATTCATCATTACATGTCCAACAGCTTTGTATATTCAAGGATATATTTTTATTGGCAAGGGGCTTACTCTGATGAATCATGATCAGTACATATTTTTATGTACTGATTCCAACAGCTTATTCCAAAAATATTTTTATGTACATATTTTTACTTGATCAGTACATATTTTTATGTACTGATTCCAACAGCTTACTCCAAAAACGCTAAAATTTCAACAGGTTATTGGTTCAACACTGAACACACGTGTGAAGCTTTGAAAATTCTGAATTTGATACTTTTAATCTGATCTTTTACCTTAGAAGTTTTAAAGTTTATGTTTCCAATTTCAGATTTTGAGATCCTTGATTTGGGATTTTAAGATCTTTGAGGTTGGGAATTCTTAATTACCAATTCTTAGTTCCTGGATTTCTTTAGTTAGACTTTCGGTTTTTGGATTTGATTGATTTCAATTTGTTTATGTTTAGTGCTTCCTATTAGATATTTTCAAATTTTTAGTGTTCTGCTCAGAGTCATCATCTTTCAGATTTTGACATGCTTTGACAGATTTAAATTGGAGTATTGGACTTAATATTTGGTGTATTCTCGTATTTAAACTTTGGAGTTAAGGGCTTACGCTGTCATGGATCAGATTTGCTTTGACCTGCTGGCTGGTTTTCTTCCATCTTATGTCTGCTGGACTACTCTCTGCACCAGCCTCCAGCTTCTGGTGTATCTTTAGCTTTCCTGCCATTTTCGGATTTTCCATACTGTAGAAAATTTATTTCACCTTAAAACACAGAAGAAGTTTGTTGAACCTGGTGTATTTTCTGCTCAATGAATGACAAGTTGCTTAAGATCGCTCTTGGATCACAACCGAATGGTGCAATATTAGCAGAAGCAAAGCTTTGATTATTCTCCCAATTCATGTTGTTGCTAGATTGGCCTTTAAGAATCTTAAGACCCTTGATCCATGGTGGAGGCAAGGTCGGGGAAAGAGTGCTCAGCTGCAACACCATAACAATTATCCAAAAGACTGAAATGGGTAAGCTGTTGATTAGAGTTCATCAGTTTTAGCCAATCTCTGGCAGCTAAAGTTTTCCCTATAGTTTCACATCTCTGCTTTTGCTTGAATCTGATTGCCACCAGAAGAATGACAGTCTCTCTCGACGTCCTTTGAAGACCTAGACTGTTATCACTATATTTCTTTTGACGTTCTTACACCTTTAAGTTGCATAACACTTAATGTCACCTACATCTAAAATATGCTCTTGACAGCCTGTATCAATTCAAGCTTACTCCGAAAACACAATTGAGCATGTCATTCTTACTATATCCAAGTGTGTATATTTTGCTGTAAGCTTATGTGATATACCATTTTTGTGTATTTACAAAAAGCAAATGCAGGCTTTTGAAAATACAAAATCAACTTTTATTGAATCTAGATTACGTTGCCGGTGGGTATCGTTGGCAAGGTCATTCAGGTATTTACTGTAGTGATATTTTTCTGACAGTGTATAACTGTATATGTCATCTGAATTCTTGCTCTTAAATGCATTTGTCTATCTCAGTTCAAGGCCAGATGGTAATGACGTAATTGCACCTATAATTTCATCTACAATTTCTTCAATGCCATTATTTATGCATTAATTTTCTGTATTTTTCAATTCTATTTGTGTTTTATATATTTTTTTGCACACACTTTTACTATTACGTTGAATTAAATATGAGATTTATGTCTAAGTCTAAAATATGTAAATTTGAAGTAAAAGAAAAAGAGATAATCAAATGAACAAAGAATGAACTGAGTTTGAGATCCCTAGAACATCAAAACAAGAATCTGTAGGGTATCAAAATAAGCATTTATTAGTAAACTATATACCCAATTAGAATAATCAAAATTGGGCTCAGATCAAGTTTGAATGTAGACTTCTTTCCGCACTACAGTTAAATTTTTATTTAAAGAACCATCAGACATTCATCCTCATTTAATATCTTAAACCCCTATATCTTGTTTAATTAGATTTTTTCTTACGTGAGATTAAATTTGTGTACTATATGTTGTTGCGATCTTTGTACCCCTCTAAAATGTTTCACAAACTTGTAAGGAAAATAAAACATTACAAACTGCATAAATATGAAAAACTGAATTTCACCAAATATGAAAATCTGAATAAATAAGTATATTTGCAAATAGACAAAATGATACAAAATTTGATATTCGAACGTCAGTATATGGGAACTCAAGGTTTATAAATCCAGATATGATAAAAAGCTGTAGATTTTCAGTTGGTTGGATTTTTTGGTTTGATATGGGAACTCTTAAACAGTCAATAACTTTTTTTGATGTTTTTCTATCGTCTAACTGACATCAATTTTTAAATTTCTCCAACTGACATCAATTTTCAGATTTCTCTCGTTGTAGGGAATTCTCAGCTTTTTGGATTCTTTGACAACTTCAGATGCTCATATTTGTTTGGGATTTCAATTTTAGTTTCAGATTTAATGATTCTTTTCGATTTGGGATTTTTAGTTAAGCTTTGGATACGAAAATTTTTAATTTGGGGATTTTTTTAATGAAGTTTCAGATCTTGCTTTTCTGTGATTTTAGTTTTGTGATTTAATTTTACAATGTGATTTGACAATTTTAAAATTTCAGATTTGGGTATATTGGTCTTAAGGGCATGTAGGATTGGATCAGTTTGATTTAATCATATCTTGAACCAAATCGATAAAATATGATAAACTTGGAGTTATGATAAACCTTAGGGTTACTTTTTTTTAACAACAACGCCACAACCTATTTCATTGATAATATAAAAGAGTACATGAAATATAATACAACCACATATGCAAACTAGTAGAAGACACGATCAAACAAGAAACAACCAAAGTAGTAACCAAACATATCTTCTCGAGAAGACTCAACCATAACCATGAAACGACCGGCACATAGAAATGCTCGTAAGGTCGCACAGCAGATATAGAGACTCCATCAGAGGAGTTTGATAACTGCCACGAGACCGGAGGATCACACCAGATAGGTGTGGATATTGCCCGGGTCATCGGTCTCGAAATGAGTCCTGTGGTTACGAAGAGAACAAGAAAAGATAATACAACAAAACTAGACCCTAAGACGACAAACATAAGTAGAAACTCGAATAAAACAAAGAGACAATAATACGCCGAACTCCACAACTCCAGCACGGCAAAAGGAGACAAAAAAACGCAAGTTTAAGCAAAGTGCTTCAGAGGGAGAGTGGGAGGGAGGAAAAACCTCCCTCCCAAAGAAAATCGACTTCAAACTCAGATAAACAAATACGAAGTGTGCCGGCGCCGAAGGAGCTTCGAGGGAGATCGCGGTGAGGAGCTGCCGCGTGGGGTACACCGCAGCGAAGGCGGCCGCGAGGAAGTCGTGCAAGGGAGACCACGGCCCATAAGTTGTTGCTGCCGCCGCGGGGTTTCACGACGGGGGCCGCCGCGTGGGATTCACCCTCAACGAGGGTTTCGCCGCGAGGGATTCCTCGGGCCGAGGGGTCGCCGCGTGGGACCGCACTTGGGTTCGCCGCGGCGAGAGGGACACCGCGAGGCGGCTGCGGCGAGGAAGACGCCGCCGCGAGAGGAAAGCGCGAGGGATGCGCCGCGAGGGTTCGCCGCCGCGAGGGAGACGCCGCGAGAGGGTTCGCCTCCGCGAGGGTTTCCGCGGGGGTTCGCCGCCGTGAGGGGGACGCCGCGAGAGGGAGGTTCGCCTCCGCGAGAGTTTCCGGAGGAAGATCCCGCCGCGAGGGATGCCGCGAGAGGGTTCGCCTCCGCGAGGGTTTCCGCGGGGGTTCGCCGCCGCGAGGGACGCCGCGAGAGGGTTCGCCTCCACGAGGGTTCGCCGCCGCGGAAACCCTCGCGGCGGCGAACCCTCGCGGCGGCGAACCCTCGCGGAAACCTTAGGGTTACTAACCAGTAACCAATTCAATAGCTTAGAATCATGTAAACAATAATTGAAGCAAACCTACGATAAATAGCCTCCAGATAGCCACCTCAAGTAGGAGAAACAAGGGAGGACCCCACACAGTCTCACCTCTCATCAAGCCTATGTGATCACTACAATCACCATTAATAACATAGGATCATAAATCAATTGAATGTTGCAGATAAATAGCCAATAACAACATGCAACAAGTGAACAGCTGAAACACGATGGCTGGCACACTTGCATATCAAAGCAAACCAGCCATAGTTAGCCAAATCGGTTGGACTGGATCAGAATCAGCCAATACTGATTGGCATCACTTATGGCAGTTGCCAACTTGGCCTAGATGGCTGAACATTGATCAATTGCACCTTGGCCAGGATTGTCTTGGAACAACCGATTTCATACCAGGAATGGCCAATCTGCTGGTCTGGTTGAACCTGGCTCTGCAAGAGGATTAGCTAATCTAGAGCCTGGACTGGCTGATCCCAGTAGGAATAAGCTAGCTCTGGACCAAGTCAGGTGAAGTCAGGCCTCCTTGGCTTCCACCAGATCGCCTGTCTGATCTGGGCAATCTAATATGATCCAGCTGCCTTCCTTGGAACCAGCACACGTAACAGGTTTTGGAACATACAAAATTTGAACTTCAAATTTGTAGTGAAACTATTCATTACCATATCCTGGAAAACATTCAAGCAACAAAGCAATAAGACCTAAAGGCATGTGATGTAAAATTACTCTGTCCAGAAATTGCTGAGAAAATGTCTTTTTTAAATTTTTTATTCTTCAGGTGTTTATTCTTGTTCTGCTCTTTTTGATGTTTTTTTTCCCGAGTAGTTATAGTGGTAGACATTAGAGAAGAAGCTTAGTAATGATAATGTGTTCATGTTATTGTCTTCAATTACCTAGAACTTATTTGTAGGGAACACTTGATGGCCGATCTATTTTTTCAAGGCTTCTGCAAGTGATAAGGTTTACAGATAAATACATCTTTTACCAAAATGCCAAATGGATGCTCTCTTTCGGCAGATTGACGTGGCAAAGAATTTCTGAATTGGTTGTCACATATTTCTTGTCGAAGTTGTTTCTCTATTTTTTATACTTTTCAATGAAAGTCTGTTGTAACTTCTTCAGTGGATATGACAAATAACATAGATAAATTCATGGATAAACCTGGAAAAGTGCTGATGAAAATGTGATATAGAGGGGGATTGGTTGCTTCTCATTAGCTCTGACTGATCCATTAGTAATGTGCCATAAAAAAGAAGGGAAAAAATGAAAAACAGCACGATGTGAAGATGCACGTCTCAACAAATGCAATGCATGTGTTTGAGTGTTTCATAATAGTATGTTTTGTGGAAATAGAAAGTATCTATTTCTCTAAAAACATAAGCACATAGCTTGGCTGCTTTTATGTTCGACACTTGGTGACCAAAGGTCACAAATCCATTATATTACTGAAAGAAAGTTACAAGGGAAAAAAGAAAGAAAATGGAAGGAAACCAAACACCAACAAACACCTGAAGACTAACAAGGAGGTAGTAAAGGTAGCACAATAAAGATACAACAAAGATGGACCTAAACCAAAGTGATCTTTAAAGATTCTGTTGTTTGGCTCTCAAGACGGACCACAATATCGCACGTAGAGAAATTTTACATAAAGGATCTACAGTCCATGACAAATTTGTGTTCCACTGGTGCAACAAGGCTAAAAGATAGATTGGCTCAAACCAAACAACATTCTAACTATGAAATAGGACTTTCCAAACATACACAATAACCCCACAATGAAGAAAAAGATATTGATATCTTTGTGCTCCCAACGATAGAAAACATGATTCTTAGCCTCCACTAGAAAAAGATTCTGCAAAAGACCTGGTGAGTAGTCTTTCTCTATAGATCTTTCACATAACATTTTAATTTTTAAAGGAAACACTAGATCCTAAACCAGCTTCTACCTCAACACCTCCCCTCCCCCCCCATGCAAAACCTATCACATTCAGATCTCACTGAGAATGAGAAATCCTTCTCCAAATTCTACAAAAGCTAATCCTTTCTATCAACACATCTGAACCCTTCAAGAAGAGCCAATAAGTTTGCAAATTCAGGCGCCTCTACATCTTTCAAGTTCTTTCTGAAAGAAAAGGTTCAATTATCCTATGGAGCATGCCAGTCCCACTGTGATCATTAAAGCCCTGATGTAATAGACATCAGATGCAAATGACTGAAAGATGAAGAGGTATATTAGAAAGGGTTTGTGAAAATATAATAAGAAAGATATCTTTTCCGGTCATTGACCCAAGATTTTGAGTTGGACAATTAATCTTGTTTAACAAGTATACTAATAGGTTATTGATAAAGAAGATCATTTCTCGTGTGCTGCTATGCATGTGGAAATGGAAATGAAAGAACTAATGTCCTGTTTGTTTAGAGTTTCATTTTTGGTACTATATCAATATTGACATTAATATTTTTAAATGTTGGAGTATCAATATCAAAATTAATACAAGTTAACACTTGTATTACATAATTACTTTGTTTGCACTACAAATTTTAAAATTGATACAATTAACTAAACACCTCTTAATAGTTCTTATCAATATCAATTTTAAAATTGATAGTGATAGAGATACCTAATAGTGTTTACCAAACAAAGGTGTAAAATGTCAAAGGGGTCAAGCACAAACGCAACTGGATGAACTGAGAAAGAAAATGACCGAAGATCAACAAGTAAAAAAGGGCACTATTTTCTTCCATTTTCTTTGACATCTTTGTTGTGCAATCTGATGTTTATTATTAATAAAAAAGTTCAAGTTTTGATAAAATCTTTTATATTTTGTGATTTTTGAAAACTTTAATATGTCCAAATAGATATTTTCAAATTTATTTGTTTTGTAGTGCTTGACTGTTCAACCTGTATAGTTGAATAATACTTAAATTTATCAATACAAAGTTATGATTTTTATATTATATATGTAATTATTTAAAAATATTTTTAATTCATCGGTACACATGCGAAGCATGTTTTTTTAACTAGTATATATATATGTATCATCACCATTAAAGTTACTGGCGACGGCTTAAGCCGTAGTTGAAATAGAAATAACTTCCGATACCCCTTACGTGGCGGTAATCAACGACGGACTTGCTAAGCCATCACTAAATAAAGTTAATAGTGATGGCTTAAGTCATCGCTGATTTTTTTTTCCAACCATTCAACGGCCGGATTTATTTAGCGACGGCTTTAACCGTTGCCATTATATTTTAATGTACCATTGGCCGTCGCCAATAATCCGTTTGTTTCTAAAACCCTCGATCCCTCTCTCTCTCTCTCTCTCTCTCTCTCTCTCTCTCTCTCTCTCTCTCCTCTCGTGCGCGTACGACCTCGCCACCACCGCCGCACAACCTCTGACGCCGCTGCCATGCCGCCACCGCCACCGCATAGCCTCTGACACCGCTACCATGCCGCCACCGCTCGCCGCCCGCCACCACGTAGCCGCCGCCTGCGGCATCAAATTTCCTGCGCCACCAATTTTCTCCCCCGCAAGGTAATTTATACTCTAACAACTCTTTTAAACGAATTTAGGGTTTATTATTTTGGTTAAACAAGGTTAATGTTGTTAATTTTTGAGATTAGGGTTATTGTTTAGGAATTTAATATTATCATTTATCATGTTAACCATTGTTAAAAATATGCTAAGTATCAAAAAACTATTTAAATGACATTAAACATATTAATTCATGTAGTTAAGCATATTAGTTTATAGTTAATCATCTTTATTTACAATTTGTCATTAAGGGGGTTAGGCATATTAGTTTTGGCTTAATCTAAAAATATAAAGTCTTAGTTTCATCTCTAATCTCTTAGTTGGTGGTAAAAAATACTTTATTTGATTAACATACAATTTAAAGAATTTTGTTTGATAAAATATCTAAATTAATGTCTAATTAGACTAATTTCATATCAACCGTAATAAATAAATAAATTTAAATGCATATCACGATATAAAAATTTGAAATTGACATTAACTTGAAATTTGAAAAATCGGCCTTCCCGTGGTCAATTTGGCCAATCCAAATCGGAATTCGGCTTGGATTGGCCAAATCAGAATTCGACTTGGATTGGCCAAACCGGTATTAATAACCAATTTAAAAAAAGAAATCAAGTTGGTTGTCCTAAATCGAATCCAAACAAAGAGGTGTAGAGACGGTTTAAACCAACTCAATCCAATTTTCCAGTTGATTTGTTCCAAAGTGGCAATAGAAACCACTTAAATTCTCAAACTAGTTTCAATTGTTGTGTATCTTATGGACACCAACTCAAACCAGGTTTCTGGTTTCATTTGTCCCACAGTGGCATTAGAAACCAATTTAACTTTCAAACACAATTTTATGGATTTTTTTATCTTATGTCGGCTCTACTTTTCATTTTCAGGTAGTTTCAAATGACATTCTCGTTCGAGACTTACTTCATTTAGGAGAGATCTGGTTTACTTTTAACTTCTTGTAATTTTATTTTCACTTTTGTGCATGTATTTGTTTATAACGTTAAAAGACTAATTACGGAACATGGAGAATAACTTAGACAAATCTTGGATAGATATTTCTTACCGATTAAATCCTACATATCTTCAATGAGTAGAATAATTTCTATATTTTGCTTTTCATGAATCTAGTACCCGATTTAGACATGGATTAGATAAAAGTTTGATTCAATGTCCTTGTAAACGGTGTTGTAACACATTCACTTTGAAAAGACATATAGTTAAAAAATATTTAATATGTGATGGTATATGGTCAAATTATCGAATGTGGATACGGGGAAATAGAACAGAGTTTAAGTAGAGAACATGAAGTCCAATTATATGGCCGGTTTGGCCGATCCAAGGCGGAATTCGGCTTGGATCGGCCAAATCGTCCTTTTAAGTCAAAAATCGGCAAATAACCCCATCCGAAGGCCGGTTTGGCCGATCCAAGGTGGATTTTGGATTGTGGGAGGATCGAGTGTAGGCCCAAATGGTCAGGAGTTCACCCGTACCTTGGAATATGCAACAGGGTATATTGCAATTTATGGCAACATGACTACATCACTTTTCCATAGGAGAAGAAGGAGGACATATTTAAAGGTCTCATGGTAAATAAAAGAAGTTCGGCTCAAATTTATTTATTTTTAGTTTGAAAATACTAATCTATATATTTTTCATGCTTGCAGCAACATTGTATATTTGAGCGATCTCCATTCACAAATGCAGAGATTTTAAGGCATATGGGGGAGATGCAGAGAAAAAAAGAGGTCATCTAAAGAAGAGGATAAAAGTTTTAATATTTCTTTTATTGTTGTGTAATATAACTAATACAATTTTGGCATACAGTATTTTATAGGACGCTCACTGGAGGAGGCACTTGCTGTTGTGTCTTCACAATGCGACCCCGACCAGTGACGTCACATGTGTGAGATATAGTCGAGGGACAATAACAAGGTAAAGAATCGACCCAATTAAAAGTTATTTATATCTGATAAATTAATTTTTTTCTAAAAAACTAACAATTTATTTTTACTTGTTTGCAGTCACTTAGTCAAAGAAATAAAACAAACAAGACTCATCTGAGCATGCCTTATAGGCGAGAAAGAATCAACATTCATCAACTTGAGATAGATTTTGTAAGTTTCTAAAATATTTCTTATTTACCATTGCATACATATATTAAATTAATTTTTTCTTTGAACAGACACGAAAAGAAGGGCACTGTCCTACTCGTCCAGAGATTTTTGAGATGACCCAGACGCATGAGGCGGAGGATGGATCCCTCGTATGGGGCAATGAGAAAAGTCGTCAAATGATGCTAAATAATTTAATTTATTTGTATCATTAGAACAATTTTGGTCTGATATATCAACTGACTTTATATTTACATTATGTAGGACGATATGTGCCAGTTGATAAATACCCTCTAGTTAGAGGAATTGGATGCTCAAAATTCTGAGCATCCATTCTCTCCTGAGGATGCATTCATCACCATGTTCGGCATGGACAGGCCATGACGGATCCAATGTGGGGGGAGGGGATAGACCCGCAACACATGGTATGGTGTAAATGGTGGAGGTGCGAGTACCACCATGACTCTAGGCTATTAGGAGTTGGCGGATAGAGTGGATAAGCAAAATGAGTTGCTTAACACTCAAGCTAATCAAATAGAGAAGTAAAACTCTCTTATTAACTCGCTCTAACAGCAACTGAATGCCCAACAACAACAATTCCAGGAGTCGATGGCACGACTAACATAAGAAATGTTAGCCCGATTAGATAGTAGAGTCCCCTCACCTGCCAGTCCGTTGAGTTTGAGGCCACCTCCACCACATAGAGCTGCACGGAGAGAAGAGGAGGAGTACGACAAGGACGATGAGGGTTCATTTGGGGAGGATAAGTGAGAGAGTTAATCTCTCTACCGTTTGTATTCATTTCTTGTAATCGTTGTGTATTGAACAAATTTTAGTTTTTATAAATAAATATTAATGTTTATAGGTGAATGTGTGAACCTATGTTATTTATGTTAAAATGAATGGTTTATGATTGAATGAATGTGGTTGTTTATGATTGAATGAATGTAGTTCTTTATAAATGAATGAACAGCAATGTGTTGATGTGGAGTGTTTTTAGTTCAATGTGGATCGGAACTGTGTTGTAATTGGATACGGTGATATAAACAGTGATTATGTATGAATTTGGTGATTGTAAATCTTGTATATTCATGTATGGATGTGTTTTTACGTAAACTTTTTATTTTGTGTGCATTGTATTTTTTTAAAATTGCAAATTATTGGCGACGGCTTCCCAAAGTCGTTGCTAATATATATTTATTAGCGACGGCTATACACTTTTAGCGACGGCTGAAGAGCTGTCTCCAAACTAGAAATTGCACTCTGTGGGACCTCGACCTGGATGTGAATTTTCTGTTTTGGCGACGGCTCTTCAGCCTCGCTAATATTATTTTTCTCGAAGTTTTTAGCGACGGCTTAGAAGCCGCGGGCAACTAAAATTTTTGCGACACCTATAAGCCGTCGCTATTATATTATTGACGACGACAGCCGTCGTTAATAAACTTTCTAGCGACGACTTTAGCATAGTCGTCGCCATTTAAATTGACGACGGACTTATTTGGGACAGGTTTATTTACGATTTTTAAGCCGTCGCTAATATTAAATGATGACGACTTTATGGTTGTTTGCGACGGTTGAAAGCCGTCGTGAGTAACCCTGTTTCGTGTAACGTTGAATGAAGTGTACTAAATATCAAAGGGTACGTACTACCTGTTGTGAACAGCGTAATAGAAAGAAAGAAATAATCCCATGACATACCTAGCATCACGCATGCAAGATGGAGAAAATGCAAAATTAAAATCGTTTCTTCCCACGCAAGACCTGGTGCATCAGAAACCCAAAGCCCTATTGAAAACTGTTACGGTAGATAAAATGTTTTCCCCTTTTCTTTTCTTTTTCTTCTACGTGTTCAAACTAACTTGTAGGTCGTACGTCATCGTCCTATCCCAAGTGCCATGATCTGAGACGGTCTAAACCAGAAAATTCTATCAGAGGTCAAAATCGTGGTTATGCTCTTATGCCTATCATTAAAATAAAATACATGATTAAGAGAAGAACGTCCGAGAGTTTCAACAGAAATCTCTAGAATAGTTGGCTGATTATAAATCTGAACAATAACTATTCCAAACGTGTATCCACACGAACGCGGAGATAAGATCCCTACAAATTTATCTCAAATAAAAGTTATCAAATCGATTTCCAAATGAACCGTAGAACTTAGAGCCACGTTCTTGCAAGTCTCAATCAACTCTTTCCTTATCTCTTAGAGGGGCATGAAATCGTCTACTCCAAAACGAAGAAGATGACCAAGGTTTTCATCGTGAACTACCATAATTTCTCTTCCTCCTCACCTCCCTCTCTCTCTATCTGGTTAGGTGTGTGGTTACGGTGGGAAAGGAAAGTTATCGCAAAGGCAACGGAGGTGGTTAAATGGATTAACATAAATATTATATTAAATAATTAATATTTATTATATAACATTTTTTATTTCTACGTTACAGCCGTTATAAAATGTGAATAATTATAAAGATTGGTATTAAAAAAAACTTTTACTAAACATTTTTGGACAAAAATATTCTTACTTTTTTAGAGGGTGTTAGAGAGATAGATAATGTGGAGAGGATATTTTCATGGTACAAATTTTAAAAAGTATCTACTCCAGGTGTTTTCACGTGGCAACGGAGAATTATTTTTATCAATACAGTATTTATATATATTTTTTAATTTTTTAATTATATATTTAAAAATATTATGCTATCTTTTTCCAGGAAGGTTTCAAGAGAGGTGCCAGGTTTTTTAGCTGAGATTTTTGAAAGTTTGCTTAGACTCGACTCTTTTTTTATAGTTATTTGTAATTAGAGCCTTAAATTATTTAATAACTAGTTCAGATAAAATATTTTCTATTGATATACGAGTGATGTATTTCTATAAGGATACAGTGCTATTGACAATTTAATATTGAATATGCATCTACCATCTTCCTACTGTTCTATTTAATTTAATGTTGTTTATTCTTCTGTTTTTTTAGTAGAGAACAAAATCTTGGATATTAGAGATTCCTAATATAGTATATCACATGTATATTCATAAAATCAAAGAGTTCTTTAATTACACTTTCCTAAAAGATAGGATGCAATTTAGATATAGACAAGGTCACAGTTTGATTCAATATGTCTAAAAAAATGTTGCAGCAATTTCGTATAAAAAATATTAATTGTTAAGGAGTACGTAATTGTGACGACTTGTTTAAATTATCTAATATGGGTAACTCACGTTGAAATTGAACTTGAATCAATAAAAGGTATAAAAATGATAATAGAAGATGATGAATTGTAGTTGATAAAGTGATAGAGATATTCCAAGATTTTAAAAAATAATAAATCTACGCAATGAGAATAAAGAATATAATTTTTTTTAAATCACTACAGCATGCAAAAAATCTTTTATATGAAAATTATAAATATATACGTCTAAATTCAAGATTTCTTGAAATTAAAATAATTCACGTCATTAGATAGTGTCGTCAGAAATATACAAAATGGTAGTATTTTATTTAAAAAAAAAAGGTTACTAAAAGTTGATATGAATTTTTAAAACAATATTAATGATCTAAAACTCAACTACGACAAGATTGATGTAATAAAGAAAAGGGCCAACATTACGAAAGAAAAGAGAAAAAGAAAAAGAAAGGGCAGCCAGATGAAGCCGCCGACCTTATCATCTCGAGAATCATTGTCCTCCCGTCAATATCCCAACCCCTTCTTCCCCGGGCGGAAAGAGGAAGTCAGGATCTTCCTCGGCCTCGTGTCGACAGTCTCCCGGATCCAACAATGTCGAGGTAGGAGCTCAGAAATCTTCCCGATTGATCACGGTCATGGCGTCTCTCTGCGAGGAAGATCCGGTGGACGACAGGCTCGCAGAGCTCAAGGCCTTCGACGACACTAAGAAGGGCGTCAAGGGCCTCGTCGACGCCGGCGTCACCTCCATCCCAGCCAGCGGCCGCACCTCCCGCCCAGCCAGCGGCCTTCGTCCCGCGCCGCCGCCCCTGGTGCGCTAACACCCCCCCTCGGCTGTTGACCTCGCCGCCGGCCGGCCGGCCGCGGCAGCTGCCGTCCCAAGCGCCATGTTCAGCGCCGCCTGGGCTCCCCTCCTCTCCAGTGCACCGCCGGTGCGCCAGCGCCCCTCCTCCTCAACACTGTCGCTAGCCGCCGGTGGTCCGCGCGCGCGCCATGCAGTGAACGATCGTCGCCAAAGTCTCCGCCCGTGCGTTAGCCACCGCAACCACAGCCCCTCGCTGCATTGTGCGCCATCCTCCCTTGTGCGCCACTGGACCCCCCCCTCTTCACAGTGCGCAAGTTTGATAGAGGGAGATAACCTGTTGGATTTTTGTTCGATCTGTGCATCATGTCGCCGACGTTCGGTATCGCCTTCGGTTGCCGATTCTCGACTTTTCCCGCGCTGATCCGGTAGGCATCCTTGACGTGTCTATTAATTATCATTAAATTTCTATTTAATCCTCCATGACTTGTAGTGATAATTATTGAGTTAATTAGCCGATTTAGCATGTTATTAGGCTAATCTTTGCTATCTTTTTAAGTTAATCCCTTTGCATAGGTGTAGGATAGGTTAACAAGATTAATTAATGTTTTAGCTAGCATTATTAAACTTGTTTTGGCTTTGTCATTGTCATTAATTTAGGTGATAGGGTCCGATTGGAGTCCGTTCCTATCATGTTAGTCTTTACTTATTCTTGTCATTTTATGGTTCTAGATCATGCATAGGTTGTTTAGGTGTGGTTGATCATGCTATTTGCATCGGTGGTATGTTTATTCATTGCATGGTATAGTTTATATCATTTGATCTTGCATAAGTGTATCATGGCATGGCATGATTGAGGTAGATGCATGATACATTGAAATTATGACGAAAACGACTACACTGCACTAGTTAGTCGTGACCCGAGGGCAACCGGAGGTTAGAACAGTCCCGGTGCATCCTTCGATCCCGGATACCGTGTCATTCCCGTGCCACCACCGCCAGTGCACCATGGGATTTCGTTTAGCTATATGTACCGCTATATATGATAGATCCGGTGGTAATGGTTGAGGTGGCAAGACGACGCATTCCTTGCTAATAAGAAAAAGGTGTGGTCCTTTATTGACGATAGGTGCATTATTGCATGGTATTGTATAGGTGGTCTAGTGATGTATTTCATTTTGTCAATTATCATATTGTGTTGCACGGTGTATGCATAGTTTGCCTCATTTATATAGTGATATCATCATATATGAGCATATAGTAGGTGTCTATGTATATGTTCATACCATCTTTTTAGGTCGTGTTATGGTGCATATAGGTGCTGGTCGGTGTGATTATAGGCTTTGGTTGGTGGTGTAAAACACATGGATTAAGTCATATATCTAATATATTGACTAGCCTATATTTGTATATAATGGGTGTAGGTCTGGGTATCTATTTACTTAACATCTAGGGCCTTTTAGTTATCCGACTTGGCGGATGATGGGGTGTCTACTGACTCGTCGTACTCATCCCAATCCTCTTATCAATTTTCGTGTAATCAAAGTTTAGCGCAACGAAGCGTGATGGATCGATGCTTCGAGAAGACAATTAGATGATCTTTATGTCATGGATTGGTATATGTTTTATTAAATATTGTATTTTTAGCATGATATTTTGTAAAGGAATCTTGGGAATTGTGATATTAGTCTCATTTGTTCCAAATCGATATATTTTTTTGGGGTTATTTCCCCAGTTACGTCGTCGGATTATGTTCCACTGTGCAGGATTAAATCCGGGGCGTGACACAAATATCATCTAAATGACCTCAAGACTTAACTTAACATGACCAAATTAAAAACAGACAAATCTGATTTTCTAACATGACATGGTTTAACATCCATACATGACACACAAGTAACATATTTCATATCCTTTCCAGTAACACATAGCCAAAGAGCGAGGAATTGGCCGTCTTGCTTCACATGTACAAAATGCATTCACCAAATTCTAATATATATATAAAGTAACATATACTAAGCTAGCCCAAAGTGCACCTAGGCAAGTGATGACACTAAGGGAAAAACCGCGGTAATCCGGGATCCGTGGGATGGCCGGATTCATCTAAGTTACTGGCCGCCCACGGGCGATTGTCTAACATAGGCCGGTGAAGCCTTTATAGCACGTCATATCAAGAATTCATAACATAATTTCATATCATGACATACCCGACCATACCATGCATACATGACATAAACATCTAATTTCATAGCCTTTCAGAGACATAGCATTCATAACGAACTTGACAAGACATATGATAACCCGACTTAATTGAACTTGTTCTCAATGACAACTTGTACTAATCATGACCAAATTGACATAACTAACTATGCATAGCATAGCCCATGATCTGAAACCAAATTAAACATATTTCACCATAACTAGACAAGACTTGTACTAACCGACTTGGTTGACATATTCTAAATCAAACATATACCAAACTTAACCATATGAACATAATCATATCATGCATGACATAATACACAATCTGAAATCATACTAATCAAAATTTACATGATCCTCACACATGCAATGACAAACCGAACTAGACATACTAAAACATATGTACAAGACACTTAACCTAAGTCATGCTTGGCATAAACTAAACAAATTAAGATCTCATGTAATCAATCATAATCTGACCAAAACAGGTTCTAAAAGGTATAATTTGATGACCCAAGAGTTTTTCAAGTCTACACATAATTAACCTTCAATTCTTGTTCCAAACTAGCATATAATCACTTACATGGTTTTCATAGGATCAAATTTGATAGAAAATGCTTCTACCCAAGCATAATCAAGCTAAACATGTTCCATAATATACAAAATACTAATTTCAAGTTTCTGATTTCGTAGATTTTGTGAAAATCAATAATTACAAGTCCAAAGTCTAAGACTAGTCAACTTATGATCCATAAGTTAAATCATGCATATTTTCTAATCAAAATGGGATCAAATACATATACAGGCTTGAGAAACCTACCTGGAAGCTCCTGTGAATTTTTCGGATTTTTCAGAATTTTCCTGCTATTTTTCTGGCCTCAAATCTAATTTCCGGATTTAATAAATCCAAAAAAAATCGGAATTTCCTGAACCGGCGCCGAACCGGGCGGTTCGACCGGCTGAACCGGGCCGGTTCGGAGGTGTTGGACCGCGGCTGGACCGGCGGCTGGACCGGCTGGACCGGCGGCTCACGGCGACGGTTCGCGGGCGGCGGAGGCGGCGGCGGCTCACGGCGGCGCTCGCGACGGCGGAGGCGGCCGGCGGCGCTCGACGGCGACGGCGATGGGCGGGGGAGGGGCTGGTCACGACGGCGACGACGAGAGGAAGACGACGGCCAGCGATGGTGACGGCGAGAGGCTCTCCCGCGGCGGTTCCGGCCGGAACAGGGGAGGTGACGGCGGCGGCTTCCGGCGACGGCCACGGCGGCGCAGAAGGGTTGGACGGCGACGCTCTCGCCGCAAGGGAGGCGCTGGAGGGAGGGGTGACTGCCGCACCGAGGGGTCGATGCAGGTGGCGGGAGGCGTGGCCGTGGGGGCTGGCGGGTGACGGCGCCGCACCGGCGACGAGCGCCGGGCGGCGCGGGAAGGGGCTGGATGGTGACGATCTCGACGGCAAGGGAGGAGGCTGGGTGGAGGCGGCGCAAGGTGGCTGAGGGCATGGTCGGTTGGCGAGGGTGCGGGCCGGCAAGGTGACGGCGAAAGGGGGGGGCGGTCCAGAAGGCATCCACACCATTACATAAGTAACTCTCAAATCTGTCGGTGCAACCAATTCAAGGCAAACATTCATTAAACATTAAATTACACTTTGTCCAGAAACATGAAGTGTGACAAGGTAACATAAAACACTTTACAACTAACACACAGTACGTAGTGAATAAGATGTTAAATATACAAAGTTGTCAATTGTTCCAGGCTTCCAGCCACAACCACAATGAAAAGATCTTGTATTTCCCACAACAAGCAAAGATCCCCCCACAAGTAATTGGACAACCCAACGAGAAGATTAAAAGAAGTTAGTTCAACCCATCTAGATAGAATCTTCATTCATTTATCTTCTATAACCACCTGCATTTGGAAGATAAGATTTAATTAAAATACATAACATCCAATGATTATAACTAATTTAAAGATGTAAAGTAAATTACTTACATAATCTCTCAACCATACTATGTGGCTTCCTATGGCATCTTTCATTCTTCTTCTATGATCATCCTTCACAACAAGAGGGGTATCGGGCTTGTTAACAAATGTGACAGATATTTCATAGTAGACATTACCCAGTAATCTCCCCATTACAGTCTTTACTGGGTCATCACTAATGAGAAAACCATCTGCCACATATTGCCCTTCAAGATCTAGCAACCTGACCTTCCTTGCCCTTCCACAACCGATAGTAGGAAATCATGTAGTCTTTTTGTATATTGTAATGCGCTTAAAAAATGAAACATAGCATCATTCGGGACAAGACAAAAACAATCGGACGGGAGCGAGAAAGTCAGTATGCGCATCAAGCTTACAGATGCAAAGAAAAATGATTTGTTCTTATTGTGATTTGCACAAATATCTCTCAATAAACAACTAGTGCCCATTGAAACTAACAAACCGGGATCTCCACCATCCAAGCTACTCGCTCAATCAAGGTGGAAATAAGCTATCTCACCCGATTAGTAATAAGCTATCTCACCTGCTCAAACAGATCAACAAATACTAGTCTTACGAATTCATGGACCTTTGAGCTAAATTAAAAATTTAAGACTAGGCATAGCCCAATCTAGCTCACCTGATTAGTAAGAGTGGTAGTAGTATGTCAGTTCTGGGCATAACCAGACCTACCTGATCCTACCATTTCTCATCCCGGCCTCCAATTGGCCATCAACCAGACCCCCCCCCCTTGGAGCAAAACATCACTTGAAAATGGTCAAGTCTAGCAAGTTAAGAGTATGATACAAGTGGACTGACCTTTGGAGGAACAAAGGAAATTTAAGTTTAATATCCAGGAACATCACATTAGCCAAACAATAAAAGAAAAGCAAAGGCTAGATAATGCCGAAGAAGGGGAAATATGGTGATAACCTTTCCTAAAGAGCATGATTAAAAACCCATGTCTTCGCAACTTAATGCAACCTGATAAATTAAACTTCTAACAAACACAAGATGCCCTTAACAATTGATTTCCGTACTCAAACAACCTTCTAAGCATATAACAAAAATATATGAAATTGATACCTCACCTCATCGGCTCATCCCGTCGAAGGCCTCTCCTAGCCTAGACTCGGCCAAAACACACAGGTGCCAAATCACCTAAGCAATCGGGTTCGATAATATTTAGATAGGCCATATGAACTCCTCCCAATCGGCACATGTTCGGACCTCTATACGGACACCCAAAATACCACTATATAGATATGAAATTTTCCTACTCATATTACCAATCGGATGAGTACATATCCCTTAACATATGCTTCTCTTGCATTTCACCTTTAATTTCCCCCTTTTGTTTTCTTTGTTCTCTTTTCACTTGCCCCCTTCCCCGAAAAATTTGAAGCAAAAATGTTCAAGGTGGTTTGCACTAGCTAAGAAAGGGTTACAGTTGTCCATATCAAGCACTTCTCTCGATTGGATTAGACTAAACATAAGAATGGTATGACAGAGTCAAAGTATACCAAAAGGTCCAGGAGGATTTGCAAACATCCGACTCCAATTCCCTTCACTATGTACATATCTGGATTTGGTGCTTTTATGCGGTCCTTCAGTTCATTTGATTGAGTACATATCTGGATTTTATATGTACTCATCTTACCAATCAGATGAGCACATGTCTAAGATCTGTCCAGAACAGATCCCATAAGGCTAGGATCCCCAATCAAAAAACAGGCCCAATCCCCATTGTTTACAATCCCAAACCAGAAACTTCGAAGGCAACGTAAGTTTATCCTAATTATAGATGTTCTTGTCAATTTAATTTTGGCAAGTTGACGAGTTAAGCATAAGTGGAATAAATACCTTATCTTCACCGACGTTGACAACTTGCTTGCGGCCGAAGAGCGCATTCCAGACTGTAAAAGATTCAAAAGAAAACAAAATTTTAAATGTAATGTACATCAATATCAACGATGAGAAAAATTATCTACCTCTTGGGGCTTTGCCTCAAGCTTAGCAACTTTGGATTCTAAAACTTGCGTACGTTCATATAACTTTTTGTTTTCGGATTGTGAAGTTTCGGCTTTATCTTTCCAAAGATGGTGAGGTGAGGGTGCGGTGCCAATACCCCTAACTCTCCCCTTTTTGTCCCCTCCGAGTACTTTGGTGAATACATCACATTTTGATGCCAATGGAACCGAACTAGTAGATGGTTGAGTTTCTTTGTAGGCTTTAAGTTTCCCCTACATAGAACATAAATGTATTTAAAGAAGATATATGATGGCAAGCATAACAGAATAGAATGAAATCACTATATACTTACTATTGCAAGGGCACATTCTTCATTAACTGCCTTTCCATCTTTCCTCGTATGTGTTATAATAAAAATATCCGTTCTATCCACATTGCCACCGGTTTTAGCAGTCTAAAATTTTACAGATACGAGCATAACAATTAGGCCAGAAGAGTTATACCGAAATATTGTTATTATAACATGGTGATTAGATAAGAGACATTAACCTCCTCTTTCCTGATATCTGCGAAAGATTTACTACCAGCACAATGGAAAATCTTTTGTAGTCCTTTGTTCTTTTGGTTAACCTCACTTCTTTTCTATAAAGTTCAACATTTACAATTAGGATATTTATAGAATCATCGGTGAAAATATCTTTAAATAAATCACCTTGAATTCGGCAGAACACCATGTGGTCTTTGCCGCCTCCCACATCTCGGAAGAAATATGTAGACCTTGAGGTGGCTCCTGTCCATCTATGTATTTCTTTCTCGTGCGTATTTATGATATTTCCACTTCGAGATAGGTCTTTAGTAATAAATAGTCGTTGTAGTTCATTTCCATCATCCACATCATACTTCCTCTCGCAAAAAATAGAGGAAGTAAACATCAAATTAATGAGTTAACAAGCATATAATCGAAGTGTAAGACATGAAAAAGACCAACTTCACCTTGATAAAACCCCAAATATCGGCAATATTCGCTCGGGCATCTTATCCCATGATGCAATGTTTATGGGGCATTTTTCACTATTCCTTGCAATTGTTCCCAAGAAGGTTCTTAATGACCTTCCACCATTTCCAATAGGTTGCCCAAACTCATTCCACTCCACGAAATGACTTTGCCATCCTCCAATGCCAAGACATCCCGACAATATGTGCGGCCCCGTGATCTCTTCACCTGACCATCACCTGCATCAAGAACATCTTCCGAAATAGCTTCCTTTTCAAGGGCATTTCCATTTGATTCTCTTGATTTTGTCGAAGAGGATATTGAAGCATCAGGTGAGGAGATAAACATATCTCCCTGTTGAGCATAGGCAATGACTTTGTTGATAAAAATGTCAATCTCAAAGCATACCCAAACCGGTCTTTGGAAATGCAAGAAATTACGCAAATTAGTAATTCATGAATTTGGCTGCATATAGGATTGAAAATCGGACAAACCGATGAGTTTAATATACGTACAAAGTATGGATATTCCGAACGAGAGAATGTATCCGGAGCATTCTTTAAAAAGAGATATGAATAGTATAATACGAAAAATCCACACTCTAAGTCATCCCGTTGTTGGGGTACCTAAAAGATACAAATGTCAATGCACTTAAGAAAAGAGAAACGAGGTAAAATAGACAAATCAAAGCCCTTTCAAGTAGTACATTGGGTATATAAAAGGGGATAGAGGCAAGGCTCTTCTTTTTGACCATCTTCCCCTCGATTGGTACAAATCCTTCAAGAATCTAAAAAAAAAGAATAGTGTTGTCATCACATTTTTTTACTTGAAAAGCAAACACAAATTATAAAGTGTTTGAACTTTTACCTTCTTATGACAGCTCCTGCTTGTGTGGCTCGATCAAGATGAGAGAATCAAATAGAATCATACAAGGGCCAAAGTCGGACGTAAAAGAATTAGCAAGATTACATAGCAAGAGCAATCTCCAATGTCCCCTGGAAATATACTTCTCATTAGTAAGTAAGAAATGAAAATACATCAACTTGACATCTACTATCATGTACATACCCATCAACAATGGGAATAATGACATAAGTCTCTATAATCCTACGGCTGCCATTAAGGTACATAGAAAATAAAAGACAGTCTACTATTGCTGCATTAGTGCTATGGGTCAAGCGTAGTTGGACCCACATATGGCTGAAAAAACGGAAATGAATAAAAATTTAGAATATGTGCTAAGAAATAAGTGCAGTAAATCCAACCCTTTCTGAAATCTGTCCAAAATTGAAAGAAATGATTAATAAGCGTCAATGCAAATAAAGACCAGAAAAAATAGTTGAACAAATGGTTTTCTAGATGACTATACAAGGCTGATGTATTTTTTCTCATAAATACATCAGAAAGTAGCCACTCAATGGAAACATACAGCCCCTCCAAAATGTGACAAGAACCTCCTCTCGCATAAAAAAGCATGTGAGAAACAACTCACTTCACCTAAAAATGTTCCATGTGTAAAAGTAAACTTTGATTGCAACGTGCGGGATGGTTTATTGTAATCGGTAACAATAAAATGACTTAAATTTAAGAAAATATTCAGGAAGATTATGTACTCCATAAAGTGCTGAAAAAGATCGGAGTCCATCTTCTTCTTCACCGACTTTGGAAGATCATAGATTTCTGCAATGTGCTTTATTTTTTTGGGGAGAGTGTTAACATCTGAGCTTCCAGGCCCCCACAAGCCTTTCTCCTTTGAGCTTGCACATTCCGACTTGTAAGATAGATTTTCCATGATCTTCTTTCCCCTGTTTGCATAATAAAACAAACGGGTAGAAAACAAAAGACAATTTTGATCCACCGATACAAATTGAGGCAAAGAGATTACATAACAAACATTATGTAAGGTCCACTGAACAAGTCAAAACAAGTCCACTAAAAAAGACAGAAAAGCTCAACTAATAGAGGTAGCATTAGGCTTGTAAAATAAGGAGGTGACCACTGTAAAATGGAAAATAAAAATGAAGAGTTCATCCGGCACATTAAGACAATTCTGATAGCCAAATGTCTATGTCATTCCATCAAAACCATTTTCAACCGAGAGGCAGGTCCCAAAGTGGCAGGTAAGAGATAGAAAAACCAACCTACAAAAAGAAATTGGTGGTTAGAAACTATTAATATTTTGGATAAACCTGCAAATTAATGTTGGGAATCGGTCCAATCATATTGGCGCAGCGGAAAATTTACGATTCCCCGTATATCAATGTCTTGGTCTCGATCGAAACCGAACGACGTCGCCAAAACCGGTATACGAAACGATTTCGAATACGTACCTTTGTGGGATTCAAATAATCCCTAAAGATCGGAGAAGATCGAGCGTTCTCACGCTCGTTCAGCCACTCAAGTGTGCGGCCTCTAGTCGTATCCACACGAGCCGCCTCCATAGTCGGGTTCTCCTTCGCGTCGGACCTTCCGACTCGCCCGATGAAGTCCGATCGACTCTCGACGGCCTCCAGCATGGGAAAACGTGAAGGAGAGAGGTAGGGACGAATTTTGCAGCCTTGGCTTGTGGGGCTCATGCTCGGTCGCTATTATATAGAGAATTTGGACTTTTTCACAACAACCCCCGCTTTCTCTATATTTACCCCCTTACCCCCAAACTTATGGATTAGCCCTTATGTGTGTGACCCACTAGGCCCAATACCTCATTTGGTTGAGGCCTAATTAAAAGAACAACTCCTTTTAAATTAATTCTATTATCTCATGATAGATTTCACGACCTGCCGATCCTTAAGGGTACAAGCCACATCCAATGATCCTAAACGGTTTCGGGGATCAACTCCTATCAGAACAGCCTCTCTATCATCGGTTACCACACGGATATAAAACTTCGTCCATTCAATGTCCCGGTCGGATAGGAGTACGGCATTGACTTTGTCACCTCCTAAATATACCGACACTATAGAATCTTGTACTCGTAATTGGATCAATTGGAAAACCCTTTTCCAATTATCCTATCTACCTTGGCCAAGGATTTAGAGTACTATCCATAGGACATTCTCTCTCTCCTACCGAGAGTGGACGATCCCTTATTGTCCGCTCAATTGCCTCCACCGGGTTTCCCATATACCCAATCCATTAACTATACGGGACCACAATACTAAGTGATCCGTAAGTCAATAGTCGAAAGTACATGGCACGCCCCGCAAGACATCTTTGGCGACTCAGTCAAAGATCCAACCGTGCAACCGTGATGATAGAATACCCCGATCGCAGTTCGGTAAGATACCATTCGGGGATTCTATAATGGTCGATTCAGTGAACTCATTCCTCTAATGAGCACTGTATATGTATCTCGGTGTCCCACACCGATGACCAATGAGATCGGTCATTCTCATCATACGAGAAGATATCATATACACTAGTCTTCTTGGATCCTTGATGTCCCATCTCGAGGATCCTACGACTAGGAACATTTAGAGTACATGCTTCTAGATGATTGATCTCATTATCATGATCTCATCATGATTCAATCATCATCATTGCATGCAACCTAGGACTTCATTACGATAGACGCATCTAGATAATGCAAGTAATGAAGATTATGCCATTTATACTAAATAAGATATTACAAGAAATGTAAAATCATATCACATATGATTGGCTTGTAGGGCATACATTTCTATCAATCTCCCACTTGCACTAAAGCCAATCACCCACATGTCGATCTCCATCGTCTCAAGGTGACCCTCAAACACACTTTGAGTTAGGGCCTTAGTTAGTGGATCCGCAATATTTATAGTTTAAGATACTCTATCTTTAATTATATCTCCTTGAGTTTTTGCCACTCGACCATGTAGTATTGCCAAGTATGTTTAAACTTCGATGAGACAAAGGCTCCACTACAAAGTAATGATCCATCATTTTCACAAAATAATGGTACATTATCGAGATATTAGAGACAACTCTCTAATATAAGATGAACTCCTTCATCTAGACTACTTCATAAGCAATTAGCAACAATTATGATTTGTAAAATCTACGGTGTCTATAGCATGAAACTTTTCCAAATTAATCGCACCATATCTGGGTAAAACATATACCCTAGCTACCAGTCATTTTTAACTAGAAGTTTAAGTCTAACTCAAACTTCCAATCCTATCCTCCATACACGAAATGCATCCTTAATATTTCACAACTTCTTAAGGAAATACTTCTCAACTATCCAAAGGACTCTCACTTGGATTTGCCCGATGATTACTCATAACACATAAAGTATTCATCACATTAGGCTATGTACATAGTATACATGATAGACCCTATGACTATGGCATAAGAGACTATATTCATGTATTATATATCTCTTTAAAAGAGATAAACTCCATATCTTATGGGCAAGGCACCTCTATAGGAGTTTTCATGTCAAACCCTTTGACAATGGTGTCTATGTACAACAAATGGGTCAAGCCAAGCATTCCTTTTAGATCTATCTCCATAGACCTAAATCCTTAGGAAGCTTTTTTCCCAGAATAAATATGGAGGATTCATTTTTATAGTTAGGCTTCATGGATGATAACATACCTACATCATTCATAATGAGTAGTATGCCATCAATATAAAATGTCTAGAATACAATAGCACTCCCACTAGCATTTTTATGCACACAAGGTTCTTCTTCATTCCAAATGAAGTCATAAGATTCAATCTTATCAAATCTTATATTCCAAGGTTGAGAATGTTGTTGTAGTCCATGAATGGACATTACCAACGTGTATACATTCTTTGGATGTTTTGGGACTCACATCCCTCAAGTTGTATCATATACAACGAGAGGTTGTATCATATACACCTCTCCTTAAATTTCACCATTGGAGAAATATTATCTTACATCCTAATTGACATATCTCATAGTCATAATGTGTACCAATAAAATCTAAATGGATTGAATATGGCAATGGTTAAAAGATATCATCAAGGTCAACTCCTTAACTTAGATGATGCCTTTTCAATCATCCATGCCTTGAAGGTCTCACCTTCAAATTCACTCCTATCCGTCTTATCATTTCGATTACACCTAATGGGTACTTTACCCTCGGTGGATCCACCAAGTTCCGAACTTGGCTAAAATAGATGGATATTATTATAGATTTTATAGTCTCCTCCTATTTTAGAATCAATATCTCATATTGCCTTTCAAAGGTCTTTGGATCAACATCCTTACTTTATTGTGCTTATTTTCTTCCATTAAAGATATGTCTCACATATCTACAAAGTTGAATTAGCACAATCTAAAGACCTATGATGCGTGCTATTATTAATCGCACTTAATAGAAGTGTCTTTGGGTTGTGGTTGGAACACCTTCCGAGAAATTCCTTGCTCCCACTATTTTCCTCAAAGAGGGAACTCTTCCTCTAGGAATATAGTAAATTGTAAAACACATACCCTTTATCTCATAAAGTGGTATATTTAAATATCCTTAAGTTTCCTTAGGATATTCCACAAGTCTACACTTCCTATCTTATATTCTAATTATTATGGGTTACACATCTTCATCTTGGCCGGACATTCCGAAATCTTAACTAACTTAAGATCAAGAGATAACCCCTTTATCCATATCATATATGAAATAATCAGAATAAATTAGAAGGTACCAACACAAAGTGGTTATATTGAGTGCTTAGCCCTAAATAGACTAGGAAGATATTGCAAAGGTTGTCATTACTTGTGTCATGTCACACATGACACAATCACCCTTGTTTCTACTACTCAAGTAAGCTAAGGGTTTTTAGGGAGATGTTCATTAAGATAAAGTTGTATTATCCTTCAAATGATGTGTGAATCTAGTACTTAAGTATTTCACTCCTTGACCTAATCAAAAAGCTTCAATACTCTTTCCATTTATTCTTTACTTCATTTATTACCTTAGACAATTTCTCAAAGTCTCATATTTGTACTTCACAAGCACACATATCTATGCCTAGAGAAATTATCTATTAAGGATGAAGTAAGAATGTCCATCTTTAGCCTTAATAGACACGGACCAATACACATCCAAATGTATGAGTTCTATTAACTCCTTGGTCCACCCTCCATTTCTAGTAAATGGAGAGATAGTCATTTTTCAATGAGATAAGACTCATATTTGGTTAATGATTCAAAATCATTTCCCTTTATGTTTCCATCTATATGGAACTCCTTAAGTCTTTTCTCATTGATATGACCATGTCTATATTAAGCTAAAGAAATAGATTGATCTATATCAACCCATTTCCTCCTAAGAGGAGCATTCACACATACCATGGGAGCTTTCATATCTCATATGAGTAAATTATTTACTAAGCTCCCACTAGCAAACATTTTGCCATTCATAATCTTAGAACAATTATCATTTCCATAACTCAAAATAAATCAATATTTATTCAAGTAGGAAATATCGATATTGTTCATATACAAGGATAAAACCAACAATCTTCATCATAAAAACACCTCAAAAGGCTACTAAAGATTTGTACCTCCCACTATCAATGATACAACTCTTGCACCATTTGTATATGTAAGTTAATCTCTATACATCAAGCCTTCATTTACTTGTCATTATCTGCAACCTTTGTAGATATAAGTTGCATATTTAGTATCTCATACCAATAAATGCATATATAACACCTTATAGAAGATATGTACATCTAATATCTCATACAAGATACACACATCTAGTATCTTATACCATAAGACATATGTTTAGTATCTTATACTATAATATACACAAATAGTATCTTATACTTGATGTGTATATGTGTATGACAAGTAAGTCAATGACTGAGATGCCAGAAGCTTCTCAAGCTCCTTCTTTGCAATATATATATTCAATATACTCTTCACCAATCATCATCATGGTAGTAGAAGAGCAATCCTATGTCCTTTTGGGCTTACTATCCTTGACCAACTTCTTGACTTTTATCTATGCCTTCATTTTCTCATCTAATGACCTTACTTCTTTTCATTGGTCTTACCAACAAGAAGTATTGAAGATGTATTGGTATTTTAATCTTGCCTTAAATTTGCTCATCATTATGAGCCATGATAGATCTCATATCCATCCGTCCATGTTGCCTCTAAACTTCATATTGAGACTAACATTGAGTGTAAGGCAAACAATACATCTTTCTAATGAGATGAAGATCTCATCTTCTCTTACTACATTAGATGATTAGTAGGCACCCACTTCCCAAGTAGGTTAGTTACATGGTCAACCATGAGAACACTTCTCATGATTCTAAACCGATCAAAAGAAGTTAATATAAAATGAGCCTAATGACTTCAAGTATGCAAGATAACTGATGGTTACTATAACGGAGATATAATTTTATTTAGAAAATATTGCGAGATATTCAATGTAAATTAAGATATGGTCTTTTGTCCTAATTTATGCTCCCACTAATTTCAACGAATTTGCATAACCCTCATTATGCAAAGACGGGATAACATAATAACATCCTAGTGGGGACCAAGACCCTACTAACTTTATGGTGATGACCTTGTGGTAGCACAACAAATCATCCCATACTTAATAGGTAGGCAACTATTGCCGTTGCAACTCTTGCAACTCTTAGTCATTTAGCCTCTAGAGTTATGATCTTGTGGTAGCACAACAAACCATATACTCTAGTTAGGTCAAACCCGCTTGTTACGTTATGAGATTAGATTCTTCACATAGCCCTTGTGGTAGCACAACAAAGCCATGCAAATGGTCCACCCCAAAGTTCGGCTAATGCCTTGGTCATGATCTCCAATCCCTTGTTGAATAGGCCTTGTGGTAGCACAACAAACCCATCCAATCTAAGATTGGCTCATCAAGACCATAACAACGGAAGGCTACGCGAGTCATTCTTAATGTCTCACGTTTATCGACCTAATTTAAAATGAGGAGGGATTTTATTTTAGTCTCATCATAGTATGTGCTACATAAAAATATGAATACCTTTGAATACCATATATCTAAGGTATCTAGCACACACACATACATATCAAATATGCAAAATTTAAATAGATGATCATGGACTTTCATCACATTAATGCATGACCGAGCGGATCGGTATGCATTAAAGGATTCAACATCCTATGCCGGTGTTGACAAGCCATTATGCCTTGAAGAACCCTTCTCCTTGCATCTCGCTCTCTCCTCCACCTCGATCGGTCTTCTTGTCATTACAAGAGCATTAAGGGTACGCAGACCCATAAATGTACATTAATAAAATAAGAAACCTTGATCTTAATCAAGGGGAGTACATTTAGAGGGAGGTAGTATATACAATCAGAATTGATAAGAGAGAAGATTAGGCACGCAGGCCCTTAATTACATGCCAACATTAAATAAGCATCATCACATGACACACATTCTAAGTCCATGATCATCCAAGCATTCACACATACATACCATCACATGAACATAGTGCGAATACGTGGTAATAATATGATATAACTATTATATCATAAAAATATACATCATATGTTTTGAAATTCCCAATTTCATGCTTATTTAATTATTCATGAAGTAAATAACATGAAATAACATATAAACAATTTATATGACATAAACAAGCATTTCCAAACAATTTAGGCAATGTATGTATTTCCAAAACTGTACAAAGTGCCAAATTAATGTCCTAATCATCATTCTGAAAAATCATATTTTACAGAATTAATTTAGACATTAATTTCTCAAGTTAAGTCGTTAAAACAATTTTTAAAAACTTAACAATGAATGAATCTATGACAATGGGGCTCAAAATCATATAAAATATCATCAAACACTTTGATAATATAATATATGATATTCCAGAATTTTTCACAAATTTTATGAAATTTTATTGGCATTTTTCGGATTTTATTTTGATTTAAAACAATTTTAAATCAAATAAAATGGTCTTCGGCGCATTGCGCCACCCATCCTCCGCGCCGGATGCGCCGCCCGTGCGCCGCAGGCGCCGGCGCACGGCGCCGTCCCGCGCGCCGCGGGCGCGTGCGCCGGAGATGCCGCGCGTTGCGCGCGCGCGCGCGCCCGTTCAAATTCAATTTTTTTTTTTTTTAAAATGATGCGCGCGCTGCGCGCGGCAACGGCCGCGGTCAAACCGCCTGGTTGACCGGCGTTCGGATCCCGTTATCGGGTCCCGATCGTCGTCTTCCCCGCCCGACAAGGCATGAACAGTAACCGTGGAAGGGTGCTCCAAGACCTTCTTAAATCTGGACTTTCCAGCATCCAAAAAATCTCAAAAAATAGTGGTTAGATTCCAAATCGAACAAGGAATCCAAATATACCATTTTCTTTCCATGAAAAAATCCCAATCAACGGGAAAATAGGAAAGAAGCGCCGCCGGCCCTAAAGTTTCTCCCCTCGGAAAAACTCTGAATCGACCTCCGATGGTGCCGTTAGAAGCAAAATAACGATGGGAAACTCTTTGTAATCGTATTACCTATCTTCTAAGACATCTATTAGACATCAAATGTCTCTATGGAAGAAGATCTCAAGAAATCCCCAAATCGAACCGGTGAATTCCGTAAAACGAAATCACCATCTTTCAGATCCTCTACCGGACTCTCCGGTGGTCCAAAATTCGAACGATTTGCGGCGTTGGAAAGCTCTTTGTCACGAGATTCATTCAGTAGCAACCAAACTCCAAAACGTATCACATACGATTTATGGTTACTCCGTCAAGATGAACGTTTGTACAGATTCGGGAAAACATAAAATATATTAAACGACGTCGAAACGACGTCGGAATCGAACGAGACTTCAACCTGGCTCTGATACCACTGTTGGGAATCGGTCCAATCATATTGGCGCAGCGGAAAATTTACGATTCCCCGTATATCAATGTCTTGGTCTCGATCGAAACCGAACGACGTCGCCAAAACCGGTATACGAAACGATTTCGAATACGTACCTTTGTGGGATTCAAATAATCCCTAAAGATCGGAGAAGATCGAGCGTTCTCACGCTCGTTCAGCCACTCAAGTGTGCGGCCTCTAGTCGTATCCACACGAGCCGCCTCCATAGTCGGGTTCTCCTTCGCGTCGGACCTTCCGACTCGCCGGATGAAGTCCGATCGACTCTCGACGGCCTCCAGCATGGGAAAACGTGAAGGAGAGAGGTAAGGACGAATTTTGCAGCCTTGGCTTGTGGGGCTCATGCTCGGTCGCTATTATATAGAGAATTTGGAGTTTTTCACAAAAACCCCTACTTTCTCTATATTTACACCCTTGCCCCCAAACTTATGGATTAGCCCTTATGCGTGTGACCCACTAGGCCCAATAGCTCATTTGGTTGAGGCCTAATTAAAAGAACAACTTTTAAATTAAATCTATTATCTCATAATAGATTTAACTACCACCGATGAAGGGTACAAGCCACATCCTACGATCCCAAACGCGGGATAAACTCCTCTCCAAAGAGCCTTTCCATCATCTTTACCACACGATATAAAACTTCGTCCATTCAATGTCCCGGTCGGATAGAGTACGGCATTGATCGTCAACTCCTAAATATACCGACACTATGGAATCTTGTACTCAGTAATTGGATCAATCGTGGAAAACCCTTTTCCAATTATCCTATCTACCTTGGCCAAGGATTTCAGAGTACTATCCATAGGACATTCTCTCTCCTACCGAGAGTGGACGATCCCTTATTGTCCGCTCAATTGCCTCCACCGGGTTTCCCATATACCCAATCCATTAACTATACGGACCACAATACTAAGTGATCCATAAGTCAATAGTCAAAGTATACGGTACGCCCTAAGAAGACATCTTTGGCGACTCGAGTCAAAGATCCAACCGTGCAACCGTGATGATAGAATACCCGATCGACGAGTTCGGTAAGATACCATTCGTGATTCTATAATGGTCGATTCGGTTGAACTCATTCCTCTAATGAGCACTTTTGTATATGTATCTCAAGGTGTCCCACACCGATGACCAATGAGATCGGTCATTCTCATCATATGAGAAGATATCATATACACTAGTCTTACTGGATCCTTGATGTCCCATCTCGAGGATCCTACGACTAGGAACATTTAGAGTACATGCTTCTAGATGATTGATCTCATTATCATGATCTCATCATGATTCAATCATCATTGCATGCAACCTAGGACTTCATTACGATAGACGCATCTAGATAATGCAAGTAATGAAGATTATGCCATTTATACTAAATAAGATATTACAAGAAATGTAAAATCATATCACATATGATTGGCTTGTAGGGCATACATTTCTATCAATTAAGACAATGAAAAAAAATTGGCTGATGTGTTAGACTCATATTCACTCTGTATGACATATATGCATGCAAAACCGTATGTGTTAGACTCATATTCACTCTGTGAACGAATAGGCTAGCTTGAATATTGACCATAGCATATTTTAAATGCCTCCCATAGTCAACTTTCACATGTGAGGCAGCTAGCAGTGACCATCTGTAACCATAGCAACTTTCACATGTGATGGCTGATGTCTAAAAATACACCATAGGTATACATAAGGTGATGTCTGAAAGGGCCTCACAAGCCTTTTTTTTACAGATCTAAAAGGAATATGAATTAAAAAACAATTCTGAAAGTTCAAAGTTCTTAAACTCAAAGGGTTAATGCAACCTGAAAAAAGCAAAAATTCCATATTACTTATGCCACTACTAAACATGAATAAAAATATATTTATCTTCTTACTGACATTACTTATGCCACCAGAATTATTCTAAACATGATTTTTTTTGGACACTAACAATGATAAATAATATGAAACATGCATATTAAACATATGGACCATCTTTGTTGGAAATAAACAATATGAAACATACATAGTAAATAATGACTTACATTACACTTCAATACCATCTATATCAAATCTATGGACCATTATGTCCTCATTTTCATCATCATCTTGGATGCTTGATGTTTGGTAATGACACATTGGCCGTATATCTTGGAATTCAGCATGTTCTTCACAAGTAGATTCCGATAAGTTGTAAAAATCACGTGGGGTTGTCTTGCGAACCACAAACCAACCAATGTTCCTAGGATCCTCAACAAACCAAACTTGCTCTGCTTGAGATGCTAAGATGTAAGGTTCAGTTGTTCTTAATTTACTTGATGGATTCACTATTGTAAGAGGTCCATCATGTTTCACCCCTCGGTGCACATCTACCCAATCACACTTAAATAATACTACCCTCATGTGTCCATTGTAGTTGACTTCTAGAATCTCATCAAGTACACCATAGTAAGTAACATTCTCTTCAACATTTTTAGTAAATGAAGGGGTAGTTGCTTTCAACATAACACCTGAGTTTTGGGTAACTCGTCTTTGTTCAAGGCTTCTAGTGTGAAACCTACTACCATTAACAATGCATGCATCATACTTCTTGACCACATGACTAGGGAAATCTTACGAAGCATTTTCCGTAGGTATTTTGTAGGCAATGATAAATTTACCTACAACATCAATTTTAGTAGGTATAGGGAGTAAGTAAAAGTTATTTATACCCACTAAACCTTACCTACGGGGAGTGTTTTAGTGGGTAAAGGTCCGATTTCTTGTAGTGGTATTCATTTCTTGTAATCGTTGTGTATTGAACAAATTTTAGTTTTTATAAATAAATATTAATGTTTATAGGTGAATGTGTGAACCTATGTTATTTATGTTAAAATGAATGGTTTATGATTGAATGAATGTAGTTCTTTATAAATGAATGAACAACAATGTGTTTAAGTGGAGTGTTTTTAGTTCAATGTGGATAGGAACTGTGTTGTAATTGGATACGGTGATATAAACAGTGATTATGTATGAATTTGGTGATTGTAAATCTTGTATATTCATGTATGGATGTGTTTTTACGCAAACTTTTTATTTTGTGTGCATTGTATTTTTTAAAAATTGCAAATTATTGGCGACGGCTTCCCAAAGTCGCTGCTAATATATATTTATTAGCGACGGCTATACACTTTTAGCGACGGCTGAAGAGCTGTCTCCAAACTAGAAATCGCACTCTATGGGACCTCGACCTGGATGTGAATTTTCGCTTTGGCGACGGCTCCTCACCCCACGCTTATATTATTTTTCTCCAAATTTTTAGCGACGGCTTAGAAGCCGCCGCAACTACAATTTTTTGCCACACCTATAAGGCGTCGCTATTATATTATTGACGACGGCGATGTACCGTCGCGAATAAACTTTCTAGCGACGACTTTAGCATAGTCGTCGCCATTTAAATTGACGACGGACTTATTTGGGACAGGTTTACGACGATTTTTAAGCCGTCGCTAATATTAAATGATGACGACTTTATGGTTGTTTGCGACGGTTGAAAGCCGTCGTGAGTAACCCTGTTTCCTGTAACGTTGAATGAAGTGTACTAAATATCAAAGGGTACGTACTACCTGTTGTGAACAGCCACTACAGGAAAAAGGGTCAATGGCGACGGATTATTGGCGACGGCTTTAAAGAGCCGTCGCATAAAATGTTATTTGCGACGGCTACAATTAAGCCGTCGCCAATATAAGGTAAACTTACGACGGCTTAAAAAGCCGTCGCTAAAAATCTTTTAAGCGACGGCGCTAGCCGTCGCTAAAGTGTTTGCGGAACCTCGTTTGACCGTTCAACGGTCGGGAACTAATGGCGACGGCTTATAGCCGTCGCCAATACCTTCAACGGTCGAAAATTATTCGCGACGTCTCTTAAGCCGTCACCAATGTAACTTAATTCACCATTGGCGACGGCTACGAAGCCGTCGCCATTAGTTTTTTTTTATATCGCCGCGACGCTCCCTCCTCTTCCTCCCCCCGCCGTGCCTTGGTCTGTGCCCTAGACGCCCGTCGCCGCCGCCGTGCTGCCGCCGCCGCCGCCCGTCGCCGCCGCCGTGCCGTTGCTGGCGCCGCCCGACGCCGCCGCCGCCGCCGGCATCCGCCGCCGGTGCCGCCCCGATAAGAGCCGTCTCCACCGCCGATGCCGCCGTCGCTTCCGCGCCGCCCCGCCGCCGCCGCCGCCCCCGCCGCGGGCGCCGCCCGCCCCCGCCGTCGCCCCTGCCGCCGGCGCCGCCCGCCGCCGCCGCGCAGTGCCTCCGCCCGCTGCCGCCGCCGGTGCCACCCGCCACTGCTAGTGCCGCCGAGCGCCCTCCTTTTAGGTAACGACTTATTTTTTTAGATAAATGTAATATTTATTTAGATAAATTGATTAGAATTAATGTGATATTTGTTAGTTAAATGTGCTAGTTATTATTTACGTAACCTTAAACAATCAAACCAATTTACTTTTAGGTGGTAATTTGAGGTGTTTTTTATTGGATTCTAAATTTGGAACAAATGTGGTATTTGTTCAATATCTTTTTAAGATGACAAAAATAAAATAAGACAATCATGTATCCGTTTGGGCAATCCGGCATAGGGGTGGGGCAAAAATCTCCAAATATCAATCCGAAACCGGATTCGCCAATATGAAGCTCATTCCGGATTTGAATCGGGTAATCGGCCGTCGGGTTGGGCCAAAATCCCCAATTCCCGAATCCGAAGCCGGATTCGCCATTCCGAGGCTCGTTCCGGGTTTGGATTGGAAAATTCGGCTTCGGGTTGGGCAAAAATTTCCAAGTCTCAATTGGTAAATCGGATGGGGCAAATCGGCCTCCAATTGGATGGGGCAAATCGGCCTCCAATTGGTAAAATAAATCCAAACACCCAATTGGAAGCCGGTTTGCCCCGTCCGAACCGATCCCGGGTTCGGACGAGGCAAATCGGCCTCCAATTGGTAAATCAAATCCAAACACCCAATTCGAGGCCGATTTGGCCCATCGAACCCGGTGACGGGCTTGGATGGGGCAAATCGGCTTCCGGTTGGGGAAAAAAATCTAAACACCCAATTCGAGGCCGATTTGGCCCATCGAACCCGGTGACGGGCTTGGATGGGGCAAATCGGCTTCCGGTTGGGGGAAAAATCCAAACAACGCAATTGGAAGCCGGTTTGCCCCGTCCGAACCGATCCCGGGTTTGGACGTGGCAAATCGGCATCCAATTTGTAAAACAAATCCAAACACCAATCTCTTTATAGTATTACAGATGAAGGGGTTCAGCAAGAGCCGTAGGACATCTCAGGGGGGTACACCATCGCAAAGTGGTGGACCACCCAATCGGTCCGATCGATCACATGCATCCATAGATCGATCTCAGTCTACTCCTTCCAGCTCTAGGAGTGTTGCGGCTCAGCCATCGCTAGAGGCACCCCGTGAGCTTGTTGCACCTCAGCCGCCACCTACAGATGGAGGTAGTCCATCTTCACACGCCTCAGGTATATGTTTCAATATTTTCAATTATATCAATTGCTTAGATAATACCTTGTATTTGAACTAATTTGCTAATTTATATGTAAATAGGTACATCTGCTCGTCGTGGGAGAGGTCCAGCAAAAGCAATGACTGTGCGAACTCTGGGACCCGATGAGTCATTTAACGTCGAATTAGTAGGTGGCTCAGGTGTGGGGTCACATGGTCAAGAGTTTACCTCCTATCTGGGGGTATGTAATAGAGTGCATTGTAATTTATGGGAACAAAATTACATGACCATCCCACAGGAGAAGAAAGATGCCATCTTCCGTGATCTTGAGGTAAATTTATTTATTTTACTCATTTATTTTTAGGAAACTTGATTCTCATCATTCTTTTTGCATGTAGCAACACTTTACATTCGAACGGAATGCATCTATAGATGCTCAGATTTTGAGACATATGGGCGAAATGCAAAGAAAGCAGAGAAGCACCTTAAAAAAAAGGTAAATTTTTAATTATTCTATTCTTTGCAAGTAATGTAAAAAATTCTATTCTTTGCTGACAACATTTGTATTCAGTATTTTGCAGGACGACCGTTCGAGGAGGCCGTCGCCAATGTTCCTCCGCAATGCACTGAGGAACAATGGCTACATATGTGCAATTTATGGGTTCGAGACGAAGCAAGGGTAAAATAAATTTTTATTTCGTCGATATATATATATATATCATTTCAAAGTTATTGAAACAGTTTATTGAAGTCTTTATGTATAACTGTATAGGCGTTGAGTGAACGAAATCAAGGAAACAAATAAGTTAACAATGCCGTATAGAAGAGGAAGAACAAACATACACGAGTTAGAGCGAGATTTTGTAAGTATAAAAATTTATATTTTGTTTGAATTTTTCAGTTTTCATAGATTTATTTTGTTCATATTATGTTTAAACAGGTACAAAAAGAAGGACGTCGCCCTACTCGTCCCGAGGTTTTCCAAATGACTCAGACAAACGAAGATTTAGATGGAGCAATTATTTGGGACAATGAGCAGAGTCGTCAGATGATGGTATACAGAAACATCCAATCCGATTTCTATCCATTCTTTTCATTTAATCCCTATTTCTTTTAATACAAAATTATATTGTAGGAAAATATGCAACAATTGATGAATCCCCTAGCATCCGATTCCTCTGATGCTGGGGTAACACAGCCACTTACTCCTGAGGATGCTTTTATATCCGTCTTCGGTAGAGATAGACCGGGACGGATCCGATGTGGTGGGCGAGGTGAAACTCGCAGCACTTGGTATGGTGGGTCAAGTGGAGGTTCTTCTTCCTCCACGTCCCAAGAGGTCCGGGAGCTTAGACAGCAGGTGGAGAGGCAAGCTCAGGTCAACGTTGAATGTCGATGGGAGATTTCCTCTTTGAAGCAGCAGTAGGGCGATCAACAAAGATCGTTTCAGGAAACTGTCCTACGCCTGACACAGATGTATGAAAATATTAGTCAAAGACTCCCGGCCGACATACCATCCACATCGAGGCAACCTCCAACACAATCTCATCAGGACGACGACGGAGACAAGGACAATGAAGAGTACGAGAATGATGAGGAAGGATCGTTTGGAGACGAATGATATTTATATATTTTTTCTTCTATTGTACTCTTTATGTCCAAAACTTAGTGTACATTATGTATGTGATTTGACTGTCTTGTGAGTGTTGTAGAACTCCAAGTGGATTGATCGTATTTCTATGTATTATTTCGGATATGTGGTTGATTGTTGTTTCGGAAATGTGTTTGTGTTTGAATATGTTGTTTCGGATATTTGTGTTGAATGAATTGAATATTGGGTAAAAAGAATATGAGATGAACTTGTGGGTTATGTAAATGTATGAAAGGGTTGATGGAAACATCCCCATAATGTATATTCATGTATGGATGTCAACCTGCATGGATTCAGCGAGCCAAAAAAACTGTTTTTTTTACATTGCAGAACTATTGGCGACGGCTCCATAGGAGCCGTCGCCAATAAACTAAGTAGCGACGATTTTTAGAATTTTGGCGATGGCTTATTGCCGTCGCGAAACCAGGAAATTGCACCCGCGGGACATATAATGAACCCCATTGGCGACGGCGCAATTAAGCCGTCGCTAGTGTACTTATTAGCGACGGCTGTAAACCCGTCGCTAAACCAGAGTTTTGCATCCGCGGCACATAGATTGAGCCTATTGGCGACGGCGACGCGTAAGCCGTCGCTAGTACACTTATTAGCGACGGCTGTAAAGCCGTCGCCAAACCAGAGAAATGCACCCGCGGGACGTAAACTAAACCTATTGGCGACGGCTTTAAGCCGTCGCCAGTATACTTATTCACGACGGCTTTGTTAAGCCGTCGCCAGTATTATTATAAGCGACGGCTATGAAGCCGTCGCTACTAAGCACTACGGCGACGGCTTCAAGCCGTCTCTGATGCGTTTATTGGCGACGGCTTTCTTAAGCCGTCGCCAATATTATTGCCGACGGGTTTATTTGCGACCACTTGGCGACGGAGGTTCAGCCGTCGCCAATAATTATTGGGGACGGCTTTTTGATTATTTGCGACGGCTTCCAGCCGTCGCCAGTTACCTTATTTTTTGTAGTGAGCGTAATAGAAAGAAAGAAATAATCCCATGACATACCTAGCATCACGCATGCAAGATGGAGAAAATGCAAAAATTAAAATTGTTTCTTCCCACGCAAGACCTGGTGCATCAGAAACCCAAAGCCCTATTGAAAACTGTTACGGTAGATAAAATGTTTTCCCCTTTTCTTTTTCTTTTTCTTCTACGTGTTCAAACTAACTTGTAGGTCGTACGTCATCGTCCTATCCCAAGTGCCATGATCTGAGACGGTCTAAACCAGAAAATTCTATCAGAGGTCAAAATCGTGGTTATGCTCTTATGCCTATCATTAAAATAAAATACATGATTAAGAGAAGAACGTCCCAGAGTTTCAACAGAAATCTCTAGAATAGTTAGGCTGATTATAAATCTGAACAATAACTATTCCAAACGTGTATCCACACGAACGCGGAGATAAGATCCCTACAAATTTATCTCAAATAAAAGTTATCAAATCGATTTCTAAATGAACCGTAGAACTTAGAGCCACGTTCTTGCAAGTCTCAATCAACTCTTTCCTTATCTCAGAGGGGCATGAAATCGTCTACTCGAACGAAGAAGACGACGTCGTCTCCAAAGGTTTTCATCGTGAACTACCATAATCTCTCTCTCTCTCTATCTGGTTGGGTGTGTGGTTACGGTGGGAAAAAAAAAGTTATCGCAAAGGCAACGGAGGTGGTTAAATGGATTAACATAAATATTATATTAAATAATTAATATTTATTATATAACATTTTTTATTTTTACGTTACAGCTGTTATAAAATGTGAATAATTATAAAGATTGGTATTAAAAAAAACTTTTACTAAACATTTTTGGACAAAAATATTCTTACTTTTTAGAGGGTGTTAGAGAGATAGATAATGTGGAGAGGATATTTTCATGGTACAAATTTTAAAAAGTATCTACTCCAGGGGTTTTCACGTGGCAACGGAGAATTATTTTTATCAATACAGTATTTATATATATATTTTTTAAATTTTTAATTATATATTTAAAAATATTATGCTATCTTTTTTCCAGGAAGGTTTCAAGAGAGGTGCCAGGTTTTAGCTGAGATTTTTGAAAGTTTGCTTAGACTCGACTCTTTTTTTATAGTTATTTGTAATTAGAGCCTTAAATTATTTAATAACTAGTTCAGATAAAATATTTTCTATTGATATACGAGTGATGTATTTCTATAAGGATACAGTGCTATTGACAATTTAATATTGAATATGCATCTACCATCTTCCTACTGTTCTATTTAATTTAATGTTGTTTATTCTTCTGTTTTTTTTAGTAGAGAACAAAATCTTGGATATTAGAGATTCCTAATATAGTATATCACAGGTATATTCATAAAATCAAAGAGTTCTTAAATTACACTTTCCTAAAAGATAGGATGCAATTTAGATATAGACAAGGTCACAGTTTGATTCAATATGTCTAAAAAAATGTTGCAGCAATTTCGTATAAAAATATTAATTGTTAAGGAGTACATAATTGTGACGACTTGTTTAAATTATCTAATATGGGTAACTCACGTTGAAATTGAACTTGAATCAATAAAAGGTATAAAAATGATAATAGAAGATGATGAATTGTAGTTGATAAAGTGATAGAGATATTCCAAGATTTTAAAAAATAATAAATCTACGCAATGAGAATAAAGAATATAATTTTTTTAAAATCACTACAGCATGCAAAAATTCTTTTATATGAAAATTATAAATATATACGTCTAAATTCAAGATTTCTTGAAATTAAAATAATTCACGTCATTAGATAGTGTCGTCAGAAATATACAAAATGGTAGTATTTTATTTTAAAAAAACGTTACTAAAAGTTGATATGAATTTTTAAAACAATATTAATGATCTAAAACTCAACTACGACAACATTGATGTAATAAAGAAAAGGGCCAACATTACGGAAGAAAAGAGAAAAAGAAAAAGAAAGGGCAGCCAGATGAAGCCGCCGACCTTATCATCTCGAGAATCATTGTCCTTCCGTCAAGAGGGCGGATCCCCTCAGGTGCCTAAGGGGATCCCCTCAGCCTTGGCCTGAGGTGACAGTGATCTGATACCTGTATCTGTCTTGTCCTAGTTATCTCACCCTCCTTGTGAGGGGGCTGATGGAATCTCCTCGGGTGGACACCTGAGGGGATCCACTCTCTTCCCTCAATATCCCAACCCCTTCTTCCCCGGGCGGAAAGAGGAAGTCAGGATCTTCCTCGGCCTCGTGTCGACAGTCTCCCGGATCCAACAATGTCGAGGTAGGAGCTCAGAAATCTTCCCGATTGATCACGGTCATGGCGTCTCTCTTCGAGGAAGATCCGGTGGACGACAGGCTCGCAGAGCTCAAGGCCTTCGACGACACTAAGAAGGGCGTCAAGGGCCTCGTCGACGCCGGCGTCACCTCCATCCCGACCATCTTCATCTCCCGCCCGAAAGACGACCTTCCCGCCGACACCCGGCCCAGGCGGCGGCGAGACACCAGCAGCGCCTCCAGGTACCCGTCATCGATATCTCCGGCATCGCCGGGGGGGCCTATTCGCGCCGCGACGTCGTGGAGCAGGTCCGCCGCGCTTCCGAATCCTGGGGGTTCTTCCAGCTGGTCGGCCACGGGGTTCCCGCACGGGTGCTGCGCGAGATGGTCGCCGGGATCCGCCGCTTCCACGAGGAGGGGGAAGGCAGGACGGCGTTCTACTCGCGGGACCCCGCCCGGAAGGTGAAATACTACAGCAGCTTCGACCTGTACCAGACGCGCACCGCCAACTGGAGGGACACCCTCTTCTGCCGCATGGCCCCGGAGGCGCCGGCGCCGGAGGAGATCCCGGCGGTCTGCCGGGAGATCGTCGCGGAGTACTCCGATCAGGTGCGGAGGGTGGGATCGACGCTGCTGGAGCTGCTGTCGGAGGCCCTCGGCCTCCGCCGCTCCCACCTCGGAGACAGGGAATGCGGCGAGGGCCACTTCCTGCTCTGCCACTACTATCCGCCGTGCCCAGAGTCGGAGCTTACGCTCGAGTTAGAATAGTCCCATATTAGACAATAAAAGAAGGTTTTCTATGCTTAAGACGGATATTGCCACTACTATCCGCTGTGCCCGGAGCCTCGGAACCAACCGGCACTCCGACTACGGCTTCCTCAGTGTCCTGCTGCAAGACGGCGTGGGGGGGCTCCAGGTGCTCCACCGGCGGCAATGGGTGGACGTTCCTCCATTAAACGGCGCCCTGGTGGTCAACCTTGGCGATCTGATGCAGGTCATTGAAAAACCTCTAGCTAAGCTCCCAACGTCCTCCATGTCCAATTTTTCACCTGCGTTCCGTCCTTGGTATATCTCCGGCTCCCATCATTGCGATCCGAAGGGGGAAAGCTGTGATTTCGGCATATTGTTCACCCGAAGATCCATGCTGAGTAAGGGTTTTGATTTAAATAACTCTATTCATAGGATTTAGGGAAAGTTACCACTAAGTAAATTGGTTTACTGAAAACTCCGTTGACCATATATGTATCCTCTTCAGTCCGTTGACACCGAAATATGTTACCACCCAATCCATTTTTCTTTTACATTGTCCCCAAATCCCAATTCTACCCCCGTTTGCTTGGTCCTTTTGTTCCATCGCGAAAAAAGGCCCTTTTGTTTCGCCGCACAGACAGATCCCATCTGGCGAGTTCGCCCCCATCCTCGCCGGACGGTCCCATCCTCCACCTCCGACCTCTGCCCCATCCTCGCAAACAGGTCCCGCGCAGACAAGTCCCGTCCGGCGAGTTCGCCCCATCCTCCACTCCATCCTTGCCGGACAGTCCCGTCCTCCATCCTCGCAGACAAGTCCCGCGCAGACAGGTCTCGTCCTCCGACCTCCTCCCCATCCTCGCCGAGTAGCTTCTCGACCTGCTGAACCTCACCCTCCGCCCACGCGACGCGGCCCGCGCTGTTGACTCCTCCTCCTTCTCCTCCTCTGAGGACGACGACGACGACGAGCTTCCGGTGGCGGATGTAGTAACGGACGACAACAGGGACATGTCCGGCGCGGTGTCGCCCCCGGCCACCAGTTGGAGCATGCCCCGCCAGCCCCGTTCCACCGGCCTAGCCTTGACGGCCCTCACCGCCTCGCCCGGGGGATCCATGAGGCCTCCGGAGTCATGTGTGGTAGTTACAAAAAAAGAGGGTCTCACCTCTTTCTTTTTTCTTGTGGTTCCCCACTTTGTTTGGTCATGTGTGGTAGTTACTCTTTTTTGTAATTACATCCCTCCAAACATGATAATTTTATGTCATGAGTTGGTTCACTTTTTATTTTAATACAATTTTTTATCATGAAAGTGTACAAAAAATTATCGTGCAACCAAACACCCCATTAGTTTTGACGTTTGTCTTCGCTGGTGTCAAAGTTTGTTTTATGGATCCCTTGGTTGTAAATCTCTGTGTCTATGATTTAGTCATCTCTATTCGTGTCAGTCTTGTACTACCAATATAAATTTTATTCCTTCAAATTAACAGCAAGAAGAATGTAGTTCGTTTTTCAAAAAAAAAAAAAAACGTTTCGAATTCTGCATGCTCATCTCTCCTTAGAATCATAGAGGAAAAAAAAATCTATACATTAACTCTATCCCTTTTTTTTCTTTCTTCTATACTCCGGCTGCGGAGGGGGGGACGCCACGCGGGGGGGGGGCGACTCCGGCTGCGGGGGGGACTCGGGATGCCGCCCGGCCGCGCGGGGGAGGCGCAGAGGCGTCTGCGGGGGCGGGGGGGAGGGGGACGCCGCACGGGGAGGGGGGATGGCAGCGGGAGGGGGCTTGTGCGCACCGGAGGGGAGAGGTCACGTAGGAGAGCACAGTGCGAAAGACGGGGGATCCACCCCCCCTCCCCACGGGTGATGTCACGACCCGGATTTTTAATATGCACAGCGGAAGATAATCCGGCGACGTAACGGGAAAGGATATCGGTCTGGAACCAAATAAGACCAAAATTCACAATCCAATTAAATAATTCCAAATTTTACAACTTAATAACACCATAAACAAACACCTATCTAGACAAATTAAATACCAACATTGAATGAGAAATCCACTAGCTCCTCGAATTCCAAAATACCACTACGCTTCTGCTGCGCTAAACCTGCACTCCTGAAAATATTAACAACGGAAGGGGTGAGTCACAACAGACCCAGTAGGACTTACACCCGAACTACCCCACTATAATAATGATTCTAGTGGTATGATAGAATAATAAGCCTAAAAATCAGATTTAATACATAGCTCTTAACTAATTATATATCTTTAATTAATTGATTACAAAGTCAATCAACTACCCCATATGATAACTAGACTCTATATGCATTAAAAACCAACATAACCTACACATTAAACCACTCTAGGTATGCACAAAACACATAAACCTGACATAAAACCAATGACACATCTATAACATACCATCTATGCCAATCTACACAACTAGACACCTGTCTGAGTAAATACCATGCTCCATCTGATAAAATGTAGTCACATCACAAAACTAGCACCAGATTTACCATATAGTAGGAAGTAACATATAGTAACTAAATCCCATAGTACCCCTAGGCAGGGGAGTACTTAGGATAAACCGCGGTATCTGGGATCGAAGGATGCTCCACATTCAACTAATCTCCGCTGCCCACGGGCCACTAATTTAGTCTGGTGTAGTACAAAACAACCACATTGCAGCTCACTGCACCAACCACATTCAACACCATGCAAGCATATAAATAACTCAGACAGTAAAACAAGAACATTAAATTGGCAAATCAAACATAGAATACATAGATGAACACCCATGGTTCTATGCACCACATATTTGCATACCACACCACAATCTATCACAAGCTAATGCATGTAAATGGGATTATGCAATTTACAACCTAAGCATGACAATTACATGATTAAACAAGACTATCTACTACACAAAAGAAAAATAAACTGAATTCTATCAACATATGCCTACACCTTACATCGGCTTTTTTTTTTAACAAATCGGGGTATATACATTTAAGGTTCACCGCGATGCAAGCAATGCTAAACTAGCTAAACTAAACATATACAACCTATCATGATGGTTGACATACATGAATATTCAAATTAATCTAAACATGCATGGATTAACCAAATTAATCTAATTCTATCTAAGCATGCCAATAAATTAAAAACAGCCCATTAACTACAATATTCTAATCCTGGTGGTCTAAACATGATTATTACGATTTAATCAAAATATTAGAGTGCTAAGGATAGCCGAGACGCCTACCTTGACGGCGACGACGAACGGCGCACGGAATTCCAACGGAGTCGATCCGGGTGAAGAATATGTCGCGGTCACGACGGCGATATAAAGCCGAATCGAATGATATCTCAATAATCTGTTGAAAAAAGAGAGAATAATATTGAATGAAGAATAATAGAGAGAATAGAAGAGAGAGAGATATGTGCGATAGAGGGAGGGATAGATAGGAGAGAGGAGAGAGAGACCGGGGGGGGATATACCGCGGGTTGGCGCACTGGGGCGCAGGGGGGCGCACGCGCGGACCACGCGCCGGCTGGTGCTAGCAGGGACGGCCGGGGGGGGGTCAAGGCGGCGGCGCTGCTGTTGCTCACGGCGGACAGCGACGGCGGAGGGAGCGCGCAGGCGGGGCTAGCGGGCCGTGCTCGGCGGGGTGACACGGCAGCGGGCCGCGCGGAGCCGGCTGTCGCGGCGAGGTGAACGGAGGGGGGGGCAAGGTGCAGCCGCGAGGAAGGGTGCAGCGGCGTCGCCGGCGACCGGGTGACGTGGAGAGGGCAGGCCGGCGGAGGGAGGCAGGCGGCGGCGCTGCTGCGCGGCGGTGCTGGCGCTGGCTATGCAGGGCGGCGACCGGCGGTGGCGTGGAGAGGCTGGCCGGCGGCGGCGTCGCGCGCGGCGGCAGCGGCCGATGCCGGCGTCTGTCCGGGAGTGTCCAAGGGGCGGCCGCGGACGGCGGCGACGGTGCAGGGAGAAGACGGGGGGGGTTGTCGCGGACGGCGGCGACGCTGCGCGGAGGCCGGCGGTGCAGGTGGCCGGGTGGCGCCGGCGGCTCCCGGGTGGGTGCAACCAGGAGAGAAGAAGAAGAAGAAGAAGAAGAAGGAGAAGAAGATGAGCGCGGGTTGCACTCGGCGGTGGGCAGGCACCGGCGGTGGGCAGTCCGGCGCGCGCGGGCGCTGCGGGCAGGAGAGAAGAGGAAAGAAGAAGGAAGGAGAAGAGGGAGAAGGAGGGCGGGGCTGCTGCGCTCGCGGGAGAGGAGAAGAGGGAGACGTGGAAGGTGGGGTCTGCGCGGGGAATAAATAAAAATAGAGGGGGGGAGTCCGATCGGGACCGGGAGACTAGAGTTAGAGTTTGATTGGGAGAGGGGGCGGCGGTTTAGGAAGGTTATCCGGAGGGAGAGAAAAAAAATGGAAAGGATAAGGGAAGAAGGTAGATTAATATAAATAAAACAAATATTAAATATAATAACTATTTTTTTTAATAAATATCTGGGGTATTACAGGTGACCCGGCAGTACCTGCCGGAATATGAACCCGCGCCCTGCTCCCGCGATGCGTCAATCGAGCTAAGCTCGGTCAACATAAAAAGGACATCTAAGAGACCGGATCCCCTCAGGAGGCCTCCTGAGGGGGTCCGGTCAGTTGCACACCCATATGGGTGATGTGACCGCCATCACATCCTATTTAATGCTCCATCACATCGGCGGTCACATCACCCATATGGGTGTGGCCTCACCGGACCCCCTCAGGAGGTCTCCTGAGGGGATCCGGCCTCGACATCTAAACCCACCCTGAATGAAGTCCGAAACAAGAGAGTTTTTGACCGACTCTCCACAAGGATATATGCCGATTTGCCGAATCTAATAATATCTAATATATATATATATATGATCAATAATGAGTTTGACCAAGGACAAGGATTTTAGGTCATACAGCAAATTACGTACACAAGACAACTGTAATCGGGGGGTAAGATGCAGAGAGATTGGAGATAAGAATTGATGACGCCCGCAGAATATTATATTGGTTATATCCAACTAAGAAGGTATATGTATATATACATACGCTGCCACCTATACGTATATGCATGGCGATTCCAAATCCATCTCTTGACGTCCACACACACCTAAAACCTTCTTCTTTTCACGAGAGACGGCGCCCAGATGAAATAAAATCAGGAAGGCAAGCACAAGGAAACGCCATAATTTGGTGAGAAAGACTATTTGAAACCCCATATCAACCAACCATATATATATACACACACCTACAAGAGGACTCCATCGTTCACTACTGATAACCCTCTAGCTATTCCGACAGAGAGAGAGACACAGAGAGAGAGAGATGGCCATGATCAGCAAGAAGACGGTGTCGTGTGCTCATGTTGTTGCGAGTCTTCTTGTTGGGCTGCTGCTGGTAGCCTCGCTTTTCTCGTCGGGTATGTTAATTAATTATATATGTGGTACATTGTATATATATATATATATATGCTGCATGGTTGTTTCGGATTCCGAGAGTTTCGTTCGCCGCCTTCCGCTTCCCCTCGCTTCATCGTTGCGAGCTCTGTCCTATTTTGTGCACGGTGTTTGTTCCGGCATGTTAATCATATATATATTTTGAGCCCGACTGCCCTAGAGAGATCTCCCCAGAGGGGTTGATTAGGTCCTCCTTCATGTCATAAATATGTAAGAGACCTGATCGACTCTCCTCACGTGAGAGAAGCCGGGCTTATATATTTTTTCTTTCTTCTTTAACCGACTGAACCTGATCAACAGCGGGAGCCCAGCGGGCATGCTCCGGACGGCCGTCGTGCTTCGCCAGCCCCGGCTTATGCGGCAAGCTTAACTGCGCGGAGGTGTGCGCCAAGTACATCCCCGAAGGGCCTCACAAGGCCTGCTGCGGCGGAGACGGCCAATGCTGCTGCTATTAGTGACGTGATGTAAGGTAGTACCCGAATACCATACATGATGTACCACAGCTCTTCTTCTGCGGCTGCTGCCCTTCTCCGATAAAGTATTGACACCGTTCCTGAAAGAATAATAAAATAAAAGATGATCTTTGTGATTTTGTCTGATTCTTTTTTTTTTCTGTTTTAAATCATCGCTCCTAATTTTTAATTCTCTTACTTACTCTCTCTCTTTCTCTCTCTCGTGATTAGATCCCCGACGATTAATTCCACGTGTTCTTAGACCTTTTCTCGTTCTATGTAACCGTCCGTCTAATTTCTCGTAATATTATCTCCGCGTGAAGCTTGAAAATCTTTTATGAAATACTGAGGTCGGTGTGTGTGATTAGAAGGCAAATAAGTACCTTTGCTTAACGGTACGTGTCTTATAATTAAAATATGGTAGTTTATGGAGTGTTTGGTTGGATGATAATTTTTTATACACTTTCATGATTAAAAAATTATATTAAAATAAAAAGTGAACCAACTCATAACATAAAATTATCATGTTTGGAGGGATGTGATAACCAAAAAAGTAACTATGGTTCATGACCAAACAAACGGGAGACTACAAGAAAAAAAGAAAGAGGTGAAATTCTCTTTTTGTGTTTAAGAAGAAAATCACTTTCAAAATATAAAATTATCATAATTGTCGAACGTTTCTTTTAACGAGTTTTCTTACAATTTTTTGCAACCAAACACCCCATTAGATTTCTTAGGTAAAATTTTTGAGACAAATATATATATATATATACACCCATTAGATTTCTTAGGTAAAATTTTTGAGACAAATATATATATATATATATATATATCCTCACTTGTCTAGAGCATATACCGTAAGAAGATAGATAATTAATGCGGAGAGGGATATTTTCGTCATACAAATTATAAACATATCTAATTAAATTTATGTCAAGGGTTTTCAGGCAGCACCAGCAGGGAGTTATTTTTTGTCAATCAAATGTGAATAGTTATCAGGATTGATATTAAAAAAAATTATCAAATATTTTTGGACAAAAACATCTTTACTTTTCTAGAGGGTGTAAGAGAGATTGATAACGTGGAGAGGATATTTTCATCATACAAAATTTAAACGTTTTATACTGGAGACTCGAGAGTTTTCAGGTGGCAGCAGAGAATTATTTTCATCAATACAGTATTTAGATTTTTTAAAGTTTTATAATTATATATTTAAAAATATGAATAATTGTAAGATTAGCATCAAAAACCATTTATTTTTTAAAACTGACCAGAGGCATCTGGCAGGGATGTCCCTTATCACCATATATTTATATCATGTGTACTGAAGCTCTATCTTCTCTATTTAAAATTGCTATTGATCAGGGGTTTTTCACCGGGATTTCTCTTAATAAAGGGAGACCAAAAGTATCTCATTTCATGTTTGCTGATGATATCATTGTGTGTGGGATGACAAATAGTATTGAGATCAAAAACATGATGCCTGTTTTGGATGAATACCAAAAGGCTTCGGGTCAAGTCATAAACATTTCCAAATCTACTATTATTTTTAGTAGGAATGTTCCTGTTGATACCCAAGAACAAATATGCAGTATTTCGGATTTGCCCAAGGCAGGAGCTTATGATAAGTATTTGGGCATTTCTCTGAAAATTTCGGATAATAGAATCAACCATTACAATTGGCTTTCTTGAGAGCTACCATAGTAAGTTGGCAGGCTAGAAAAAAAAAACTTTTTGTCCACTGCAGGGCGCACCACCCTCATCAAATCTACTTTAAACCAGTTTCCTATTCATGTCATGTCTATCAAAAGACTGCCTAAGAGAGTTATCGGGAGACTAGATAGCTATCAAAATTCCTTTTGGTGGGCTCAAGACTGGGAGGGCAAGAAGAAAATCCATTTTCGGTGTTGGTCTTCTATAAAAAGACCCAAGGAGGGAAGGGGCCTTGGTATCAGGGACTTAGCAACTATGAATGTTGCCCTCCTCCTTAAGATTGCTTGGTCCTTCTTGCATGATAATCATAAACTAAGAGTGCAAATCCTTCAGTCCAGATATCTGACTTCTGTTTTTGGGAAGCTAGACCACAATAGTCCACGTTAGAGGTTTGGAAGAGTATTTTAAATGCTAGAACTCATTTTCAGAAAACTTGTATTTGGAAGGTTAAGATAGACTCAAAGATTAACATCTGGAGTCAATAGTGGATTTCTGATAGAAAGGACCCTCCCATTCCTAAAATTATTGATAACCCAATTCCCATGTACGTACGTTACTGACCTTATTGCAGATGGAGTTTGGGACAGGAATAAGTTAGACAATGTGTTTGAAACAAACTCAGTTAACAGAATTCTAAGAACCACTATTTGTACCAGTGATGAACCTAATGGGCTAATCTGGCCTTTTACTCCCAATGGTGATTTAAATACAAAATATGCCTATAGGTTCTTCAGGGACATAGCATTCCTCCGTGTCCCTCTGACAACACAGTTTGGAAAATCTTATGGCATCCGAAGCTAAGTAGTATCTGCCATCAAAAGATTCTCATGTTCATATGGGAAGGACTTGTTAACTGTCTTCCGACCAACAGTGCTATTGCTAAGAGATGTAGATACGTTAATTACACATGTATTATACGTAATGCAGTCAAGAAACCATTGATCATATTATGTTCGACTGTCCTAGAAGCAAAGCAGTGTGGTTCGGTTCATCTGTGGGCTACAATGAAGAATGGTGCCAATTGGGTTTCAACAATGTTGTTCGTTCCTTTTTGGTCAAAGCTATCAAGTCAGAAGAAAAGGATATCTACATAGGGATTCTAGGGCTGTCTTTAATGTTGCATATTTGGAAAAATCGGTGTGAATCAAACTTTAGGGGATCTCAAGGGCACCTATTTGGACAATCAAATAGGTTACCAGGGAAGCTCTATTTTTCATTCGGCAAGCTAGACTCATGCCAAACTGAAATACTTCAGTATGGGTTCCTCCACCGGATCAATTTGTCAAAATCAACGTTGATGTGGCAACTAATGGTTAAAGAGGTGCTGTGAGCCTCATTGCAAGGGATTCGAAAGGTATCTGCCTATCATGGAAAGTTCGTACCTCAGTTTTCACTAACCTGCAGGTCCTTGAAGCTGATTGGGAAGCATGCACCTAGAATTTGGGTTGAAATTGTTCGATCGTTGTCGAGAGTGATTGTTCAATCGTGTTAGATGCCATCAATGGTGCTGGACCGGATCTGTGGGAAGCTTGCACCTTCTTCCGGGATTGTTGTCGCTTCTTGGAGCGATCGCCCCTGCCCGTCAAGTTTTTCCCTAGAACTTCTAACGGCACCGCTCATTGCTTGGCCAGATGGGGTCTTCGGCAAATATCCGGGAACAACTTGAGTTCGGGTTCCAGTGACCTTCCCGTGGATGTATTGAACCAATTACTTTTGGACTCACCAGTTTTCAATAATGATACCGCTACTCTTGGTTAATTAATTAATGTTAGTAGTTTGTGTTTAAAAAAAACGCTTCACTTCACTGTTGCCACCACTGAGAACTATACATTTTGCACACAAAATAACGAAGAACTACACCAGTTTAACTGAAGTGCATGCCCAGCTCCATCGTTGCCCACCCAAGTGCTAGAGTTGTTTACTATTTGGTTCAACTCGAAAAATCAAACCAAACTAATAATTTAGTTCGGTTTGATTTGTTTTCAACTGTCACGCCTTGAATTTTGACATGCACAATAGAATAATTCGAGAATGCGATCGAGGAAAGTAACCCATCAAATATATTGGTTTGAAAAAAAATAGAAGACAATGTTAAGTCTCAGATCATAATTTCAAAATTTTTATCTAAATTCCATGCAAGGATATAATCTAAAACAAATTATATACCATCTAAAAATAAATACATAATGATCTCCCAAATAAATCCTCGAGATCCAAATCACCACATTTTTGTTGTGCTAAACATGATCATTTAAAAAATATTAAAAGGATTAGGGTGAGTACAACGACTCAATAGACACCCCATCATCTACCAGATTGGGTAGTCAAAGATTCTAAATGATGAATAAATAGGTGCTCAGACCTGCACCCATTATATACAAGTATAGAACTAAATAATATATTAAATATTTGAATTAACCACATGTTTTACACCACCAACCAATATCTAAAACACACCGACCAGCACTTATAAGTCAACTAACCAGCACCTATTCATTGGTTTGTAAAAAAATCAAAGACGATGCTAGGTCCTAATTCATATTTTCATAAATTCTTTTTAAAATTCCATACAACGATAAAATCTAAAACAAATTTTATACCTCTAAAAAGAAATACATAATGATCTCTCAAATAAATCTTTGAGATTCAAATCACAACGTTTCTACTACACTAAACATGATCACCTAAAAAATATTAAAAGGATTGGGGTTAGTACAACAACTTAGAAAACACCCCATCATTTGCCAAATTGGGTAGCCAAAATATCCTAAATGATAAAAAAATATGTACCTAAACCTACGTCTATTATATACAAGTATATAACTAAACATTATATTAATTATTTGACTTAACCACATGTTTTACATCACTAACCAACATCTATTCATGCTAGTTGCAAGAAATGTATCCGACCACATCTGTCTGACACATTACATGCCACTTTTATGACATTATGCATTGGTAGCCATATTAATTCATAAACATGAATCCATACTATTGTATTGTAATTAATTTCATATTTTACTTTACAATGAAATTTGCCCAAAAATGTGGTTGGATACTATGATGAGGTTGACAAGTTTCTAAACTTTGCATACGCAAATATACCATCGAGTTATAAAATTAAATATCTATGTGTGAATTACACATGTATATGTAAATGTGAAAAGAAGATTGTTAGAGAATATATTTATATAGACAGTGTTAAAAAAGAAAAAAATTTAGAAATTTTATTGTGAAAGATCAAGTCACCAAAACTTTGAAGTAAGTTAGGAGGATTCAAACCTACATCAAATGTTGGTTAATGTCTTTTTGATGAAATACTAATGAAACACCATATGATAAAGATTTTTTTAAAAAAATGACATGTTGAAAGATGTGATCTAACTCATTTATCCTAGATGAAAAATTTTTAGCAGACTTTCATTTCTCATTAAGTTGATTAATATTAAATGTATGGGTGGAATGAGTAATAAGCATTTCGATATTTTGTTGATTGAGGTGTTCCTGGATGGGTCATTGTTACCGTTACCACCTTCATTTTATGAGACCAAGAAGATACTTGAAAAGTTAAGATATTGATATAAAAATATAAATGTATATCTAAACAATTGTATGTTATATTGGAAAGAAAATGAAAAGTCTAAAAATTGTCCCAAATGTGGAGAATTGAGGTGAAAGTCTTATAAGTTAAGTACTGTAGTAAAGAACAAAAGAGTGCCTCAAAAGGTTCTCTGTCATTTTCTATTGATTTCATGATTTAAGAGACTCTTCACATGCTTAAAATGTTTGTCAACATGAGATGACATAAAGAGAAATGTAAAGAAGACGATGTGTTAAGACATCATGTTGATTTTGCTTGTTGGAAAACCTTAGATGCTGGGTTCAACCCATATGAAAACATGAATGTTACTCATAATACATGGCCCGTGTTAGTTGTACCTTATAACTTACCATCTTGGGTGTTAGAAATGTATGCCCTACAAGCCAATCATATATGATATGATTCGACATTTCTAAAAATATCTCATTCAAATAATTAGGTAAATTTTCATTACTTCTTCTTATTAGATGCGAATATTGTAATGAAGTTCTTGATCACATACAATAATGATTAAAATCATGATGAGATCATAATAATAAGATTGATCATCTAGAGATATGTGATCTAAATATTCCTAGTCATAAGATCATTGAGATAAGACATCAAGAATTTGAATAGACTAGTGTATGTAATATCTTCTCATGTGATGAAGATGACTGATCTCATTGGTCATTAGTGTGGAGACAATGAGATACACATACAAGTGCTCATTAGTTGAATGAGTTCACTGAATTGACCGAATTAGAAACCCTGAATGGTATCTTACTTAACTGTCGATCAGGGTTATCTATCATCGTGGTTGCATGGTTGGACCTTTGACCTAGGTCGTCAAAGATGCCTTGTTGGGTGTAACTTGTACTTTGACCATTGTCTTATAGATCATCGTATAGATGGTCTATTATAGCGATGTATCGGATACAAGGAAAATATGATGGAGACAATTGAGGAGATAACTAGGGATTGTCCACTCTCGATAAGTGAGAGTGAATATCCTATGAGATAGTACTCTAAATCCCTAGCCATGGTAGACATGATGATTAGAAAAGGAATTTTCCAATTGATCCAATTTTGAGTACAGGATCCTATAGAGTTGGTATACTAAGGAGTTGACAATCGATGTCGTACTCTTTTTCAACTGGGACATTGGATGGATGAAAGTTTTTATCCATGTGGTAATTGATGATAAAAATGCTCAATAGAGATAAGATTATCCCCATAGTTATTTAGGATTATGGGATGTGGCTTGTATTCTTTATGATCGGTAAGCCGATTAATCTATTATCAGCTAACAAATTTAATTAAATTAAATGAAATTGTTCTATTTTAATTAGGCCTTAACCAAATAGGCTATAGTTAGTGGGTCACACACATGATGACTTATCCATAAGTACAAGGACAAGAGAGTAATTTATAGAAATTTCTCTATGAATACTAATAGTTTCAGACAAATCCTATCAAGCCAAGAGTGAAAATCACATCCTCAGCCTCCTCCATAGCTTCTCTCATTAGAAGGTTCCCATGGTCGATGGAGCTCCGTTCGAGAAGAGTTCTCGTGGCCGACGCGAAGGGAGAACCTACTATGGATGAAATTCGTGTGGATACCGCTGAAGACCAGGCATTTGAACGGTTTGAAGAGCTTCATAGGTTCTTCTTCATCTCCAAGGGATTAGGTGAATCCCTATCAGGTATACTCGAACCTGTTTTGATTGGTTTTCGATTTTCGTCGTGTGGTTTCGATTGAGACAGGTTCTAAATGAACCAATAGGAATCGTCGCTTTCGTAACAAGTAATTTTGTAGGATGATTCCTTACATTGGGAGTGTATAAAGAGACTAATTTTATGTTATGTCTTCTCATCTCTGATCCAAAAGGTCCAGGTAACAACATTAATGTCTTCCTGTAACTGCTCATCGAGGAATTTTAGATTCTATCGCAATGTGTTGATATGTTTGACGTAGCTAAATGTGAGCAATTCTGTCTACATACAACTCTATTATATATGGACTATCAATGTCTTTTCAGCATATGCATATATGTCAGGTTAGAATACAAAAGGTCGATTGACTTGTTCTAATTACAATAAGGACACATGTTCAACTTGGTTAGATTCTAGTAAAAAAATTAGTTACACAGGTCATCGGAGGTGACTAGAAAACAATCATAAATTTTAAAAAGATGAGCAAGCAATTTGATGGTCACAAAGAATGGGGTGACAAGTCTTAAACATTATCTAGACATGAAATTCTATGTCAGTTAGAATATTTTAAATCACATGTTGCAAAAGGAGACACAAAGAAGGATGATAAGAGGAAGAGCGGAAATAAGAAGGGAATGAGAAGAAGTATCTAGGGTGGAGGAAATTGAGCATTTTCTTTAGGCTACTATATTGAAAATCTTTGTTGCTTCATCACAACTTACTTTGATTAGTCTTGAATAGATTATGTTGCATGTTATGCATAATAAGTCTCAATTATGTGTTTCATTGCATTGGTTGATTTTGAAGTTGTATAATAGTGTGATGTCTTCATTATCTTGGTCTTTGAATAGGTTGTGGCTGCGTGGTAAATCAATTGTGGAATGTCGAAAGATTAAATTATGGTTTAACTTATTATTATTATAATTCAAGTGCAAGAATGAGTACTTATTTATATATCATGATAGAGCTTTATTGGTTACTAGATCTGGTGAACGATGGATGTTTATTGAGTCTTTATAACTCACCCCACGGTTTAATATTTTTCAATAGATATTGAAGATGTGGATCTAGGAGTTGGTCTTAAAGAGAATTGTGACTTTGGATTTAAAGAAGAATAGGTGGAAGAACTGTAGATCCAGGAGATGTGTGACTTCAGTTTGTTTAAGTGGTTTGTTATGTTTTCAATAAAGTGGCTATGAGTAGTCATCTTGGAACAGGTTACTTTCTGTGGTCAAACCTTATAAAGTTGTGCAAGTGGATGTATTTTATTTAATGATGTGTTTTTGTTACCAAACCTGCTATAATCAAGGTTTTATCCCATTATCATGTTTCAAAAAAAATCCATTACATTTTTTTAGGGCATGACACAAATGATAGCTAATTTGATTTTAAAATAACATGTTTTCTTTTGTATTTCTTAAACTAACACACTAAAACTTTTTTTAAAAAAAAAACTAGCACACTTTGACTAAAGGGCAGTATGTCAGGGTCTGTTTGGTACCATAAAATTTTGGGGATAAACTTGGTTTATTCTCTAAATTTTGGAGATAACCTAGATTTATCCCCGAGTTATCCTCGTACCAAACAGCACCATAGAGTCAAAGTTTAAAACTCAAACTTTAATAGAATTGTTGAATAAAACTAATCCGACTGATCCTTCTTTTCAAACATACAAATGACTGTTTTACTTTGTGGATACATGGGAAAGAATCAATGTTGTACGTTTGTGTGCACCACTTGTTTTTGTATAGTTTTTTTATGTTTAAGAAATTATCTATTGTGTCTCATCATTATTTATACAAGGTGTGTCTCATGAGAAAAAGTTATAATTGATTTAATATTTAAATAAATATTTTAAATAATCTAGGGTTGTGTTTGATTAAAAGTTAAATAATTTAAAAGAATATGTTACCAAGTCATTTTATAAATTAACTTTTTTACCTTTTTCTCTCTTAAAATAAAAAATTTGTAAAAACATGTGATGTTTTCAGTTATCACTCTTAAAATTATAAATTTAGAAATACAACTATTATAAAATATTAAAATTATTTAGAGTCCGAGTACATAACCCCAACTTTGTATCCCACTATTTTAAAGTCAGTGTACGAAACATTCACTTGTTTTCCAATTGGGATATTCTCCCAACAAAGCGGTGTACAGTACATTGACTTATTTGGAATTATTTATAAGTAAGATTAGATGGTGAATTATGCCATAAATAATACCGACTTTAAAGTCGGTGCAATATCAACTGACTTCTCCGTAAATTAAGGAGGGTTTTTGACAAGTTGGATTGGTTTTTTCCAACAATTATGTTAATTAAATGGGAGTTTAGACTAGGTGCTGTTTGGCACCATAAAATTTTGGGGATAAACCTGGTTTATCCCCTAAATTTTGGGGATAAACCAGGGTTATTCCCAAGTTATCCCCGTACCAAACATGCCCTAACATTTTACCTCGTGATTTGTGCTAGTTACGTAAAAAAAAATTAGCGTGTTATTTTTAAAAATAAAAATATATTATTTTAAAGAAGCTTGCTAAAAGTCTTCTTTGTGCTTATTAGAGTTTAAATTGACCATTAAGGAAGTATATATAACCGCATACGTTGCAGGGAATACACCTCTCAACAAACAATGATGATTGTCTACGTTGAACATTGAGGAAGGAGACACCATAAACATCATATATTTTCACATAAAAAATGCTATCTTTATATGATTTACGTGCAACGTATGAACATGCATTACATGCTCCCTCAATCTATGGACGTCGCAAAGGGTAGTGCATATTTAACTAATTTGACAATGCTAATAATTTTATATTACCCTGCAAACTAAAAGATAAATATAATCGGGTGAGACAAGAGATTGGGATAAGAACGATGACCCGAAGAATAGTTTTCCAAGAAGATCTATACATATGCTGCCACACATATGGTGTCACGTCTCGGATTTTTTAATATGCACAACAAAATAATGTGCTGACGTAACCAAGAAAATTAACTCCTCAAATACTAATTTCTAAACAAACTATATTCAAATCTAAGGCATAATGATCTTTCATTTGTCTTCACAAAAATTGAACCACTATGTTTCTACTATGCTAAAATTGGTTACCTAAAGATTAGAATGAGTTTGATGACTCAATAGACATCTCTTCGTCTGTTAAATCGGATAGTTAAAATGTTTAAATAATAATTAAATAAGTAACCAAACTTTCACCCATGATATACAAATATAAAACTAGACAATATAATAAATATATGTCTCAACAACGTATTTGAAATCACCAATTATCACTTAAACATACTCAATCAGCACTTATAAACATCAAAAGAAGAACCTAACTAGAAGAGATAGAATATGTACGAATACTTATTAGAAGACTAAAACGATGAAACTGCCACAAATGAGACACAACATGTATATCATACAACACAATTTAACTATGACAAATTAATGCATGTCAAAAGATCGTAACCACGCCGTCATGTAATACATGTACCTATCATATAATAAAGTACCGTATCTTTTCTTTTATTTACAAGGAAATCTACAACAGCACAATATAACTAAATTAAATTCCATAGTGCACTTAGTCACACAACACAATTATGTATTAATTAAGGTTTACAAGAAGTTATATATATATAGGAGGTAACAATTGCACGTTAAGACCCACTAAAATATTTTATCAGCAATGACTCCAAAAATAATAATAACTTCTAACTAAATTTGGAACCGACCATACGAGACCGGACGATGCTTGACTAAATTAACTAAAACAACGATGGTCAAAGTCCGGATAAAACTATATAATGATAAAAAGGACGTCTAAGCCATAAATGAAGTCCGGAACAAGAGAGTTTTTGACCGATTCCACGAGGATGCCCATTTGTCGTATCCAAGGTAGGTGAGATCGGGGTCGGGACTGAGTTATTTGGGCCCAAACCGACCCGAGTCAGTTAGAGTCAATACCCGGGTCGGGTCAGGGTCGGCCAGGGTCGTAATAAGAAAATAAAAATTTTAAATCAACGACGGGATTGAGATTAATCGGTAGGCTTAAAAACAGACCGGGTCAAACCTGACTCACAATCCCGCGTTTCACGGCCGTATCTAACAATATCTAAGATAAGTATTCATGATTAATAATGAGTTTAACCGGGGGGTGGGGGTAAGACGCGGAGAGATTGGAGATAAGAATTGATGACCCCGCGCCAGCTGAAACAAAATCAGGAAAGAAGGTAAACACAAGGAAACGCCATAATCATGTGAGAAAGACTGTATTTGACATCCCATATCAACCAACCATGTATATATACACACACACACCTACGAGAGGACGTACTCCGGCGTGCTTGTCATATCGTTCACTACTGATAATTACCCTCTAGCTATTCCTACGGAGATCAAGAAGAGGGAGTGGGCGATGGCCATGATCAGCAAGAAGACGGTGTCGTGTGCTCGTGTTGTTGCGAGCCTTCTCGTTGGGCTGCTGCTGGTAGCCTCGCTTTTCTCGTCGGGTATGTTAATCAATTGATTATATATGTGGTACATTGTACGTATATATATATATATATTTTTTGGACACGCTGGCCCAATGGCCAGGAGAAGGCGCAGCGCAGCGCCTGGTCGAGGGATCGAGCGCTATCCCCAAAGGATCACCTCCCCCCATGGGGAGGTGGTCCCGGCGTCCACCGGGATCGAACCCTCGCCACCCCCCTACGGGGGTGGCGTCGTGCCAACCGAGCCACATATTGTACGTATATATATGTGTTGCACGGTTTGTTTCAGATTCTGCGTGCGTTTCTTCTTCTTCTTGAAATCATCGAGAAAAAATCTATACATTATTAACTCTGTCCCTTGTTTTCTCTGTCCTTTTTCATTTTTTTTTAAATGACTGAACCTGATTAACAGCGGGAGCCCAGCCGGCGTGCTCCGGACGGCCGTCGTGCTTCGCCAGCCCCGGCATCTGCGGCGGCGAGTTCAACTGCGCGGAGGTGTGCGCCAAGTACATCCCCGGCGGGCCTCACAAGGCCTGCTGCGGCGGAGACGGCGGATGCTGCTGCTATGCGTGATGTGATGTGATGTAGTACCTGCAGATGCCATACCTGGGCCAACTTCTGTTGCTATACCCTTCTCTGATTATAAATGACGCCATCATTTCCGAAATAATAATAAAATAAAAAGCGATCTTTCTCGCTTTGTTTGTTTTTCTTTTTGTTTTTTAAATCATCGCTCTTCACTTTTAATTCTCTCTCTCTCTCGATCGATCGAGTATTTAAAGTTCGGTAGAGAGTATTTCTGCAGTCTTCAATAAGATGACACCATGTGATATCGCAGGAGACGAAGTGAAAGTGCACTTTAATGAAAACGTAAGGTAGGTCTGACGTTGTTCGGTAGTGAGTTGGTAGAATTGAGTCTTCGGATCCTAGGTTGCAGGTTTATAGTCTCGATAGCGAGTAAGTAGAAGGCCGATGTTAGGTACTCAAAGCCTAGGGTAGCAGATCCGTAATCTCGATAGCGGGTCAATAGAGGGTCTTCAGAACCTCGGTGGCACAGCTATAAAGGGCTGGTAGTAAGTCATTGAAACTTCAGTAGCAAGTTAATTAGAGACTCAGTAACCGGTCTTTATAGCTTATGCCATGTTTGGTAACATTATTTGACACCTCTATCGCTATCAATTTTAAAATTGATATTCTTAGTAATCACTAAGAAATGTTTGGTTAGTAATATTAATTTTGAAATTGATAGTGAAAACAAAGCACATTATATAATACAAGTGTCAACTTGTATCAATTTTGATATTGATTCTCCAAATTCTAAAATTATCAATATCAATATTGATATAATATCAAATTTAAAACTCTAACCAAACGGGCCATTAAGTAACGGGTCTCGGTAGCAAGTCTTCAAAAGTTCAATAGCAAGTTATCGTATGCTCAATTGTGAGTTTGGGAAACCAAAACGACATCACGTTGTTATTTAAAGCGCACTTTCACTTTATCTTCTGTGACATCACGTGATGTTATCTCATTAAAAGTTACGAGAGTTTTCTCCACCGGGTAATGGTAATTGACGTGATCCGAACTAATTTGTGCAACGATTAATTTCATTTGATCGATCTCTCTTAGACTTCTTCGAAGGACTTTTTTCGTTCTATATAATCGCCCATGCGATTTCTCGTAATATTATCTCCACGTGAAGCTTAAAAATCTTTAAAAGAGAAATACTGAAATCGATGTTTGTGTGTTTGAAAAATAAGTGCCTTTGCTTAAAAGTACATGCCTTATAATTAAAATATAGTTGTTCAGGTATGTTTGGTAAAATTTTCGGGACATAAGTATCCTCACTTTTTAGAGGGTACCGTAAAAAGATATATAATTAAACTGGAGAGAGATATTTTTGTCATACAAATTATAAAAGTATCTAATTAAATTTATGTCATGGGTTTTCGGGCAACAATAGAGAATTATTTTTTATCAATCAAGTTTTAGATTTTTAAATTTATGACGATACATTTAAAAATGTGTCACATCCCGAGCCGAAGGCGAAGACACCCGGTAGTTCAACAACGGGAAAATAACCCTCTTAACTAAATATTCGCGGACGGAACGAATTGAAACTAATAAAACATCCTCTTAACCGTCCACAAGCAAACAATTGTCTCTGACCAAAAGAAAATATGATGTTAGAAACTAAGTAGTCTCACTGAACAAAAATAAGATAGTAAAAATATCACAACATGATAGTGTCTAAAACTTTAAACAACTAGATAGATAGAAAAAGAATCTAAACTAAAAAGTCTACTCCTCAGTTTGAACCTCCACATCTTGATCATCCAATCCTTGAAAATCTTTCTCTTTAAAAAATTTCAACTAAAGTAGTACGAGTCACCATAAAGATGCACTCAGTAGGTCTCACATCACTTACCATCGAAATAAACATATAATAAAGCATACATAATTTATATGCAACATAAAATATGATATATACTTATCATACAAAATAAGATTTAACTTGTTCAAAAAAATATCACAATAATTAATAGTGAAGTAAGATAAACAATCAACTAATGATAACTAAAAGAACTAATGCATTCCAATATAGTTATTGACCAATATGAAAGAATTGAATCATTCTAATATAACTAATGACAAATATGAAAGAACTAATGCATTCTAATGCACTTAATTTCTCTTTTACATTTCACTTACTTATTTCTCTTGGTTACCAATTTATTTTAGTTTTCATGAACTAAATCTAAATGTTCAATACAAATATTTTTATCACTCTCACAAAAAGTTTTTTGTCCCAACTCTAACCTATAGTATTTGATAAGCATATAATTAAGCTAACTCCCATGCGTCAAGTAATGGCACACAAGGACAAAAATTGCAGTATCTGGGACCATCGGTTATTCCGGACGAATTAAGAAACCCTTTGCCTTGGCGAACTAAGCCTAATATGGGGAAACTCAAATTAACATATTTTCAAACGATACACATGCAAATACGACATATACATGTCTAAATACTCATCAAAATTCAAATATCAACATATAAATTGTCATATGTACAAATGTCATATCTAATTTCAAATCTAAATGATGTATGATATCCTAAAACAAATGAAATTTGTAATTAAATACATATATAAAAGACTTCAACACACTCAAACTTTGCGTGGAATATAACATACTAACTATGGGCACGGGTATAAGATCATAAGCAAAATAAATATAGAAAATTAAGCAAGATAATGACGTGATGTATACCGTCCACTTTAATTAAAAAAAAAGAGATAATCATATAAAATGACAAGGATGCTTAAGTTAAGAATTATATAAAATATTTAGATATCAAAACAAAATGACACGAGGCTCCTCTATTTACGTACGGTTCCTTTTTTCCACTCATCTACTATTTTTAAACTAAATGATCGGCTATAAATTTTCAACATAGAACCACGGAATATCAAACCATGAGATATCCTTACGTTGAAACCTTAGGGATGGAGAAGATAAATATATATATATATATACATATATATATGTATCATCACCAATAAAGTTACTGGCGACGGCTTAAGCCATAGTTGAAATAGAAATAACTTCTGATATCCCTTACGTACGTGGCGGTAATCAACGACGGCCTTGCTAAGCCATCACTAAATAAAGTTAATAGTGATGGCTTAAGCAATCGCTAATTTTTTATTCCAACCATTCAACGGCCGGATTTATTTAGCGACGGCTTTAACCGTCGCCATTATACTTTAATGTACCAATGGCCGTCGCCAATAATCCGTTTGTTTCTAAAACCCTCGATCCCTCTCTCTCTCTCTCTCTCTCCTCTCGTGCGCGTACGACCTCGCCACCACCGCCGCACAACCTCTGACGCCGCTGCCATGCCGCCACCGCCACCGCATAGCCTCTGACACCAGTACCATGCCGCCACCGCCGCTCAGCCGCCACCACGTAGCCGCCGCTGCGGCATCAAATTTCCTGCGCCGCCAATTTTCTCCCCCTCAAGGTAATTTATACTCTAACAACTCTTTTAAACGAATTTAGGGTTTATTATTTTGGTTAAACAAGGTTAATGTTGTTAATTTTTGAGATTAGGGTTATTGTTTAGGAATTTAATATTATCATTTATCATGTTAACCATTGTTAAAAATATGCTAAGTATCAAAAAACTATTTAAATGACATTAAACATATTAATTCATGTAGTTAAGCATATTAGTTTATAGTTAATCATCTTTATTTACAATTTGTCATTAAGGGGGTTAGGCATATTAGTTTTGGCTTAATCTAAAAATATAAAGTCTTAGTTTCATCTCTAATCTCTTAGTTGGTGGTAAAAAATACTTTATTTGATTAACATACAATTTAAAGAATTTTGTTTGATAAAATATCTAAATTAATTTCTAATTAGACTAATTTCATAAATGCATATCACGATATAAAAATTTGAAATTGACATTAACTTGAAATTTGGAAAATCGGCCTTCCCGTGGTCAATTTGGCCAATCCAAACCGGAATTCGGTTTGGATTGGCCAAATCGGAATTCGACTTGGATTGGCCAAACCGGTATTAATAATCAATTTAAAAAAAGAAATCAAGTTCGTTGTCCTAAATCGAATCCAAACAAAGAGGTGTAGAGACGGTTTAAACCAACTCAATCCAATTTTCCAATTGATTTGTTCCAAAGTGGCAATAGAAACCACTTAAATTCTCAAACTAGTTTCAATTGTTGTGTATCTTATGGACACCAACTCAAACCAGGTTTCTGGTTTCATTTGGCCCACAGTGGCATTAGAAACCAATTTAGAGCTTTCAAACACAATTTTATCGATTTTTTTATCTTATGTCGGCTCTACTTTTCATTTTCAGGTAGTTTCAAATGACATTCTCGTTCGAGACTTACTTCATTTAGGGGAGATTTGGTTTACTTTTAACTTCTTGTAATATTATTTTCACTTTTGTGCATGTATTTGTTTATAACGTTAAAAGACTAATTACGGAACATGGCGAGTAACTTAGACAAATCTTGGATAGATATTTCTTACAGATTAAATCCTACGTATCTTCAATGAGTAGAATAATTTCTAGATTTTGCTTTTCATGAATCTAGGACCCGATTTAGACATGGATTAGATAAAAGTTTGATTCAATGTCCTTGTAAACGGTGTTGTAACACATTCACTTTGAAAAGACATATAGTTAAAGAATATTTAATATGTGATGGTATATGGTCAAATTATCGAATGTGGATACGGGGAAATAGAACAGAGTTTAAGTAGGGAACATGAAGTCCAATTATATGGCCGGTTTGGCCGATCCAAGGCGGAATTTGGCTTGGATCGGCCAAATCGTCCTTTTAAGTCAAAAATCAGCAAATAACCCCATCCGAAGGCCGGTTTGGCCGATCCAAGGTGGATTTTGGATTGTGGGAGGATCGAGTGTAGGCCCAAATGGTCAGGAGTTCACCCGTACCTTGGAATATGCAACAGGGTATATTGCAATTTATGGCAACATGACTACATCACTTTTCCATACGAGAAGAAAGAGGACATATTTAAAGGTCTCATGGTAAATAAAAGTAGTTCGGCTCAAATTTATTTATTTTTAGTTTGAAAATACTAATCTATATATTTTTCATGCTTGCAGCAACATTGTATATTTGAGCGATCTCCACCCACAAATGCAGAGATTTTAAGGCATATGGGGGAGATGCAGAGAAAAAAAGTGGTTATCTAAAGAAGAGGATAAAAGTTTTAATATTTATTTTATTTTTGTGTAATATAACTAATACAATTTTGGCATACAGTATTTTATAGGACGCTCACTGGAGAAGGCACTTGTTGTTGTGTCTTCACAATGCGACCCCGATCAGTGACGTCACATGTGTGAGATATAGTCGAGGGACAATAACAAGGTAAAGAATCGACCCAATTAAAAGTTATTTATATCTGATAAATTAATTTTTTTCTAAAAAACTAACAATTTATTTTTACTTGTTTGCAGTCACTTAGTCAAAGAAATAAAACAAACAAGACTCATCTGAGCATGCCTTATAGGCGAGAAAGAATCAACATTCATCAACTTGAGATAGATTTTGTAAGTTTCTAAAATATTTCTTATTTACCATTGCATACATATATTAAATTAATTTTTTTCTTTGAACAGACACGAAAAGAAGGGCACTGTCCTACTCGTCCAGAGATTTTTGAGATGACCCAGACGCATGAGGCGGAGGATGGATCCCTCGTATGGGGCAATGAGAAAAGTCGTCAAATGATGCTAAATAATTTAATTTATTTGTATCATTAGAACAATTTTGGTCTGATATATCAACTGACTTTATATTTACATTATGTAGGACGATATGTGCCAGTTGATAAATACCCTCTAGTTAGAGGAATTGGATGCTCAAAATTCTGAGCATCCATTCTCTCCTGAGGATGCATTCATCACCATGTTCGGCATGGACAGGCCATGACGGATCCAATGTGGGGGGAGGGGATAGACCCGCAACACCTGGTATGGTGTAAATGGTGGAGGTGCGAGTACCACCATGACTCTAGGCTATCAGGAGTTGGCGGATAGAGTGGATAAGCAAAATGAGTTGCTTAACACTCAAGCTAATCAAATAGAGAAGTAAAACTCTCTTATTGACTCGCTCTAACAGCAATTGAATTCCCAACAACAACAATTCCAGGAGTCGATGGCACGACTAACATAAGAAATGTTAGCCCGATTAGATAGTAGAGTCCCCTCACCTGCCAGTCCGTTGAGTTTGAGGCCACCTCCACCACATAGAGCTGCACGGAGAGAAGAGGAGGAGTACGACAAGGACGAGGAGGGTTCATTTGGGGAGGATGAGTGAGAGAGTTATCTCTCTACCGTTTGTATTCATTTCTTGTAATCGTTGTGTATTGAACAAATTTTAGTTTTTATAAATAAATATTAATGTTTATAGGTGAATGTGTGAACCTATGTTATTTATGTTAAAATGAATGGTTTATGATTGAATGAATGTAGTTCTTTATAAATGAATGAACAACAATGTGTTTATGTGGAGTGTTTTTAGTTCAATGTGGATCGGAACTGTGTTGTAATTGGATACGGTGATATAAACAGTGATTATGTATGAATTTGGTGATTGTAAATCTTGTATATTCATGTATGGATGTGTTTTTACGTAAACTTTTTATTTTGTGTGCATTGTATTTTTTTAAAATTGCAAATTATTGGCGACGGCTTCCCAAAGTCGTTGCTAATATATATTTATTAGCGACGGCTATACACTTTTAGCGACGGCTGAAGAGCTGTCTCCAAACTAGAAATTGCACTCTGTGGGACCTCGACCTGGATGTGAATTTCTGCTTTGGCGACGGCTCTTTAGCCATCGCTAATATTATTTTTCTCGAAATTTTTAGCGATGGCTTAGAAGTCGTCGCAACTACAATTTTTTGCGACACCTATAAGCCGTCGCTATTATATTATTGACGACGACTGACAGCTGTCGCGAATAAACTTTCTAGCGACGACTTTAGCATAGTCGTCGCCATTTAAATTGACGACGGACTTATTTGGGACAGGTTTGCGACGGTTTTTAAGCCGTCGCTAATATTAAATGATGACGACTTTATGGTTGTTTGCGACGGTTGAAAGCCGTCGTGAGTAACCCTGTTTCCTGTAACGTTGAATGAAGTGTACTAAATATCAAAGGGTACGTACTACCTGTTGTGAACAGCGTAATAGAAAGAAAGAAATAATCCCATGACATACCTAGCATCACGCATGCAAGATGGAGAAAATGCAAAAATTAAAATCGTTTCTTCCCACGCAAGACCTGGTGCATCAGAAACCCAAAGCCCTATTGAAAACTGTTACGGTAGATAAAATGTTTTCCCCTTTTCTTTTTCTTTTTCTTCTACGTGTTCAAACTAACTTGTAGGTCGTACGTCATCGTCCTATCCCAAGTGCCATGATCTGAGACGGTCTAAACCAGAAAATTCTATCAGAGGTCAAAATCGTGGTTATGCTCTTATGCCTATCATTAAAATAAAATACATGATTAAGAGAAGAACGTCCGAGAGTTTCAACAGAAATCTCTAGAATAGTTGGCTGATTATAAATCTGAACAATAACTATTCCAAACGTGTATCCACACGAACGCGGAGATAAGATCCCTACAAATTTATCTCAAATAAAAGTTATCAAATCGATTTCCAAATGAACCGTAGAACTTAGAGCCACCTTCTTGCAAGTCTCAATCAACTCTTTCCTTATCTCAGAGGGGCATGAAATCGTCTACTCCAACGAAGAAGACGACGTCGTCTCCCAAGGTTTTCACCGTGAACTACCATAATCTCTCTCTCTCTCTCTCTATCTGGTTGGGTGTGTGGTTACGGTGGGAAAGGAAAGTTATCGCAAAGGCAACGGAGGTGGTTAAATGGATTAACATAAATATTATATTAAATAATTAATATTTATTATATAACATTTTTTATTTCTACGTTACAGCCGTTATAAAATGTGAATAATTATAAAGATTGGTATTAAAAAAAACTTTTACTAAACATTTTTGGACAAAAATATTCTTACTTTTTTAGAGGGTGTTAGAGAGATAGATAATGTGGAGAGGATATTTTCATGGTACAAATTTTAAAAAGTATCTACTCCAGGTGTTTTCACGTGGCAACGGAGAATTATTTTTATCAATACAGTATTTATATATATTTTTTAATTTTTTAATTATATATTTAAAAATATTATGCTATCTTTTTTCCAGGAAGGTTTCAAGAGAGGTGCCAGGTTTTAGCTGAGATTTTTGAAAGTTTGCTTAGACTCGACTCTTTTTTATAGTTATTTGTAATTAGAGCCTTAAATTATTTAATAACTAGTTCAGATAAAATATTTTCTATTGATATACGAGTGATGTATTTCTATAAGGATACAGTGCTATTGACAATTTAATATTGAATATGCATCTACCATCTTCCTACTGTTCTATTTAATTTAATGTTGTTTATTCTTCTGTTTTTTTTAGTAGAGAACAAAATCTTGGATATTAGAGATTCCTAATATAGTATATCACAGGTATATTCATAAAATCAAAGAGTTCTTAAATTACACTTTCCTAAAAGATAGGATGCAATTTAGATATAGACAAGGACACAGTTTGATTCAATATGTCTAAAAAAATGTTGCAGCAATTTCGTATAAAAAATTTTAATTGTTAAAGAGTACATAATTGTGACGACTTGTTTAAATTATCTAATATGGGTAACTTGCATTGAAATTGAACTTGAATCAATAAAAGCTATAAAAATGATAATAGAAGATGATGAATTGTAGTTGATAAAGTGATAGAGATATTCCAAGATTTTAAAAAATAATAAATCTACGCAATGAGAATAAAGAATATAATTTTTTTTTAAATCACTACAGCAAGCAAAAATTCTTTTATATGAAAATTATAAATATATACGTCTAAATTCAAGATTTCTTGAAATTAAAATAATTCACGTCATTAGATAGTATCGTCAGAAATATACAAAATGGTAGTATTTTATTTTAAAAAAACGGTTACTAAAAGTTGATATGAATTTTTAAAACAATATTAATGATCTAAAACTCAACTACGACAAGATTGATGTAATAAAGAAAAGGGCCAACATTACAAAAGAAAAGAGAAAAAGAAAAAGAAAGGGCAGCCAGATGAAGCCGCCGACCTTATCATCTCGAGAATCATTGTCCTTCCGTCAAGAGGGCGGATCCCCTCAGGTGCCTAAGGGGATCCCCTCAGCCTTGGCCTGAGGTGACAGTGATCTGATACCTGTATCTGTCTTGTCCTAGTTATCTCACCCTCCTTGTGAGGGGGCTGATGGAATCTCCTCGGGTGGACACCTGAGGGGATCCACTCTCTTCCCTCAATATCCCAACCCCTTCTTCCCCGGGCGGAAAGAGGAAGTCAGGATCTTCCTCGGCCTCGTGCCGACAGTCTCCCGGATCCAACAATGTCGAGGTAGGAGCTCAGAAATCTTCCCGATTGATCACGGTCATGGCGTCTCTCTGCGAGGAAGATCCGGTGGACGACAGGCTCGCAGAGCTCAAGGCCTTCGACGACACTAAGAAGGGCGTCAAGGGCCTCGTCGACGCCGGCGTCACCTCCATCCCGACCATCTTCATCTCCCGCCCGAAAGACGACCTTCCCGCCGACACCCAGGCGGCGGCGAGACACCAGCAGCGCCTCCAGGTACCCGTCATCGATATCTCCGGCATCGCCGGGGGGCCTATTCGCGCCGCGACGTCGTGGAGCAGGTCCGCCGCGCTTCCGAATCCTGGGGGTTCTTCCAGCTGGTCGGCCACGGGGTTCCCGCACGGGTGCTGCGCGAGATGGTCGCCGGGATCCGCCGCTTCCACGAGGAGGGGGAAGGCAGGACGGCGTTCTACTCGCGGGACCCCGCCCGGAAGGTGAAATACTACAGCAGCTTCGACCTGTACCAGACGCGCACCGCCAACTGGAGGGACACCCTCTTCTGCCGCATGGCCCCGGAGGCGCCGGCGCCGGAGGAGATCCCGGCGGTCTGCCGGGAGATCGTCGCGGAGTACTCCGATCAGGTGCGGAGGGTGGGATCGACGCTGCTGGAGCTGCTGTCGGAGGCCCTCGGCCTCCGCCCGCTCCCACCTCGGAGACATGGAATGCGGCGAGGGCCACGTCCTGCTCTGCCACTACTATCCGCCGTGCCCGGAGCCGGAGCTTACGCTCGGAACCAACCGGCACTCCGACTACGGCTTCCTCAGCGTCCTGCTGCAAGACGGCGTGGGGGGGCTCCAGGTGCTCCACCGGCGGCAATGGGTGGACGTTCCTCCATTAAACGGCGCCCTGGTGGTCAACCTTGGCGATCTGATGCAGGTCATTGAAAAACCTCTAGCTAAGCTCCCAACGTCCTCCATGTCCAAATTTTCACCTGCGTTCGTTCCGTCCTTGGTATATCTCCGGCTCCCATCATTGCGATCCGAAGGGGGAAAGCCGTGATTTCGGCATATTGTTCACCCAAAGATCCATGCTGCGTAAGGGTTTTGATTTAAATAACTCTATCCATAGGATTTAGGGAAAATTACCACTAGGTCCATTTAATAAAATTGATTTACTGAAAACTCCGTTGACCATATATGTATCCTCTTCAGTCCGTTGACACCGAAATATGTTACCACCCAATCTATTTTTCTTTTACATTGTCTCCAAATCCCAATTCTACCCCCGTTTGCTTGGTCCTTCTGTTCCATCGCGAAAAAAGGCCCTTTTGTTTCGCCGCGCAGACAGATCCCATCTGGCGAGTTCGCCCCCATCCTCGCCGGACGGTCCCGTCCTCCACCTCCGACCTCCGCCCCATCCTCGCAGACAGGTCCCGCGCAGATAGGTCCCGTCCGGCGAGTTCGCCCCATCCTCCGCCCCATCCTTGCCGGACAGTGCCGTCCTCCGCCTCCGACCTCTGCCCCATCCTCGCAGACAGGTCCCGCGCAGACAGGTCTCGTCCTCCGACCTCCGCCCCATCCTCGCCGAGTAGCTTCTCGACCTGCTAAACCTCACCCTCCGCCCACGCGGTGCGGCCCGCGCCGTTGACTCCTCCTCCTTCTCCTCCTCCGAGGACGACGACGACGACGAGCTTCCGGTGGCGGATGTAGTACCGAACGACAACAGGGACATGTCCGGCGCGGTGTCACCCCCGGCCACCAGTTGGAGCATGCCCCGCCGGCCCCGTTCCACCGGCCTAGCCTTGACGGCCCTCACCACCTCGCCCGGGGGATCCATGAGACCTCCGGAGTTGATATTGGCCATCAGCTCCCCCACCGTCAGCGTGACGATCGCCACCGCCATGGTCTCGTTGCAGTTGGTGAGGGTGGAGGGAGAGATCTCTCCGATCAGCTTGCCGTCGTTGGTGACGATGGCGACCGCGGTCTGGGAGAGGGTAAAAGAGACATTTACAAATCAAAATGGGGTGGGTGTGATAATATTTTGAAAAGATGGATCTAGTGGTAAAGTGATTTGGAAAATGGACATATGATGAAACTACATTCTCTAAAATGGACCTAGTGTGCATTTCGCCTAGGATTTACTCTCGTACGTGTAAGGAACCTCTCGGCTGGCCTCAAAATTTGAGACTGATCTTGGCAACCCACATATCTAATTCCCAGTCTTCCGTTTTGTTTCCTCGCCTTGATTAATTCTACGCGGCCGGTTGATCATTGAGTGCATCTAATTTCTCTGTTTTATAGAGTTTCTTAGGCCGGACTTGGGTAAATCAGCCAGCCGTAGACATTGTATGTGCTGAGGGCTTGCTTAGTTCAGTTCTGCCGAGTACTGAGAGGATAGCAGTTTAGTTTTCCATCTAGCCAGTCTGTTTGTGCATCTCTCTCTCTCTCTCTCTGGATTATATTTCATTATCAAGATTAGACAACAATGAAAAGTAATCACGAAGGTCAAAATAATCAGACGTCGAAGATGAATTAGTGTCTTGATTTGTTCCCGATATATACCATGCATGCAGCTGATCACCAACGACAGATTCAAGAGCGTGGAGCACATGGTCCTGCCGAGCAGGGGAGGGCCGAGGGTGTCGGTGGCCTGCTTCTTCACCACGCACGTGATGGGGACGTCCGCCAGGCTCTACGGCCTCATCGAGGAGCTGCTGGGGGAGGGCAACCCTCCCAGGTACCGCCCGACGCTGGTCAGCGACTACACCAAGCACTACACCGCCAAGGGGCTCGCCGGCGAACGCGCCCTCCGCGACTACAGGTTGTGAAATTCATGCCACGTATATCAGTATATGTATCGGAGTATAAGGCATCGCATTAATATTGATATATATATATATATTTCTCTACGTTATAAATTTGTGTCAAGAGTTTTCAGCTGTGAGAACTATTTTTTATCAATCTCGTTTATTGGAGAAGAGCAGCAACAAAGGTCGGTACATGTATGGTATTTGGATGGCTTAGAGATCAAGAAAACGTTTAATCTTCATCATGTTTGAGGGATTTGTCAAATCTCAAGAAGGTACAATAGTTTTCCCAGTTGTTCTCGGATACATCGTTCAGTTTCAATTGGGAGAAAGACCATAAAATTTTGAGGAATCAATGTTTCCGCTCTGTTTAGCTCCATTCTTTATATTTACAATCTAGTTCTTTTAAATAATTGATGTTCTTGTTAAGGCTACAAACACATCACATATAAAACACCCATACGAGTCACAACAAATCTTTCGGTTGGGTCATGTTCTAATTTCATATATAACAACTAAATCAATTAACTAACCTAACAACTGTGTTGATTAACAATCTTCTCAAGAGGTCACCCATTCTCATATTACTCCCGATAGATCACACTTAACTAAAGTTCCAACTTAACCTATGAAAAATAATTGACCGAAATTGTTAGTAGTTCATTGATTTAATCTCTTAACCATGGAAAGCCAATTCGTGGCCAGGCTATGTGACCCGACTAGACCCCGTCAAATTTATATGTGACCGGCGGAGTCGTGACTTGCAGTACCCAACATGGCTAGATCCTAGCATCATGTCATTAATGGCTAGTTGTGGGGTTGTCGCTGGAGGCCTTTCACTTTGAAACACCTCCAAGGCCCCTTGGGGCCTATATAAGACTCCCAAGGGGGCTCTTAAGATTCCCACCCCATCTCTTGATTCTCTCACATTTTCTCATTTTAAAAACTTTCAATCTCTCTCTCTCAAGCATTCAAAGTGATCTCTCTCTAATGTGCTTCAAAGTTCTTGATTTCTCACTTTGTTTTAAGGTTTCCTAAGACTTGTTTTTTGTTTGATTATGCTACTAATTCATTTTTGTTAAAGTGTTATCTTTCTTTATTTATGTTTTCTTAAGATGTCTTCTCCAATATGTGACACTCAAACTTCCAACACAACTCAAAATAATCTGGCTTGACTTCATTGCAACTTGATTAGCAAGGTCAAAAGAAAAGTCCAATGTAAGTATTATGAAAAAACTATGTGTAAGGAAACATATCAGTTAAAATATCATCTTATTGGGATGAAGGATAATATTGTCTTATATACATGAACTCCACTCATGGTAAAAGCATAATTTCATAGACATCTATAATCCATGGAACATGCAAAATAAGAATTAAAATGACATAAGGACATTGTCCACAAAGAAATTTCTCAATATTCCAGCCATGGAGTTTACAAATATAGAATTGAAGAAGAGCACTTGGTGGTTCGGAGTACTCCTCTTGAGGAAGGTTTTGACGACTACATTGCTATTAGAACTTAATAACATATGTCTATGTCAAATGACATTGCTATTAGAAGAAATGATATATGTGATGGAGGCACGTTGAAAGTCTTTTGCAGATGAAGACTTGTATCAGCATATCGGTAGATTGATGGGTCGATGTTTGAGAAGTGGTCATGGATCTAGAAGTGGAAGGGGATCCAATAATGATAAAGACAAAGAAATTCATGACCTCATGAGAGACAATGACTTAGGAGTAGGTCCCGTGGATCCTATAATCACACAACCAAGTCAAAACCAAACTATAAACACAATGATAATGAATAACTTAAGGATATGCAAAGAGAAGATTGGTTGGGCGACATCACGATGGCTATTTTACAATAGCATATCAACTGTAAGGTAGCATCTTACAAAATTTGATACAGTGGAAATGACGATTCTTATGGGTTCATTTAGAACTTGTCTCAATTGAAGCGAACAACGAAAATTGAAAATCGATCAAAATATATTCAAATATAGCTGATAGGGATTCATCTAATCCATTGAAGAGGAAGATGAACTTCTAATGCTCTTCAAACTATTCGAATGCCAGTCTCCAGCGGTATCCACACAAACTTCATCCACAGTAGGTTCTCTTTTCGCGTCAGCCTCGAGAACTCTTCTCGAACGAAGCTCCATCACTTATGGACGCCTTATAGAGAGAGAATGAGGTAGGGAAGAGGTTGAGGACATGATTTTCACTCTCGGCTTAATAGAGTTTAGTTGAAACTATTAATATTTATAAAGAATTTAGAATTTTTCATAACAACACAAAATCTTCATAAATTATACCATTGCCCCTATACTTATGGATAAGTCCTTATGTGTGCGACTCACTAGGCCCAATAGCCTATTTGGTTATGGCCTAAATAAAATAAAACAAATTTATTTAATTAAATTAAACTTGTTATCCAATAACAGATTAATCAGTCTACCGATCATGAAGGGTACAAGTCACATCCCATGATCCCTAATAGCTATAGGGATAATCTTATTTCCATTGAGCCTTTCCATCATCAATTATCACATGGCTATAAGCTCTCATCTATTCAATGTCCCGGTCTCCATAGAATCCTACACTCGAAATTGGATTAATTGAAAAAAAATTTCAATTATCCTCTCTACTCTGGCTAGATATTTAGAGTACTATCTCATAGGACATTCACTCTCACTTACCGAAAGTGGATGATCACTTGTTGTCCACTTAATTGCCTCTATCAGATTTTTCTTATACCTAATCCATCACTATACTTGACCATTTAAACAGTGATCCATAAGTCAATGGTCAAAACATAAGTTCCACCCAACAAGGCATCTTTGACGACTCAGGTCAAAGGTTCAACCATACAACCGTGATGATAGAAAACCCTGATTGACAGTTCGGTAAGATACCATACATGATTTCTAATTCGGTTAATTCAGTAAACTCATTCGACTAATGAGCACATGTATGTGTATTTCAGTGTTTCACACTAATAACCAATAAGATCAGTCATTTTTATCACATAAGAAGATATCATATACACTAGTCTATTCAGATCCTTGATGTCTCATCTCAAGAATCATATGACTAAAAATATTTAAATCACATACCTCTAAATGATCGATCTCATTATTATTATCTCATCATGATTCAATCATTATTGCATGTGATCAAGAATTTTATTACGATATACGTATCTAATAAGAGGTAGTAATGAAGATTTGTCTAATTAATTTAATAAATATTTCTAGAAATGTTAAATCATATCATATATGATTAGCTTATATAACACACATTTCTATCATCAATGACTTCTGAATATTTAAATCACATACCTCTAAATGATCGATCTCATTATTATTATCTCATCATGATTCAATCATTATTGCATGTGATCAAGAATTTTATTACGATATACGTATCTAATAAGAGGTAGTAATGAAGATTTGTCTAATTAATTTAATAAATATTTCTAGAAATGTTAAATCATATCATATATGATTAGCTTATATAACACACATTTCTATCATCAATGACTTCTGTAAAGGGCCATATTACAAGTCTAAGATCGACACCATAGTCAATGTCAGCAAAAGTGTTCATAGACTGAACCCGAAGGAAATTTACGGCACTTATATTTGTATGGAAGTGAAGGATATTAAATAATATGTCAAATCACTTGAAAGTATTTAACAAGAAAGATGATACACATTGATAACGGATGGTGGACATGTACACTAAACTTTTTTTATGCATATTATTTAGTATGATTCCTTTCTTAATAATTTGTAACTTATGCATGTTGTCTTTCTTAATAGGTATAACTAAGAAACAAAATAATCAACTTTCTAGTACATTGTTAAGCTAGAACCATGTTCTGGAAGTCAATGGATGCATCCAGACAAGTAAAAAATGAAAATTACTTGTTTGAATTAATTGAGGTGTTACCGATGAGATAGAAGAGGATCGGGTTGTTTAAGTAGTAGCGAACAATATAACTAAGTATAAAGTAGTTGGACAAATGCTGACACTCAAAAGACCATGTTTGTATTGGATACCATGTCCCATTCATTCCTTAGACTTGATACTAGAGGATATATGCAAGGATCCTATGACATAGTGCACCTAGTTTCGCTTTATGTTATGTCTCCTTAGAGAGTTTAATGTATAAGATATTTTCTCCTACCCAAATGATAATTTCACTATGATGGTCAAGTTGGATTACTAGAGTCAATCCTTCATATTTAAGAAAAGGAAGGAAAATAGAAGAGATGTTAGAAAGTGGCAATTTTTGATGAGTTGTAAAGAAGACACTTTGTATAGTGCAGCCCATAGTTAAAGTTTTTAGAATAGTTGATGATGACAAGAAAGTAGACATGGACTACATGTACAATACACACTTGAGTGGGTGAATGAAGAAATCTCAAAGATAGTAACATACTTAACCAAGTGGTGAGATATTATCGACTGTTGGTGAGAATAGACCTTATACCATTCTATAAATGTGTGTAATGTTGCCTAGGTTATTTTTTCAACTCCAGATACGCTTATACTTCTTCCTTCAACTCGTGTGATGAGCTTCTATAGTGTCAAATCTATTAGCTATAGAGTGCTCAAAAGACTATAATTGATCAATTATAGCATGTAGTAAGATGTATGACAATATGTTAAGGCCAATGTACTTTGGGACATCAAGAGCACAATGAGTAGTTATGCACCTAATTTTTGGTATGTATTTTTCATTTTCCAATTCAAATAGTGTATTATCACACTTACATTCTAACATACAATAATCTCATATAGTTGATTGGTGAATGAACCACAACAAGACAACATGATATGAGGACCTGGCAGACATTGCAATAAGAGTTTTGAGTCAAACCACATCGATTTTAGGATGTGAAATGAATTGGTCGACATTCAGCCTAATTCATACAAAACAAAAGAATAAGCTAATATCAGGAAGGTTGGAGCAGTTAGGATATTGTTATTACAGTATGAGATTGAAGCTAAAGAACATAAAAAGTATGAGTGACAATTAGAAGGAGGAACATAGGTTGAGAAATGAAGCAATGCAACAACGAAGTCAATCTATCACCATAAAATGATGAAGATATTTAACTAGCAACATGCATTATAAGCTTGAGTCAACAATCAAGAAGGACTAGAGGAACATTAATTTAACTTAGAATATAAATAATGAGCTAGAGGAGAGCCGGACAACATACCCCTAGTCGAGAAATTACATATTCCTCCTTCATTGGCTAAGAGATAGAAGACCATTAAACATGTTGTAACTGATATTACATATCAAGAAATGATAAAGAAGGAAAAAGAAAGCACACTAGAGCCAAATATTTAAGTTCAATACCAAATGTCTGATGATTCACTTCAAAAAGTAGCAATGATGGAGCATTCAACAACGAAAGAACCAATGTTGCTCCACAGAGATGTATAGATCTAGGGTTATACCCTATAACAATGCATTTCACGTAAGAAGAGCAATACAAATGCGATGTAAGATCAAGATCGGTGCGTAGTTGGAAGGCAGAGAAGAGCAACACACATAACAAGGTAGAGGTCAGCACTACGAGTGCTATTGTGGAGTTGAGTCATTTCACGACTCTTGATTTCCTAGATATCACCAAGATGACTATGAAATGACTCAACCTACTTGTGGATTTTTATTAAACACTTCTATGCACTTAGTAGTTATAGTGGATCTTGGGAAATTGATTCTGGGATGATTGAAGGAGGTAGTGATGAGTATAATGAACATATATACAATTTAAATGTCACATACTCTTTCCAAATGTCAAGGGGAAAGTATATAGATTAAGTAGAACAATAACAAAATGGAAGATTTATGTAGTTATGAATGAAATTTGTTTTGTCATATGTTTCATTTTTAAAATTTTTTTTTGCATTTTTCTTATTCTTATTAGGTCCAATTAGACTTGAGTCAGATCCAAGTTAGGTTGGACCGGGCCAACTCAATCATGACTCAAGTCCCGACAAGTGCACTAATTACCAAATTTTTTAAGAAATCACCCCATCCCATGAACTACTTTCAAAAAAGTATGTTTAATTTTGGATTTCTTTTCAACTCAACCTCCGAAGAATAGTTTATTAGAATGATTGATAGTTAATTGATTTAATCTCTTAAAATATTCACAAAGACATTATCTCTCTATTTTAGATTTTTCACTTATACTCCTATTCCTACTCTTCATTGTTTGCCCTCTTCATTTTAGACAACTCTCAGCCCAATTAGTTTATGAGAGAAAGTGAGAAACGAACGAAGTTGATGTTGTGAGAAAATTGATATTCATACATCAGAAAAAAATAATTTGATTCTAAGAAGCATTATCATTTTTGTCTTTTACTCAAAAAATGTATATATTTATGTATCCAATCTAAAATTGCATATATGCTCTTAAAATTTTAATAATAATCTATTTAAAATTTATTTTTAAATGTATATTTTAGTTAAATTTTTATATAAACTCGACTTATTCCCACTTAACTTGACTCAAGCTAAGTTAACTACAGCAATTTCATGTCCACGTTGCAGGCAAGCAGGACAGGTCACTGTGAACAGTCCAGTATCATGTAGTCACACGTGGCAGTGAGAGAAAATAAACAAGTTTTACTTATCCCCGCACTCGTTGTTACTTTCATCTAACAAATGGGATCTCGGCAATGTGATTATCTCCATTTCCATCTCAAGTCATTTGCTACTAGAAATATTTAAAACCCTTGATTATAACTACAGAGTCATTCCATGGGTAGTTATCTCATTTTCAATCCTGCAAGGTAACTAGAGAAACATAATTAATGGGGGCACACAAATTCAACCAAGGAGAGGCTTACATAAGAATGAACATTTAACTCAAAGAACAGGCACAAAATTATATGTAAAGAGGCCCATATATACTAGATGATAAACATACTAAGAACTAATCAATATTAATTCAACAATTTGATGTAGCAACATGGGAACTCAAATTTTCATACTTACATAGGAAGTTTCATAAAAAAATAACTCGGTGCTAAAGAAAATTATATTTTAGTCTCACTCATGCGTTGAGTGTTGAAGTAACTCTGCAAAATCTCTATTAAGTGTCTAACTCACAATTAAGTAAAGTCAACATGATTGATTTCCATGTAGAAAACATAGCATAAAATTTTGACAAGTAAACGGAGAAAGATGAGATCGAGATTTTAAGTTAGACAATAGAAAGATTTATTCTCTTCACTGCGAACACAAATATACAGTAAAACACATTTTGTCCTGTGAATCTTATCAGTCAAATCAAGATAAATAAATCAATCATCAATTTCATTAAGATATTTTGTATCTGAAAGACTTCTTTCTACTATCTAGCTGATCCGGAGAAAGATACTTTGACAGAGAAGTAAGCATCTCTCGGATCTCTTCAAAAAAAAAGAAAAAAAAAGAGTACCTCTCGAAAATGATGGGTTTTGAAACCCGAACCATATCCGACCCGTTAACGTGGTTGCTCTTGCTCCTTCCCCCAGCTCCCTCACGAACTGGAGAGCCCGGCAGTACCTGAACCTTCCCGCTTCCCTCGCCTCTTCTTCTTCTCTCTGATATCCATGAAGCGGCTCTCTTTCTTCTTCATCTCTACGGTTGGCAAGCCCCGCAGGTTCCCTCTCCACTCCCCTTTGCCCCAAGACTCGCCCTCTGCCCCGCCTCCGCGAGTCTCGCGCTTCTCCACTTCCCGTCTCCTACATCTCCGCGACGTCCGCTTCGTAGATGGGCTTTCCCCGGCCCTTTACCGTCAACACCAGTTTAGGAACCTCGAGACCTTCCCGGAAAAGGCCCCCTCATTCGCGTGCTCCCATCAGCGCCGACTCGAGGAGAAGGAGGACCTGGAAGAGGCCTTCGAGTCCGCTTCGACCACCGAGGAGATCATGACTGCCTTCTCTAGGTTGGAGTCTGCCTTCGACGCGCACGACAAGAGGCTAGGTCTCGCCTGCTTGAAGGTAGGGCAACACCTGGACTCCATTGGCTCCGAGGAGCATGAAAAGACCCTTGCTTTTGCCAGGCGTGCGTTGGAGATACTCGACAGGGACGATGATGCCTCTGTCTCTGTTGCCATGGCCCTCCACTTGATGGGTTCTGTAGCTTTCAATCTCAAGAAGTTTAATGATAGCTTGGGTTATCTTAATAGGGCCAATCGCCTTCTCAGGAAGGTGGAAGAAGAAGGTTCTTGTGATTTTGATATTTTGCCGATTAGTCACGCTATCCATCTCCAATTGGCAAATACAAAAACTGCTATGGGACGGAGGGAAGAGGCTCTTGTCCATCTTAGAAAGTGCTTAGAGATTAAAGAAAAGATCTTGGATCCTAACAGTAAGGAACTGGGAGTAGCTAACCGTGATTTGGCTGAGGCGTATGTTGCAGTTTTGAACTTCAAGGAAGCTTTGCCGTTGTGCTTGAAGGCATTGGAGATGCATAGGCAGCAATTGGGTGAGAAGTCGGTGGAGGTTGCTCATGATAGACGACTTTTGGGTGTTATCTACACCGGACTCGAGGAACACCAGAAGGCATTGGATCAAAATGATCTGTCACAGAAAGTCTTGAAGAACTGGGGTATGAATTCTGAGCTTATACATGCAGAGATTGATGCAGCAAACATACAGATTGCGATGGGGAAGTATGATGAAGCTATCGCCGCTCTTAGGAGTGTGGTTCAGCAAACTGATGCTGAAAGTGAGACACGGGCTTTGGTGTTTGTTTTCATGGCAAAGGCATTATGCAATCAGGAGAAGTTTGCAGATTCCAAGAGGTGTCTTCAGATATCCTGTGGAATTCTTGAAAAAAGGGAGCAGTCTTCTCCAATTAAGGTTGCAGAGGCATATGCAGAAATATCAATGCTGTATGAGACTATGAATGAATTTGAAACCGCAATCTCACTGTTGAAAAGGACAGTTTCGATACTTGAGAAGCATCCACAAGAGCAGCATGCCGGAGGGAGCGCCTCTGCAAGAATAGGATGGTTGCTTCTTCTGACAGGAAAAGTGCCTCAAGCTATCCCATATTTGGAGGATGCAGCTGAGAGGCTAAGGGAGAGTTTTGGGCCCAAGCACTTTGGAGTAGGCTATGTCTACAACAACTTGGGAGCAGCATATATGGAATTGGACAGGCCACAGTCAGCAGCACAGATGTTTGCACTTGCAAAGGACATTATGGATGCATCTCTGGGGCCTCATCATGCAGATTCTATCGAGGCATGCCAGAACCTTGCAAATGCATATGGTGGCATGGGAAGGTAAATTTTTTAGTTACTTCTTATATAATCATTCATGTTCTTATAGTTTTATGTTTTTTTCTCCTTAGTTTCTTAGGAGTTACTGAGTCCCTGTTGTAGTTTATGGTTGGTTTATGCAAAAGCAGGTTTTATGCTCTTGACATAGGCCATAGTTGAGCAGGCAATGCAGCATTTCAATTGGCAACCCTGATGCGGGACAAACTAACGAACCGAGAGATTAGGACCTAAATTTCTTCTCACTTCAAGGAATTAAATTCAGATCTTCAAGACGGTCATATTTTAGAGTTACAATATCAGTTGGAATTGTTATTACTAGAAATTGGACTAATGACTTTTTCCTTAAAAAGATAATTTGGAGAATTCTTAAACAAATCCTTGTTCAATCTCTACCAACTCGAATCAAGGTCACTCCTCATTTTAATAGAAGATTGAAGTAGTTTTCAAATTTAGGAAAAAAATCTTGAAGGAACTCACGTTTGACACCGACTTCTATTAAGAAACGGGCTAGATCCTATTCTCAACCGAGCATGGTTTTCAACGTATAAGGAAAGAACACTAAGTAAAAATCCAAGGTTTTCTGAGTTCAGAGATTATCTCCACGCTAGTGTGGGTGTCGGCTCAGCTGGTTGTAAACACCACTAATCTCTTATACAACCATGGATTATAGATTTAAAAATTTTAAAAATGGACCCACGTCTCGCAAGATGGTAAGGGATTGAACTGTTCACTGGCAGGTTGACGAGCAAGTTTCAGAAATTGGCTATAGCTCTAATATAGTCCAACTGTGTTAACCTGATCTAACTGACAAGCTCCCAACCGGTGTAGTTATTTGTGTCGTGGGATCAAAATTCCGACGGAGGTAGGACAATGCTAATCCAAGCTGACTTTACAGGCATCTCCGGAGAGTTGCCTAGCAAAACAGCTGATAGAACTTTGAATGTAACAAAAAATGCCATCGGCCATCAGGGGAATCTGACCACACTGAGGGGCGACTCACTGGAGGCGGACCAGTGTAGCAATAGATCTAGAGATTATGTCACAGTAACCCGATTGGTCCAGATCATTAGTGTTTCATTGAGTAGCACTAGTCATCATTTCCCGGGAACCAAGGGAGGGACTCGGAATCATCGATCAACTTCAGATCTCAGTATACGGTTTGATATCACAGCTCTGGGAGCTCATCAAGGGGAATATTAGTTGAGGCGAATTGAGAAGTAAAACCTCAGTTCACACAGATTGCAAGACTAGTTCATGTGATGTCTCCAGCCCTTTTCAAGGCGGACATCTCTCAGAACTAGAGTAGCCCAAAGGAATCTCACAGAACCAACCAAGGCAAAGGACTAGTTCCTCAGCGGACTAGCCTCGACATTGTCAGTCGACGAACAGCCGCTTCAGATCTGGAGTGGAACACCGGTGCACCAGAACAGATAGAAAGACTGCCAGAAATTTCCCGAGAAGAAACCAACCGAACCATTACTTATCTGTGATGAAAGCTTCCTCGGAGTTCATCCTCGAAGAACTCCAGATCTGGAGAGAAGGAGACGCCGAGAGAGCGTAGCAAAGGGAACGTGGAGCCCGTTGAGTTGTGCTAGGGAGGTAACTCGGCTTCAAGGACGTAGAATGGCTGCGGGAACCAATATTCCTATAGACCTTGCGTTCGGAAACTCCGAACCGTCAATAGTGTGCTCAACTTGCAGGACCGTAACCATGGAATCATTGTTCCATCGATGCCGAGCGAAGAAGGAGCTAACGTCTTCTGAGATAGAAGATGAATTTTTGGAGCAAATCTAGGAGATCATTTAACTACACTGCAGCTAGAGGAACTAAGCTCGGAGGGAGCAGCTATGGCGTTCAGAAGTAGCGCCGCTAGGGTTCACCGGAGAAGCTAATGAGTGACCAAACCACTATGTGAAAATGAACCAGGAGAGAGTTCATCCCTCGGTGGACTATAAAAGGCAAAGCTAAAGTACTAAGGGCAAAGCTGGAAAAGAAGTAAAGCAATGGCATTTTTTTCCTTCTTTTTTTTGTATATCTCACTCGACCATCGGGCTCTCCCCTTTTCATAAGAGGTAGCGGCCGCTTTTGAGAAAAAAAAATCGAGAAGGACCCGGCAGAGCGTAATAGGCCGGCGGGAGCTTCAGTCCGGTGGCCCACTTTTGCCAACAATAAAGGAAAACAGTTTTTAAAACCCAATTTCAAACCCTTTGATGCAGGACAAACCGACCTAGATGGACCGAAATAAGACGGACCAGCACTTAAACCAGTCGAGACGGCCTAAATGAACTGAAAACAACATAAACAAACTAAAATCAAAACAAGCTGGGCTTAAACTGGCCAAAATGGGCCCAAACCGTGCCGAACCCTCCCCAAAACATTCTAAACTGGGATGAACCGGATCTGGCGGCCAGTTTGGGCCGTGGACCGGCCAGCGCAGGTCACTCGTGCTCGCCTGTGCTCGTGGGGGGGGGGTCGTGGCGTTCCTCTGCTCGCTACCGAGGTGGTCGCGTGGCCACCTCCACACCGTTGAAGCCTGTCGACATGGCCGCCTCGCGGCGGCTCTCACGCATGCAAGGGGCTTGTGTTCGGACAAAGCCCGATAGGGCTTCCCTCGCATCGTCGTCTTCGGTTGGTGCGCACGGAGGTGCCACCGCTGTCAAACGCCGCAGGAAGACGCCGCACGGGGAGGAGGCAGATCCGGGGATTGCCGGACCTCCTCCCTCCCGAAGCTCATTCGCCTTCGCCTTCTTCTTCTTCTTCTTCTCCTCTGTTGTTTTTCGTCGGCATCGCTGTCGGTGGATGCCATGCGAAGATGTGGATGCGCGTGAGCTGCAGCGAGGCTGTCATGTCAAGTTGTCAACAGGCTTCAACAGCGTGGAGGTGGCCACGCGACCACCTCGGCGGCGAGCAGAGGAATGCCATGACCCCCCCCCCCCGACCAGGGCTTCCCTCGCATCACCATCTTCGGTTGGTGCGCGCGGAGGTGCCACCGTTGTCAAATGCCGGAGGAAGACGCTGCACAAGGAGGAGGCAGATTCGGGGATCGCCAGACCTCCTCCCTCCCGAAGCTCATTTGCCTTCTCCTTCTTCTTCTTCTTCGTTGTCCTTCGTCGGCATCGCTGTCGGTGGATGTCGTGCAAAGATGTGGACGGCGCATGCATATTGATGGAACCCTCGAAGGAGGGCGTAGCAGCGTTGGCGTTGAATGCGGGAGCTTCGCTAAAGATTGCCAGCTAAGGCTGCCGACGACGAGGGGGGTCACAAAGCCAGGGGGGTCACAAAGCCCGGGGGGGGGTTGATCGCTCAGATTTGGGGCTTCGTTGCATCGTTGACGAACCAAGAAGGGGGGAAAGGTTGGAAGAATGGCACGGAGGCCGGAGGGTGAGGAGGAGAGGTAAACTGGCTACCTGCTAGATCCAGAGGGTGGAAGAGGAAGGCCTCCTGGCCGATCGGAGGGGGAAGAGGGGGAAGAACTGGGAGGGCCGCAACCATGGAATGCGATCTCCCGAGAATCTCTCGAGATCTCCCGAGAATCTCTTTTCTTCCGTGCGTCCGAGAAACGAGATCACCGAAACGAGAATATCTATGTAGTACATGTGATACCTTGATCTTCTCCGCCTATTATTATCCCCAACTTGTCAGATGATCTTGTTAAGTTTCCTTCTTATATTGCCAATTTTATTATGGAATCTTTCCAAATATTCATCTAAACATTATTGTTTGATAAAATTTCATAGCTTAATATTTTAATAACTATATATGTACAATTGACCTAAAATGTTATCAATCTCCTATCTATATTGTTCAAGATAAAACTTTGGTCTGACATAAGATTCTTTATATGTCTCATGCTAACAATAGTTCTCCATCTCTGTATTACGTTTTTAACTCTCTCACAGCTTATTTTAATATTTAATATGAGTTATCTTGTCCTTTTTAAAGAGATTATATGACATTCTACGTCTAAACATGCACATTGATTGGTATTTCCAAGATCTAATCCCTTGAGATTTTTTCGAGATCTTTTATCTTCAATCTCCGTGAGATAAAATATAGATATGAGATAGCAATCATTGAGTAAAGTATACCCTGTATAAATGAAATCCGAGATCTGATCTCCCGAGATTTTTCCGAGAATCTCACGAGATCTCTTCTCTTTCACGTTTCCGAGATAAAGCCGAGATTCGAGACGACAATCCTTGGCCGCAACCCCCCTGTGCGGGAGAACAATGGCCTTCTGGCCAATTCCAAAAATTTCACTCAATATCACTATCTGAGATGTTACGTGAGTGCCTCTTGTATAGAGAGGTCTCACTTTTTTTACAAAGAAGACCCTATCAGAAACTATTTACATACATGGACTGACTTTTAAATCAAAATTTAAAAGAATCCTAAATTTTGTCCCCATCACCCTCCTAGCCATAAGTTGTAATTCCGATGTCGTAGATGTCGATAGACCTTGCTGAACTGGTCTTGAGCTCTGGTGTCCCCACCAACTCCTTATTGTTTCGTCCTTTACCTGCTTATGTAGCTGACACTTATTCGTTGTTCACTGTTGAATTTATTCAACATATGGAGCAATTTACAATAGCATTTAGTGAAATAAATAGTTCTTTACGTAATTGATATTCTGAAAGACAATACTAATTCATCTTAACTTGTGATAAATATTCTTTTTAAAGAAGCAAAACTTTATCTTATGTCATCTCCCTGCTTAGTTTGTCGTCACAGTTCACCCTTTGTTCACTAACCCCTGGCTATCTATATTCGGACGATGTTCAAGTTCATTCGATATTTGACTAATTTGGATTCATCCAGAGCTCGATGTATTCAAGTTTGATTCATTGAGTTTCTCATTTATTTTGATTGAGTTCGAACTCTATTTAATTTTTTTGTGAAGTTCAATCTGTACTCGTTTATGAAACTCCAACTCTGACTCAATTTCAAATTGTTTATGAAACTTGAATATAAACTCATGTATGAAATTTGAATGTGAGTTTAAACTTAGATTAAGTTGAATTTTAATTCTTTTGTTATATTTGATCAAATATTATATATTTTTAATTTATTTTTAAAATATTAAGTTAAATTATTATTTGAGTATTTAAATGTACTCTTCATGAACTTTATCGAATCAAGCAGAGATTTTCTCAAACTTGGCTTTCAGCTCGTTTACGTGTCTAGTTTTATTTTTTTGTTCAAAATTAACGAACGCTCGAAAGAGAATACAAAATTGTGATGATTTTTAAGTACATTGTGATAATTTTTAAGAATTCAACTAATTTCAGTCGATATAAAGCCGAGTGTATCCTGAATAAGCAAAACAAATTTACCAACTAGTTTAACCACGTGATAATTTTTAAGGATTCAACTAATTTCAGTCGATATAAAAAAGTAGCAGTTTATGTACTAATTATGGTCTGAATTAGTTTAATTTTTTACTTTGATTTTTGGCATTGTCACGTATTCTTCCTCGGGTGATTTAGTAAACTGAGAGTTCCAGATAAAGTTTTTGCAGCATCGGCAATTGGAGCATACTAAGTGTCTTCAGCAAGTTTGTATTCTATATCATCATAATGGATACTTTCTTATATGCATGCAGCTATGCGCTTGCCATGGGATTTCAGCAAAATGTAATTGATGCTTGGGACAACCATGGCATAGGTGCTGAGGATGAGCTAAGAGAAGCGCATCGACTTCTTGAGCAACTGAAAAAGAAGGCACGTGGTTCATCAGCCACTATGGTTACTGGGAAACCTTTGTCGGTCTCAACTCCAGATAGTGAGTCCTCATCATAAAGAACACTTGATTTTTTATGTTTCCTTTGTGTTCTTTTTTTTGTATGAGGTTTATGATGTGTAAGTTCATGTAGGTGTTTGCTATCTTACTGTTCAGATATGGTTTCATACAATGTATTTGAACCTGCCTTCAGCTATACAGGTAGTGGAAGACAAGTTTTAGTGAGAATTTGTTGTTTGTTGAGTTCAGTTGAGAAGCACTAGTTAGAATCTTGATAAAATGTCAAATAATTTGGCTGTGCCAACCTGATTAAACTAGGGCTCCAAACTTGTCTTATTTTGGAAATTTTAATTATTGCTACTCTAGTGTTTGTAAATAAAGAGAACCATGAGCTTTAGTGGATCATATGTTGCTCAGAAACACATTAAAGGATAGAAGAGAGCATGGAAGCACAAGGGATACGAAAGCAAGGGTGATTAGTGTTAACTGTTAACGAATCCATTGCCCTAATCTCCTGTTTATATGGATTAACCATGAGATATACCATCCCCAGGAGGGGAACAGAAAATTACAAGCTGCTCAAGCAGGCAAAATATCTGGTAAGAACATGAATAAATGGGTCTAACAGGATTCATTGTGCTTAACTTAAATAGGATTAGTAATGGATCTCCATTTCCCTATTTCTTTTAGAGGTTTATGCATACTTCTGTTGATATAAGCAAGTTATTTCTTGATATCTGGCCACTTCCCCACAGGAAGTATTTGAGAGGTTGAAGATCTTTTAGTTCAATTTTATTAGATAAATTTTTTTTACTGCAAGCTTATCTTTACTAGATGATCTTCTATGAGAATCATATCGTTCACATACACCGCAAAAATTGTAGCCTTTTCACTTTTCCATTGTACATACACTATTGGGTTAGCATCACGATGTTTGTGACCAAATTGAATCATGGCACTCCTAAGATAATCAAACGAAACTCTAGGTGGCTGTTTTAGCTCATATAATACATTTTAAGCCTGCACACTATTTTATGTGCTGTAATTGGCAGATGGAGTCTTGTAACCTCTTTTACAAATTTTTTGTTGAAAAAGTCAATTTTTTTACTTTTAACTGATGGAACTTGCCAAGAGAGATATATGGAAAGTGATAATAGTAAGAACATAGATTTAAAGCATGCAACTTGTTCAAAAGTTTTTAGTTTGTGTGAAGTTTGAAGCCACAAGTCTTATTTTTGTATCGATCTTTTGTATCTTTAAACTATATAATTTATTGTACACACTCATTTACAGCCCACTAGATTTTTTTAACTGAATGTGTAACAAATTCCTGTTTCATTCTTTTAGAGAGCTGTCATTCATCTATATTGGTTTCCTCCATCTATAATTCCTCAAGTTCTTGTAAGATGCAGAAGCATGGTTAGAGTCTGAGGAGGTGAGGATGGTCAGGAGCTTCCAAAATGTTGGTGAATAACAAACAGTTGCTTCTATAGGGTATTTAACATAAGTTCTGCTACCTTTCCTGACAGCAGTAGTAAGGCCTGATTTTTGTATACCCTGTGAATTGAGTGTCTCATTCTGGCCACTAGTCTCTGGACTCATGAACTTGGCATCCTCTTGAACTGGAGATGCTGAAGATAAGTTCCTATCCTTTTTTTTATGGAGTAAACCAAAGGTGATTATTGTTATCATTAGAAAATATAGCATCAAGGTAGGCCTGGTCAGGGTTGGGAGCTGGTCCGGGTCTCCTGGGGTCGGTGACCCAGATCAGAATGGGTTAGCTGATATGATTTGGAGCCATTGGGCTACTGAAGGCTGACTCGGCCGACCCTGTTCAACCCCAGGTGACCCTGGCTGGATTGGCTGATTTGGGTCCTGATCGGCTGACCCAACCCAGCATTCCTTGTCTAGCATCAGCCAAGTCCAATACCTTCTCTTCTGTGTCTGAATTCATTGGTAAAAAGAAGGGAGGAATAATAGCGGTCTTTAACAAAGAATCTTTAATAGATGAGGTTAGTAAGACTTAGATTTCATAAATGTAACAACCCTTTGACAATGTTTTCTTTAACTACGGGGGTCAAAATATATATCCTTTTCAGGTAGTGGATAAATAAAACAATATCAATTCTTAATCGAGAATACTCTGAAAATTTATACTATGAAATTGTGATTTTTACTATGAAATTGTGGAATAGAGTTATGAAATGTGGCTTATGAGATATTACAATTATTTCAGTGATCAATTTACTAATTTGATTAATATTTGATAAATGTACGATACAAGTTATTTTTCTCATTAGAAGCGTGAGATGAAGACGTATCAAGGTATGTAGAAGGGTTCATGTATAGTGTTTATTGATTTAGAAAAAAAACCTAAGGTAAGAGTTTTGAATGATATTATGGGGTGGGTATAGAGCAAAAGATGGTGTCTGTTATATACATGTTGACACCTGAATTTTTAGAAATTAAGGGCCGCCTTATGTCTACAAAATCAAATGTCAAGGTGCTGTTAAAAAAAAAGAAGAAGAAAAGAAAGGTGCACTTCTTCTTCACACTTTATCACTTATGGGGATCAGTCAAGAGAAACAGCCTTCTGGGCATTCTAATACAAGGATCGCCGGATCGGGATCGGATCCTGGATCGGTGGGGTCCGATCCGATCCGGATCGGATCGGATCGGACCGATCCAGGCCGATTCCAATGGAGCCAGACCGATCCAGAATCGGTCTGGATCGGGTTTTTTTTTTTTTTTGCTTTTCGAAAAAATATGGAAAAATCGCCAAAAAATCAATAAAAATACATAGGACTCAGGAAAAATGTGAAAAAATATAGGGAACACTCATTCATATAACAAATTAACAATCAATCATATAGAACACATATCATATCCAATCACACAATAGAACACATCATGCATCAAATAAGATACATGTTTTTACCAAACAAACAATCATACCCAACCCCACAAATCGTACAACACATATTCTTCTTACCACTCATATTACATTGCGTGAAATAAACAAAGAAATACATTATACATATGCATCACCACCAACTATGGTAACGTCCGGAGTAGGATGGATCCGGATCCGGATCTCTCGTCCCGGTCATTCGATTTTCTCGCAAATCTCCATTGATTAGGGTCACCATAATTGGCCCGTACCCATAAGAAAATAAAGAGGGCCATGTCGGTAAACTCATAAACTCCCTGATCAGTCGGAGGTGGAGGAAAAAAGATGGTGGAGGTGGATAGCCAGGCTCACTGTCTGAGGCAGGCTCTGGATAGGAAGATGCAAACTCGTCTAGAACATTCAACCTCGTCCACCGTCCGCTGCCCCTGCCACTCGAACATGAGTGTCTTTTATCACTCAAATCATCTGGACCTGCTCCACTCGTCCGAGCACTACTAGTAGAGCCACCCTCACCTCCGCCACCCCCACCTCCACCTCCACCCCCCGTACGCTGTTGTTGTGTGGGTGGCACAAATTCTTCTTCATCCTCATCTGATGAAGGTGGCTGAGTGGTCTCGGTGTCAAGGAGATGATGTCGCCGTTTGATACTTATCTTCTTCCTCTTCAATGTAGGGTCTTCTTGACTTGCTTGCTGTGAAGGTAAGCATGCTTTCTTTAAAGCCCTAAATAATCCACCAGTCTTCTTGGTGGTGGTGGTGGTGGTAGAAGGACCCGAAACTGGAATCCGAGCAGGAGCTGTAGCGGCCGGGGGCGGAGCTGGATGTCTCTCTGGAGAAGCTGTAGTCCGGGGTGGATCAGGAAGTGGAGCTGTGCACGGAACTTGACTTTCTTCAACTTCCTGCATGTCTTCATCCTCACCAACAACGCTGTCAAGCTCTCCTTCGGCCCATGATCTGTCGTTCGGGTCGAACTCTGCTCTCCCTCAGCATCCTTGTCTTCCACCCATGCTGCAAGTGGATGTTCTTCTTGGAATAGATATTCCAAGTCCACATCCGCCTGGGACAAGCCCTGAGTAGCTTGGGCATGTGCTCTTTCTTGGTACAATCCACCTGCAAACTGTGCAAATCTCTGCTCCGATGTCTTCTGCCTATCTTTGATATTCTTTATCCTCAGCCTCATATTGTAATGGCAGTAGACAAGCTTCTCCAATCTTTCTGTCTTCAACCTATTTCTCCTCTTCGTATGAATAAGGTTGAAGGTGCTCTAATTTCTCTCGCACTGGGATGACGATGTGCTCTGAGTTAGCACCCGAATTGCAACGGTAGCGAGTGGATTCCATCCAGTTCTGTTTGTCACCATAATCCACCACTCAGCTGTAATTGTAAAGAAGACAATTACATGCATCAGTAACGTTATGTAAAAAAAAATCAATTAACCAAAGAGTCGTTAATTCGGGTAAGCATATTACTAGGGGGGACCCTATCATGTGAGTACTGCAAATCTGGATCCCCGTACACCCCAATCTTGTGCTCGTGTGAAGTCATCCGAAAACACAAACTAAAACAATTATCTTCTCTTCGAGATAAAGTTAAAAGTTTAATTAATACGAAACGTATTACTTACTTCAACCTCGGCGCACGTTCGTCTTCTTGGGTATTACATAGTCGTTTAATTACGTATAGTGTGCACGATAATACTTCACCATCATTACATACTTGGCCACCATACTGTATCCTTGGGTTCAAGAAGTACCTTGTAACAACATTATTACTCCATTAGTTTAAAGACAGTGGGGGTAATACACAAAATATAACTTGTAATCATTATCATATTACACTACTAAATTATACCTGCAGCATGAATGTCGTGGTGTAGGGTTTTGTCCCATCTGTTGTCAATCACCTTCCACCACTTTTTGTAACCCTTGGGATGCTTCTCTTTAATTTTCAACTTAGCTTTATCCATAGCATCATACAGTACCCCATCCGATTTTTGTCATTTGAATCCACCAACCTAAGTACCCGCACCAAAGGTTCTATGACAGACAAATAGTACCGCACCTTCTCCCACCACCTCGTTATCTTCTATCACCGCTCCATCTTTAGCGGTATCTCATACCGATCCAAGGAGCTCTGTATGTATCCATGTACTCGATAAGCAGTGGAGAGAATGAACCTTTTTAAACTAGCCTTGTACCTGTATAGGCTCTCTAATGCAATAAAATGAGTGGCAAATCTTGTGGGACCCGGTCTGATCAAATCATGACCATCAGTGTGCTGCCTCATAATATGTAAAAGTCGTGGATGGCCATAAATAAATGAGGTGATAAGTTGACCTTGGTGGACCGAGGACTTGACATTAAGATCCCTACCAATATCTTCTAACATCGTGTCGATAGAATGTGCCGCACAGGCACCCAAAATAAGTGAGGTCGAGCCTCCATTAGCTTCTTTCCCGCAGCCTTATATGAGGCCTCATTGTCTGTGACAACTGCACAATGTTGGCCTCCCCTATCTCATCCACCACATTGTTCATCAAGCCAAATAGGTAATCTGCATTTTTCACCTGGCCTGATGCATCAACCGACTTCAGAAATACGGTGCCCTCGAACAATACACAAGGAAGTTTATAAGTGACCTCCTTGTGATTCCGGTCCATCCATCGCACATTACAAGGCACCCCCTCTCCTTCCGGATGGTTTTGAATCCATCTATCCACGAGGTCAACTCATCGACCTCCTCATCCAAGCCTGTTTCATATATATACTTTGATGTAGGGGCTTTCAACCCCGGCCCGGCCTCACCAATCGCATCAACCATAGTCTGGAAATATGGACTGGTGGCTGCATGTGCCGGGACACCTACAAATTCAAAAACAAGATAAGGGAAAAGAGAGGGAGGTTAATAATAGCTAACCTAATAAGAAATTCATATCGACAAGCAAATGCTAACCACAACTTCAACAAATCTTTACTGCGTACGTAGAAAGAACTTGACCATATGCTTAAGGGCTTTCTTTGCTGCCCCCGCCGATGCCTTCACCCCTTTAAATGCTTGTCTTATACCCCTCTGACCTTTGCCACTCTCCCTATACATGGCAGTGTCTCCTGTCGGCATCGGTCGAACAGAATGCGTCCTCCGAACTTCAGCCTCTCGAACAGGGCGTGTCCCCGCCCCCACATCAGATCGTCTAGAAGCCGAACCTCCTGCTCATCGTCTTCGTTCCTCATCCTCACGGGCCTGAGCCCTACTCTCATGAACAGCTCTCCTAACCTGGGCATCTTCCTCATCTGATGAAGATGAAGAATCAACTTGGACCCTTTCATGTGCTGGCCCTTTCCCTTTCTTGCTCTTTTCGGCCATAAGATCGGCGTCTCTCCGACCTAGCAACTCGTCGTGTAGGTCTTGTCTCTGACCAATTCTCACCTCCCTCTGTGATGCCCTTCCGCTATATAAGCCCTCATCTCCTCCCTCAGCTCAGCCGGTACTTTATCACACTTCTTTACATTGCCACCCGTCCCGACTATATGTTGCTTGAGCCGATACACACCTTCATTCATCTCTTTTTGGCACCACTTGCATCTAACTCTCTTCTTATCTGAATCAAGGAGATGGCCATGTTGCCATCCAATGTCACGAAATTCTACGGGTCCGGTGCCATGCTCCTCGTCCGACATCTTATCTACAACACAAAACCATACACAATATTAGGCCAAGCAATTCCAGCCCCCCCCCACCTGGGGGGATCAGTAAAATCACCCCTTCGGGGGTGATCGTCGAACACCCCGAAGGGGTGCTAATCACCCCTTCGGGGTGCAATTCCACCCCCATCGGGGTGAAATAATCCCCCCAACGGGGGATTTTATCCGCAGCCCCCCCCCACCTGGGGGGGGGGAACCGTAAATCGTCACCCCCGAGGGGTGATCGTTGAACACCCCGAAGGGGTGCTAATCACCCCTTCGGGGTGCAATTCCACCCCCGTTGGGGGTGAAATAATCCCCCCCAATGGGGGATCACATGCTGCAGCCGGCCAGGGGCCAAGGCCCGGGGGGGGAGGGGGGGGAGGGGAAAGGAGATCGAAACCCCCCCCCCTTACAAACCTTGTGCTGTTTAGGGTGGATCGCCCCTTCTCAAGCCTTGAATAGGCTGGATCGCCCCTCCAAATGCTGGATCGCCGGATGCTGAAGCCCTAGATCTCCAAGGCGCCTTGGGGGGAAGGAGAAGAAGCCGAAGGGGGCAAGTGGGGGGAGAATCGGTCCGGGGCGACCCCAAATAGGGGTGATCGGACCTTAAAACAGACCGGATCGATCCCGGAATCGGTTCGATTCCGGGTCTTCCGGTTTTCCGGCGAATCGGTCCGGATCGACCGATTTTGGGATCGATCCGGGTGGATCGGTCCGGGATCGACCGATCCTATCGATTCCGGCCGATCCAGCCGGGACTCCCGGCTGGATCGCTAATTCCGATAGGAATCGGATCGGTAGGTACCGATCCGATCCAAGAATCGGTCGATCCCGATCCGGATCGACCGATTCTGCAATCCATGTTCTAATAGATGTTAATGGTGCTGTCAAAATAACCAAAGTGTCAAATGAGACACCCATCTCACGTGTAAATGTGATTCTACAAAAAAAAAGTGTAGAATTGAGTGCCAGAACTGTCGGCTGAGGGAGGACAGAGCTGAAGCCCATTTGGAGCGGCTAGCATGGGCATCTGAGGCCCAATCCGTGACTACAGTGTTCCCATCGGTTGGGAGACGGAGTCGGGAAGGGCTTTCGGTTGATTTTTACACTGAATCGGATAGAAGGAAATCCGAACAAGCGAGGGGAGTCCGGTCTCAAGCGGGACTCATCTAATGGTAGATGTCTTCTCCGGCAACTCTTACTAGCTGAAGGAGGACATCCGAGGGAGGGAATCCCGGTGGATATCGAGGCCTTCCGAGTCCGTTTCAAAGCCAAAAGCTCAAAGTTCGGCAGGTCTCCTGATGGAAGAGGGGGACTCAGAGGCCTATAAAGCACCCGCGAAGCCGACGGGCCAAAGCGAAGGGATGAGCCGTGGGATCGACGAACAGAGAGAGGGAGGAAGGCCGGAAAGTGGGAGAGGGAAAGAGAGATTCGAGGGAAAGAGAGGGAGGTTACCCGGATTCGCCTCCAGCCTCTACTTAAGATACCGGCACCGCCGGAGCTCCTTTCTCCCCCCGCCAGCACCATCGCCATCAAGGGGCTTAGCTTCACCCGCCGTCGCCGTCGAAGGTCTCCGCTGTCATCGTCAAAGGTCTCCGCCGTCCCCTGCGGTCACTGAGCCCTTCGGCCTCCAACTCCTCATCCGCCGTCGCCATGAAGCCATCGCCGGACCGGATCCCACTTCCGTTGCCGTCGGGAGAAGAAGACGCGAAGCCGCCGTCGCCGCTGTTCGCAGGTGAAGGAGGGAGAGGTCGGGGGATTATTTTTCCCCGACTTATGTCCACGGAGGACATGTAAACAGCAAAGGGGGGGGGGCGTGTGAAGAACCGACGGCCGGCAGCGACTTCTGCGTGGAGAGGTGTTGACCCGTGGGTCAACAAATGGTGGGGCCCACCTGCTGAAGGTGTGAAAAAAAAAAAAGGAAATGGAGGCCTGCGGGTGCAGCGCAAGATGGGCCGTCCGAGAGCCCAATAACCTGCCGGATGAACAATACACTAATTAATCCAACAAACCGTGACAAACATAAGGTCGGTTCTAAACCCACCTCATGGCTTCGGCTCAACTTAAAAGAAATCAAACATAAGGGTAACCAGGAGGCCGGTTCTAAATCCACCTCCTGAACCATGATTAATTCAAAAATAACAAGAAAACAAACAGTCAACTTAAATTAAATAAAAATTTATTTAATTCAAACAAACCGAGGCAAGCATAAGGCCGGTTCTAAACCCACCTCATGGCTTCGGCTCAACTTAAGAGAATTCAAAAAACAAAGGGAAACCAGGAGGCCGGTTCTAAACCCACCTCCTGACCCTCTTCCTAAGGTAGACATCCAAAGGTCTATAAAAAAAACAGACCCCAATGTCTTACCGGTGCAACAAGCAGTTCATCAACTCATGAGGGAGTCATGAAGACAAGATATGAGCTAATTTTCCACAAGTCTATCAAAGACCGGGACATGCTCAATTTCAAGACAAGGGGACGAGTTCCATGATGCCTATCAAAGGCTGGAAGCAAGGATTCCGGAATCGGAATCGGAATCGGAATCGGTTGGGACCGATTCCGATTCCGATTCCCAGAATCGGCCGGAATCGGCCGATTCCTGAGAAGGGAATCGATTCCGGAATCGGTCGGAATCGGTTTTTTTTTTGGATTTTTTTTTCGTCAAAAAAATTCAAAAATTTCAGAAAAAAATCTAAAAAAATAGGAAATGAGTTAGAAAAATTTTAAAAAATCACCAATGCATGATATCCACAAAACCACATCATACAAATACTAATGAACACCAATTGAAGACTTGAAGACTTGAAAGTTAAGTACATATTCCAATTCCATTTATTCAAATATCAAAGAGTTGATACATCATCAAAAAAAAATTACATCATATCAATCTACTACCAATATCTAGGATAAAGATGTGGGTCGTCCTCCTCTCGCTGTCGCTCGTGACGCTCCTCCTCGTGCTCAGTCTTGTATACCGTCCGGCACCCTATCCATATGAAAATAATGCCGATGCCATGCCATCAAGGTCGTATGGATCGGACTGCGGGACGACCGGGACGTAAGCAGAGGATGGTGGAGCTGGTGGTGTAATCCACTGCTGGTCAACCTGGCCAAATGCTGGATATTGTGGCTCCATAATATAAGAATGCGGTGTCTGCTCATCCAGCGTGTAATACGGCTTTGGAAACCGTGAATCAGGTGACTCAGCTGCTGCTGATGGCTGCGTCGCTGGTATACACTCCTCGTCATCATCACCTGAGGAGTGAGAAGGAGCCTGCGTACTGTCATCTGGGCTGACAGGACGCCTGACCTCTAACTTCCTTCTCTTTACCTCTTCAGCCATCTCTGAACTACCAGAAAGTCCGGAACCCAAAGTTTTTTTCAACTTTGCAAATCCTCCCATTCTCCGTGCAGTCACCTTTGTTTTCGTTCTCCCCGGACCGCGAACGGGCCGGGTAGCGGCCGCCGGGACGAGCCGGAGCCGAGCCGGGGCCAAAGCTGCAGTGGTCGCCCCATAGCCGCCGGCGAAGAAGGCCTCCCGCCGAGCCCGAGAAGTAGATGGAGGTGGAGCCGAGCATCCTCCTCGGCTTCAACACCATCCAACTCTCCTTCGCCCGTACGCGGTCATCGGGATCAAACTCGGTGCGTGATCCCCGGCTTCCCTCTCCTCTCTATCCGGGAGGCAAGTGCGTGCTCCTCTGGAAAATCGGTCCGTGTCCACCTCCTCGGGTGGTGGTGTGGCGGAGGAATGCCTCTGCTCGTACGGGCCACTGCGAACCGTGCAAATCGCTCCTCGCCGATCTTCTCGCCGATCCTTGATGTTCTTTATGCGCGGCCTCGTTATAATGACAGAAGACCAGCTTCTCCAGCCGGTCTGAGGTCAACCTGTTCCTCCTTTTGGTATGTATCAGGTTGAATGTACTCCAATTCCTCTCACAGTGGGAGGAACTGGTGCTCTGGCTCAGTATCCTGATACCAATGGCCGCAAGTGGATTCCATCCACTCCTGGTGTTCACCTGAACCCACCACTCAGCTGCAAGAAAAACACAAGAGAAAAGGAAAACAATTAGCCCATCATCAAGAATAACTTGTATGAAAAGAAAAGAAATAAAAGATCAAACTATTACTATACCAGGTGACACTTTGTCAACTGAATATTTCAGGTCAGCATCTGAGTATACACCGACCCTCATCTTGTACTTCTGCATCTGAAACATTTAAATAAAAAAATTAGTTGCCTGGTAATGCTAGTCCAAGGTATTTAATGAACTCTAAGTCTCTAACTTACTTCTATCTCAGCCTCTATCCTGTCCTGCTGAGATCGGCACAGCCGCTGGATAACTGCAAGTGTACCCCGCATCACCTCGTTGTCGTTCACCACCTGTCCTCCATATTGGATGCGGGGGTTCAAAAAATATCCTGCAAGATTTTATTAGTTAACACTGTGCATATAAAACAATTATACAGCAAGAATAACTTTTTTTAACCAAGTAAGTTACCTGCAGCATGGACATCGTGGTGCAAGGTCTTGTCCCATCGGTCATCAATGATCTTCCACCACTTTTTGTAACCTCTGGGATTTTTTTCTTTAATTTTCAGCTTTGCCCGGTCCATGCGCATCATACGGTGTGCCCATCCGGTCCCTGTCATCCGAGTCTACCAACCTCGGGACAACTACCAGTGGCTCAATGATTGCCAAGTAGGAGGCAATCCTCTCCCAAAACCTCTTGTCAGTGACCTGCTTCTCAGACCTTACAAGAATCTCCAATCGCTCTTTTTGTCGTACGGGTTGTCCACCATATAGTTGTAATACTCCTCGGATCGCGTGAACCTAACCAATGCATGTACGTGCCGGTGTAAACTCTCCAGCGCAATGAAGTTCGTGGCAAATCGTGTCGGACCGGGCCTGACAAGATCGTGCCCTCCTGTGTGAGATCTCATGATATGTAGGAGGCGGGGATGCGAATAAATAAAAGATGTTATCGTCTGCGCCTGCCTGACAAGTGTAGATACACCCTCCTCCTTGCCTATATCCTCTAAAATGAGATCTATGGAATGTGCTGCACAGGGCACCCAGAAGATGTGCTTCCTCTTCTCCATCAACTTCCTACCAGCCGCCTTATATGATGGTTCGTTGTCAGTGACAACCTGAACCACATTGTCCTCCCCGATCTCCTCCACCACCCCATCCATCAGAGAAAAGATGAAGTCGGCATTTTTTATCTTCCCAGAAGCATCTACCGACTTCAAGAATGTAGTCCCCTCAGAACAGTACACCAAGAAGTTTATCATACTCCTCCTGGTGATACCTGTCCACCCATCGCACATGATTGTGCAACCCCTCTCCTTCCACAACAACTTGAACCCGTCCATGCACTCTCTCAACTCCTGGACCTCCTCGTCCAGGGCCGGCGCCGTATATGTGTCTGCTGCCGCCGGGGCTTGCAAACCCGGTCCCGGCCTCACCGCGGCATCCACCATCGTCCGGAAGTAGGGGCCGGTGGCCGTGTCTTGGGATGCCTACGTCGAAGTTAAAAAAATGGGATCGGGGTTAAATTAAGTTTTAGTAAATAAAACGAGCATATTGTCAATTTTAATTTAAAAAGTGATAGCTGCATGTAAAAACCATTTGACAATGTGGCGAACGGCTCTCTTTGCAGCCGTTCCTGTAGCCTTCACCCCTTTCATTGCCTGCTTTATCCCCATCTGCCCAGCACTCTGTTTTCTAAATAAATACTCGTCACTCGGTGTAAATCGAGTGCTGGTAGAAGTGGAACGGCGGTATGGCTCCTGTCTCCTGGGGTCAGGCTCTCGGTCCCGAGTAGGGCGAGCCGATGCTGATCGGCCCAAAGCTGGGTCAACTCTGGACCCAGACCCTCCTGCTCCCCTCCTCCTGTCCTCCTCCTCAGCAACTGCACGCTTGCTAGCGTGCCTAGTACGTCTCAGCTCGGAGTCCGTGGACTCGTCCTCGCTCTCTGGCTCCGGCTGAGCTGCTGCCTTCCCCTTGCCTTTCCCTTTGGAGGTAGGCAAATCGCGGTCCGTCCTCCTCTCGAGTAGCTCGTCCTGCAACTCCTCCCTCTGCTCGATCCGAATAGCCCGTTGAGAGGCTCTACCTGTCATGTATCCTCTCATCTCCTCACTCTTCTCCCTGGGCACCTTGTCACATTTCTTTACATTCCCACCTGTTCGACAATATGTTGTTTCGGCCCGGAACACCCCCTCGTTCACCTCCTTCCCGCACCACTTGCACTGCACCCTCTTCCTGACTAGGTCTACCATATGCCCGTGTTCCCAACCCACGTCGGAAGCACGTGCTGGTGCTGCGCCACCTTGATCGGCCATTGCTTGTATCTGCAAAAATTGTAAACAATACACTAAAAATGATTAGATAACATAAAAAATGATTTAGACGCTGTTCGGGAAGCAGACAACCCAAGTAACACACCATTCGGTATGTTTAAAGGGTTACGTAGTTGCCGGAAATCATCGCAAATTAACGTACGGGATATCCGGAATTTTTCCCGTGCAAAATGAAGTTAAACGGATAGTTTAAAACTTGGACGGACTCATTCGGTCGGAAATCACAACGTTTAACGACGCTCGGACTCGTCGGAAACGCGTAAGAATGGACGTACGAAGTTTTCGGCGAAGAAATCTTACCAAAAACTGGTCAAAGATCGAAGAAGACGTTGATTCAAGGCGGATCGGAGCTTGGATCGGCGGAATCGGCTGAAGGAATCGCTTGGAATCGCTGGAATCGCCGGAATCGCCCAGGGAATCGCTGAAATCGCCGGAATCGGTGCTGAATCGCTCCCGGATCGACGGATCGCTGCCTGAATCGCTCGGATCGACGCCTGGATCGCCGGATCGATGCCGGAATCGCTGAGGAATCGCCGGAAACGAGCCCTACCGCCGCGGGATCGAAGGAATCGACCGCGGCGGTCGATTCCGGCCCTTTTAGGGCCGGAATCGGTTCGATTCCCGGTCCAGAATCGAACCGGGAATCGAACCGGGGCCGGTTCAACCGGTCTTCCATCGGAATCGGTCGGATCGACCGATTCCACAACGAATCGGTCGGAATCGGATCGATTCCGACCGATTCCAGTCGATTCATACCGATTCCGCGGAATTATTCCCGGAATCGGTCCTTCCGCCAGGAATCGGATCGGAATCCACCGATCCGATTCCGGAATCGGTCGGAATCGGTCCGATTCCACCGATTCCGTAATCTATGGCTGGAAGAAGTTCAAAATCTGTTTTTTTTTATGTAAATCATGTCAAGGCAATGAAGGAATTTATGTGACCGATGAGGATGCTGTTTTGAGAAGCTACAGCAATCCTATGAACGTGAAAGGATGCAAATATCATCAGAATGAACAAAATTCAATCTGAACCTTTAAAAGGAAAAAAACATAATTCAGAAAATCCTAGCAGCATGAACGTCCAGAATCAATTGAAATCTGAAATGCCGAGAGTTGGGATGGGAGCTAGTGAGATAACAACCTGGAGGGTAATAAAATCTGAAACCCATAAAAATCTGAAACATATAAAATCTGAAATTTAAAAATCTGAAATCAGGACCTGCAGTCGGAAAATCTTTAAAAAAAATGCAGAATCCGAATAAGGCATAGATCAGTCAAATTAAACTCAAATCCGATCTCTCAAGCAAAGTTAAAATTAACTGTAATCACAGGGTCCATGTAAACAAAAATGAATTTAAATCTATAAGCAAAGTCAATTTCCAAATCAGATATGATCAATCAAACGAACCATGAAAATTGAATCTGAAGCATAACCTGAATCTGAAATTTGAAACATACAGAAAATCTGAAATTTACAAAACACTGAAATCTGGAGCGAACCAAAAATCTGAGACCCAGATCCCCTGGAATTAAAATTGAAATGTGCCTGTTAATCCACATAGCTCAAACAGACCAAGTCAAATTTTCCAAATCAAAACAAACCAATTTCTCAAACCAAATCCCCAAATCAAAACACTCTCATACAAATCACAAACTCAATTAAATTCATAAACAAAATCTGAAAATCTGAAGTCAAGACCTGCAGTCCGAGAATCTTTGAAAAATACAGAACATGCAAGAAATCTAAAGTCTGAAATCTGTAGGAGATCAAAATCTGAACTTCACATCTAAAACAAGAACCCAAAGCCTGTAAAAATCTGCAGAATTTCAAATCTAAAAATCTGGAAAACCTGAAAATCAGAAATCAGAGCCTGCAAACATAAGATCCTTAAATCTGAAATCAGAAGTCTAAAATCTGAGTATACATCCAAAAATCAAAAAATCTCAAATCAGAAGGGTGCTGAACTTTAAAAATAAACCAAATCAAATTTCCAAGCAAATTTTAATAAACAAACCAAATCCAAAGAAAAACCCTCGTCCTGTCAAGCAAATTTAAATCAAACTTCTTAAATTAAAAAGTCAATCCCAAACTCAATCAATCTGTCACTGAATCCAACTTTTTCAAGATTCAAAATTCAAATCTCTCTAACAAATACAAATCAATAAAACAAACCAAATTCAACTTAAGTCAATCATAATCAAACAAATAACTCATTGAACATCCAAATCAAATCAAATTAAAACTCACACACCAAATCCAAATTTCAACCAATAAAACCAACTCAAATTCAAACTAAAATCAAACCAATTCAATCTAATTGAACCAAATACATCTCTCAAATTAAATTCATATAAATCAATTCCAAATAAATTCAACTCCAATCAAACTAAATTTAAATAATTCAATCCCAACAAAAATCCAAAAATCAGCTTTAACTAATCAAACTTAAATCAAATTCAACTCAAACTAAATTCAAAACAATTCAAATTAATCAAACCAATTCAACTCAAATCAATTTTAACCAATTCAAATCAAATGCAATCCAAACCAAACTCAAAACAAACTAAATGCTTGCATTACATCAAGTTCATGGGACTGTTTTCTCCTATATTTGTGTGAATGTTTATTGTGGATGTATGTTCTTCTATTCAATGAATTGCTATGACGCTTAATCAAGGGTTTTCGAGTAATCTCGATATAATTAACGTCGGATCTTCGCACCATCCAACGGGGAGAGGTCAAAATTAATTTTCAAAGAACCTAACCTCAAACTATAATTTTACATATATCATGGACCTTAGTTAGTACTTTTATAAAATATCATCTATTTTCTTACAAAGTCAATACTAAGGTCAAATCAAATTTAATCCAAATTCAAAAGGAAAATGAATTTCCGAAACCAAAATCTTTAAATTTTGAGAATTTTGAGGTTACATCAATACACAAGTGATAAAAGACATGGATGATAGAGAATCATTAATGTTTGCTTAAAAACGATTGTCTAAACAACTAAGCCTACAAACGTTATAGGATGGTGAAAAGTGATGCAGAAAAGATTGTTATTGCCTAAACAACTAAGCCTGCAAACATTATACGTTAGTGAAGAGTGGTGCAAAAAAGATTGTTAGTACAACAAGAGATGAAAATTTCAAACAGTATGAGGAACTTGGAACTAAAAATGGTGAAAAAGATAAAAGATGAGAGAGAAGATCTCTGGATCTTAACTAAGTCAGATATATCAAGTATAATAAAGAAAATTTTTTTATCAAAGATGATGCTATTAAAGAAATGTGAAGTTATTTTGATACTTTTTTAATGATAGTTATGTTAAGAGCATTGAAGACGTGAAAGTTACAGCGTAGCTTAATATGAATTATACTAAGGGGATTAAAGTTTTCAGTGATTAAAGATACGAGAATGTTTCATGTGGTCCAGATAAAATTCCTTTTGAAGTATAGAAATGTTCATGTGGTTTTGATTGAATGCTTATTGAAGTAAAAGAAAATGTTTGGAGGATTAAATGATGGAATGGTTAACTAGAATTTTTAATGAATTTTTAATTTATATCAAAATACAGAATGAATGAAGAATGAGCAACATCATTCTTTGCCATAGTCACCTCACCCATCTGACAACTAGATTCTTGTTTGAGAACCTGGTGTATGTGTCAATTTCTAATGATCATGTGCTCCAAGCTTTCAGTTACTTAGGAATCTGCATTCTAAGTCTGAGAATGACATTATTTCTTGTTTTCTTTCTTTCTAGAACTGCTGTGAATAACCAACATGCTTAGTCTGATCTTGTGCCCATATTTTTTGGTCATGGATCATGTGCCCATTTTACAGGTAAAAAATATAATAGAGCTTAATATGAATTATACTCGGAGGATTATGTTTTTAGTAATTAAAAAGGCATTAAAGAGGATGAAAACAAGTAAGACATAGAATCTCTATTGAAGAATAAAAATTTTCATGTGGCCTCAATTGAATCCTTCTTGAAGTAATAAAATGCTCGAAGGAGTCCAAGGTGTCAGCTACCTAGGAATATGCAGTTAAAGTCGTGAGAATGACATTGTTACTTGTTTTCTTTCTACTGCTGTGAATAAGAAACATGTTAAGTCTGATCGTGTGCCCATCTCACAGGTGAAACTCCTTGAAGACTAGAGAAACAAACAACTAATCCCAATCTTTGAAGGCTCCATGCATCAGTTCAAGATCATTGTGAAAAGAAGATGGAGGAGGTGTCCAGGTTTTCTGCATTTGCTCCTTGAATATACACCCATAGAAGCAGCTGTCCGGATGATGGGGATTAACTGGAAGAATTTTTGTTCGCAAATGCAAGAATGAAACCATAATAGACATGCACTCATGGTGAAGTATGATTTTTTTTTGGTACTCCTACAGCCGTGTTTTCCTGCTGTAGCTCCAAGACCACAGTACAGTGAGTTTAGGTTTTATTTGTTCCGGTAACAATATTAGACCCCTCTATCACTACCAATTTTGAAATTGATATTGATATAAACTATCAAGGGCATTTGGCTACTAGTGTCAATTTGAAACTTGTAATACAAACAAAACATGTTACGTCAGACAAGTGTCAACGTGTATCAATTTAAATATTGATATTTTTATCTCTAGAAATATCAATATTAAAATTAATATAGTATCGTTTCTCATATTCTAACAAGCAGGACATCAGACTAGAGTGGTTAAACTGCAAAACCTTCATGGTTATTTGAAAGCTCTTTCGTCATGTTTATGGGGTTAAAGTCTAAGTACTAATGATGTTTGCTGATGTTGAGAGCAGAAGAAGATGTAGGTGCTTTAATGCGTTGATGGCAGCGTTCATGGTGGTGATGGCTTCTACCCGCAGAAGCATTTTGCTTTGCATTTCAGCAACGACGGAGCCAAGTAAGGTGTAGTTTCAGAACAGACGTCTCTTCCGAGGGCAAAAAAGCAGACAAGGCATGTGGGTGGGTGGCCATCAAAATGGTCCTATCTATTGCCTCTATTGCTATCTTATTCCACCATCTAAAACCAGGAAAGATCTTCTCAGTTACCTTTCTCACATTTTCACCTAGTTAAATTAAATCCACAGCACATCTTAGATTGTTGACTGCTCAACAAACATTGGCATGGTAGTAAATTGGAAAGAAAATTTGGGTTTTGTTTCTTTCTGCACTCAACGGACAGAGATCAACTGGCTGGCATGAACTTCGGCGGATATGTTCATCTGAGGGGCTAGAGTTGGTAGGTTTGGGTCTCTGTTGGGGAGCGCACTGAGCATGGGCCCCCAAGAGGATGGCACCCTCCCATTATTTGCAGATATGATTGATTCCACAAGGGGACAGCTGTTGGTGCTCCTCCACAGGAATCTCAACCTAGTCTCCTAATTTGGGCCCTCACTGGGCCGATCCGACAGAAAGATCATCTCAGACCGGTCCTTCGAAGAGCAGAAAAAGGAGAAAAAAATTATTCTGGTCTCACCCCGGTGGAGGGGTGGCTTGGATCCAGTGAAACTGCAATCTCCCAGCAGTGACTGATGCCGTGTGCCTTTCTCATCCTAATTGGGGTTTTTGACGGATTCAGTCTCGGGTATGGGGAGTTGATACTAAAACTATATTGTGCCCTCCAGACGGATAGAGGGTTTCTTCCTTGCCCTTGCCCATTTCAGGTGGCCAAGATGTAGGGGTGGCTGTAGCTTGCCCCCTCCCCTGCTCCCTTTGAAGGGTTGTTTTGTTTGGATCGGTCCAGGGTCGGCCGATCTAGAACAATCTATCGGACTTGCTCCTGATCTTGGTATAAATTGACTTCGAAATTGGGCTCTTGATTGAGGATTGGTTGGGCATTTGTCAGTTTTGATCCTGGATCGGTCGATTGTGCAATGGGTCGACAATCGGTCGATCGGCATTTGTTCGTTTCTGATGATGGTGAGTGGTGGTCCACGCCTTGGGGAGGAGGGGGGGTCCTCTCTGACAACCCAGTTGCAAGAGGCAAGCGGCATCCATCTGTGCGATAGAAACCAGTGCTCTGGTTATTCTTGCGGATTTCATTTTTAGGGTTAGGGTTGGCCGGCTGTTCTTGTCAGTTCCACCGATGCTCCTGTGCTGCGCTGCTGTCCCAGCTGCATTTTCCTCAACTGACACACCTAAACTGCACCTAACGAATGGGGGGCTCCCAAATGCTTCCGTGACATCACGGGCTGGTCGCCAAACCCTTGCATAGGGGGTTTAACACCTAGGGTGTGTTCGGTAGAGATTTGCGTTGAAAGGGAATTATAAAAATAATTTCTGTTTCTCCGTACTTTTAAAATAATATACACTTTGTGATGATTGGCAGACTCTGTAACGATTGCGGGTGCAAACATAATCTAAGATTTTAATATTTTGATTTGATTCCAATACAAATTAACTAGTCCAGAATAATTGTGTGCCTGTTTTTTTTTTTTGAATTTTGTTAAAAATTATTATTATACAAATGATACCAGATCCGACCCGTTTTTAATAGCTGGTCGAGAAGATAAGCTCTTTCTTAAAAAGTTATACCCGACAATCATAATCTAGAAGTTAAAACAGGATACGGATCATTTGGATGGGATTATGTGTTGTTAAAGATTTTAATGATTACAATCTTCTGCATAGTCCCAACCTAAAACACCTCTAGCCTTCATCTCTGACCCTGTGCTTAGCTTAATCAGATGATAACAAGGGTAAGATGGGTACATATGTATGTGTGTGGTGGTATCCAACTGGTCCTGTATCAATATATTTGCCTCCATGGACTTCCTACCCATGATGATCCTTTTTTTATTTTAGAAGCCCATTTGAAGATCATCTAAGTTCTATCATATATATAAACTGCCCTTTCCACTAACTAGGTGGTCTTTGTTCTGGCTTGATCTGGAATCATGAACATTAGGTTCCTACTTAACCTCTCTTGGTGCTTGACAGCCTACCAGATATTGACACGTGGACATCTCACGGATCAAACCAAAAAAAATAAAGAAAGAAAACCAGTTTTGGTCAACATCACCGATTTTAAAATTTTGCTCCCACGGTATGCATGTATATACAGAGCAACGTGTCAAAAACCTAGAATATTGAAGAGTGGAGCCGGAGAGGACCGAGTCACCGAGTCAGGAATCGGGGAGACAGATCGGTCGGTGCCCGGTAGATCTGGAATCTTCTCGGTCCGGTTTGGTTGGTCCAACCGATCGGTCAGACTCCATTTAAAAAAGGACCGTTAATTGTTCGTCTCTGGACTTAGAGAAAAATGTAAAAAAAAAATTAGGTAGAGATTAAATGGTTCTGAGATAAAAGGTTTTAGAGGAAATTTATATATGCTGAAATTAATTAAGGTCAATTTCTGCCCCACTCCGGTCTATGCCCTTCGCATGTTCTGCTGAAGAAATGGGTGAGAAATTAAAGAGAGGTGATCTTGGAAAAGAATTAAATTAAATAAAACAGAGAAGTCCATTGTCACATAAAAAGGTTCACATGCAAGGAAATATATGACGAGTTATATACAAGGATGGCATTAGATTCTGCCTGATTTTGAATATTTAAAACATTGGTTTTATCCCTCACCTATTATCTTGCGGTCATGCGGAACATAAAATCTTAATTAACTATCTAAAAAGCAAAAAAAAATTTATAGTAGCTCACTTATATCAAGTGTTTTTTTAAGAATTGTGTTATGTTCGAATGTTAGTTTAAACATTTTACCAAACGATCTAACATATATCTAACAACCACTAGCTGATTCAAGGTTCACATGTATTAGTGTGTCCAGCCTAATCAAATATTAGATCTTCAGCCTGCAGATATACAATATAGAATTATATTAGCTCAGAGCCTAATCAAACAGATCTTAAGATAGATATACAAAGATATGTGATCTAATAAAAAGATGATCCACTTCTTAACCACCAGGGTAGGTGCATCATATATATACCTATATATATATATGTATATAGTTTGGTAGGATCCTGGATCACTCTTTGAAATCGAATCAAACCGAATTACTCACTCGAATCCAAGAGGTTCAATTTAATCTAGTTCCGTCTGAGATTAAGGAACCATTAAAATTTTAAAATAACTAATTATTCATACACACTCTTATTTTCGGATATAAAACAAAAAATATTTTATCGACAATGTTACTCTAAATCTAAATCGAATCGAATCTAAAAGTTCAGTGTGGTTTTTGATGATCTCTCTCTCTCTCTCTCTCTCTCTCTCTCTCTCTCTCTCTCTCTCTCTCTCTCGTCTTATCTACACCACGTTGTGATGAAAGACAGAACATTAACGAGAGGATTTAAAAAAAGAAAAAGAGAAAAAAAGGATTTACATGCACTACGCGCCCCGCCACATCACATGCACGCGCTCGAGGCTGCCGCCTGTTCCGCGGGCACGACCTGCCTGGTGTTATTATTTATATTTCATATAGTCCGGTCACCTGATATGACACATATATATATGATATTATATAATTATATATGATATCCCCTGAAACCATGCAGATCTGCTCGTTCATGCAGCTTCATCAGGGCCGATGCTCAGATGAACGCACCACCGTTCACGTATGCGTCATGGGTTGACTTGGCTGCCTGGGTTTGGGTAACTATATGCGATCGGTCGATTAATTTAACCATGGTTAGTTAACTCGGAGCTGATCGGGGGAGCGCGCATGGAGTCACGCTATTTGACTTGATTTGAGTCATGGTTGGGTCTGTCCTCTGTCAGAACCGTCTACAGATTATTAATTAGATCCAGTCGATCGGGTGGTGAATTGATTGAACGAAAATGCACTATCGTATTCGTATTAAAATGATATTATTCATAATTTTTTGTGGCAAAATAAATAATGTTTACCTCAATTATCTATAAGTGAAAAGAGTATGCATGCGTGTAAAACATCAATTCTTTTGATATTTAATCGGTTATGGTCCCGAAGCGGCCTGATTAACATCGGAACAAAGTTAATCAAGTGTTTTTGGTTTGATCTCGGTTTGGGACTCCGGTTCGATTTGGTTCAATTTTAGAAACAAAAATGGAACCAAATCAAACCAGACTTCCCATGGCACTAGATTAAATATGATCATGAACAACTCCATGGATGGTGGTGAAACTATTGGAGTTGACCAGAAGTGGGTGGGGGGTGCCCCTTATAAAAGTTTTATGCATATGGTGTTGTTGCACGGTGACATGAGTTTTCGCTATAAAATTATAATTTTGTAAACTTGTTAGAAAGGGCATTTAAATTGACTACCATTACAATAATATATTTTTATAAAATTTATTTTAAGATAAAAGAAGAAGAGGTGGGACCTTTTTTATTTTATTTTATTTTTGTGAAGTGGAAGTTGGGACAGGTTAGTGAAGAGCTATTTTGGTAGCAAAACTGAATCTTTTACTTACAAAAAAAAGTGACACTAAATTTACACTAAAAAGTAGCATTTTTATCTCTGTGAAGAAAAAGGAAGCAAATGCAAGGGTAGAAAAGCATTTTATCTTGTTTCGGGTGTTGCCCGCCAAACATGAAATTTACGCCTCGACCGGCAACGGCAGAACGGCGCCGCTCCGCAAACTCCGGCCGAAGGGGAAGAACGACCGCCGTGCCCTAGAGGCGGGGAGACCGCCCGCTCCGGCGCCGCCGTCGGCGCTGCAGCCTTCCCCGTTTGGCGGCGTGTGGCCGTCGGAGAAATTGGGGTTCCGCCGGAGGATCTCCTGCACCGACAGGTAGAGCTGACGGTCGCCGGAGGAGTCCATGGAGAAGGACCTCCGCATCGGCTGCACCCCTCCGAACTGCTCGTCCTTCCCGGGCCTCACGTCGATGCATTCGTCCCCCATGCTCGACAGATTGCGCAGCCGCCTTCCCTTCTTCGCCGCCGGCCTTGGGGAAGGCTGGTGCTGCTGCGCGGTGGTCAGCGGCGCCGTCGGCTGCTGCCGCGGCCCTGGCGTGGCCTCACTCCGCTGCCGGAGGCTGCCGACCCCGCCGGCGACTTCGTCGCCTCTGACGTCTATCACAAGGCTACCGCTCCGGTTGAGAGGATCGAGGTGTCCGCCGCCGTGGGGGAGGACGCCGTCGGCGGCGATGGCGGCGTCCGCCGGGTAAATGTCTGCTCGGCAGAGTGGGCAGTTGGCGTTGCTCTGCAACCAAGTGTCGATGCAGTCTATGTGGAAGGAGTGAGCGCAGGCGGGCAGGCGTCTAAGCCCGTCCCCGTCGTCGAACTCAGCGAGGCAGACGGCGCACTCGTGGAGGCGACCGCGAGCCGCGACCTTCTCCTCTCCGGCGCCCGCTGCCTTCCTGAAGCGGAAGGTGGGGATGGCCCGGATGGCCGCCTCCCCAAGGCCTCGATTCTCGGCCGCCGTGGCGTACACCGTGAAGAGGTCCTGGTCCCACCGGCGCCGCCGCCGGGAGCGCGAGCCCGAGAGGCGGCCGAGCACGTCGGCTCGCCGCCAGTTGAGGCAGCACTTGATGACGAAGACGTAGTAGCTGACGAGGAGAACGGCGGTGGTGAGTATGCCGAGTATGGAGATGGCCAGAATGGGGAAGCTGGTCTCTGAGGATGACGGCGGCGGGGACGACGACGTCGGCGGCGGCTGCGAGTGTCCCGTCCGCATCTGGAAATGGAACCTCCTGTGGGGAGTGGAGAGCGCCTCCGGACCCTCCATGAGCGGAGCCAGAGGGAACCAGATCTCCAGGGGAATGCACCGCCGAGCTGCCGACGTCGAATTGCAGAGCACAGCCGGAGCTGCAGCGCCAGACAGGGCCGGCTCGTCGGAGGAAGAGATTGGGTAATCAGCAGCCGGCGCGGAGGCTCCGATCGGAGGGGAAGAAGAAGAAGGAAAGGAACTGGATCGGAACGGGACGGGATGGCTTGAAATAGGGCTCGGAGATCAGAGCAGGGAAGCTGGAAATGTGAAACCTGAGAAGGAACCGCGACAACCGAGTTTCTTCTTGAAGGTGAACAAGATGCCCCGATTCTCTGCGCCACGTTCCACTGCACCGGAGAGCTATTTTACGGTAATAACAAAGCTGGCGCACAGCGCCAGGGTTCTGGACATTTTAGACGAAAAAGGTAACGTCGCGGTAGTGTTGACCATTGACCACCACGTGGATCGAAGAGAGTTTTGACCGAGCGGTGAGACTGGTGCGGGGCCCGCCCGGGCGGGGCGGCGGCGTCGAGGGCCGAGCCGTCGTCGTTGTCTCCATGCCGTGAGCTCCGGTCAGGACGCTCGGCAATTATTGGGTGATTCGGATGGCCGTTTCCTGTTTGGTTGGCGGAAAAGGGATTCCGACGTGCTCGGTGGTTTTGGATTTTTTTTTTCTTTTTCGGAGCAAAGAAAAACAGACATGTAGCTCTCAGATAAAACTAAATCACATTGAAATGAACTCTAATCAGGTTTGGCTCGATTCAAATCGTAAATTAATATATAGTACAAACATCTTACATATGAATAAAATACTTTTGGCAGCTTCCGTGATATATATTTATTTTTGTATAAAATACGTACGAATGTTATTAACATATTTAAATTAAAACAAGCATCCTCGAGTTATTCGGTTTATGAGTTTGATGTAGTTTGAAGAATATTTAAAACCGAAACAAATTTATCACTATTTCAACTACTCATATCAAATCAAATTAACCAGAGCTAGTAGAGAAGCATTTTATTGGCCAGACAACATGGTTGAGAAGAAAATCACGTCCGTCCAAAAAGAAAATCATGAATATATAAATATATATATATTCTACAGTGAAAGATGCCTCGACCACCTTTTTTTCCGAAGAAAACAGGACCATATTCATTAAACAAGACTAAAGAGCATACATAGTTTGTACAGAGATAAAGATAAACCAACAAAGACACTAGACCGAGTCATCAAGAAAGTGATCTTGGAAAAGGAAATTTTCAAGGAGAGACTGTACCACCACGAGATGACCAGCACACGCAGGTGCAATCGTGGTCGGGTGGTACAAGAAAGAACTCCTTCAAGGGAGTTTGAAAACTGTAACGAGACCGGAAGATCACTCCAAACGGGAGTGGAGAAAGCCCAAACCCACGGTCTCGGGAGAGACTTAGCGTCTAAAACACTAAAGATGATAAAGTTTGAGTCATAACCCGGTCTTTGGACTACATACAACACCGACGCAGAAAAAAAACGGAACAAACTTAAGTAAGCCGATCTCCACAGATCCAACACAACAAAAGTGTACAAAATGCCTAAAACAAATTTTAGGCAAAGTGTTGGAAAAGGGAGAGTGGGAGGGAGGATCATTCTTCCCTCCCAAACCTAACACGACCTCAAAACGACTTTGTTGAAACTACTCAACAAAAGTGCAGGAGGAGAGTCTTCAAGTGCCGGATGCTACTGTCAAGCGTTTACCGAAGAGGCCGCCGGAGGCTGCCGGACAACCCCTGATCCTCCTTCTGTCGGGTCCGCCGAAAGGGGAGTCGCCGGTGAGGGAGCCGCCAGACGAAGGCTGCTGGACGGGGGTGCCGCCTGACGGGGAAATTTGCAGGCGAGGGGTTGCCGACGGGCCCGCCGAACAGGTGAAACCTCCGGCGCGGGTATGCCGAAGGGGGGGGCGCCGGATGGGGACGCCGCCGGTGAGGGCGGCCGGACAAGGAACCGCCGGCGAAGGTGATGCCGAAGGGGATCGCCGAACGGGGTGACGCCGGACAGGGTGGGTTCGCCTGCACGGTAGCCGAAGGGGCCGCCGGACAGGGGGAAGCCCCCGGCGAGGGATTTGCCGAAGGGGGCGGCCGGACAGGAGGAGACCGCTGCCGGCGAGGGCCGCCGGACAGGGGGAAAACCCCGGCGAGGGATTTGCCGAAGGTGGCCGCCGGACGGGGACGCCGCCGGTGAGGGCCGCCGGACGGAGAACCGCCGGCGAGGGTTCCGGATGCTTCTCGCACCCGACTCTCCATGCCTCGACCACCTTGAAACTGGAGAAAGCTGTTGATGAGCAGACAGACGTGACGATTTTTTGAAAATCAATATCACTATGTTATTGATATAATAATATTTATACTAATTATTTTTGGCAAAAAATGGTGTGTATATGCAAAATAAACAATTATTTTAAATATTAAATTGATTAAGGGATGTATAACTTGGGCGTGTTCATGCATACTACTTAATGGTAAGTTGTTGATTTTGTTGTTCACTCTTCGGAGTGATATTTTTCATCACGCATTAGAAGCTAATTCTGGTTGCATCACAAATTTTATTTTTGTTGTAAAAATATTTTGTAACAAAATTTATTAATGTTTCATGTACAATTTCTTCTTAGACACAAGCAAAAGAGATGAGACCCTTTTCTCTTGTGGTCCCTTGATTTACCTTTTTCTAGTATTACGTGTCTCCACTCTTTTGTTTACTATATATATATATATCACCAAAAAAAGATAATTTTATGTCTTTCACTGTCTTATACTTTATTTTGATATAAAGTTTATCACAAAAATAAATAAAATATTATGCAGCTAAACACCGTATAAGGTACGTTTTGTATATTTTGATGGTTTTGTTCCGGTTTCAGTTCTGTTTTGTTTTGTTTTTTTTTTTGAAGAGCAAAGACTTAAAATATCTCATCAATTCCAAACAATGTAAAAATAAATATTTATAATAGGTGGATAGTTGTCTTCTATCTCAGGAGGGAGAGAGAGGGAGAGGGGAAGAGGAGGTAAACATGATATATTTAATGGGGTGTTTGGTTGCATGATAATTTTTTGTACATTTTCATGATAAAAAATTATATTAAAATAAAAAATGAACCAACGCATTACATAAAATTATCATGTTTGGAGGAATGTGATAACAAAAGAAGAGTAGCTACCATTCATGACCAAACAAAGTGGGGACCACAAGAAAAAAGAAAGAGGTGAGATCCTCTTTTTTTGTTTAAGAAGAAAATCACTTTCAAAATATAAAATTGTCAAGGTTGTCAAACACCTTTTTTGACAAGTTTTCTTACAATTTTTAGAAATTAAAATAAAAACCTCCGTGCAACCAAACACCCCATAAGTATGTAACAATGCACATTTAAGACATAGTGAGGAGGAGGTAAACATGATATGTTATGTAATACTGCACATTTAAGACATAAGACACTGAGGAGGAGGTAAACGAGATAAATATATTAAGTAGGTAATAATGCACATTTAAGACACTGATTGTTAGACAAATATTCCACTGATATGACCATAATTAGTTGTGTGATCTGTGATTTTAAGGGTAGTCTTTCTTTGGCTCCTTCTGTTCATGCTCATCTCCGGACAACACAACAAGTGCAAGAGCAAGTAGTTATTTTTTAAACTTATAAGAGGACAAAGTAAACCGCAAAAACAGGAAATTATGGGGTGCTCTTTCTAATAAAATTAACCAGTTACTTGTATGTTGTGCCTTCGTATATTGCTGGCGGTGGGTCTCCTGTGACCCACTATTTGTTGGATCTCACGCCGGAGAATAAAGCATTTATACATATATATATAACTTAGTTATAAGATACAAATGATATATATATATATTAATGTAGATGTTCATTAGAATTTCATTTTTATATACTACTCGGCTCTGATACTTGGAGAATGAAATAATTCTCAGATTATTGCTCGTGTAAAAAAAAAAAAGGAACCTCAAGCAGCACTGAAGCAAATGAAAAAGTTTATTTACAGGATATGATCGCCGTGCAAATAAAATGAATTTTGATCGATCACAGGGAATGATCTAACAATTAATCGTTTTATATCTTTTGATATTTTTTTTTGGCGTCTTCTCCTATATATATTATTTTTATCCAGGCAACTCAATCATATATTCTGTTCTTATTAACAGTCTTGTTAACTTGCTTCAACGGGATGTTTCAGCGAGTTTGTTGAATAACGCATGTTGATCAACGACCACACGGAGTTAGACACATCACGAGAGACAAGACAAGATTTTTGGAGAAGTCAAACTCCGCTAAGATCACAGACATACAATTTCTTCCCCGAGTTGCGAAGACGGTCGACGAAGCAGCCCCCAAATCTGGCGTCGAACTCTGGAGAGTGACCGGCGAAGAAGAAGGCACAGAGGGATTCTGCTCACACCCTAAGGCATCCTTTGGTATCGGGATAAAATTAATGAGGATAGGGATAAACTTATCCTCGTGATTAACCCTATCCTCATTACGTTTGGTTTGAGTTAGGATAGATTTAGAGGATAACCCTATTCTATGTTTGGTATGTTCACAATAAATTTGAGGATAACCTTATATTTTAACTTTTATTTTTATAATCTTATTTTATTTCTTATAACATATTCATAAAGATCTTAACCAATTTATATGTTCATATAATAAATATAAAATATAATTTAAAAATATATTTAAAAATATATTTAAAAATATACATTTAAAGATATAAATAGTATAATTTTAAAAATACGACAGTGCAAATCAGATTTGAAATTTGTTTTTAAAATACAATTAAATTAGAAAACATTGCAACTAAATATCCTACAAATCGATGGTACTCGTATATATTTTCTTAAATACTTCATAGGTAATCTATTCATATCAATAAAAACGGTAGAGACCATGTACAAATAAAAAGGGTGAACCACAAGAAAACAAAAAGTTCTTCTATTTCATATCAAACCAATATCTATATAAAAATCATGACATAGAATACCTTCCAACATTGAATTTAAGAACATCTTGTGACATGAAATATGTTAGACAAAAGAAGATAACAACACAAGTGGCCCACTCTTTTTTCTGTAATGTCTAGCCGTTTCTTGCACCATCATATACAGTGCACCATCATATACAGGGACTCACAACAGGTGTCTGCTCATCGCTGATGGGAAATCTTTGTATATGATTCTATATATACAGACTGGTTATTGAGTGAAAATAACCAACTCCTGATATGAGCTGCTAGAAGAAGTACCCGGCCTGCATCAAAATTTAAACATAATAACATGAAATAACAAATTTAAACATATTAGGGGATTCTGTGAAATTAACAGTAGGATGAATGACAACCCAAATGAGATTACATCATGCACCTGCATATATATATTGAGAATCTGAGATGGACAGTCTGGAAGAAGTACCCGTTTCGCATCAAAATTTAAACATAATAACATGAAATAAGTGAGTTGGTGTTAATATTACCTAGAAAGAAAAATCAGACGCATTCTAGATTTCAGAAACGAGGACGATGCCTACCGCTTTCAAGCTCCGGTTCCCCCCTGCAGGCCTGCACCAAACGAGATAAGCCCCAATCAAAGATCATTCAAATTTAGATCATGATGTATTGCATCTGCTACGTACGCTTGTATAGATCCCATTAACAATTGTCTGGTTTGAAGACACTTGCAACTGAATCTCTTCTCCATCTGCTCACTTTAATATCGTCGTTCAGTAGGGGTTCAGGTGGGTTTGTCCTTGCGTCAGTCCTAGCTTAATATATATATATATATATTAAATAAAGTTCTTCCATAATATAGATCATCCAACATCTATCAGCCCGTATCAGCCCATTTAGATGTCCCATTGTTGTTACCCATTTCTTCTTAGCTGAGCGTATCAGCCCGTAGATTTGCATCTTCATCCATTCGATCGCTTTCCTTTATTTTGTCCTCGGTTTTCCCTGTATACCCATCTGATCATCAGTTGGTCCCCGGCGAAGAGCATCTGCTCACAAGATCTTATCAACAGAAGATATATTATAATGAACCACATACTTTGACTTCAAATCTTTATAAAGACAATATAGTCTTTTCAAATTTTTGAATCGATTTTTGAGATGGGCTAAATTGTAACCCACCCTATAAACCTCATTAAAATTTTCAACCACAACTTTCCAAGCAGCCTTGGTAAATGTACCATTAGCAAATCCATCATTCCTTATAGGGTGTTTGGAAGCATTTTTTCCTCTCTTTTTTACCTAAAATTTGAAAATAGGGAAAGTGAGGTGTTTGGTCACGTCTTCTGCCCGCTCCTCTTTTTTTGGAAACAAAGAGACTTACTTCTAATATCTCTCCCGAAAATAAAACAACTTGTTTTATTTTCGGGAGAGACGCGGGTGCTTGTTCCCTCTCACCTGTCTCCCCCATGTCACCCGTCTCCCCACGTCTCTCGCGGCCCGTCTCGCAGCGGGAAGGGGGGGCTGTGCGGCGGGGGGGGAGGCAGCGGTGGACTCCAGCAGGGGGAGGCGGGGCGGCGGGGCTGTGCGGCGGCGGGGCTGTGCGGGGGGGGAGGGGTGCGATGGCGGCGAGGCCGTGCAACAGGGGGGAGGCGGGGCCGTGCGGCGGCGGCGAGGCCGTGCGACAGGGAGGGGGAGGCGGGGCTGTGCGGCGGGGGGAGGCGGCGGTGGACTCCGGCGGGGGAGGCGGGGCTGTGCGGCGGGGGACTCCGGCAGGTGGCGCGGCTGTCCGCGGGGCGGGAGTGGACGGCCACTGTCGCGGAGGGGGCGGCGGACTTCGGCAGGGGCGTGGCTTTCCGCGGAGGGTGGAGGGGGGTGGACGACGGCGGGGGGTGGACGACGGCGGCAGTCGCGGAGGGGGCGGTGGACTCCGGCCGATGGAAGTGCCGGTGGAGCTAAACAGTACTCTATAAATTTTAAAAATTGTGACAGTTTTGCAAAACATAAAATGGTTAGACTCTTTTGATTTTAAAATTAAAAATAAGAAGTCAAATAATCTTGATTTTAAAAACGAGATTGACTCAAAATTAAAAGAGCTACCAAACACCCTATTAACCTTTGTTCGGCAAGAAGATCGACTAATAAACGGTTTGCATTTGGATTCCAATTAGCAATTCGGCCTTTTAATGGTTCCATTCAACTTAAAATTTACAAATATCATTAGTGATGATTGAAATAATAGAGTTTAACAAATGAAGTAACTCACAATATAAAAATAAAAGCAACCAAGGAGTAAAATTAAACAAACAAAAGAGTAACTCACAATATAACAATAAAGTTCATTCATTACCAAGCTAGAAACAATAGATATGCAAGGACTGTATACGGTAGATATGCTAGCATAGACCTATAGATCAAAGAAGAATTGAATTTCCTCTCTTAGATTTATTGCTGCCCATGGAATCTGTTTGTTCTAGTTTCTTTAATATCAGATTATATTAAGTTTATGCCTCTTATCAATCCATTTGTATAAGATGTTTATTCTCTCACCGTGGGGCTAATTGAAGTTCCTACTCTCTCCCTCTCTCTCTCTCTAGGGAGATTGTTCCAACTTCTTGATGCCCCCCATGGAACAAAAGCACTTTACAACACGGAGTAGCCCACCACCACTCCATGGGAAGAAGAAAAGGTGGTGACAAAAGATGTGTCCGGACCCATTTAGGATGAGCTATCATATTATGTCTGCCTGAGCAAGTATGGATCCGACTTGATTGGGCCCAAGTTGCCCCCAATTTTCCTGGTTTGGTTTCATTGCCGCACAGTTGTGCTAAATAAATGTGTTTACAAATTGCTTAATTTAATCGCAGTATGCTAGGCACCTGCTCCAAGAGAACATCCTGATTGTGTACACTACGTGGTTAACTATTTTTCAATGTTCAGTTGGTTTTCTTGTCAGGGGAGATCTTAGAGAGATGTCTTCTCTTTGGATTTCTGGCTGTGAATTGTGGTTGGAGCACTGAAATGGAATCTGTTGTGGTGGACTGATGGGTAACACTCCTCTCCGTGCATTCAATTAGAAGAAAAAAAATAGATAGCGCTCTTAGTCTACGAATTATTCTCCGTAGTGATTCTAAGTTGGGAAGCGGGATTCTTCATAGTATCGTCCGGGAACGAGACAGCTTGATCAAATAAAAAACACACCACCGCCTGTAAATCAGCGACTAAGAGCATAGATATATACTAAGAACTCCAAAAAGGGTAGTCGTGGAACAAAAAGGGCTAAAGCCAGAATCGCTTCAAACCACGGAGAAGCATGAGCGGAGCGAGCAATCACCCACCCCAGGACGAAGCACACGCTCGAACCGGAAGGATGGGGGAAAAATGGATCAAAAGAGGGCACTATGGTTAGAATCAGAAGCGCGCTCCACGGCGCCGAGAAATGCTAGCAAATCAATTGATCGCGAAACGCCCGTCGTGGGGTGCAGATCTCTGTAGAAGAGAGATTCAAGCAAGCCCGTCGTGGGGTCTAGAGGAGCCAGTGCATGAGATTACCAGGAGAACAGAACACTCTGCCGTGAGTATGATGGTCGTCGTAGAATTCTCCGTTGCCTGGTCCGCCATGGAGACGCCAGCTGCCGTGAGTGAGAACCAGCCGCCGTGCAAGCCCTAGCTGCCGCGAGCGAGAACCAGCAACCGATCGCCACATGGAAGACCTGGTGCCGCCGAAGCTCCACCGTCTGGAGCGCCGAAGCCCTAGACGGAGAGAGCCTCCTTCGGTTGCGCGAGAGAGAGGTGTGCCACGCGAGAGAGCCACCGGAAATTTTGCGAAAGCCCCCAGTTGCGAGCCGCGCGCGAGAGTCACCCTATCCCACCTAATACGTGGGATGACTTAATCCTGAACTTATCCTTATTTTTAGGGATAACCTGGATTAAGTAAAACCAGGATTAGATGAATTTTATTTGATTACCAAACAGGGGATTGGGGATAAACCAGGTCTATCCCTGGTTATCCCCATACCAAACAAGGCCTAAGGCCCTGTTTGGTATGGGGATAACCCAGAATAGACCTGGTTTTTCCCCAATCCTCTGTTTGGTAAACACTTAAAAATGAGTTTAACCTGGATTAAGTTAATCTATATTATCCCCAAAATTAGGGATAAGTCATCCCATCTAATATTTGGGATATCTTACTCCCAAAATAAGATTTAGAGGATACGTGCGGGAAGCGGGGGTGAGGGGGGGGTGCCGCGGGGGGGGGGGGGGGGGGTGCCGCGGGGGGAGCTCCGGGGGGAGGGGGGAGTGCCGCGGGGGGACATCCCTGATCTTAAACCGGTTATACATGACCGATTCTTCCAAGGATCCCTGATCTTCGCCGTGAACCTCCCCCACGGCCGCTTCCTCACGCCGCGGAACCGCGCCTCCACGGCCGATCTGGGTGCCCCCATCACCGCCGCGGCCGCTGCTCTCCCCTTCCGCATCGCGCAGGGCTATAGACTGAAGGGCACCGGGGGTGTGGAGGGGAGATATTGGCGTTTCGGCACCGAGATTGCGATGGAGAAGCAGGTGGCTGGTGGGTGGGCGGGGTGGGTGGTGGTGCTGTGGCGGCGAGGGGCCGGAAAGGGGAGGGGCGAAGACCGAAGACGGACGGGGAGGGGGGGGTTGGCTACCAGAGCAAATAAGTGCGTCTCGTCTCGATCTGCCCGTCCGACCCCCACCGCCACCGCCCGCCTCTCCAGAGCCCTCTCCCCCAGTCCCCCCCTCGCTCTCTCTCTCTCTCTCTTCTGCTCCGCCGCCGCACCCACGTTGATGCTTCCGAATCCTCTATTTCTCTCTCTCTCTCTCTCTCTCTCTCTCCTCGCCGTGGTCGGCGGTCGCCGGGGCGCGGTGGGGCGCGGGGTGAATGGGGGTGCCGCGGGGGGAGGGGGGCGCGCGGGGGGAGGGGGGGGCGGAGTGCTAAATAAATTTTTTCAATAATATTATAATATTTTTTATATTTTTTTGATTAAGTCAATTTAAACGGTTCAGTTTGATTTAAATCGGTTTAGAGATTTCTCAAATCGAACCAAACCGAAAGGGGTCCCAAATCGAACCGAATGAGCTGGTTCGGTTTGATTTCTCGGTTTGAACCGTTTTCTGTTCACCTCTAGTCAAGAAGGGGGGCGGGGAGCACTGTCCGCCGGGTTCTGTCCGGAGGGGAGCCGGATTGAGTTCCGTCAAAATTTAAATTTATTTTTATTTATATATTTAAATAATAGTTTAAATTTATTATATAAATATATAAGTTAGTTAAGATATTTACGAATATGTTATGAGTAATAAAATAAGATAATATAAAAAATAAATATAAAAATATAAAAATATAGGATTATCCTCAAATTTATTGTTAACATACCAAACATAAGATAGGGTTATCCCTAAACTTATCCTAAGTTAAACCAAACATGATTAGGATAAGGTTAACCATAAGGACTGGTTTATCCCTATCCCCATCAATTTTATCCCGATACCAAACGACGCCTAAAAGGGTCATGCGCTTTCATATATATACATGCGCAATAAAATTACAGGGCCAGTGCGTTTCCGCCGAGGACTGAACCTGGTTTACAGAAGTTTCGATTCAGGAGAATGAACCGGTAATGAATAACTGAAGGAAGAACAAAGGAATAAAAGGTATACAAATGCAAAACACAAATAAAACAAACTGAATGATGAATGACATAAAACTTAACACCTCGTGACTCTCTTGATACTTGACATCTTGAATGAATCGGCCACCGCCCGGTCCAAGTTATTTATACGAAGAACAGTTCAGAAGAATTATTCCGATCAAGATTTTTTCAAATCCCTATCCGAGTCTTGATCCTACTCGAGTATTTCGATGCCTGTCTAGTTCACGGTCGGATCTCAGTAACCCAATTTAGCCCACACACATGTAACCTAGCTAGCAACCTGTTTGGTGGCACAAAGCTATATCTTATGATGGAGGAGGGTACGTAAGAAGAAGGAAAAAAAAAAAAAAACCCTTCAAACTGAATGTTTCCCGTCGGTGGGATGTGGGCACATATCAAGGCAGTTTCATCTGCTCCTCAACGCAAAGTTGCAACGGCTGGGCACTGCGAAGTCAAGTAAACGAAAAGAGGGAACAAGCTAGACAGAAGCAGCTACGCTTCTTCTTCTCCGGTTCAGTTAAGAGAGTCAAAAAGAAGCCACCATGTCCATGCATGTATATATTAAAGAAACTGCAGAGGCAGAAGAGAAAGGTCTGAAAGCTTCGGCCGGCCGTCTTTTTCAACGACATCAAGCTGTGCTCTCGGTCAAACGTGGGCGATCTTGATTCTTGACTATATGTATATATATATATGCTCATGATCATGTGCTCATATTGCAATATATTTTTACTTCAATTTTGGGGACTAAATTAAAGTACACCTTCGTCCTTTTATATATCTCTGTGTCTAGCTTAATTTCTCCTCTCTCTTTTTTATGATGGTTGGACTCGTCAACCCCCAGAAAATCAACCCAAGACATGCCACACGCAGACATTATTTAATGTTTAGGAATATCATTAATTATGTTTGCATTCGATCATTAAAGATGTTCTTAATATTCAGTTTATCGATTTAATTCGGTCAAGAATCAGATTAAATATTTATTTTAAATTATGTATGACGTAATGTTTATGTATATTTTGTTATAAAAATAAATTTATTTCTGAGAGTTGTTAAGTCAGAATTAATGAAATGTATACACATATATGCTAAAACTTAATGAAATATGATTTAAAACTCATCAAATAAAATTATATTTTCGACATATATGAAATACCCTAATAAAACATGGAATGAACCGGACCGAATCAAATTAACTTGGTTCGGTTTGATTTGCCCATGGTTTGGTTTGGTTCGGGTCGAGAAAAAAATCTTACGAGATTCAAACCAAACCAAACCGTGGACACTAGAAGGTAACAATATTGTTTATACGTTACAAAACTTACTGTTGTTTATCGACACATCTTAATAGCATCTCTTCTCTATTGTTGACGGGTACTCACGAGGACGAACACATACACACACAAAGATATAGATATAGATATAGATATAGATATAGATATAGATATATATTCTCTCTATCTACCTATCGTAAGAGGGTGCGCACCGACCGGCCAGCCGACGCGTTTACAGGGTACAAGCACGCTGGACCAGATACAATAGATTAATTGGAGACGTCAGAGTACTCCATGCGGTTTCTTAATTCCTTCGAGTCCCCTACTTTGGGGGTTGGGGAGGCAATATTTTAATGTAGACACCTTCGCCGGCATATTTTTGATATACAATTAATACGAGAGCATTTATTCTTGTAAAATATTGCATCAATATCAAGCAAGGTTTGTATTACGTTAGTTTTAGTATTCTAGGTGATTCAACAGCATTGTTGGAGGAGGATTAGAATCCGCCGGGGTGTGTTTAGTTCTTTTTCTTGAGTTTTCGAAGCTCAAAGAGGAGAAGAATATTGTGTATATATATGTAGGTGCTTGGCGAGTCTGATCTACACCGGTAAGGTTCTGTAACGCTTCTGGATTTTTTTAAAAAGTAAAAATGTAAATTTCTTTAAAGGAAGTGCACCTATATATTGAATTTTTAAGTGACCCAGAACCTACCGTCAAGAAATATTTCGGTTTCATTTAGTCTGAAACATTGATTCGGTTCAATCCATTGGAGAATCTTTTTCCTGGCTACCCCAATCAAATTGCATAGATTGATCGAAACTAAATAGGACAAAATTATCACTATATATAGTTCTAATAAGATGTTGACATGTCTTTTATAAAAACTGAAATCACATCAATTATTTATAATCAATTAAATTTTTATCTCAAATCAAACTAAAAACCAGTTTAACATTCATTCTGTTTGGTTTGGTTTTGAAACAGTGCAGACACTGTTTTAAACATGAAATTTTGCATGTATATTTCAAATAATTAGCATGTCAAGATAGAAGCTGGAAAATTCCAATAAACAAGAAATCTATGATGCTCTTTGGTAAGTGGCATTGTTCATAACATGCTTTTTAATTTCTAATTAAGGATCTCATTATGGTGGCCTTTTTTACCCATTAAAAAAATTCACTTTTTCAAGATAGTGAGATCAGTTATAAATCATGATATGATAAGGGTGAAATGTGGAGAATAAGGTAGGATCACTTTAGAAAGGTATTTGGAGTGTGGAGGAATAATCAAGGTCAATGAGTTTTCCAAGTCATGTGTGTTTGATCACATCCGTTGAACCAGGACTCTTCTTATTACTTTATCACACCTCTTTGGGTCTTTGACCATTATGAAGGGTGAACTGATTGGTTTATATGTGTGAACATGCATGGTCTTCCTCTCATTATGTGGGAAAATGGGTATAAAAACACAACTGATCAAACTTTCGTTTGAACAATTATATAATATCATTTGTCCATTTGAGTGATTGTCTCCAACATCAGTATTATCATAAAATGATATTTTATCATGACCATTCATATTTTAATTAATCGATCAGTGGGCCGAGCATATTCAAGGGGATTGATTTGTTCTTTTGCTGATCTCATATGGTGTCTACTTACTCATCATTTATCAGTGTTGAAACGTTTGGTATGAGATGATCAAATGTGCAGGTCCAGCGCAATTTTTCTTCAAGCTCAAAATTCTCACTTTTGGTTTATTATAAATTAGAAGAACAATTAGTATTAAAGCTAAAATGCATGTTATATCATGATATGAGGAGCCAATTAATGGTCTACTGCTGCACCTTGGACTAGGAGTGTTGAGGATGTTTAGTTGCAAATGTATATTAAATTAAAATTTAAACTAGTCAAAGACATAGCATTGTAATGTTTGAAGAGATGCCAACCGAAATTAAAAAAGTGGGGGACCTATATAACTAGAAAAGGTGAGGGACCACAAAAAAAGAGAGAAGATAATATATCTTAAAATATAAAATCGTAATGATTGTCAAACATTATTTTTAACAAATTTCGTTACAAAAATAGAATTTTGTAATAAAAACTCAATTTATCATGCCACCAGACACCGCATTAGAGCCCCGAGGGAAGGAGGTTGGATGAGCATTCTTAACTCTAAAAGAAACTTAATTGACCAATATGAAGATAAATGAATTCACTTTAAGGGGGAGTTTCTAGGATGGATGAGGATCTGGTATGTGTGGGAGAGAATATACTGCCCTAGGATGATGATGTTGAGGACCTGAGGCTACAATGTGAAGACCTGTACATGGTGACTTCTTTTCTGCCTCAAATTTTTACAGAATGATTTCCTTTTGAATTTAGGTTTGTAAGCATTTGCACATTTGGAAAGTGAGAAAGTAATACTACTTTTAACAAAGTTCACAACATCCAAAGTTCATAAGAGATGCAGTGAGAAGATGGAACACTTTATGATAAGGGGACATCTTGGCTCTATCATCCAAGAAGAAGGACTGATGACTCGTTTGGTTGGGTAACAAAGTGAGTTCTTGGTACAAAAATATCTCTGCCAACCATTAGATCTCCCTTTCATATAATTAATAAAAAATATAATAATTTATTCTTATCATCATTGTCAAATACTTTAAACAATAGAACATGTAACACTATACCATTTTCATTCTTTTTTTTCAACCTAAATTTGAAATGAAAGATATAATGGCAAATCCATCTGACCTTTTCACTAAACTAAATAAACAAAAAGTAAAGGTAAAAAATAGCCATATAAAATAAATATCATTAAATCAAAGATATAGAGATGTTTTATTCATTAGCCAATCTTGCAATAAATCTAACTTTTAGTTCTACCTGGCTTCTGGGCTTCCAAGAACTTGTCGGTCCAATATCATCGGTGGATATGGGCTCAGTTTATTTTAATACACTATATATTGGCTCAATTTATTTTTCAATTATTAACTATCTACAAAAATTGCTATAAATAGATATTAACCCAAAAAATCATATAATCAATTGTTAACTCATGTTCTCTCGGATTTTACGGTTAAAAACCCTCAAGATGAATCAATATCAACCCCAAAAACCCTCGAGATGATTAGTAATATATGCAAATGGTAAATATTATATTTAATAAGTTAATATTATATATAAGGGGTTAGTAGCAGGGACTTAGTATTATACGTGGATTAATATTATATGCAAAAGTTTAACAATTGATAGCATATAATTAATAATAAAATTTGAGTGAATTAGTTATATATAATAAAGATTAATAACAAAATACAAGATGTTCGTAAGTGAACATCTGAGTTAGGTAAAGGGTTAGTACAACACATAAGAAGTTAGTTATAACAAAAGGTGATTTTTGTTTGTTCATCCAATGTTATTTCATCACACTTTGAGTGGAGGAGAGTACAGTGATCTCTTTTTATTAGAGAGTTTGAGGCCCTTTTTGGTATCGAGGTAAAATTGACGGGGATAACGATAAGTCATTCATTGTAACTATCTCTATCTCCATTGTGTTTGGTTTGAGTTAAAATATGTTTTAGACAATAAAATTGTCCTATGTTTGATATGATATCCCATTATTAATTTTGAGCTAGTATATATTTTCATAAATAATATAGAAATGGTAATGCAAAATATTCTATGTACTAGATGGGATGACCATCCCTCAAAAAAATTAAAGATAAAATGTTTTATGCACTAAATGGGATGACTTATCTTTTATTTTATCTTTATTTGTTGGGATAAATCAGATCGAGTAATCCACGTCAAATCTCATTTTATTTAGAAAACAAATGAGAGATTAAAAATAAATCGGATTTATCCATAATTATTTCCATACCAAACATAGCATGAGTACCGTGTTCCATAGCGGCCTGAGGCATCCAAACTCTGGGTTATGCGGTATGTCCTTTTTGCTTTCAAAAAAATTATTAAAACAAAACTGTAGGGCATACACGGACATACATTTTTCATGGTTAGTGAGACCTAATGGGGTGTTTGGTTGCACGATGATGGTCATTTTTTAAAAATTTTTGAAAATTATAATGAAAGTGCTCTTGAAATTTTGTTTGGCTGGTTCTATCGTTTTTTATCTTAAAAACGTTTTTCACGGAATGAGCATCGTAAAAAAAAAGTGGTTAAGACCTTTTTTTTTTGAAAGTGAAACTCGGCCTCTCGCGAAGCCCTCGCAATACCCTCTCCTTCTGGCACTTCCCAGCGGCGGTCGCCTCTCCTCCCGGCATCCCGGCGCTTCCCAGCGAGGTGGTGCTTCCCAGCGAGGCGCGGCGGCCTCAGCGCCTCGCGAACCCTCTCCTCCCGGCATTTCCCAACGGCGGCCTCAGCGCCTCGCGAACCCTCGCGAAGCCCTCTCCTCCCGGCACTGGCGGCCTCAGCGCCTCACTAACCCTCTCTTCCGGACGCTTCCCATCGGCAACCTCAGTGCCTCGCGAAGCCCTCTCCTCCCGGCGCTGGCGACCTCAGCGTCTCGCGAAGCCCTCTCCTCCTGGCGCTTCCCAGCGGTGGATCTGGCCTCAGGTAACAAAAGACGAGCCTCAGACACTCACTAGAAACTTGATATATATAGAAATCTGACCAGCAGAAAATTGTTCTTGCTGAAAGAGTTCTAAAAACTCTTATAAGATGAAATCCTGCGGGTGGAGAGGACAACTAAATAGAAAATGAAATTAAGATAAAAATGTAGGGCATAGAAGAATATAAAATTTTTATTCCGGTAAGAATAAGTATCTTATAAGATGAAAACCTTTGCGCGTGGAGAATAACTAAATAGAGAGAGAGAGAGAAAGAGAGAGAGAACTCTCAGGTAGGAGTGTTCATTGTCTGGTTTGGTTTAGTTTCTTAGTATTTTTTCTCAAACTAAACCAAACCAAACTATCTCTCAAACCAAACCAAATTAATTCAGTTTGATTTGGTTTGATCCGGTTCAAACCATATTTTATTAAGATAGAGTAAATATGTCAGTATATAATTTCGTTTTATTTGTTTTAAATCACATTCTATTAAAATCTAGTGTATTTGTCTATACATTTCATTAATTTGTCTTAAAAACTCTTGAAACAAGTTTATTTTTATAAGAAAAGACACATAAATATTGTATTATATATAACTTAAAATAAAATATTTAATCTAATTCGGGTTATTTGGTTTAACGATTTGGGTTGGTTTGAAGGGCTCTAGGAACCAAATCAAACCGATCGGTAGTTCAAACGAAACCATTTTTCGGGTTGAACCAAACAAATAACAGTCCTACTCTCAGGTCTTTTTTATACAAACTAGCAATTTCCGTAGAAACATATAATCATGAACATCTTTTTCAGCGAGGCCTACTGTAGTAGAAGTATCCTTGGTAGAGAAAAAAATAAAGATCGCCCAACCATACGATTTGCCAAATCTAATAACCCGCAAAATATAAACTGATCGCGGGTCGGATTAATAGAACAGACTAGCAAGTGCCTTCCGGCACGAATCTAGTTACATGTATCGAGTTGGGATCCCCTCAGGAAAGAGCTGAAATTTCTCTATCCTCTCACAAAAAAGACGAAACTAGAATGATTTTGTGAGCTTGAACACAAGGCATATGTATCTTGTGAGCTTGGACACATTTGTACAGCACTGAGAAATAGGTGGAACCGAGCAGAGACCCCATGTAGATCCAGATCCATGACATACTATCCGATACTCTTTTGAGATTTCATATTCTTTTTTGCGTGTTGGTATATATGTGTATATGTACAATTGACTCTTTTGAAATACTGAATTTGGTATCCATCGAGGTTATTTTCCAAAGAAGTGCCTAATAAGATTTTGCTCTAATGCGATTTTACATTGGAGACTTGTTTCATTAAATGAAACGTTTTGTTTAAGATAGGAACGTGTGATTTAAATTAGCTTATTTATTGAAGAAAAGTGGTGACTATATATTAATTTTAAACTTTTTTTTCTATTAAAATCGACTTGTACTCATCTCTTCGTGATGGTCATTTCCTGAGACATTACAATGCAGAAGAATGACATTGCATGTATGAAATTTGAGATAGAGTAGATAATTAATAAGATGAATAATGCCGTGCTTAACTTATTTTTTATTAAAATAAAAATATTTGTTATATTTATTATTGAAGCAATTTAAATGAAAAGAATAAAGATGAGAATTTTTATTTATCGATGTCTTCCATAAGAGGAAGGACAGATATTTACTAGTTATAATCACATAGTGGTGGGTATCTATTTGGTATGCCAACCTGTTATAAGAGGAAGGATAAATATTACATTAATTTTAAAATATAAAGATAGGTGTAAAAACAAAATTATCTTTCAACATGTCTTGAGATTTTTAGATGATAAATACACATCCACAACATATATAACAGTAGAGTCGTGTAAAGAAATAAAAAAAAATCATTAAATAATGACAATTGCACTAATTTATTTAAAATTTAAATTAGATATTTATCTATATGACTAATATTTTTATATTCAATGTTATATGATTTTAGTATTCCATCAACTACTTTAGTCCCAAGTTGATACTTGTTCTTTTTCTTTTTTCGAGATCTGATAGACTATGATAGATTTGATACGACGGATCATAACATATATAAGAGTTAGTACAATGCCACATAAGGAAGTAATACTAGCTAGACATATATATATATATATATTTCGATATGAATCTAAAATAAAGTAAATCAATAAATATTAACAAAATATTTTTCAAGATATATTTTAATATAAATCATGAAATACATGAAATGTAGATTATCAAAGAGATAGATAGACGACCATGTGGTCGGTAAGAACAGAAAGGCAACGAAGATGATGAGAATTAAGGGTGTTTTATAGAGCATGGATGATATTTTTTGTATATAAATATATATTTTTTATTTTATTCAATTGTTTTGTAATGTTAGGGGTAGAATCTTGGGATGTAATCATTCAAATATTTTAATTTATGTTATTGTAATATATGCTGAATACATTGTTACAATGTATATTTAGATATGTTATTATAATATTATGTTGATTATTTTAATTTGTATGATAACAGTTATAAACATAATAAAGTTTGTTTGTTTAACATAATAAAGAGCATAGTCGAAATTTTATCAAGTCGAATTTCAAACTACTTGTCGAGTGTATTGGTTCGTTTGCACCCTTAGGCCCTGTTTGGTAACACTATTTGACACCTCTATCACTATCAATTTTAAAATTGATATTCCTATTAATCACTAAGAAGTGTTTGGTTAATAATATCAATTTTGAAATTGGTAGTGAAAACAAAGCACAATATGTAATACAAGTGTCAATTTGTATCGATTTTGATATTGATACTCCAACTTCTAAACTTATCAATATCAATATTGATATAGTATCAAATTTGAAATTCTAACCAAACAGGCCATTAGTTATCGATGATGGGGATTTAACAACCTTGGGTAACAATGGCAATGAGGATGTAGAAGCGGTGGAGGCCAGTGATCAAGTGGGGCTATGTGTTGTTGAAGAAATTCGGCAATTGATCACCCACAAAGCAAGTCGTGCACACACCACAAAGACAACGAAATTTCGGAGAAGTTGAACTCCACTGAACCGTAGACATACAATCTCTCCCCTGGTGGCTCTCTCAACACTCACATCCAGAATGAGCCACTGGCCTAAGCTATTTATAGGGAGAACAACTCAAGAAACCCACTCTGACTAGGACTCTCATAGTCCCTATCCAGAGTTCCGATATACTTAAGATAGCTTGATGCTTATCCCGTTAATAACCGTTAGATCCTTATCCCCACTTAAAGATTAACTTACATATGTAACAACCTAGTTATGTTAACTCTGCAAGTGTCCATCTATCTTCTAGCTCTACTAGCATGGCCCGCACCTAGACTAGGTGCCCGCACAGTCTAACTCCGTTGCACGTCCCGACATAGCCCCTCCTCTCTCGGTTGACATGTGAGATAATGACCACCATCTCAACTATAAGCGAACATCACATGCTTCCTCCACGCTCCACCTTCAGCCGATATCGTCCTCTACTAAACTGAAGTACTCGCCAAGGACTTATAGCTACACCAATGTCAACCCTCCCTATGAGCATGTACAAACCTTTTGTCAACAGCCCCTTTAGCATAATTTGTGCTCCTTTGCACACCCTAAGAGCTTCAACATCAAAATTGCATCGATATCCTCTTGAACACATGGCTCCTAATGAGATCAAGTTCTTCTTCATATTTGGCACATGTCGGACCTTCATAAGCTTTCACACCTTCTCATCAAACATGCGTATCCTCACATATCCGATACCCACAACTGAGTGCTCCGTTTGCCAATCAGACCATGTCACCTTTGTATGCATGATACCTGTAAAACATCATCTTGTCTGAGCATACATGAAATGAGCAACCAAACTCTAAGATCCAACATGTAGTCATGCAATTTTGGTCCAGTTGGAGAACTTAAATTCTTGTTTTCATGAAGAATATTTGAGTAACCTTTCAAGGGAACCGAGTTTTCCAGAAGATCGGGGGTTTTCGATGCATTTCGAGCGGGATCAGAGGGGCTTTGACTGGGGTCAAAGTGTCCCATATATGGGGCACCAGGCGCCCCATATATAGGGCACGAAGTGCCCTATAAACAGGGCACCAGGCACCCCATATATAAGGCACCAGGCGCTAAGGGTGCAAACGAGCCGAGCCAAGCCAAGTAGTATGCAGAACTCTTGTTCAAGCTCGGCTCGTTTATTTTACATGAGTTTGAGTTCGAGCTCGAGTTTTAGCGAGTATGCAGAACTCTTGTTCAAGCTTGGTTCGTTTATTAATCGAGCCGAGTCGAGCTCGAACTCGAGTAGTAGTTAGACTAAAATTCAATTCACATTCAAATTTAAGCTATATACAAACTTGTTTATAAACTCAAAATCAATGAAAAGTCATTTGTGAAACTCTAGATTTAACTCATTTGTGAAACTCAATTTAAGTTTAAACTCAAATTTTAAATTATTTAATATATTTAAGTGATAATATATAATTATTAATACTTAAAAAGTAATTTTTAAAAATAAATATATAATATAATATTTAATCGAGTTGCTCGCGAGCTTATCGAGCCGAGCAAGAGTCTATTCAAGTTCGGCTCGTTTAATGAGTCGAGCTTTATTTTTTGTTCAAGCTTATTCATTTAACATAATAAATGAGCCGAGTCGAGTTTTTATCGAGCTGAGCTGCGAGCTACTTGTCGAGTGCATTGGTTCGTTTGCACCCCTACCAGATGTCCTATAAACAGGGCACCTTGCACTTGGTCATATCGACTTGACAAGTCGATCTGACCTCTCTGATGCCCATCTTATCGAATTGACATTGTTCATGATACTGGCATCTTGTATACGGGCCGCTTTGCCACGTGTGACAGATTTTTGATTTTGACCAAAGTGCTCTTCTTTTGGCTATAAATAGGCACCCATTTGGAGCTTTAAAAAGATTCCAGCTCTATCCCACCCCTCAACCCATCCAATACCACGAACCCAAGCTCTTAATACACCCTCCAAGCCTTTAAACTGCACCGAAATCCTCTTCCAAAAACCTGAAAAATATACAATTTCTGCCACCTAGAAACATAGTTTTTCTCCAACTTTGGAGACCTCTACCTTCCATTTCTCTTACGTCCAACGCCCAAACCCACCACCATTAGCATCACTTGTGTATTGGCTACTGGAAAGAGCTCATGTTTCGCTTTGGAAGCCATCCAGCACTCCGAGGCAGCCGCGCGAAGAGGGGAAGAAGATTTGCACAAGCCAGTCCCTAGTGCCCCATAAACGGGGCGCTTTGACCTTGGTCAACGCACCGCATTAAAGGGCACCTGCAGCTGGTGCCCTATATACGAGGCACTTGCAGGGGCAGAAGCCCGTTTTTGTGTTTTCTAGAGTCCGATCACCCGTCCGATCAAGTTTTCGTTCCTTTTTTTATCTTAAATCCTATTATCATGTCGTTTAACATGCATTAGGTTATATTTGCATCTCTCATACATTCTAAAACCTACCGAAATAGAGGTTGGGATTTCGTCCCAATCCAGTTAGTTCATCCTCTTTTGCATGTTTAAGATTTGTGTTAAGTATGATACTATACTCTCGCCAGAACTAATGATCATTTTACTTGTTTCCATATTTTCCTCTGGACATTTTTAGGTAAACCCGGCCAAGGCAGAGCTTCCACCGGGTCAAAGACAAAGAACTCATTGAAGCTCTCTCCTTTCGGCCGGCCGAGAGAGGAGAAGTCATAATCTAACAGTCTCCCCACTTCCAAAGGTACAACGGTCATCCTCTTTTCTCCATTTCATTTCTTTTCATTCTACTATATTTTAGAGTCGTCGTCTCTTGGTGGCCACTAACACTTTGCTCTAAAGCATCACCACCATCCGCCGAGTTTTGGGTGTTTACACATCCTAGATGTACAAAGGATGTCATCCAAATCCTCCTCAATGTCATCTACTATTGACACTTCTGCCTTCTCCATCTTTGCCTACTACAACCGTTTTCTCTTCTTATTGTAGACACGCAAATTTTGCCTATTTGAGGAGCTTAAGATCCATGTTTTCTTAGAAAGTATTCGAGTTTTCCGATAAACAAACCGGTCCTCCAAGGAAACGGCTCAAAAGCAAACTCTGGGGGCGTAGATGACCCGTCTGCCGGGTCGCCAAAGCGACCCCCCTGCCGGGTCGCCCAGGCGACCCGTCTGACGGGTAGGGGTGTAAACGGTTCGGTTCGGTTCGGTTTGGGCGTTTTTTTTCCAAACCGAAACCGAACCGATAAGGGGAACTGAACCGAACCGAACCGGTTCAGTGAAGCCTGAACCGATTGTGGTTCGGTTCGGTTTGGTTCGGTTCGGTTCGGTTCGGTTCATCGGTTTAATGTATATTTAAATAAATATAAATAAACATAAAATAAAATATACATTATAATAATTATTTAAGATTAATATGAAGACTAATACTTTATTTATAATATATAATTATATATTTATACTAATTAACTTAAATTTATATTAATATATATTTAAAATTGATATAATATATATTTAGATGTAATATAATATGTAAATAAAGTGGGTCAAACTTTGCCAAATCGGGTCAACCGGTTTACCGGTTCGGTTCTGTTTGGGGAGATGCCGAACCGAACCAAACCGATAAGAAATTATCGGTTCGGTTCGGTTCAAGAAACCGAATGGATAACTTGTCAAACCGAACCGAACCGATCGGTTCGGTTCGGTTCGGTTCGGTTTACCGGTTTACCGGTTTTACTTGAACACCCCTACTGACGGGTCATCTGCCAAATCGTCTGTTCTGACGGTGGTAGGTGATTCGTCAAATCCGGACAGGTACGGAAAGCGACCCGGCCAACGGGTCGCCTGCCAAAACAGTGTACGGAGTGAACGAAGTGACCCGTGAACGGCGCACGCTCGTCCGGACGGTCGGAATCGATTGGGCGTAGGCGACCCGTCTGACGGGTCGCCTGCCACTGTAGCAGACCCCGGACGGCGGCCGACCAACTTTCGGCGCACGCACATTTAATGGCATTTATGGTTTCGCAGGTGACCCGTCAGACGGGTCACTTGCTGATTCCGAAAAGCTTTTTTATGTCTGAAATGCCCATGTGACCCTTTTGCCTATAAAAAGGGACCCCCTAACCACTTTTTCAAGGGTTGGAAGAGTGTTAGAAGGGAGAGAGCGTCCCAAGCTCCCAAGAGAGAGCCTTAGAGAGTTCCAAACCTCTTCCATTCCCCAATTCTCATTGCCCAAGAGATTGAGAGCTTCCCACTTCCATCCACCTCCGTAAATCGACGTTCTTCATCTCGTTTCTTCATCGACATCCATTTCGAAGCTTCTCAAGCTCCTACATCAAAGGGAGAATCATCATCCACGTCCTAGGAGCTTCCGGGAGTCGTCATCAAGCTTCTAAAGCCATCCGAAAGCATCGCGGGAGCATCCGGGAGTAAATCGGATTTTGGTGCAGGAAGTGACCCGCCTACCGGGTCGCCCAGGTGACCCATTTGCCAGGTCGCCCAGGCGACCCCCCTGCCGGGTCGCCCAGGTGACCCCCCTGCCGGGTCGCCTGGGACTCTAGATTGCCGTTTTTGAAGCTGAAACCAGTTTTTCTTCCACCACCTTCTAGCATTACTTTGTTTTCATGTTTTCCATCATAGATCATTGCATTTACATGCATATTTAACTTGGTAACATCATATATCATCATCCAAAAACACATAAAAAGGGGGGTTGGGAGTTATTCCCAATCCGGTTAGTCCACTTCCTTTTGCGGTTTTAGTTCATTTCTTTTGCAAGATGCTTCACTATCTTAGTTCTAATCCACTTTCACTTGTTTTCGTGGCTTACTTGTTTTTGTAGGAACAACTAAAGTGCTTCAAGCTCTTTCTTCTCGGCCGGCCGAAAAGGAAGAAGATGGAACCCATAATCTCCCAACACAATCTCTCCGCTTAGGTACGTTCGGTCATTTCCTTTAATACTTACGTTGTCTCTTTACCTTTACTCTCGGAACCCGCGGTTCCTGGCGACCACAACCCTACACCACCGGCGAAACCGAAAGGAGGAGCGGCGCTCATCGTTCCGACCCGGTGAAGAAAAAGAAAGAGAAGGACCAGGTCCGGATCGGGAGTTCCACATCTTTTGGCGACCACGGTGGGACCATCTCATGCTTGAAGCAAACTTAGTTGTTCTCTCATTTCCAAGTAAGCCCCTTCTCACCATCACTATCTTCATATTGTCCTCCGTTTCTTTTATCTAGTCGATCCCCGCGTGGATCTCCTTCCGGTTTGAAGAAACAAGTTCCCGGAAGTGTTCTATTTTCGCAAATGACCCCTCTGCCGGGTCATCTCCTGTTTTTATGATTTAGAGCTTTCCGTTTCCTTAGGTCCCTACGTGGACCCGCTTGCTTTTCCACTTACTGTTATTTCTAAGCATCTTGCCCTTAGTTTACTTTCAAGTCCATGCTATTTCGGTCCCCGCGGGACCCCGATTATTAAGTGCTTTCCTTCGGCTCTGTTTTCTGTTTTCCGCATGTGACCCCCCTTGCCGGGTCACCTGCCAGACCAGTAGGTGACCCGTCTGCCGGGTCATCTACGCTTCCAGAAACTCTTTTCCTGTTGTAGTCTTTAGTTTTACTTGCTCTTGCTCATTTCTCTTGAATCAAACTTGCAAAAATCAATATTTTCTAGCATCTTTGACTTGTTTGGTTATTGTTCTTGATAGTTTAATCATCATCCTAGTTATTATTTGTTGATCGTTGCATTGTTTTCCTTTCTTATTGTATGCCGTCTCATCCTTGTTAAATTATTGCATTAGATTGCATCGAGTACCGGGTTCGCCCGACTCATTAGGTCATTCGAGACGGGAGGCTCACCCACCTCCCAAAAGACATCTCCATCCCACCCGCGTCTCTTGGTGGATTCCAATCTCTCTTCCGGGGATTCCCTCTCGGTTGATTAGATTGGTTTTCACTAAGACCTCCGTAAGTCCCCAAAAGTGAAGGATTCCCTCTTCACCGATGCTGGTTGTACCTTTTACCCTAAAAACCCGGTGTCACCTATCACCCAATCGTTGTGAGAAAAGTGTTAATCCTAGATTGCTCGGCTTTGTGAGAGCATAGGGTCCGACCTATTGTCGAGAGAACAATATTCTCTTAAAACTCACTAATTTAAAGATTAAACCAAAAAATTGCATTTAATCATTTCAAGTCTTTGCTTTAACTTGTTTTCAAAACAAAAGTGAAAAGAAAAAAAAAAGAGGGGGCAACTCTCTAATGAAAAATCTTTAAAAGTCTCAAAAAAAATTTGTTGCTTGGGGTAATATTTGTTTTCCTCACAAAAATCAAAACCAAAAAAATATCAAAACAAACATAACGAAAAAAGAAATCTTTGCTCGAGGTAAGTACTTGCTTTTCCAACAAAAATTCAAAACATAAAAAAGTCTCTTAAAGGAACCAAAAAAAATCTTCTTTTGCATAACGTCATGTCGGTGTCATCAAGGTCAAGGAATGATTGACACAAGAAGTTACTACACCGCCAATGGGTCCGAGATGCAACAAGGAGGTGCACAACATCATACATATGATTTTAGCCATATCTTAGGACCTCATGCCTCCCATGTCACTTTAGATCGCTTCGACCGCCGTCCACACCGTCATAGGTAGCAAGTCATCTATCGGCTATGTTTCTACCAAATGGTCAACCTATCTCTACTCCCCGATCGTTGGCTCATCAACCCAAAGGCACCTAGACTCAATCACTCCTACACCGGGTATGCCACCACCTTTTCTCCTTCCTATTCGGGCACAAACCCAACCAATCCAGACTCGACCCACTCCAGCCCTTCAAGGCCATTGGCCTATTCACCCGCTATCCCTCACTCTCCTCATTCTTATTCAGGGACAAGCACATCGAGCTCAAACTTGGCTCGTTCCAGTCCCTCTCAGCCTTTGAGCCATATCTCTAGTCCGACCCCTTTTGCCCAGCCTCCACTTTGCTCGTGGGTGGATCCCACTCGCTTAGCCACACCGACTTACCTTACTCTTGTTCGGGCACCTCCTACACATCTCCTAGTGCAGCCACCCTCTCCTATTGCCTGAGAACCCTCGATCAACCAAGCCATGACTAATGAGTTCAACCAACTGAAAGAAGAATACAAAGAACTCAAACGCTTGATAGATCCCCAGGCAACCCCCGAAATTTCTATTCCCTCTCTCCCCTACATCCCTCCTTCTCAAACACCGGTCTATTGTCGCTATGATGGCACCGGTAATCCATTTACTCATGTCCAAGATTTTGTGTATGAATCGTCTCAATGGCAAAATGATCGGAAGGCCCTAGCCTTCCTCTTTAGACGGTCATTAGATGGGACGGCCCTAGAATGGTTTTATTCACTTGACCCGATGGAGGCAGGAGATTTTGATATAGTTAGAAAGAAATTTTTACAAAGATATAAGGATCGCATTGAGCCGGCCTATTCACTCAACGATCTAATGGCCGAGAAATTGAGAGAGAATTAGGACTTTACACAATATGCTGATAGATGGAGGTTGATGGCCGAGAAGCTTGCATATACAATTTCTGAGCCGGAATTAGTCAAGATGATCATTGCTAATACCGTACGGCTTTGAAGAATATTTTGGCCTTGCATTATCCCACGAATATGCATGATTTGTATGAAAAAGGGCAAGATACATTCAAACTCAACTTAAGGATACACCAATCATGGAGCTATACAATCCAAAATATCAAGCCCTTAATGAAAGTGGGAGTGCTAATGTTGTAGGGAACCCAATAGAAAACCCTAGGCACCAACCTAGGAGCCCTACACAACATAGGGTTATCTCTCAACAACTCCGTCAGACTCATCAAAATCCTCCTCCTTAATTGATTGCTCAAGCCATGGCTCCTTTGCCTCAACCAGTTCCTCAGCCCCAACCAGTCGGACCATTCATGGATCATCCTCCTCAATCGGTTGCACAACAAACCTTGGCTCCTCAACCTCGATTAATCATTCAACCACCAACTCTTCAACCAATTACATCTCAACCTCAGCCGGTTGCACAACCCATTATTTTTTAAAAATATTCACAACCGGCTAAGCATAATTAAACTCTTTCACAAGTTTGTTCCCCTACCCCGCACTGTAGGCGGCTCCCCTTATTTGCCAATCGGTCATGACAATCTTGACCGAGTCTCAAGAGCCAACCAATAATGAACCATATCAACTGGTGGGGGAATCTGAGCTTGAAATCAATGATTCTCTGATATCTGACTCTCAACCTACCACTTTATTGCCCCTTGAGCCTGATTTATCCTCCATTCTTGAACAAACTCAAGAAGAAGTCAATCAAGAACAGGATCTACATGTAGAAGAATTTGAAATCAAAATCTACGATGATCCTCCTGAATCTAATGCTTTATCAATTATCTCCATCCCTCAGGAACCCTTAGAACAAGGCACACTCTCCATCATTGAACAACCTAGGGAGAAGGCGACACTTAACAACCTTGGGTGGAGAATTATGGAGATGCTTGGATATCAAGCTAGCAAGGGCCTAGGCAAAGAATTACAGGGATAGCACGACCGATTGCAAACCCTATTTTCAGTCACAAGGCCAAGACTAGGATTTTATGAATCAGCTCCTAAGCCTCAGAAGGGCAAGACAAGGTTAACCATCACAATTGGAAGTTTGAGTGATCATTTTACAAAGGAGGAACAATTTGAGGAAAAGGATTATAGCCCACGATCGATTCCCCGACCCTTGAGAATATCGGGGCCACTCGCGAGGCAACCCATAAAGAAGGTTGAAGAGAAGAGAAAATCCAATCACAAGCTGGCTAAGGCTAGAGGCAAAGAAATTTTAAGACCCCCTCCAACTAGACATTCATTTATATGGCAACCTGTTAGGGCCGAGTTAGTCAACAATCAATCAAGTAGAGGGATCCAGGGGAATAGATCATTAGGACCACCTCTAACTAGGCAATCCCCCTCTCCAACTTCCTTCTCAAGGTCATCTCAACCTTCTAAACTGGGCCCTAGAGCCCATTTAGGTCAATCGAGCCACAAAGCCCATTGTCAATGCTCGAGTTTACAAGCCCTCTCCCAATCTCCTAAACTGGATTCTCAAATCCTCAATCATTTTCTGAAACCGGGCCCAAGTGCCCAATGCTCCTCTATATTGGGCCCATATGCCCATCATCCTTCCAAATCGGGCCCTTGTGCCCAACCCCTTTCTAAATCGGGCCAACGTGCCCATCATCCTTCCAAATCGGCCCACGTGCCCATCATCCTTCCAAATCAGGCCCACGTGCCCATCATCTTTCTAAGTCGGGCTCGTGTGTCTATCCTTTATAATCAGGTCTATGTGTCTACCCTTCTAAATTGGGCCCATGTGCCCCTTCTTCCAAATCGGGCCGACATGCTTATCATCTTCCTAAATCAGGCCCATATGCCCATTCTCTAGAATCAAGCCCCTATGCCTTCCCTCCTAAATTGGGCCCTTGTGCCCAACCCCTTTCTAAATTAGGCCCACGTGCCCATCATCCTCCCAAGTCAGGCCCTCGTGTGCATCATCTTTCTCAACCAGGCCCACGTGCCTCTCCCTCAACACTCCCCCATCAATTCTTGGGCCATGGCCCTCACCCCACCTTTCCCAATCGGGCCCACGTTCCCACCAATTGGGCCCATGTGCCCATCCTTACGCGAATCGAGGCCCAAGTGCCCGACACTTCTCTACATTCGGCCCTCGCGCCCAACATTCTCTTACATCGGGCCCACAAGCCCACACTCCCAAATTGAGTCCATGCACCCATCATCAATTTCGGTTTCGGATCCATATACCCCTCTTTCTCCCTCATCATCCATTCTCGGGCCACGGCCCCCCCTTCATCTTTCTCAACCAGACCCGTGTGCCTCTCCCTCAACACTACCATCAATTCTCGGGCCATGGCCCTCACCTCACCTTTCTCAGTCAGGCCAACGTGCCTACCAATTGGACCCATGTTCCCATCATTACAAATCGGGCCCTAGTGCCCGACACTTATCTACATTCGACCCTTGTCTTCTTACATTGAGCCCACATGCCCGTCATCCTTCCAAATCGGGCCCTCGTGACCGTCATCATTTTCAATCAGGCCATGCATCCCTCCTTCAATTCTTGGGCCATGGCCCCCACTCTATCCATTTCAATTAGGCACATGCCCCGATCAACCCCACCAATTGGGCCCACGAGCCCATCGTCTTCCCAAGATAGGCCCATATGCCCACTCTTCCATATCGAGCCCACGAGCCCCTCCTCCTAAATCAGGCCCATGTGCCCATCCTCAACCACCAGGCCCAAGCGTCTATGCCTCCAAATCGGACCCGCAAGCCCAACTCCCTCTATTATGTACCCCATTCCTTCAACTAGGCACACAAGCCCAATCAATTCCTCCTTTGCCGGTCCCACGTGCCCCATTTCTTCCATCAGGCTCGCATGTCAGTTCTTATTCTTTCAATCGGGCCCACGTGCCCAACTCTACTACTAAATCGGGCCCACGTGCCCACACCTCCAAGTGCCCACACCTCCAATTTAGTTGAAACCCCCATGTTTTGATTACGCTTTTTCAATTAGGCCATTGCGCCTTTATTTTAATTATGCTTTTTAATCGGGCTGTAGTGCCCATGTTTTTAATCATGCATTTATGATCGGGCCATTGCGCCCCTATCTTCAATTATGCTTTTTCAATCGGGCCATTGTGCCCTTGTTTTAATCATGTTTTCAATCAGGCCGTTGCGCCTTTATTTTAATTATGCATTTTCAATCGGGCCTTAGTGCCCCTGTTTTCAATCAGGCCGTTGCGCCTTTATTTTAATTATGCATTTTCAATCGGGCCTTAGTGCCCCTGTTTTCAATCAGGCCATTGCGCCTTTATTTTAATTATGCTTTTTCAATCAGGCCGTAGCGCCCATGTTTTTTAATCATGCATTGCCAATTGGGCTGTTGGGCCCTTGTTTTTAATCATGCTTTGTCAATCGGTCCATAGTGCCCATGTTCTTAATTATGCTTTTCAATCGGGCCATCTCGCCCCTCATGTCTCCGCATCGGGCCATCATGCCCCTTATCTTTTAATCAAGTCATCGCGTCCCTCAACATTCTAAATCAACTCATCATCCCCCTTTTCATCTTTCAATTGGGTCATCGTGCCCCTTTTCGTCCAAATTGGGTCATCATGCCCCACCTCCTTTTGTCGGCCCCACGGGCTCACCCCTTTTATTAGGCTCTCAAGTCTATTTGTTGTCTCATTCCTTTCAATCTAGGCAACAACCCTTTATTCCAATAAAGTGAAAATGTTCCATGATGGTATCTCAAACCTTGCTCAACATCATCATCAAATGCCAACCCTTGCAAACTTTATACATCTCCCCATCATCGTGTTACCGAATGGGAAAAAGTGGAAGTAGCAAGGCAGGTCAAGGCATGAACAAGCGCCAACTACACCGTCCTGGCAGCGCCGTCACCAACAACGAAGTTCATCCTCTCTCAGGTACTACATGCATGTATTCATCATTATCATGTTATCCTCGAGGCATTCATTTCAAAAGCATTTGCGAGTATAATCGTAACATGTCTTAAAAATACTTTGCGTAGAGAGGATAGCTTGGAGAATTTGATGATGTTCAAGTATGTTTTCAACCAGGATGAAAATATTGGAAAGATAATAAGTGACACAAGGCAAGGCATAGTGAATCACCCATGGAATCATTTCTTCTTAAAAATGTTTTTTTAATTACAAAAAAATCATAAATATTCAAAATTGAGAGGATGGCTACCATAAGCCAAATTCCACTAGTTCTTGGGTGCCTTAACTTGTTCTTTAGGAATTAAGAGTAGGCACCATACTTCACACACCACATGCCTAGATTTCGGAATCCTGATGACTAGACACTGGAAAGAAAGCTAGGCAAAGTTTAGAGAAGGAAGGTTCGCCCTATCCTATTCTCTTCTTATTTCGGTCCAAAGTGGATGTAGGGGACTAGAAGGAGTATCGAAAGTGCCCATCGCCTTAATAGGAGGCCGTCTCAGAAGGTCCAACTTCTCAAAAAGAAAAATGGTGCCAAAAGATGGGCAATGACCCCTCAGGTCAACAAAAGAAAAGACATGTCTGAATGAGTACCACAAATATAGCCCTAGAAAAGAAAAGAAAGGCTCTAAAAGATGGGCAATGAACCCCTCAGGTCAAATCAAAAAAAAAAACCTGTATGAATGTGGGCTACCAAAGAATATGGGCAAATCAATAAAAGAAGGAAGGACCCGAAGAAGTTGGATCCCAATGGGCAATTGGGCATTAGTAGAGAAACGAATTTGACATCCCCGAAGTCTACCGAAGACTTGCCCCAGTATTCTTCCTTCTTTGACCCCCATGGGTAAGGCAAACCAACCAGATCTAGGCATAACCTAGCTGATTAACGGTCGAAGGTCAAAAGGATTCTGAAAGAAAGGCTTCCCACTCATCACGTGGTGCATGCTCTTGCTCCTTGGAGAACAATTGGGGACACCCATTCCAAGTGGATTAAGGCAAATGACAACCATCCTCTCTATAAAAATTAGAAATCTAGAAAAGACAAACAAACTGAAAAGTCTTAAAACTCAAAAAAAAATCAAAATTTTTCAAAACTAAAACATTTTTCAAATGCTTTTCACATTTAGTCTTGCATGCACCGAAATTTTAAAACTCAAACAAACTTGAAAATTTTCAAAACAAAAATATTTTAATTGCATGCCCTTTGCATTTAGTTTCAATCTTGCGTTTTCATTAAGTTCTCAAAATTCAAACAAATTTAAAAATCTTAAAAAAAAGCAAAACATTTTCAATCATATGCTTTTACATCCGCATTTAATTTTGGTCTTGCACAAGTCAAAAAAATCTAAAACCCAAACAAATTTAAAAATCTTCAAAACCCAAGAAACATTTTCAATTATACATGCACATTTAATTCCAGTCTTGCATGTCTATTTTATGCAATGCATATTTAATTTCTTCTTATTGTCACTTTTGTCTTTCATAAAGGCATACATCCCTTGACAAAAGGATCAAGGCAACTTCTGCCCTCCTCGTGCAAGGGAACTAAGCCACAATAAAGTTCTAATCATCTTTGTTCAAGTCAATGCAGGAAATGAAGACTCCATACAAGGGAGCTCGTGCATCAACTCTCTTCCTTAAGCACTTGAATTAGAGATGGAAAAACAACAAGAAATCAAAAAAATAGAAAAATTAAGAAAGAGGGTTTCCCCGACCCCTATTAGGACTTGCATTTTAGTATTGCATCTATCAAAATAACAGTATTTGAAATGTTGAAGACCTCAAGTCTAGAGGGGGCTGAGCCTGAGAACCCCCTCAACAAAATCAGTGACGGCTCGGTCACTCACTTGACTTGCGGATAAGCCAAAGTTGTATGTACGGGGACGATGGTTCCTTTTGAGGTATCTTGACCCGTCACATGCAACCTATATCTTCAACTATTTTCTTATGCTAATTTTCATTTCTTTAAACCCTGCATGCATTATTTCATGCATCATTTTCATGCATCTCATGATATATTGTGTTCTAAGCCATCCTAAGGTCTGTCCCACCTTCTAAGTGTCACTCCATCTAGGGCTTGGCATCCCATCATAAAGTCCTACCATGTCATCATCCCAATGTTGTCACATTTTTTTATCCCACTACGATCTTGTCCCACATCTCACTATGTTTTATCTCACCGTGTTCCGGTCCCCAGAAGGACCATCACATTTTAGTTCTCATCGTGGTGCTATCCACTTCCCAGTCCCCATGCAAACCATCTACATTTCCATCTAGGCATATCCCCTGTAAACCCCACCATTTTCGACCCCCATGCGATGCAATCATGGATTTTTCTAACAATCAGTTTCTTAGCGAGCTTCAATGATGATTTTCTATGAAATATGAGGTTATTCCAATCTGAGCTAAGCTAGTGCTCTTGAGAAAACCCTAATGAACCTGAAGACCCAACCCTGGTTGATTAGAATTTTTGCTTAAGCACACCACACAGTTCGGGTGCTAGCCAATGGCGATTTCCCCACCATGCAGGATGCCATTTATTCTCCCATCACATGGGGTGTATCTTTTAGTTTACTACTGTTTGTGCCCATGGCACATCCTTCTTAACCAATCGACCAAGGAGAAGGTTCGGAAGGAACAAGAGGGTGATCTCAGAATACGGCAATACTCAATTTGCTCAACTAGGTCTTTGTGAGTGTGTCCAGATTAACATCTCAGCATCATTATACTATGCCTCATTTTACCAGACTCCAAGCTTGCCTAGTTGAGAGCATAAAACTCATGTTTTCATAGATAACATTCTAGACCATCCGGGACTGATTTGTGCTAGTATGCTTAATGTGCCCTTGGAGGATGACCTTTGTTGGTTAAATGAAATTCAATTGAAAGGACTTCTTCCTCGGCCAAATATCTTCCATTTGCGACAAACGGGAAGTTAATCTGATTTCCCATTTGATCGTATCAAGCATTGGAAGAGAATTGCACTTTACAACACTTGCTTGTCTTTCTAAGCTTATAGAGGGCATGCTACTCATATTTTGTCCAATGGATGATCTTCCTTAGCCTGTTAGCTTTCATACGCAACAAATGGAAGTGAAATCCGAGCTCTCGTTTGTCCGTAGCAACCTCCGGAAAAAAGTCGCGCAGAAGGAAGGACCCAGGCGTCCCCCTGATAGAAATGTATGCCCTACAAGCCAATCATATATGATATGATTCGACATTTCTAGGAATATCTCATTCCGTTAAATAGGCAAAACTTCGTTACTAGCTTTTATTAGAAGCGTATATCGTAATGAAGTCCTTAATCACATGCAATGATGATTGAATCATGATGAGATCATGATATTGAGATCAATCATCTAGAGGTATGTGATCTAAATGTTCCTAGTCATAGGATCCTTGAGACAGGACATCAAGAATCCGGATAGACTAGTGTGTGTGATGTCTTCTCATATGATGAGAATGACCGATCTCATTGGTCATCAGTATGGGGACACTGAGATACACACACAGGTGCTCATTAGTGGAATGAGTTCACTGAACTGACCAATTTAGGAAAACCTGATCGGTATCTTACCGAACTGTCTATCAGGTTATTCTTACATCTCAATAGCACGGTTGGATCTTTGACCTGAGTCGCCAAAGATGTCTTGCCGGGCGTACTATGTACTTTGACTATTAGCGATGGATCACTTAGTATTGTGGTCCTGTATAGTTAATGGATTGGGTATATGGGAAACTTGGTGGAGGCAATTGAGCGGACAATAGGGGATCGTTCACTCTCGGTAGGAGAGAGAGAATGTCCTATGGATAGTACTCTAAATCCTTGGCCAAGGTAGATAGGATAATTGGAAAAGGAGTTTTCCAGTTGATCCATTCCTGAGTACAAGATTTCATAGAGTCGGATTATTAAAGGGGTTGACAGTCAGTGCCGAACCCCTGACCGACCGGGACATTGTATGAACGAGGATTTAAATCCGTGTGGTAATTGATGATGGAAAGGCTCAATGGATGTTATTTAACTCCCCAAAGTCATTTGGGATCATAGGATGTGGCTTGTACCCTTTATGATCAGAAAGCTGTAAAAACTGTTATCGGATAACGGTTTTGATTTAATTTAAAGGAATTGTTCTTTTAAATTAATTAAGGCTTCAACCAAATTGACTATTGGGCCTAGTGGGTCACACACAATAGATCTGGTCAATGAGATGAGGGCATGGACGCAATTTATAGAAGTTTTGGGTTTTTGTGAAAAATTCCATCTTCTATATATAAATGGCTTATGAAGCCATACCCTAACAAGCCATAGGGCTGGAGCACGTCCCAAGCCTCCTCTCTCCCTCCTCTCTCCTCTAGAAGGCGATCTCCCATGGTCTAGCTTCGATCGGGAGGTTTACGGAGGCCGAGGGAAGAGAGAACTCGTCTGTTGAACCGGATCGTGTGGATACCGCTAGAGACCGGACACTTGAACGGTTTTCAGCAAGGAGGAACGTCCTCTCTTCATCCATGGTGAGGGATTTGAGAAATCCCATGAGGTACTCTCGTTCTACTTCATATTCGGTTCCCGGTTTTGCTCGTTCGGCATCGATCAAGGCAAAGATCATGGTTTTATAGAATCAAAAATTTTCCGCTATCATGTATTGATTCCTTACAGTGGTATCAGAGCCCGGTTGATGCCTTGGTCGAAGTTGAATCGAAATTGGCTTGATTTCATGTGATTTCTTGCTTTCCCGAAACTGCATACAGAGCTGTTTTGATTTGATCACCACAGTTTGTATGAGATACAAAACTGTGTGTGGTTAGATTCATTGGATTCTCGTGGATGAGATCTTTCCAATGCCGCAAACCTCATGAATTTTGGCCATCCGGAGAGTCCGGAATGAGTTCGGAAAGTTGCTAAGATGATTATATCCGAAAATCCGGCCGAAATTGGGGGAGTTGATGAACTTACCTGTTTGGACTCAAAGACCTCTGTCTAATGACGTAGGAATATAGGGAATTAAGTTTCCTAGAGTTTCCATAAGTTATTGGACGCTCAACGGCCCTTGGAGGTGCCGGATTTGAGAGGGATTTGCGTTTTGGTTTAAATGCGGCCGTGGAAACTTCCTCCTGAAACTGCGCGTTGAATAGAATTTTTCGTGAGATTAAACTTGCACAGATAGATTCCTTATTCTTCAAGTATTCCAACGCATATTTTTTCGAATATTTTGGACACCGTTTGACCCCCCAAATAAGGCCCGAAAGTCGGCGCTTTTCTAGGGTTTTCGGGTGCTACAGTGTCGCCCCGCCCTTATCGGGCGGAGAAGACGAGTCCGGATTGGATCCGGACTCAACCGCGCGGAGGGGTACGTGGCGGATGGACGGGCACCCGGGCCGGGGGTACGCGGCCGCCCCTCAATGGCGCCGGTGGCGCGCGGCGGCGCACGCGGGCGCACGGCGCGCGGCGCGCGGCCGCCGGCCCTCCGGCGCAAGCCGGGGGGGGTACGTGGCAGGGCCACGTTGAGCCCGAGGTGCCGTGGCCGGTGCTCATTGGCCGGCGCACTGCGCCGCCCTTTATTTAATTCAAAAATGCCTTTTAAAATGTTTAAAATTCATTTTTGATCCGAAAAATTGCCAGAAAATTCCATAAAAATTCTTAAAATTGTAGAATTTATTTAATGAGTTATTAAAGTGTTTAATGACTTATTAAATAGAGTTTTACTATTTTGTCATTGAATTCTACTATTTTGATTTTAAAATTGTTTTAAGATCAAAATTAATGAAATTAATGATTATATAAGTTCTGAGAAATTATTTAATAGGTTTGTAAAATGTTTATGAACTTGTTAAATAGTTTTGTACTTTGGTTGCCATAGAATCATTTTATAAATGATTTTAAAATTGTTTTAAAATCTTTATTGATTAAATTAGTGTTCAAATAAATTCTGAAAAATGTGATTTTGAAGAATTATGATTTGGGCATTAATTTAATGCTCTGGTAAATTTTGGAATAGCATGAATCATATGAATATTTTATATTGCTTGTCTTATGCATGTAAATTGTTTATATGTGCATTTCATGTTATTTATTTTATGAAAATTCGACAAGCATGAAATTTGGAATTTCAAAATTACAGTATATAATTTTATGATGGTATATATGATATATCTCATATAATTATGACGTATGCGCTCTATGTTCATGTGATGAATATTGATGTGTGTATGGAGGTGATCATGGACTTAAATATGCTTTGCTTTTGATTGCTTGGTTAATTAAGTTGGTTATGCTATTAAATGGGGCCTGTGTGTGCCTCCTCTCTCTATACAATCTGATTGTACATTCTACCTCCCCCCCATTGGTGTACGCCCCTTGGTTAAAACCAAGGTTTCTTATTATGAGTTGTACATTTGTGGGTGTGTGCCACCCTTTAGCTGCTTGTAATTGTTAGAAGCCGGCTCGTGGTAGAATGGAGAGTGGGACCACTTGGAGAAGCACCCTTCTGAAGTGGGAGCATGCCAACTCAAGCTTCTGAAGCAAGGAATTGCACCTATAGGGGTGCCTTAGGTGTATGCTTAGGGTTAAGTCCATGATCACCTATGTTTTCATGCATATTTGATATGTGGTGTGTGCTCTTATTTATACCTTAGATATATGATGTTCCAAAGGTATTATATATACTTAGCACATATTGTTGATGAGACTAAAATAAAATCCCTCCTTGTCATAATTAGGTCGATAAACGTGAGACATTGAGAATGACTCACGTAGCCTTCCGTTGTTATGGTCTTGATGAGCCAATCTTAGATTGGATGGGTTTGTTGTGTTTCCCACAAGGCCTATTCAGCAAGGGATTGGAGATCATGGCCAAGGCATTAGCCGAACTTTGGGGTGGACCATTGCATGGCCTTGTTGTGTTTCCCACAAGGGCTATGTTAAGAATCCATTCTCATAACGTAACAAGCGGATTTGACCTAACTAGAGTATATAGCTTGTTGTGTTTCCCACAAGGTTATAACTCTAGAGAGGTTTTGAATGACTAAGAATTGCATGAGTTGCAATTGGTAAAAGTTACCTACCTATTAAGTATGGGATGACTTGTTGTGTTCCCACAAGGTTATCACCATAAAGTTAGTAGGGTCTTGGTCCCCACTAGGATGTTATCGTGATATCCCGTCTTTGCATAATGAGGGTTATGCAAATTCGTCGAAAATTAGTGGGAGTATAAATTAGGATGAAAGACCGTATCTTAATTTTAATGAATGTCTGTAATGTTAATATAATTATCTCTATTGTAGAATATTATAAACCACCATTAATCTAGCATGCTAGATGCTAAGTATTTTAATGGCTCACACTTCTTATATCGGTTTAGAACTAAGAGAATAGTTCTCATAGTTGACCTATTGACTATCCTACTTGAGAAGTAGGTATCTCCTACACCATCTAATGAAGTGAGAGAAGATAAGATCTTATCTCATTGAAGTGATGTATTAATTACCTTATATCAGATGTTAGCCTCTATCAGATAAAACTAGTAGTGGCAACATGGATAGATGGATTTGATATCCATCATGGCTCATGGTGATGAGCTAATTAAAGGCGATGAAGAATAATATATCTTGAATACTTCTTATTGGTAAGACCAATAGAAAGAAGTAAGATCATTAGATAGAAATAGATGGTGATAATTAAAAGTCAAAGAAGTGAGTCAAGATATTATAACCCAAATTTGGACTCGCATTCCTCTACTATCATGATGATGGTAAGTAGAAGAAGAAGTGCAAAGTGTATTGCACATAATGCAAAAGTGGAACTTGAGAAGCTCCATGTATCTATGTCATTAATATTTACTTGTCTTATATACACATTTGATAGTATAAGATACTATGTATGTGTATTCTAGTATAAGATACTAGGGGTGCATATAATAGTATGAGATACCGAGGAGATGCATCATATATCTACAATGAGTTGTAGATAATAGCAAGTAAATGAAGGTTTAAAGAAGATTGTTATCCTACATATGAAATGGTACAAAATGTTGCATCATTACTAGTGGGAGATACAAATTTTCTATAGCCTTCTAGAGTTGTCTTAATTATCCTTCTAAAAGAATATTGTTTTCATTTCCTAGTTGAATAAATAGAGATTTATTCTATGGTATGAAAATGATAACTGGTAAAGTGTTTACCAGTAGGAGCATAATAAAGAGTTTATTCATATAAGATATGTATGCTCTTATAATATGTGTGAAAAATCTTCATTAGGCAAAGTAGATTGGTATTGATCAATCTATTGTTTAATAGTATGGTCATATTTATAAGAAAAGACTTAAGGAGTACTATTCGGATAGTAACATATAGGTAAATGATTTAGAATCATTAACTATATGTAAGTCTTATCTTATTAAGCAAAATGACCAACCCTTCATTTGTTAGACATGGAGAGAGGGCTAATGAGTTTATAGAACTCATGCATCTAGATGCATGTTAGCCCATATCTATTAAAGATAGAGGATAATATTTCAACTTCATTAATTTTCAAAGATGACTTCTCTAGGTATGGACATATGTACTTTATGAAGTACAAATCCAAAACTTTTGAGAAATTATTTGAGATTAATAATGAAAGGAAATATTAATGAAAAGAGTATTAGAACTCTTTGATGAGATCAAAGAGGGAATACTTAAGTAATAATTCACACATAAAGGAAGGATAGTATAATCTGATTTTGATGGACACCTCTTATACATTTTAGCTTAATTGAGCAGCTAAAATGAGAAGCCATATTGTGTAGGACATAATATGGACATTGACAACCTTTGCAAAATTCTTCTTTGTCTGTTTAGGGGTTAGCACTCAATATAGATATTTGATCTTAAATCGGTACCTTTCAAGTCTATTCCAATTATTCCATATTAGATATGGAAAGAGATTAAAGCTTGACCTTAAGCAAGTTAAGGTTTCGGAATGTACGGCTTGGTAAAGAAGTATAACCCTATCAAGTTGGAATATAAGACTACAAAGTGTTGGCTTGTGGGATATCTAAGGAAACTTAAGGATATTAATGTCTCCCTTAGGGAGAAGGGTATGAGTTGCTCATCTCTCCATATTTCTAGAGGAAGAGTCCCTCCTTTAGAAAGGATGGGAGCAAGGTATAAATGGAAGGTGTTCCAGTCCCACAATCCATGGACACTTTTATTAAGGTACTAGTTTATATTTACACAGGGCGAATCATAGATCTTTTCTTATGTCCAATCAACCTAAGAGATATGTGAGACATATCTTTGATGGAAGAAATGAGACATAAGATAAAAGGATAATGATCCTAAGATCTATATTGAAGCAATATGAGATATTGATTCAAAATGGGAAGAAACAATAAAATCCGATATAAACTCTATCTATTCTAATCAAGTTGAACTTGATTGATCCACTAAGGATTTAGTATCTATAGGGTATAAATGGATCACTAAAGAATAGATTGAAGTATGTTAGAAGGTAGAGACCTTCAAAGTAAGGATAGTTAAAAGGGATATCATTTATGTCAAATAGTTGACTATGATAAGACCTTTTACCTATGCCATGGAATTAATCCATTCGGATTTGATTGTTACACACTATGACTATAGGATATGTCAAATGGATGTTAAGATATTATTTCTCTATGTTACTTTGAGAAACAGGTGTATATGATACAACCTTTGGGAATCAAGTTCCAAAACATCCAAATAGTGTGTGCATAAGGTCCATTTATGGACTCAAGTAAAACTTCCCATAGATGATAGATAAAGTTTAATGAGATTAAATCTTATGACTTCATTGAGAATGAAGATATGCCTTGTGTTTTCATATAAGATAAGTGGGAGTGCTATTATCTTCTTGACATCATATATGTATGATATACTACTCATTAAGAATGAAGTAAGTATGTTGTCATAAGTGAGCCTAGTTATCAATTAATCCTCCAAACTTAATATGGGTTTTAAGATCTATGGAGATAGATCTAAAAGGTTTCTTGGCCTTACCCAATTCATGTGCATAATAACCATAGTCAAAGAGTTTGACATGGTAAACTCCAAGATAGGTTTCTTACCTATGAAGTGTGGAGTTGATATCTTTAAAGATATGTCTTTGTAGACTTCTTAAGAGATAAAGAAATCACATTAGTATAGCCCTTATGCTTTTGCGATAGGACCTATCGCATTTGTGATGCTACGCACATGACTTCATGCTCTAAGTGTTATGAGCATTCATTAAGTAAATCCTTGTGAGAGTCGCAAGGATAATTTAGAGATGTGTCCTTGAGTACTTGAGAAGCAACTATGGATATATATCTAATGTATGGAGGATAAGACTTGAAGTCTTGTAGTTTTATGAACACAAGCTTCTAATCAGATAAGTCTGATAATAAGTCAATATAATGGTGGTGCAGTGAGCTGGAAGAGTTCCATGCAAGAGAACACTGCTAATTCTACAACTAATCTAAAGTAGATTGAATAATGACGTATATTGCTTGAGAAGTGACTAGATGAAGATGTTAAATCTAGCTTATGGGATTGTCCCAACTTTCTGCGAAAGTGCATTGTTTTGAGAAAACAATGGGGTAGAGCCAAAAGTCTCATTGGAAGTTTCAAACTTCTATGGCAATACCATAGAATCGAGAGAGAATGCGGTTGATAGAGATATAACTAAAGATAGAGTATCTTAGATTAATAACATTACGGATCCACTAATGAAGCGAGATACTCAAAGAGTGTTTGAGCTTCACCTTGGTGATAGAGATCAGCTAGATGGGTGATTGGCTTTAGTGCAAGTGGGAGATTGATAGAAATGTATGCCCTACAAGCCAATCATATATGATATGATTCGACATTTCTAGGAATATCTCATTCATTAGATTAAATAAGGCAAAACTTCGATTACTAGCTTTTATTAGAAGCGTATATCGTAATGAAGTCCTTAATCACATGCAATGATGATTGAATCATGATGAGATCATGATATTGAGATCGATCATCTGAGGTATGTGATCTAAATGTTCCTAGTCATAGGATCCTTGAGACGGGACATCGAAGAATCCGGATAGACTAGTGTGTGTGATGTCTTCTCATATGATGAGAATGACCGATCTCATTGGTCATCGGTGTGGGGACATGGAGATACACACACGGGTGCTCGATAGTGGAATGAGTTCAGCTGGCCCGGCCAATTTAGGAAAACTTGATCGGTATCTTCTGCATTGTCTATCGAGTTATTCTTACATCTCAATAGCACGGTTGGATCTTTGACTGAGTCGCCAAAGATGTCTTGCCGGGCGTACTATGTACTTTGACTATTGATGGATCACTTAGTATTGTGGTCTGTATAGTTAATGGATTGGGTATATGGGAAACTTGGTGGAGGCAATTGAGCGGACGATAGGGGATCGTTCACTCTCGGTAGGAGAGAGAGAATGTCCTATGGATAGTACTCTAAATCCTTGGCCAAGGTAGATAGGATAATTGGAAAAGGAGTTTTCAGGTTGAGTCCATTCACGAGTCTGAATTTCGTAGAGTCGGATTATTAAAGGGGTTGACGGTCGGTGCGGGAACCCACGACCGACCCAGGACATTGTATGAATGAGGATTTAAATCCATGTGGTAATTTATGATGGAAAGGCTCAATGGATGTTATTTAACTCCCAAAGTCATTTGGGATCATAGGATGTGGCTTGTACCCTTTATGATCGGAAAGCCGTAAAAACTGTTATCGGATAACGGTTTTGATTTAATTTAAAGGAATTGTTCTTTTAAATTAATTAAGGCTTCAACCAAATTGACTATTGGGCCTAGTGGGTCACACACAATAGATCTGGTCAATGAGATGAGGGCATGGACGCAATTTATAGAAGTTTTGGGTTTTGGGGAAAATTGCATCTTCTATATATAAATGGCTTATGAAGCCATACCCTAACAAGCCATAGGGCTGGAGCACGTCCCAAGCCTCCTCTCTCCCTCCTCTCTCCTCTAGAAGACGATCTCCCGTAGGTCGAAGCTTGGATGCAGGAGGTTTGGAGGCCCGAAGGAAGAGAGAACTCGTCTATTGAAGCAGATCGTGTGGATACCGCTAGAGACCGGACACTTGAACGGTTTTCAGCAAGGAGGGACGTCCTCTCTTCATCCATGGTGAGGGATTTGAGAAATCCCATGAGGTACTCTCGTTCTACTTCATATTCGGTTCCCGGTTTTGCTCGTTCGGCATCGATCAAGGCAAAGATCATGGTTTTATGGAATCAAAAATTTTCCGCTATCATGTATTGATTCCTTACACCCCCCACCCTGGTCGCCCAGGTGACCCGATGCCAGGTCGCCCAGGTGACCCGGCAGATGGGTCGCCTAGGCAGTTTGGGCACCCAACAGACAATCAGAATACTCTCATACCATATATATCTAATTGAACGTTGAAGACCTCGAGTTCAGAGACAGTTGAGCTTGAGAACCCCCTCAACAAAAACAATGATGGGTCAACTGTTTCTAGACTCGCGGATAGGCCAAAGTCTTATGCACGGGGACGACGGTTCTCTCCAAGAGTATCCTGACCCGTTAAACATATGATCTATATCTTCAACTATTTGCCTATTTTTGAGTTTGTTTTACCCCCAACAAAAAAAAATCATGCATCATGCATCGCATACTCCCCGGACACTTTGAACGAGCTGTATTCCGGTGTTCCGAAAAGTTTCTCGCTAGATTCAGTAAATTCTAGAAGAACATGGAGTCATTCCACTCCAGACAAAATCGGTACCCTTGCAAGGACCAAATGAACTCAGAAGATCTAACCCCGAAATGATTGGATGTTCACCTTGTGTTTTCGTTAGTTTAGTTAGCCCTTCTCGGTACAAGCACACCACAGAGCTAGGCCGCTAACCGAGATGAACTCACGAGCCCCGACTTGGGGGTCCCTCACTCTGGGGGGCAGGCTTCTCCTTTTATTTTCGTGCCTGCGGCACTGCATCCATCCAATCAATGATGGGAATGATCTGAGGGGAACAAATGGGAATGGCAAAGGACCGGTAATGTCCGCTCATTGCCCAATTAGACTGTAGCTTGAGTGTCTAAATATACACCTTGGTGCCACCTTTTTAGTTCGCACCATTGCACGCCGCTACGCCTCATACATTTCATTTCATTCACCTACGCTTCATTCCATATCGCTCCCCTACAAAGCCGACACCAAGGCGAGGCAAGCTGTAGACACGCAAATTTTGCCTATTTGAGGAGCTTAAGATCCATGTTTTCTTAGAAAGTATTCGAGTTTTCCGATAAACAAACCGGACCTCCAAGGAAACGGCTCAAAAGCAAACTCTGGGGGCGTAGATGACCCGTCTGCCGGGTCGCCCAGGCGACCCATCTGACGGGTCATCTGCCAAATCGTCCGTTCTGACGGTGGTAGGTGATACGTCAAATCCGGACAGGTACGGGAAGCGACCCAGCCAACGGGTCGCCTACCAAAACAGTGTACGGAGTGAACAAAGTGACCCGTGAATGGCGCACGCTCGTCCGGACGGTCGGAATCGATTGGGCGTAGGCGACCCGTCTGACGGGTCACCTGCCACTGTAGCAGACCTCGGACGGCGGCCGACCAACTTTCGGCGCACGCGCATTTAATGGCATTTACGGTTTCGCAGGTGACCCGTCAGACGGGTCGCCCAGGCGACCCGGCAGACGGGTCACTTGCTGATTCCGAAAAGTTTTTTTATGTCTGAAATGCCCCTGTGACCCTTTTGCCTATAAAAAGGGACCCCCTAACCACTTTTTCAAGGGTTGGAAGAGTGTTAGAAGGGAGAGAACGTCCCAAGCTCCCAAGAGAGAGCCGAGTTCCAAACCTCTTCCATTCCCCAATTCTCATTGCCCAAGAGATTGAGAGCTTCCCACTTCCATCCACCTCCGTAAATCGACGTTCTTCATCCCGTTTCTTCATCGGCATCCATTTCGAAGCTTCTCAAGCTCCTACATCAAAGGGGGAATCATCATCCACGTCCTAGGAGCTTCCGGGAGTCGTCATCAAGCTTCTAAAGCCATCCGAAAGCATCGCGGGAGCATCCGGGAGTAAACCGGATTTTGGTGCAGGAAGTGACCCGCCTACCGGGTCGCCCAGGTGACCCGTTTGCCAGGTCGCCCAGGAGACCCCCCTGCCGGGTCGCCTGGGACTCCAGATTGCCGTTTTTGAAGCCGAAACCCGTTTTTCTTCCACCACCTTCTAGCATTACTTTGTTTTCATGTTTTCCATCATAGATCATTGCATTTACATGCATATTTAACTTAGTAACATCATATATCATCATCCAAAAACACATAAAAAGGGGGTTGGGAGTTATTCCCAATCCGGTTAGTCCACTTCCTTTTGCGGTTTTAGTTCATTTCTTTTGCAAGATGCTTCACTATCTTAGTTCTAATCCACTTTCACTTGTTTTCGTGGCTTACTTGTTTTTGTAGGAACAACTAAAGTGCTTCAAGCTCTTTCTTCTCGGCCGGCCGAAAAGGAAGAAGATGGAACCCATAATCTCCCAACACAATCTTTCCGCTTAGGTACGTTCGATCATTTCCTTTAATACTTACATTGTCTCTTTACCTTTACTCTCGGAACCCGCGGTTCCTGGCGACCACAACCCTACACCACCGGCGAAACCGAAAGGAGGAGCGGCGCTCATCGTTCCGACCCGGGGAAGAAAAAGAAAGAGAAGGACCGGGTCCGGATCGGGAGTTCCACACTTATGTTGTGGGCAATGCAGCTTGAAGTGTCCTTCCTTATCACATTAGTAGCACCTATGACCCAGAGTCTTAGAACACCCTTTGTCATCTCATCTCTCATGCTGGTTGTATGATCTTCCATGACCTCCACCTATAATCAAAGCCTAACTCTAATTTGACGTCCCCACTTTGTTGCTTTTTCGATGAGACTCATTCAAAAGCAACGAGGCTATGGCATCATTTAGCCTGAGAGTGTCAGTTTTATACAACATAATCATCGCAATATGATCGTATGACATCGACAATGACGACAACAGGAGAAGCACTCGATCCACTTCTTTGATTTCCTCGTCTAGAGATAGCACCTCAGTTAGAATCCTGTTGAAGTCGTCGAGATGAGCTTTCATCCTTTTCCCTCGATCATCTTCAAGCCATACAGTCGCTTCTTTACTTATAGTCTGTTTATCAGTGACTTGGACATGTACATGCTCTCAAGCTTCTCTCAAACATCTGTCAGATCTTCCAAGCCGATCAACTCTTAGAGCGTGTTGTCTGCCAAGATTAACTGAATCGTGCTATTTTTAATGCCTATTTTTCAGCCTATTCCTTCTCTATCATCTTCATCGGTTTGTTTGCCACTTTGCAAAGAGCCTCGATGAGCCCTTCCCATGTAAGAATATTCTTCACTCGTTGTTACAATAGAGTGAAATCTCCGTAGCCATTGAAGGGTTCCACATAGAAGCTCACAACCCTTTCAATGGACATGTGACTTGTGCCTTCTTGCCAGCTATCGATTGATCCCAATCAAGTACGCCCTTGATCAATATCGATGCACACATACACCTGCACAAATCAGACCGTCAGTTCAGAAATCACTCAATCCATACCATCCAATGATCTGGGAAGGTTAGATGCCTAGATCGCCTGATTCCAACATCAAACTCCCCCATCAAGCCGAAATAATCTCGGTCGTTCGTTTGTTAAACCTGCTCCTTCAGATCTCAGATCTTACTAATGGTACGGACAAGACCCGACAACCCTATCTAACACTCGGATCCAACAACGTAATTTTATCAAATCCAACTAGACTTAAAATCTAAGTTCTAATAATTTGTTCCAATAAGCACAATTTGACCCAATAACTATTTAAAAATTGGATATGCACTTTTCTCTCTTCTTGTCTTCTAAATTCTAATGTGATTACAAGATAAAAAGATAATGAGAAAAAAATAGAAAACTTTATTAGCAGTCCTATTTCACGTCACACACAGCCACAAGCCTTGGAGAGATTGTCACCACTGAGGCCCTTCACATAGCAATCCTTGGATCCCACTGCTCCCTCCTCACGCGAGACCTCCACCACCAGTCCCTGTTGGTCCACCATCTGCTGTTGGAGAGCCACTAGCATCGCTACAGCGGTTGTCACCGTGCCACCTTCATGCGCACACCAGATGCACCTAGCAACCGCCACACAGATTCTTCATGCGAAACTTCCTATGCACACCAGCACAGGGTCACAAACCCTATTCTTCACAAGACCGTTGCTACCTAACCTCTTCACAAAACTAAGGATGAAGGGCCGCCAATCCTACACCAAGGCTTCAATCGCACCGTCGGGACATGCGTTCATCGTAGATCCACTACCAGAGTCGGCTCCTAGCACTGGCACCGGTGCTGGCCTTGGTCCTGCCAGACCACCATCCCTAGTTCTCCACCTGTGGCAAAAATCACCGTAGATTTATGTAGGCTCGTCAATTTTTCTTGATTGAGAATTCAAAACTCGTGTTTTCATAGTTAAAATTTTGGGACCATCTGAGACATATCCATGCTAGTCTGTTTCTTATGCTCCTAGAGGATAACTTTCATTGGTAAAATGAAATCTAATTGAAATGAGTTTTTCCTTGGCCAAATAACTTCTATTTGCGACAAATGAGAAGTTAATTTGAATTCTCATTTAGCCGTACCAAGCACGAAAAAAATTACACTTTTCAACACTAACTTATCTTTCTAAGTTTTTTGAGGACAGGCTATATACCTTTGTCTAATCTAACTATGGGATGATCTTCTTCAATTTGTTAGTTTTCATATACAACAAACGGAGGTGCAAACTAATGGGGTGTTTGGTTGCATGATAACGAAAGTTTTTGTTTTAATTTTTAAAAATTGTAAGAAAACTTGTTAAAAGAGGTGTTTGATAACCATGATAATTTTATGTTTTGAAAGTGATTTTCTTCTTAAACAAAAAAAGAGGGTCTCACCTCTTTCTTTTTTCTTGTGGTCCCCCACTTTGTTTGGTCATGTGTGGTAGTTACTCTTTTTTGTAATCACATCTCTCCAAACATGATAATTTTATGTCATTAGTTGGTTCACTTTTTATTTTAATATAATTTTTTATCATGAAAGTGTACAAAAAATTATCATGCAACCAAACATCCCGTAAGCTTTCATTTGTCCGTAGCGACCTCAAGAAGAAAATTGCACAGTTGTAGAATCTTGATGTCCCAATCAAAGGGACTTCTGGCGACAAGACATTTGACTTGACACCCTAGTCATTGGGTTGTCAAGCATCTTGTTGACAAGGATGCCAGGAGGTCCAGAAACTATTTTTTCAATTTTCTTACCATTTTTTCTCCAATGTCTGACTTCTCAATCGATGGGATGTTATCAAGTACCGACTTGACCCGTAGGGTGATTTGACTATGTTGCATCGGGCGCATGTTATGCATTAATTATGCTGATTGGTACAGAAACCTGTTGAACACGACATCAGCAAAAAAAAGTTAACTTTTTGTCGCATCCAATGGGACTGTGTCAACTGCTTTGATTGCGCCATTAATATCTATCAGACAAGACGTCTGACGTCCCATTGATCGGGATGTTTGGGCCTTCCAAAAAGTGCTTTTCTACTATCTTTTCTATCATATTGAGTGGCTATAAAAAGAGTCTTCCTCGACGTCTTTAGGGCTCTTCTCCACCCCCACTTCTAGCCAATACATCCTTCCTCACTTTCAAACTCCCCATCCCACCTCAAAAGCTACCCCTTGTCCTAGGAAACCCCTCCAAGAACCTCAAAAATCTATTTTTTTTTTACCATTTCTTCTACAGATCCATGATCTTATTACTCACTTGAAGAGCTTCCTATTTTTCATACACTCTATTCTTGAAGTTCTTCTTCTTCCCACGTGTTCTTGAAGGTCAAGATTACATCAAGAAAGTGGTTACTGTTCATTGGATATCATGCACAAGCAGGTAGGAAGCCTAGAAGTCTCTGTAGACACGCAATTTTGGCCTAGTTGGAGAGCTTAAATTCTTGTTTTCATGAAGTATATTTGAGTAACCTTTCAAGGGAACCGAGTTTTCCGGAAAAATTGAAGATTTTGAAGAGGGCAAAACCCTGTGTGTAAGGGCACCTGGCGCCCTACTTATAGGGCACCAGGCGCCCTATAAATAGGGCACCAGGCGCCCTGTTTATAGGGCACCAGGCGCCCTATAAACAGGGCACCTGGCGCCCTATATACAGGGCACCAGGCGCCCTGTATATAGGGCGCCTGGTGCCCTATATACAGGGCGCCTGGATCCAAATTAAATTGATTTGACAGGTTGATTTGACCCCCCGCAGTGACTTGTCTTGTCGACCTGACATATCTCATGATGCTAGCGCCCCATATATAGGGCGCTATGCCACATGGCACCACTTTTCGAAAATGGCCAAAGTGCCCTCTTTTGAGCTATAAATAGACCCCCATTTGATACCAAAAGGAGGTTCCAACTTCGTGCCACCCTAGAGCTCATCCAACACCACGATTCTAACCCATTTCCACTCCGCATAAGCCTTCAAACCGATTCAAAACTCTCTCCCAAAAACTCCAAAAACCTGCAGTTTCCTTCTTCAGAAATATGATTTTTCTCCAACTTTGAGAGCCTCTACCCTCCATTTCCCTTACATCTAGTTCCAAAACACTCTTCCATTAGCTTCACTTGACTATTGGCTGCTTGAAGAAGTCTTCTTTCCGTCTTGGAGGTCTCCCTACACTCCGGGCGACGCCGCGAAGAAGGGAAGAAAATCTGCGAAGCGATTCACAGTGCCCGTATATAGGGCGCTTTGACTTTGGTCAACGCGCCCCGTAAAGGGGCACCTGCAGTGCCCCATATATGGGGCACTAGCGAGGCGGACCCGTTTTGCATTTTTTGAGTTTATTTACCTTTCCGGTCGATCTTTTACTCCCCCTTTCATTTTAACCCTCATTAACATGTTATTTAGCATGCATTAAGCCACTCATTTGCATTTTCATGCATATTTAAACCTTCCAAATAGGGGTTGGGATTTAGTCCCAATCCGGTCAGTTCCTTCCCTCTTTCATGTTTACATTTGATTTTGAGCATGATTCTACATTGTCACGAGAACTAATGATCTTTTCACTTGTTTCTATGTTTTCATATGGATATTTTTAGGTAAATCCGATTGGGGTGGAGCTTCAACCGGATCGAAGACGAAGGACTCACTAAGCTCTCTTCTTTCGGCCGGCCGAGAGAGGAGAAGTCGGAACCCAACAATCTCCCCGCTTCCAAAGGTACGACGGTCACTTTCATCTCTCTATTTCATTTCCTTTCATTCTACTATATTTTGGAGCCTTTGGCTCCTGGCGACCACACCCACTAACATCCCATCCACCAAGTCACCAAGGCGGGCGTAAGGGTTCCGGGAGGGGGAGATCCGCGGACGTCCCGTTCCGGGTGCTTACAGTCTCCTTCAACCCTTTTTCCGCAGGTCATTTCTTTGCAGACTCGTAATCTTCTTAACTACTTTGAGGAGTTTTCGTTTTTCACCCACTCATCTTATTGATGCTATTTCTTTACATACCTAATTTTGGGAGTCAAGAATACCTCAAGAAAGTGGTTTCGGCTCATTGAAGGTCGCAAACAAATTGAGGAGAAGTAAGGAAAATGGCTTCAACCATTTTAAAATTGATTTTGAATTGCCACTTGGAGGAGCCGCCGTGTGGGACAAAATGGCTGATGGATTTCGTTAACGAGGGCTTGACTTTTTTTAAAACATTTTGATCTAGTCAAAAAATATTTTTATCAAACTCTTTCTATATATACTTTTAAATTATAATAGTATCTCTATACATAAAGAATACATTTTATTTAACAAAATTATTTTTAATTTGTTGATTTGAGTAGTAGATATGAAATTTTCTATTTCAATTAACGATTAGAAAAATTTCGCACATGTAAAAATAGTTTTATATAAGTTATTGAAATCAGATATTTCGATAATTATTAGAATCAGAATTAGAATTAGTTGATTTCACTTTCATTTGTCCAATCTCTATAAAAAATAAGTATCTAAGTAAATTTAATTAAACTAAAGTTATATAAATCATACAATATGATATATATAATGATGCAATGATAAAAATTAAGTTTTTAAGTGATCATTTCAAATTGTAGTAGTTACATCTGAATTACTAACTCATTTTTTAATAAAAATTAATATTAAATATATTTTTTGGCTTCTTTCACATTATGAGAAGCTATATATGATGAAAATCCGTCAGAAATAAGTATATATACACACCCAAATTATGAACATATATTCTGTCGTAAAATAATATCCGTGTACATTCTTCATGGTTTTTCGTCGAGGACTAGTTAACATCTAAGAAGAACCCATCTAATCTAGGCTAGAAATGAATTCTAACACAGCTCAGATACCGTCTTGTATTTACCTAGATAATATCCCTTTAGGACATATCTATCCAAGCAAAGTAATAGTTATTATCTAATTGATAAACAGATGAGAAATCCCTACTCTCCTCCGAATATATCTACATAATATATTTTTCTATATTTAAATTTTATTTTTATTTTAAAATATATTTAAATATACCCTAATATACATTGATACAGTCAGTTGACATTTATAAATATGTAAAAAAAATTATATTTTAACAATTTTTAGATAATTATATAATTCAAAACTTATTAATTAATATATATAATCAAAATTTTAGATTGGACAATATATGCATTTGTTTGGAGTTTGAAAAATATCTAATAAAATGTTTGGTTGCATAATAGTGTTATGTACATCTTCATGATAAAATTTGTATTAAAATAAAATATGAACTAACCAAAAAATTATGATGTTTGAAAGGATGTGATATCAAAAAAGAGTAACTATCATATATGACCAAAGTGAGAGGGGGGACCACAAGATTAAAAAAAATGTGAGATCATCCTTCCTTATCAAAAAAAAACATTTTAAAAATTTAACAAGTTTTATTTTAAAACCGTAAAATTCTAGTTAAAACTCAAATCATCACTTAACCAAACACCTCATAAACCACAGATTCTCTATCCCATAATGTAGATTATACACTTGTTCAACCAAACAAAACCAACACTGATATAAAAATCAAAAGTAGAAAATGATCAGTTGAGCACAGTAGAACTCCAAGAACTGTCGGTGATCCTATCTCAGCCTAGAGTATGACGCGGAACTATCCAAAAGTGACGTCATGGTGATGACGTCATCAAATCTAGAGCACGTGTCGGATTCCCCCCCTGGCGGAGCCTTCGTATGGGACAAAACGGCTGATACGTCTCCTTCGCCGAGGGTCCAATCGTTTGACTTTTTTATACAATATTTTGATCCAGTCAAAAAATATTTTCATCAAACTCCCTCTATATATATTTAAATTATGATAGCACCTCTTGATTAAACGAATATATTTTATTCAACAAATTTATTTTTTATTTGTTGATTTGAGTAGCAGATATCAAATTTTCTATTAAGAGAAATATTTTACAACCAGTCACCCTATCGACCACCAGCCTGCTACCGTGGTCTACTCGACGAGAAAGGGATCATTTATTATGGCACCTAAAAATTAAATGCTCGATTTGATTAAGATAAAATTCCACAATTAGTTATATTATACACTGATAGAGGTGACTTCTGGAGATGGAAAAGTTGGTAAGATGATTTTCTAGCGACATTTTTTCACATCATATATGTGAGGCTTTATGTTAGAATACATAATAAAAAGGGATATAAGAGAATAGAACAATGAGCTTTCCTGGGCCGACTGTTGTCCTTTAATGCAAGACCAGTTTGGATGGGTTTCATTTAGACATAAAATTGATATTGATACAAATCAAGTTCTACATTTAAGTTAGGACGGCGACAACCATGAAAGCTCTCCCAGCGGCGGCTCCTATGCCCTTGACCACACCACATACACCATCCCCTCCATGGCGCAGCTCTGCGCCCGAGACGTCACTAACAGGGTGTTTGGTTGCACGATAATGAAAATTTTTATTTTTATTTTTAAAAAGGCCAAATCAACTCCCGCCCCTACTTTTATATTCCTATTTATTTTTTAGTCCCATTAACCTATTTACTTATTTTTTAACCCTAAAATAATTTACTTGTTAACTCCCGCCCCTATTCAAGGTTAACACGGTTAAGCCTGCCTATTTATTGATTTTATTTCCAATTTTGCCCTCTTCTCTTTCAATTCCAGCAAATTTTTTATATTTGTTTCATTTCATCAAGGTCTTTTTAATATTTATCTATCATTTTTATGCACATACGCAACATCATAGGCAAATGGCATCCCACACTGTTATGTATATTTATAATATTTATTTATATTTGTTTTAATAATTTAAATATTTTTGATAATATTTTTAGGATTAAAAATAAAAAAATGACGTTAGATTTTACAAAATAATGTTCGATTTAAACATAAACCAAGCCATAGATGATGCAGACAATCCACCTGTATATTGATTGATAACCAAATATATTAATAGCCAAATAGATAGTTAACATGAGTTTGAAAAAAAGCCAACACCAAAATATAACAATTTGAGTTTTAGAAAAAAAACATAAAAAGAAACCAACATGGTGAATATGGAAAGGGTTGAGACGCTGAGCGATGAGATAATAAAAGTAGAGGGTACTTTAGGAATCAGGCAAAAATGGTGACGGACAGGATAAAGAAAAAAGAAACAAGTCAACGTTGGGACTAATAAATAAAAAGGACTAACGTTGGGATTAAAAAATAATTTGGTAAACTTTTTAGGACTAAAAACTGAAAACCCCTTTTAAAAATTATAAGAAAACTTGTTAAAAGAAGTAATGGATAACCATGACAATCTTATGTTTTGAAAGTGATTTTCGTCTTAAACAAAGAAACGAAAGTCTCACCTCTTTCTTTTTTTCTCGTGGTCCTCCACTTTATTTGATCGTGTATGGTAGTTACTCTTTTTTGTTATCACATTCTTCCAAACATGATGATTTCATGTCATGAGTTCATTCACTTTTTATTTTAATATAATTTTTTATCATGAAAATATATAAAAAATTATCATGTAATCAAACACCTCTTAAGATGATGTCATCTTAGAAACTAGAAACTAAGATCCAAACCTAGACCAGAAGGGATCCAAATTTTGTTTTTAAAGACTTCGCATGAGAGAATTTCTTTTACATGTTCAGCTATACAGTTAGTTAATCTCTTCGAAACAATTTGCTTCTCTCCCTCACCCCCAAAAACTAAAGTACATTTAGAAAGAATTAATCACTCCAGTCTAAGAGGGTTGCATATATAGGCATCAGGATCTGTTTCAATGTTAGACATGTTCATTTAGCTATTATCCTGTTGCAAAGAGAGAATATATATGTAGAAATATCTGCTCATCCTCATTTAAGGCTAGTTCTGGATAAATATCCATAATATTTATGGTAAATGTAATATTTTATTTTCATCCCTACATAAAATAAATATGTCGCTAACCTTTTTAATGGCCTAAAATTTAATTAAAATTTCAAACTGAATAGTATTCTCATCCACTCTGCATTCCGAAGATATATATCAAAAAATTCAATATTCAATGCGTATCTCTATCTTATTCAGATAAGCTATAAATTCATTTACCTAGGTAAACACAAAGGAACATGAAAATATAATATCGGCCAGCAATAAGAGCTCCAGAAAAAAAAATGGCTGTCGGTGTTCCCAAGTCAACCTAGAGACACGTGCCGAACAACCAGTGGTCCTATCAATCTATTATTAGTACTATTATTATTATTATTATTATTAAAAACCAGCGTAAAATCCAAGCCGCCACGTACTGATATCCTTCCGAGCAAAGCGCCGTGACGTCACGCAGCTGACGTCATCGAAACGTGCTTTGGGATAACTATCTTCTCTCCTCCTCTGCGACCGCACGCTCGACGACGACTGGATTTATCCGAGAAAAATTATTCTTGCGCATTTAATGTATTATAGATACTACCGTTCAACGCCAAATAATATAACGTTGATTGAATATATGTGCCCCGCCCAAATGATGAGGTCGAAATGCAAGATCAAGTCGCAGTCACACGGTCGCAACGCCTATGTTGATTGTAGTTCTTGCATCAGATGATGTATATCTTAAAAATAATATTAATTGAGTATCATTAAATCTAGAATTTTTAGTACATGGTATTCTAGGAAAATAAAATAATTAAAAAATACAATTAAGAATATTAATATGGCAGTAAGTCAAATTAATAGGTTTGAGTTTAGAAGTCAACATATGGTAAGGTTTCCATAAGTAATATCAATTAAATAGAAGTGGGTTAGAAATTTTTTAAATAATGAATTATCCTGATTCTAGTGCCCACATGTTTCAATTTTGATATTGGTACGATAATATTTTGATATTCTAACCAGAAAGGCATAAACTTTAGATTTAGCACCTAGCTGGCTCTGTTTAGTTCTGGTGTCAAAAATAACAGTATGTCAATTTTAATATTGATTAGTCCAGAAGATAAAATTGTTATAGGTTGACACTTACATAACATAACATGCATGTTTTACTGCGACTTTCAAAATTGTTGGTAATGGTCGAATAACTCTTGATTATTTTTATCAATATCGATTTTAAAATCAATAGTGACATAAAAGGTTAGAAATTGTCCCATGAATTTTAATGTAACTGAAATGACGATTCACATGAGTTCACGTTGACATTGTCTCAATTGAAACCAAAAGATGAAAATAAAAATGAATTAAAATGGATTCGAATATATTTAATAGGGTTTCATCTAATCACTTGGAGAGAAAGAGAAAAAATTTCTTGAGCTATTCAAACCATTCAAATATTCGATCTCTAACGATAACTACACGAATTTCATCCATAGCTGGTTCTCATCTTGACTTGATAAGGTTTGACTGGAACTATTATTATTTATATAGAATTTGAAATTTTTTATGAAAACTCATAATCTCCATAACTTATACCATTATCCTTGTACTTATAAATAAGTCCTTATATATGTGACTCATTATACTTAATAGTTTACTTGTTTGAGGCCTAACTAAAATAGAACAATTCTATTTAATTATATTAAATCTATTAACCAATAATAGATTAATCAACTTATCAATCATAAAAAGTACAAGTCACATCTTATGATCTGAGATGGCTATAGGGATAATCTTATCTCCATTGAACTTTTTCATTATCAGTTATCGCCAAGGAAGGTCGGGTCGAGGGTCAACTCGGCGGCCCCAAAATTGACCCAATCGGACTATGTCTAATTTATTTATTTATTTTTAAAAATATAAAAGTATAAAAATTACGTGAAAAGTAAGAAAAAATAAAAAATATTTTATACTAGATATTTATGTATACATAAAAATAAATATACATAAGTATAATTATATTTTTATATTATAATTGAATATGATTTTTTATCATTGCATACAAGTAAATATGACTTTTTTATTATGTTGTATTACTATATGTTAGGAAAGAGTTAATCTCAAGTGATAGAGTAAAAATGGTTAAAAAATAATTTTATAAATTTTAATTATGTATCATATATTTATAATAATAAATTTTAACTATATATAATAATATAAGTGATAGCAAAATATTGTTATACTATTGATAAATGGGACGTAGAGTATTCACGGCTCAACCTATGTGGTCAAGTTGTTGGGGGTCAAGGGGGCAGTACCCCATGTGGAACGCCCCCTAAAATAAATAAAAAAATCTAAAAAATCTAAGTTATAAAACATAATGACCTGGTCGCCCCATGACGGCCCAGTGTGGGGTTGTATAAGTTATAAAACCTATCAACCGAGTTGCCAGGTCACCCAACCTAAGGCAGGCTCACGCGACCCCACACTAGGTCGCCATGGGGTCGCCCCTATCAGGTCGGAGCAAGGTAGGTCAGCCCTAAAACTAGTCGAGTCACCCAACTCAGGTCGACCCCTTGGAGACCGAGTGAACCATATTTATCTCATGGATATAAACCCTCGTCTATTCAATGTCTTAATTAGAAATGAGTATGGCTACGACTATCAATTTCTTTGTTATATCGACTCTATAGAATCATGTACTCGAAATTGGATTAATTAGAAAACTTATTTTTCAATTCTTCTTTCTATCATGACCAATGATTTTGAAAATTATCACATACAACATTCACTCTCACTTACCAAGAGTGAATGATCCCTTGTTATCCGCTCATTTGTCTCCACCGAGTTTCTCTTACACTCAATCCATCACTGTACTTTGTCGTCAAATAGGTGATCTATAAATCAATGGTCAAAACAAAAAATCCCTCTAACAAGATATCTTTGATGACTCAGGTCAAAGATCCAACTGTACAACCATGATGATAGAAAATTCTGATTAACAATTGGGTAAGATACTATTCACGATTTCTAATTTGACCAATTAATGGAACTCATTCAACTAATGAGCACATATATGTGTATCTCAGTATCTCTACACTAACGCCCAAAGAGATTGGTCATTCTTGTCACATTGAGAAGACATCACATAAACTGGTCTATCAAGATCCTTGATATCTTATCTTAAAGATCATATGACTAAAAAAAATTATGATCACATACTAATAGATGATTGATCTCATTGTCATGGTCTCATCATGATTCAATCATCATTGTATATGATCAAAAAATTCATTAAAATATATACATCTAATAAGAGCTAGTAATAAAGATTTACCTAATTAATTGAATAAAATATTTTTAAAAATGTCAAATCATATTACATATGATTAACTTGTAGGATAGACATTTCTATTAAAAATGTCTAATAGTATTACCAAATAAAGAAGTTCAAATAGAACTTTGTCTCTAAAAGTTGTCCACCTCAACCAAGAGTAAGGAAAAAAAATAGCAACCGCATCTCTAGCCACATGTCTCCTTGCTCACTACACTTGCATGATTGGATATGTATTATGATTCCATTGTAGGTTTTTCTTAGTTGCAATATCTTAGATCAATTCAACGTATTCTTTCTCCACATTAACTATAGCTAGCCATTGGTAAAACCCTTTGTGTAAAGTTAATGTGTTCACATGTTCTTTCATATGGTGTTGGGTTGCAAATTAAAATAGATTTTTTTACAAAATATATTATTGTAACAAAGCTTACTAAAAAGTATTTGGCAATCATGATAAAAGTATAATTTTTTAGATAGTTTCATCTTGTAAAAAAAAGGTGTGGGACCTTTTTTGTTTTATTGTACGCAGTACCCTACCTTTTCACTAGAATTGATAATTTTATGTTAATATCTATCTTAGATCTTATGTTTACATATAATTTCATCATAAAAGTATATAAATTTTATTTTGCAACCACACACCTCAAAAGCTACTGATTTAAGTAACTAAAATGGAAGAAAGAAAGCATAAAGGGCATAGAAGAAGATAGAAAATGAGGCAACGAGCAAAGAAGAAGATAGAGGTAGGAGATCACAAGTCAAGCTAGGCACCCCAAGTAGGGGTGACGCGGAGAAGGGTTGAAAGAGGGGAAAGGCATAAGGGAGAGGATGGGGCAAAGGATTTCGGCTTGGATCGGCCAAATCGGCCGATTCATTTGGAAAAATGAAAGAAACCACACCCCATGCCCGGTTTGGCCGATCCAAGCCGAATTGGTTTGGCCGATCCAAGTCGGAATTCGGCTTGGATCGGCCAAACTGGCCGATTAATTTGGAAAAAAAGCAGGAAACCCCACCCCAAGGCCGGTTTGTCCAATCCAAGCTGGAATTCGGCTTGGATCAACTAAACCGGCTGATTCATTTAGAAAAAGTCAAGAAACCACACCCCATGGCTGGTTTGGCCGATCCAAGTCAGATTTCGGCCTGGATCGGCCAAACCGCCTGATTCATTTGGAAAAAGTCAAGGAACTACACCTCATGGCCGGTTTGGCCGATCAAAGCTAGATTCTAGCTTGGATCGGCCAAATCGGCCGATTAATTTGGAAAAAGACAATAAACCACACCCCATGGCCGGATCCGATTTGGATCGGCCAAACCAGCCAATTCATTTGAAAAAAGTCAAGGAACCACACCCCATGGCTGGTTTGGTCGATCAAAGCCGGATTCCAACTTGGATCGGCCAAACCGACCAATTCATTTGGAAAAAGGCAACAAACCACACCTCAAGGCTGGGTTGGCCGATCCAAGCTGAAATTCGGCTTGGATCGGCCAAACCGGCCAATTCATTTGGAAAAAGGCAACAAACCACACCCCAAGGGCAGTTTGCCCAATCCAAGCTGGAATTTGGCTTGGATCGGCCAAACCGGCCGATTAATTTGGAAAAAGGAAAAAAACCCCACCCTAAGGGTGGTTTGCCTAATCCAAGTCGGAATTCAGTTTGGATCGGCCAAACCGGCCAATTCATTTGGAAAAAGGCAAGAAACCACACCCCATGGCCGGTTTGGCCAATCCAAGTCAGAATTCGGCTTGTATCGGCCAAACCGGCCGATTAATTTCAAGTTGTTTTATCAACTTTATTATATTGCAAATAGGGCTGTAAACGGTATCCGATATTCCGATAATTCGACCCGATTTCGATTAATTTATCCCTAAACGGAGGTTCGATAATATTACCGATAACTTATCGGAATCAGAATTGGAGTTTCGGTAAGTTATCGGAATCGGAATCGGAATCACTGGATACCGATTCCGATATATACCGATACCGATAATTATTTAAATAAAAAAATCTAAACCATTGATTCGTTAGATCCAACGATCGTAGATAAGGTAGTAAGTAGTAAAACCCTACCCGCACCAATCTGTCACGAACGCCGCATCCCGCAGCCCGCAGCCCCAATCCCCCATGTCGACTCTCCCATCCCTGCCCTAGTTCTCGGCACTCGGCACTCGGCGGCCGCCGGCCCGGTCGCGAGGGGGCAAACAGCGCAGCTGCGCGGCCGAACGACCTCTTCGTCAGTTCCGACTTCCGCGGGGTGGCTGAGATCTTCAGCAGCCGGTCGCGAGCGAGGCCCAGCACTTGCAACAGACAACCTCTTCGGCTGTTCCGCGGGGTGGCTGAGTTCTTCAGCAGCCGGTCACGAGGCCAAGCACTAGCAGGCTAGCAGCAGACGCCAGACGTCAAACGACCTCTTCGGCTCTTCACGGCACCGGCGCTAGCACCTTTTCTCAGCAGCCACCAGGTAGTCGCGAGCGGGCCAAGGGAACAACAGAGGTGCGGAGCCCTTCACGGCCCCGGCGCTAGAACCAGGAGCGCTGCCGGCTGCCCAGGCCCCTTCACGGTCTCGGTCACGGTTCCTCCGATCACTCCCTTCGCCGGCCCAGTCCCAGGGCAGGCAAGTTGGGGTGGAAAACAAGCAACCGGCGTGCTCCAGGTGAAGCCGATCACCAAGAGGCCAAGGGACAACAGAGCCACGGACAGGGAGGAGCCCTTCCCGGCTGTGAGCCCTTCCCACGGAGGGTTTTCATTTTTTTTTCTATTTTCTCCAGAGTTAATCCGTACCTGTTTTTTTTTCGATATTCATGCAGGACCTGGCAATTCTCAAGATCCAGGAAACGTGAATTTTCAATTATTTGAGGAGACTTCGCATGGTGATGTTTACAACTTTTTCGATGGTTACCTTCTATATGTTTCTTATCTCTCCACATTTAGCATAGATTAAATTTTAAAATTAGCTAAGTCAATGGTAATCTTTATCTTGCTACATATGTTCGTCTATATATGATTGATCAAAAATGTGAGTTAAAGACTACATATCCTAAATTGTGGATGACTTGGCTCTATAAGTTTGATGTCGTTCCATTTTTGTCATGGTTTGCATTTGGCTAATTCATAATATTGGTTGCTGTCAAAGTCGTTTGAAAAAAAATATAAATTTTTTTGTCAAACATCATAAGATAAAATTTAATGTACAACCTATCATTAAAAAAGAAAAATAGGTAACAGCACTTGATAACAGTTTCTAGTTTCTACGTTACCCATTTGTCAACCAAATCTTTTGCAAATCTTCTATTCGCTGTGGTCTTCTCATCAGATTTTGACAAAAACCTGATTACCTTAATTATATGTGGTTTAGGTTAAAGTTTTAGAACTTAGCGTGTATCACATAGCACGTACAAAATCAGTTTATTACGCATTACTGTTAACATAAGCAAATCTGATTTTAGTGACCAGAAAACATGCCTGAATCAGCCAATTCAGGTCTGCCAACAGCCCCACAGCGGTGTAGCCGTGCAGGTAACTCAATGACTTAGGATCTTGGTCATATCGGGTCTTCAATCTGCAGGATCTGATACAGGTGGGGAAGACACAATCGATTCATATGGAGTTGAAATGATAATAATATTATTATTATTTTGTTTTTTAAAATATGGATACACTATTAATTTTACTTGTTTTTGGCAGATCGTATGCAGATAGCAGAGGGTGTTCCTCAACTCGGAGAGATGTTTGAAGCTTTTTCGCAGATGAACTTGTCCTAATGGGGTTTATGTTTTATGTATGAATGTTGTGTAATTGTGTTCTATGCTACTATGTTTGTGAGCTTCAGCGTTTTTTAAAATATTTGATAGTTAAAAATCTTCAGACCTTGAGACAATGTAATCATATTTTATTTTTAGTGCGTTGAAGTTGGAGATTATTGAGATGTGTTTTTTATTAGATATATGTTATTTTTGTCCAGTTATTTAGAGTTAAAAATTATTATTTTACGAAATTCAGGGATTATCGGAATCGGTATCGAAATATTTCGATTTCGATATCGGAATCGGAAACAAATCGAAATCGGAATCAGCCATTTCGATATTATCGAAATCGGAATCGGAAACACTAAATTCTTATCGGAATCAGAATCGGAATCTGCTAATTCCGATACCGAGTCCGACCCGTTTGCAGCCCTAATTGCATATGAAGAAATTTAGCAAGAGTCGATGTACATCTCGGAGTGGGACAGCCGGTGGATCCACCGATCAGTCCGGTGGTTCTCAGGGCCCATCTTAGCCTACCCAGGATGCGATGCCATCAGGTGGACCATCCCGGGCGGTTGACACTCGCCGTACTGCGGCGATGCCCCCTACGGACTGTCTATCTTTTTCCGCCTCCGGTAAATATTTAATTTTTTATATTTTGTATATTTATAAACATCAAATTCTAAATTTATTCAAAATTTTGGCATGTAGCTACAGTTGCTAGACGTGGGAGAGATCCTGCAAAGGCGTATCATGTGCGGACATTAGCGCCTAGGCAGATCTTGAACGTCCGGGTCATTGGAGTATCAGGTATAGGCCCGAATGGCCAAGAGTTCACCTCATATCTTGAAGTCTGCAACATGGTACATTGTAATTTATGGCAACAGGATTACATGGCCCTTCTAGATGACAAGAAAGAGGCGATATTTAGAGATTTCAAAGTAAATAAAAGTACTTTAGTTTATTTAATTTTTTACTTGAAAATTACTAATCTATATATTCTTCCTACTTGTAGCAACATTTTACGTTTGAGCAATCTCCATCCATAGATGCGAAAATTTTAAGGCATATGAGGGAGATGCAAAGAAAACAAAAGAGTCATCTGAAGAAGAAGTCAAAAAATTCATATTCATTTTTTTAATAAATGATTGTGTACTATAACTAATACAATTTTGGCGTACAATTTTTTTCAGGACGCTCACTAGAGGAGGCACTTGTCGTTGTGCCTCCACATTGACCAGTGGCGTCATATGTGTGAGATAAGGCAGATGGACGACAATAAGGTAAAGAATCTATTTAATTTAAAAGTTATTCACATTTGATAACTCAATTTTTTTTCTAAAAAAACTAACGTGTTAAGAACTTGTTTGCAGGCACTTAGCCAAAGTAATAAAACAAATATGGCTAATTTGAGCATGTCTTATAGGCGAGGAAGAACCAACATTTATCAGCTTCAGATAGATTTTGTAAGTTTCTAAATTTTTTCTTATTCACTATTGAATATCTCGATAATAGTACTAATATTTTCATAATGGTTTTCTTTGAACATACACACAAAGAAGGGTGCCGTCCTACCCATCCAGAGGTCTTCGAGATGACCTAGACGAAAGAGACGGAAGATGGATCTCTCGTATGGAGCAACGAGCAAAGTTGTCAAGTTATGGTAAAAATATATTTTATTTGTATCATTAGACAATTTTCATTTCATATAGCAACTGACTTTATATTTACATTATGTAGGACGACATGCATCAGTTGATGAATACTCTCCAGTCAGAGGAATCGGATGCTGTGAATTTCAAGCAACCGTTCTGTCCTAAGGATGCATTCATCAGCGTATTTGGCAGAGACAGGCCGGGACAGATCCAATGTGGGGGGAGATGACAGACTCGCAACACCTGGTATGGTGTAAGTAGTGGAGGTGCGAGTACCTCTGCGAGTCCGGGCTATCAGGAGTTGATGGACAAAGTCGATGCTCAAGCTAGTCAAATCGAGAAACAAAACTCGATGATCAACTCGCTCCAACAACAACAGAATGCCCAACGTCAACAATTTCAGGAGTCGATGACACGGCTAACACAAGATATGTTATCCCATTTAAACAGTAGACTCCCCCCACCTGCGGATCGGTCGAGTTCGAGGCCACCTCCACCACATAGAGACGCACAGAGAGACGAGGAGGAGGACGACGACGACGATGACGACGAGGATGACGAGGAGCGTTCTTTTGGGGAGGATGTGTGAGAGTGTTTTCTCCCCATTTTACTATTTGTTTGTATTTGAGATATTTGTTGTGTACAGAACAAATTTTATAAATGTGAATCTTTCTTGTTAAAGAATGTGAATGTTTCTTATTTATGAATGTGAATGGTTATAAGTCAATGAATGTATGGATGAATGTGTGATTGTTTATCCTTGAGTGTCTATGAATGTATTAAATTTGGGAGCGACGACTTCAATGTGTTGATTTGAAAGTGTACAAGAAAAGATTGTATATTCATCTATGGATGTGTTTCTATGTGAATACATTCGTGTACGGGGCATTTTTTTAAAAAAAAATTGTAACTTAATGGCGACGGCTCTTTCTAACCGTCGCCAAATGAGGATTAAGCGACGGCTGATTACGTAATGGTGACGACCGGAAGCCGTCGCAAAATCAAAAAATGCACCTTGGGATCACTTCCGACGGTGCAAAAGTGGGTTTGGCGACAGCTCCCAACCATTGATTATAGTCACTGTAAGTTAATGGCGACGGCTCCTTCTAGCCGTCCCCAAAAATCTTTTAAGTGACGACTTATTACATAATGGCGAAGGCTCTCAACCATCGCAAAACCAGAAAATTACACTCCGGTATCCTTTCCGGCTGTGCAAAATTGGGTTTTGGCAACTGCTGACAACCGTCGCTAATAGTTGGTCGAGTTTTTAAGTTTACTTGCGACGGCTTTTTAGCCGTCGCCAAATAACTTATTAGCAACGGCTATAGACGTCCCTATTAACTTAACTACGACGGCTCAGAGCCGTCACCAATAACATTAACAGCGATGACTTACATTTAGCCATTGCTATTATTATTGACGACGGGCTTAGTTGCGATAGTCTCGCAACGGCTTATAAGCCGTCGCCATTTATCATTTGGCACCGGCTTTTGGGTTCTTGGCAATGGCGAGCAACCGTTACCAGTGATCCTATTTCCTGTAGTGTATAGAACTATCTCGTGATTTCAAAAATATTTTTTGTGGATGTTTCCATCTTTTATACTTTGAGTTTTTGTAACATACATATTATATATATGTATATGTTGAGAGTTCGAATCCTCTCAAGAAAGAGGTGAAGAGAGTACTTTTCACACCTTCTCATAAAAAATAGACTATACATGATATTAATAATGATTTGATCCGATTAATCTATGCGACTCAACTTTCTTATAAGAGAATAGAAGATACTCCCTCCACCCCCTTTTGAGGGGATCTGAACTCTGTGTTAAGTGAGACGAAGCCAAGATGGCTGGGACACCGAGGTAGGGTGGGTGGTACCGTCGGGCAGGTGTGGGCGACTGCTGCGAGGGGGTGCTGCAACACCGCTGCAGGGAATGAGGCTCAAGGGATGCCGCAAACGTCTAGCGAATGCATGAAGCGTTGCCATTCGGATGCTGCCGGGGCTAGGGGAGGAGGAGCAAGTGTGCGGGCATGGGTGGTGTGGCTAGGGGTGCAAACGAATCACTACACTCGACAAGTAGCTTGAAGCTTGACTCGATAAAAACTCGACTCGGCTCGTTCATTAAGTTAAATGAACAAGCTTGAACACAAAATAAAGCTCGACTCATTAAACGAGCCGAGCTTGAACAGACTCCTGCTCGGATCGATAAGCTCGCGAGTAACTCGATTAAATATTATATTATATATTTATTTTTAAAAATTAAATTATGAGTATTAATAATTATATATCATCACTTAAATATATTAAATAATTTAAAATTTGAGTTTAAACTTAGATTGAGTTTCATAAATAAGTTAAATATAGAGTTTCATAGATAATTTTTCATTGATTTTGAGTTTTATAAACGAGTTTGTATATAGTTTAAACTTAAATGTGAATTGAATTTTAGTCTAATTACTACTCGAGTTCGAACTCGACTCGGCTCGATTAATAAACGAACCAAGCTTGAACAAGAATTCCACATACTCGCTAAAACTCGAGCTCGAACTCGAACTCGTGTAAAATAAACGAGCCGAGCTTGAACACCATACTACTCGGCTCGGCTCGACTCGTTTGCACCCCTAGGTGTGGCATCCGGCAAGTGTGCGTTGGGCGGTTGCTGTGTGGGGGTGGCAAGGCCGGCACAAGCGGGGGAGGGTTGCCTAAGTGGGGGTCGGGCAAGTGACAAGTGATAGCAATGAAAATTTATATACTATCAATAATATTGATTAATTATCTTTTAAAAGTTGAGTTAAAAAAATCTAAAGTTAAACTTGTTTATTAGAAATAAATCGAAGGTGAATAATTTTTTGAAAATAATTTTAAGTAACACAACTGTTGGACTAATTAATGATATCAAAATGTCTCGATCGGAAAATTTATTGTGACTTATCTCGACATACGTGATATATGAAATATGTGATGATGTTAACAGAGATCTCGAATTTTTAAGAGAGCAATGGGTGACATTTGGATTTGTGAATATCTTACGAGATTAAATCAAATGATTATCAACAATATCAGATAATCACTTTTCGGATGTTTAGTCGAAAGCTCTTTGAAATTAATAATGTTTGTTTTGAAGTAAGTCAAAAATACGTGATTTTCTGAGAAAACTTATAATCAACACAGTCGGAACAGTTAAAGTGGTAGATATTATTTAAATGACGAGCTTTCTGATGCACTTAAAAGCTCTGGTTAGAGCAAATTATGTCTGATCCGGTTAAAGCGTGCCGGTCTTCGTTCAAACCACAGGAGTCGCGGTCGCCCGGCCAGCGCACTTTCGGTTGACCGGTCAAACCGTCAAACCTCGGCGCTTCCAGAAGAACCGGTCAAAGCCGAGCTGGCACCGCATATTCTATTCTGTGGGCAAAAGGGGATCCTTTGGGCAGGCTATTTTAACTAGTTCTTTTTATTCCCCCGAAATCTAATCAAATAAAATAAACTACTGCAACGTGGTTGGGTTCGGCTTGATCCAACCTTAAATCAAAACTGTATTAAATATTTAAAAATAGCTAATAATATATTTTTTTATATTATAAACATCGTAGTATTATAAAACGTAGATATCTTTTCAATAATACAGTGGTAATTTGTTATATTTTAATTTTTTTGATTTATCCGAATCAGTTTGGTTCGAAAAATCTCCAAATCAGGTAAATCAACCCCCTAACTCAAATCAAATTAAATCAAACCAGAAATATTAATCCTGTTTGGTTTGACCATTTGAACTATTATTTATGTTCATCACTCCTTTTGACAAAGTAAAAATCCTACCACACATACTGTGAATAATTACAATTTTTTATAATCAACATTATTGTTTGGCCACTTATCTTTCTATATATCTAAATACATATCACGATAGTAAATTTTTTTCTATGCATTTTTCTTATATATATATAAATACATACCATTGCATATACCAAGAATGGGTGTCGAGCTTATCAGCCAGTCCATTGAAATATTAGCTTATCCTGGATAGTTGTGGTGTATGATGCTCTTCTTCGTGCGGTGTATTTTAGGTATTTATTCAGATGAGAACCTTGGAACTGCGCCACATTATCTTATTACACTGCAGTCACTTTCGCTGGTCATGAAAAAAATCTCTGAACTCTCCAAATATAATAAGCAGAGACCTTGCAGCACGTCACACCCTCCCCCCCCCCCGGTCATGCTTTTTCTTATCAGCCGTGGTCACGTGCGCTCGCCATGATTTTGTCTTGTCGTTCGCCAGCCACTGCGGGCCACGTGGACCGCAGTGCTGACCTCATCTCGCCCGGAAGATGAGATATAGCCACGTATAATAAATAATATTTTGCGTACACAATATGTATATGTATATGTTATCGAGATCAACATCCGGTGGAAGGACTCTATCGCGGCGGCTCTCAACTCAGATGTTGCGTCTTCGTCGTCCCTTTCCCTACTTTCGACTATCTAGTATCACTTTTATTCTATAGTTTTATCTAATGCGGTGTTTGGTTGCATGATAATTAAAGTTTTTATTTTAATTTTTAAAAATTGTAAGAAAATTTGTTAAAAGAGGTGTTTGACAACCATGACAATTTTATGTGTTTGAAAGTGATTTTCTTCTTAAACAAAAAAGAGGATCTCACCTCTTTCTTTTTTCTTGTGGTCCCCCACTTTATTTGGTCATGTGCGGTGGTTACTCTTTTTTGTAATCACATCCCTCCAAACATGATAATTTTATGTCATGAGTTAGTTTACTTTTTATTTTAATACAATTTTTTATCATGAAAGTGTACAAAAAATTATCATGCAACCAAACACCCCATAAATGTATTTTTATATATCTTGTCTATTTTGATCATGGGAGTCTTGAAGTCCAATTTACTCGTGTATATCATTTTTTACGATTTTCTATGTTATGATCGAGTTCTGCTAGATTATCTTTCATTTACTTCTTCGTAATCACACTCTTTATTTTCGAGGTTGTTATTTTAGACAATATTCATATTTTTTGGGTGCGATTATCTAACCTCATGACAGTATTTAAATTTTTACGATGGAATCTTTATTTTTACTATTTGACTATTTGAACACTTAAATGTGCTGATCGATTTATGACTATGTTTGAATTTATTAAAAAATATGACTTTCAACGGAATTTTAGTTCTTTTTTACACGATTGTACGTCTGTTATCTTTTAAGTGTGTTGCCGTGGTATTACTTGTAGTATTGTATTTGTATCTGTATTCTCACGTGACATGAATCTAATTATGTCGTTTGTCTAGAAAAAATCAACATCAGAGCCAAACAAATGTTAAAATATAGAGTCGGTTTAAATTTTTGATTAGGTATTAGTCGCTTTGATTCTGGACAGGTACCAAAGTATCGTAACAAAATAGGGTTTTCCGAATTATTGTTTTGTAATAACTCAGAACGATTCAAAATATTGTGTGCTCGATATAGTTGGCGGAGAAATTTTTGTATCATCAGACATAATATATTAGTACAGGACTAATAAATTTTTAGTGAGAAAAAGTTAAAAAATCAAAATCGTAAAAATAATAACGTGGTGGACCAAGGTTATCTTTAAAAATAGTAATTCAAATAATTATAGATACTCGAAATGTGAGTGGAGAACAAATATACGTAATTGATCTTAAATAATTTGAGATTGAGATTTGAGTAAAATAAAGTTGAGATAGGATAAATTCCATTTCCCTATAATTTTTATACTACAACCGCATGTACCTAAGTCACGATGTTCGATGTTGAAGGGTTTTATCTCATATTGGTCATCAGAAAGAGTATTTCATACCTTTATCATAGTCTGGACTTGGTTCTCCTCAGCGCACGTGCGTTTTTGAAATTTTACATGGTATCAAAGTTGGTCAGGCTGCAGGTTCTGTCCTCCGGTAGATTTGCTCCTGTTTTCGCTCGGCCCTGTCCCGTGTATTCGTATCGTGGCTCTGATGGTGGTGACTGACCGAGAGGGAGAGTGTTGAAGAGTTTTATCTCATATTGATCACCGGAGGAGTATTTCATGCCTTTATCATAATCTGAACCTAGATCTTCTTGACGTACGTGCATTTTTGGAATTTCACGTTCGATTCACTTCCCTGATAGTTTAATTACGAACGTTAATAGAGTTTACATTTGTAAATTTTTACAACATTTAGTTGTGGTTATTTTTGTATCTAACACACTATGTTTTCAAAATCACATAATTAGCATTTTTTTTTGCAAGAGCAGCACAGCTTCGTGAGAATCAGACGTTAACTTTAAAGTCACAGTACAAGCTTTACAGGGTGTTTGAGTGCATTATAATTTTTTTGTGTACTTTCATGATAAAACTTTTTATTAAGATAAAATATAGACTAATTAATGACATAAAATTATCATATTTGGGAGAGATGTAATAACAAAAAAAAGTGGGTGTCATATGTGATGAAACAAGGTGGGGGGAGCATCACAAATAAAAAATGTGATACTCTCTTTTTTTATTTGTCTTTCTTTCAAATAATAAAATTACAATAATTACTAAACATTTTCTTTAACAAATTTTGTTATCAAAACATAAAATTATAGTAAAAAATTATTTTAACATGCAAACAAACACCCCCAGATGTGTTTGTTTTTGCAAAAATAAATAAATAACGTGGTAGTTGCATAAATTTGAAGAAAAATAAAATATGTTATTTATAAAAATAACCACCCCTCCATTTAGATGCCCCCATAATATTGAGAGTAGGGAGTCTCAAAAGAGTTGAGCCCTCCCCCCCCTCATCCTCAATTAATATATCATCAAATTATATATTTAATGATTTATTAAATTATATATTTATTGAATTTTTGTTAGAGAGACAGAGACGCTCCAGATGCTCCCGCTCTCCAGAATATTTATTAACGCTGGAGCTTGAAGAAGACGGCAGAAGATCACAAGCCATCGTATTCAGTTTTTAACGGGTTCTCCCGTCGCTCTTTGTACCCGTTCGACGTCAGCCGAGGAAGCAAATTGCCTACTCTTACATCACGCTTTCTTAGTATGAATGAATTTAGTACTGTGTTTCAAAAAAAAAAATACATCACGCTTTCTTCTTCCCGGTACGTTGAACCCATCCCTGTCCGCGCTGCGTACCGCCGTCGCGGTCCCCTCCACCCCGCCGGAGACGATCCGCGACCACACCCAATTAGGACGACCGAGAGCGGATCGTCTCAGTTTTTGGAGTGGAAGGAATAATCGTAATCTCCAATAAAAATTGATCACATATTTTGTCACTTAAATGATAGTTTAAATATCGGTTGGATGAATTACTATTAAAAAAGATTGAATTATTATCGAATAACTCGTTATCGATAGGTAGTAAAAAAATTACGATCGGTAACAGAAAAATAAAATATCGATAACGGTTTAACTACAGCTTAAGATTTTCCAATAACAAGTTAACATGTTATTGAATTATTGTTAAACCGCTATCACTAAACTCGTCGTCCACGTCTTAATAATTTATTAAGATAAATAATGAGTTACTAAAATATCAATACTAATTTAACTGATATTTGAACCGTCATTTAAAGTTTAAACAACGAAGGTCTTCGATCAGTTCTGATCGGGGACTGTCGACTATTCCTTCCACCCGGGGGAACGAGGCAATCCGCCCGCCCGACCCCGAGCTCAGCTTAGCTCAGCTCACTCCTCCGGGCGACCACCGTGCCGGGAGTGTAGCAGGCTGCGACCTCAACAGCTGGGCTTGCGGCGCTCCCGCTGCACGGCGGCAGGGCCGGCCACCTGGGGAACCCGCCAAGGGAGGCGGCCGGCCGGGGCGTCGTGCAGAGGTCATGGCGCTGAGGTCATCCGATGATTCTTCCCACCTCGCCGCCGTGCGCGATTGACCCACCACGTGTTGAAATTCCCAGTCCCCGATCGATCGCCTCCGCCCCCACGCCAGGCCCACGGCCATGGCGGCGTAGGGACCTCACCCGCACCCACACACTCGTTGATGATCGGAGGAAGAAGGAGAAGAAGAAGGGGGGTATTTATAGGGGAGGGACTTCGGCGAGGAATTCAAAACAGCCACCGAGCACGGCCTTCTCCGATCAGCTGGTTGCAAGGCTTGCTCCGGCAGCGCACAAACGGCCGCCCAATGGATACTTCCTTCTTCCAGTCCTCCAGTAGCGGCGATCTGTCGTCGGAGTCCTCGACGGGGTCGCCGGAGCCGTTCTGCTGGGACAGGCTCTTGAACCAGGCCGAGTCGCTGCCCTTCAACGAGAACGACTCGGGGGAGATGATGCTGCTCGACATATTGCTGGCCGAGGCCGGCGCCGCCGCCCACGCGGCGGCCCCGGCGGCCGGCAAGGAGGAGGAGGCGGAGTCCGGGGGCGAGCACGGCGGGGAGAAGGGGAGGTGCTACCGCGGCGTGAGGAAGCGGCCGTGGGGGAAGTTCGCGGCGGAGATAAGGGACTCCACCCGGCACGGCCGGCGGGTGTGGCTGGGCACCTTCGACAGCGCGGAGGCGGCGGCGCTGGCCTACGACCAGGCGGCCTTCTCCTCGCGGGGCTCCATGGCCGTGCTCAACTTCCCGGTGGAGCGGGTGCTGGAGTCGCTGCGCGACGTCGGGTACGGCGACGAGGGGGGCTCCCCCGTGGTGGCGCTGAAGAAGAAGCACGCCATGCGGAGGAAATCCGGCGGCGGGAGGAGGGCCGCCAAGGCCAGAGACGCCACCGTGGATCGGAATGTGGTGGAGCTGGAGGACCTGGGAGCCGACTACCTGGAGGAGCTGCTCACCGCCTCCGAGGGCGCGCCGTGCACCTTCTGAGAGCTTCTCTCTCACGGGGTGCACTCCATCTTCCTTCTTAATTCTGTCACCTCACCCTCTTCTCTTCTTCTTCCTCCTCCAAACCCTACCGGCCGGGGGAGGAGCATCATCAACTGTGCATTACCGGGGCGCTGCTTCTGATCTGTACCAATATCTTGGCTATTAAAGAGTAAGAGATTTTTGGGTTCTTACTTCGTTCAGCCGCCTCTGTAGCTTCTCAAATCATCTATATAATACACCCATTTGGGAACTACGACAGCGGCACATCCGCATCTCTTGCTTCCTCAGTTCATTCTGATCTTCTGCCTGTGGACTGTGGCGATGCAGCTGCCGTAATATTGCAGAAATTCAACGACGTCCACGATCATCTCGAATCTCTGTTCTTCTTCCGGTTGGCGACGCAACACGGCACCCTTCTACTCTCTGCTGCGAAGATGTTTTCTAACTTGGGCAACATTTGGCTCATATTCTAATTAGGGGCAAGCACCGATCGGTTTGGTCTCATTTGAGTTTTTTTTTTTTTTCTAAATCGAACCAAACCTATCTAACCTTTCAAATTGTTTGGTTCAATTTAGTTCGGTTTAAGTAAAAAATATATAAAAATATTTTAATTAATTATTTTTATATATAATGATTTTTATGTTATATCTCTTATTATAATACTTATAATAATTTATTATTATTAACATTATAATAAATTTTATATAATTATTTAATTAAATCATTTTAATGATTTGATTTAATTTAATTCGATTTGAAAAATTTTCAAATTAAATTAATATATTGATTCGATTTAATTTTTCAATTTGAATCGTCTAATGTTCACTTTTAATTCTAAGTGATAGACTTTTGTCCGAAATTTTTTATAGCTCAAAAGTTCAACGAAACACGTCGATGGATAAAATTATAGGAAAAAAAATTGAGAAGTCGAAGGAACTAGCGAACCAAAACTTGTGTTACGAAAAAGTTCTCGAGTAATTTCTTAAGATTCTGACAGAAAACACAACCACATGAAAAATGAACCTTTTGATGTACGGTACAGAGATGGCTTCTCTTCTCTGTTCTGGGTCGCATCACCTTGCTGCGGCGATGGTCTTGAGCCGCACGTAGGAAGAGACGTAGGTTAGGTCGGTCAACCTAGGGGGTGTGCCGCGTGCAACTGTCCGAATCAAACCGTCTAACCCGGATTTGGTTTGACGTGAGTTGAGTTACCAGTCTAATTTACCGGAGTTCGGGGAATTTCGAACTCAATCGAATTAAATATTTAATTAGTTGATCAAACTAAAGTTTAATTAATATTTTAATATGTTACCTGTAAAAGTGGTATTTATACGGTTGTTCAACAAAATAGTAATTTTCTCACAACCTAAAATACATAGATATAAGAGAATTATTTTTATTCTCTATCTGATTCAGACATATTTGAGATGCTTTCTCGTTTAATCTCCCTCATTATTTAATCAGATTTAGTTAAAAATAATAATTTTGGTCAAATCCAACTTTGCACACCCCGGATGCTGGGTGAGAACCTTTGATGCTGACCGACCATGGCTCGGTTGGCAGTCCTCTCGTTCTCACGAGTGAGGGGCGGAATTCTAGAGTTGCAAGAGTTTAACCTTTTCGAAAGGAGAGAGTACAAGTGAGAATCGAATAGAAAACTCGATTTTTCGTCGCGTGCAGAGCGACACACCTTTTTTTTTTGGACATTGGCATAGTAGTCTGCGCGCGCGAGAAAGCCGCCCTCGACGGGGCGGGCACGGTTCGAGACCGCGAGCTGCCGCCCCGGAGGGCGGTGGCGTCCCACTGCGCTAGGAGCGTGGGACAAAGAGCGACACACCGGTTTAACCACTCGACCATCTGAACCCAAAAAAAAAAAAAACTTTGATCACCTCTGTTCCGAGTATCTGACCCAAGCAACCGGAGTTTGGACCCCCAATTGCACGGTCAGTCAAACCGTCAAATCGAATTGATCAGTTGAACTAGATTTGATTTGATGTAAGTTATTAGTCAAATTTAACCGGTTTGAAGATTTTCAAACTCAATCAAATCGTTTGATTAATCGAATTGAAATATAATTAACTTACCGTTGTATTACTAATAAAAGTGATATTTGTATGATTCTACGAAGAAAGATTATTCTTCACAGTCAGGTACGACATAAAATAAATATATGTATAATTAATTAATTGTTTTTATTCTATTCGGCTGACATATATTTGAGATACTCTCATGCAATCTGTCTTAGTTTAAAAAAAAAATATAATCGAATCCAACCTTGCACACCCATTGGCCACTGTCAACAAGGTTATAGGATGAGAACTTTGTACCCTCTGAGCTAGTTTGGACCCAAGCAAGCGGAGTTTAGACCCAATTCCTCCTTAGTCTGAACCCCCTGTTTAGCTTAGACTGGTATCTTATGTTCTCGACGGATGGGATGGGAGGAGCCGTCTTGGTCAGAGCAGCAATTGCTGACTAGGTAGCAATATCAAAATATTTTAAAATTATTTGGCTCCCTGGCTCTGTGCAATTGCTGGCTAGGTAGTAATAATATTTTAATATTATTAGGAGCACAATAGAACCAGTCTACTCTTTCCCAAGTGTTGAACAAAGGATCATTAGATAAAGATTTCAAGATGTTACCGTTAACGAAGTTGATCTTACTTTTGGCGGACAATGCTATGGTCACCGCATGCTACCGTGGTGTGTAGTTGTCCCCTGTCAGCAAGACGGAGACAAGAATGGTGTCTGGGTTGTCCGATGGTTCGAAAAAATGAAGATTTTCCGTTCTGTCGCCAACGTTCCGATATCGGATGTCGATCCTCCTTCCATAGCTCCGCGCCAGTTGTACGGGAGAACTCCCGCTCTGATACCAAGTTGGCGTCCGTCGATGAAGCCAAGCGATGGCTTGTGCAGCGGAAGAGCTCGGAGGAAGAAGATGCAGAGACAACGAGGGAAATGGGAAATGGTGGTGTGCGTGAGGCACCACCCCTCTTGTGTCATAAAATAGGTGTGTGGACTAGGGGTGGCAATGGGCCGGGCCGGCCCACGGGTTCGCGGGCCGGGCCGGCTGCGGGTCATTTGACGGGCCAAACATTTTGATCCGCGGGCTTTAGTCGGGCCGACATACGGGTCGAAGCGGGCCGACGCGGGCTAAAACGGGCCAAATAACTTTCAATTTTTATGTCAAAAATATCATTTTTACTTATTAAAAATATATTTTAATTAAATTATTATTAATTTTATAATGTTATCTTAAATAATTAAATTTATCATATTTAATAAATATTTATTTATAAAATATATAGTTGGGCAGGGTCGGGCCGGGTCGGGCCGGGTCGGGCCAAGTCAATAATTTTTGCGGGCCAAGTCGGGCCGGGCCAACAATATAGTGCGAGCCGGGTTGGACCGGGCCCTAAGCGGGCCGACCTCGGGCCGGGCCGGGCCCGGCCCATTGACACCCCTGGTGTGGACACCCAACAATGCAGAGAATATTCTTCTGTACAGAGATGGTGCGCGCCCGTACAACAGAATGTAACAAATTGGTAAACTAATTCTATTGCGCTCCTAATAAGTTCGTCTGTCGCATGTTGATCTATAAAACCCTACATCTTCAATTTTATGAACTGTACATTGAACACGATGCATGTGGGTTTCATCGTCTGTGTCAAGTTTAGAATCAACACAGTACATCAAACACGGTGTATATAGATCTCACTTTGAACATCTCATAATTAGAGGCATCCAATTTTTTCTGTATCTTCCATCTATCCAATTTGTTGCTCAATAGTTGACAATGGGCCGGCCCGCAAGTTTGTGGGTCTAGTCGGTCGTGGGCTAAGGTGAGTTAAAAGATATTTGGCGCACGGATCTTAACCGGGCCGTCGGCCGATCTAATGGGCTAAAGGCAGTTGAAATGGGTCAAATGGGTCTTGATATGACTCGATAAAAAATATCATTTATGCTCAATCAAAATGTTTTTAAATTATTAGATATATTAAATTAATAAAAAATATTTATGAACTAGAAAATCTGGACTGGGTAGAGCAAAGTCAACCGTTTTTGTAGGTTAGGCCAAGTTGGACCAAGAATGTAGTACGGGCTGGGCAGGCTTAATATATTTTAGATTAAACCTTACGTTGCCTTTGGTAAGAATTCTTACCGTATAGATTGTATGGGAATTTCTTGTATGTCTTTTCTTGGAGACTCCACCGATTTTGAATAAATTTTTGATTAGTGTTAAGATCTTGTGTGGCATGTTACGTAGATATGTAGGAGATTTTTAGTCAAATGTATATTTTACTCTTATTTACTATTCTTTGACAAATTTAATGGATGATCGGTGATGAATATAAAAGTTAAGGGTAAAATATTTTTCAATTCTTAATGGGGTGTTTGGTTGCGTGATAATTTTTTATACACTTTCATGATAAAAAATTATATTAAAATAAAAAGTGAACTAACTCATGACATAAAATTATCATGTTTGGAGGGATGTGATTACAAAAAAGAGTAACTACCACACATGACCAAACAAAGTGGGGGACCACAAGAAAAAAAGAAAGAGATTAGACCCTCTTTTTTTGTTTAAGAAGAAAATCACTTTTAAAACATAAAATTGTCATGGTTACCAAACACCTCTTTTAACCAGTTTTCTTACAATTTTTAAAAATTAAAATAAAAACTTTCGTTATCATGCAACCAAACACCCCATAAATCTTCTTCTCCTAGTTGAGAAGTTGCCCCCTGCCAATTTTTGCGAGATTTTTCTATTATGTCTATATATATCTCATCTATGGTAAAATCTCTTCTACATTCAAGTTTACGAGAAGTTTGTGTATTTGGTTGTACGTTGGACTCATTATAAATTTTTGATAATTAAAATTTATTTGTAAATTTCAACTAAATGCACACTTAGTCGAGTTGGCTTGGCTGGTCCCGTGCCCGAGTCTCTTCTTCTTTCGGAGATATGGCCTAGTGACCGAAGACCGTGCACAACGGATGATCGAGCTCCTGCTCGAACGTCACAGGAACGTCACAGGATACCTGCCCCCTCGGGGGGGGGGGGGGGGGTAAGGTGGCCCTACTAAATCGGAGGAGCATTGTCACGACCCGGAATTTAAATAACATAACCTCAAAATATGCAGCGGAAATACACAATGTCGCGACAGTGGGATGAAACCCAAAACTTGAATTCCATAACCCAAACTTAAATATTTGCATATTCATAAGATCCATCAAACAAGAGAATAGAACCATACTACTAAGTCTAACACACTCTTGCTCAAAAGCAACCAAGACCATCTACCTAAGTAGAGAATACCAAGAATCTCCATGTGCAAATGACTCTGATTCCTTTGGTTCCACCTGATCCTCATCTTCAAGCTCTTAAATCTTCAAAACCTCGCCGAAAATTTAACCCACAACGGGGTGAGTCCTGGGACTCAGATTTACACCCTTCACCCATCAATCGGGTAAATAACATATAATCAAGCAATGGTATGTAACATATCTAAATTGAGATGTAATACAAAAGTATAGAATGTCTTCTATATTAATCTCACAACCCATATTTCAACATAATTATCTTCAAAGAAAAGATTATGCCAAAGCCAATTAATTCTAGACTAATGCACACAAGACCATACAAGCTAGACAAATATCATCTAAATGACCTCAAGACTTGACTTAACATGACCAAATTAAAAACAGTAACTGATTTTTCTAACATGTCACGGTTTAACATCCATACATGCCACACAAGTAACATATTTCATATCCTCTACAGAACACATAGCCAAAGAGCAAGGAATTGGTCGTCTTGCTTCACATGTACAAAATGCATGCACCAAATGCCTCTAATATATATATAGAAGTAACATATACTAAGCTAGCCCAAAGTGCACCTAGGCAAGTTGATGACACTAAGGGAAAAACCGGCGTGAATCCGGGATCCGCGGGAGGGCCGGATTCATCTAAGTTACCCGTCGCCCACGGGCAATTGACTAGAATAGGTCAGGTGAGGCCTTCATAGCACGTCATATCAAGAGTTCATAACATAATTTCAAATCATGACATACTTGATCATACCATGCATACATGACATAACCATCAATTTCATAGCCCTTCATGCAAGACATAACATCCACCACGAACTTAACAAGACATATAATAACCCGACATAATTGAACTTGTTCTGAATGACAACTCGTACTAATCATGACCAAATTGACATGACTAACTATGCATAGCATAGCCCATGATCCGAAAACCAAATTAAACATATTTTGCCATAACTAGACAAGACTTGTACTAATCGGCTTGATTGACATGTTCTCAATCAAACATATACCATACCTAACCATATGAACATAATCATATCATGCATGACACATTACATAATCCGAAACCAAACTAACCAAAATTTACTTGATTTACATACATGAAATGACAATCCGAACTAGACATACTTAATTACATATACCAGACAATTAACTTAAATCAAGCTTGGCATAATCAAAACAAGCTAACTTCTGATGTCCACACCCATAATCTGACCCAAACATGTTCCAAAAAGTGAAATTTGATGACTTTTGATTTTTCCAAAACTCCACATAATTATATTTCAATTCTAGGCACATTCTAGCACGTAAACATATACATAAATAAAATATGGTCAAGTCTCATGAAAAATAGTTCTACCCATCCAGAATCATGCCAAACATGTCCCATAATATTCAAAATATCATTTTCAAAGTTCTGGATTCAAGGATTTTTGAGAAAATTCACTAATCATGAGTCAAAAATCTAAACTAGTCAAATCGAGGTCCATAAGTTAAATCATGCATATTTTAAAATAAAAATGGGATAAAATACATAGACAAGCTTGAGAAACCTACCTGTAATATTCTGTGAATTTTTCGGATTTTTCTGGATTTTCTGCTATTTTTCTTGGCCTTAATCTAATATCCAGATTTAATAAATCCGAAAATTAGAAAATGCTGAACCGGTGCCGAACCGGGCGGTTCGACCGGCTGAACCGGGGCGGTTCGGGGGCGTTGGACCGCGGCTGGACCGGCGGCTCACGACGGCGGTTCGCGGGCGGCACTGGTGACGGCGGTTCGCGGCGGCGCTCGCGACGGCGGAGGGCGGCCGGCGGCGCCGACGGCGAAGGAGGCAGCCGGTGGCGATCGCTGCGGGCGGCACCGGTGACGGCGGTTCGCGGTGATCGCTGGCGGCTGGTTGCAGGTGCGCAGGCTAGCTGGCGGACGCGCGGGAGGATGGCTGGCGGTGGCGTCGCGCGGAAGGGTGGCCGGCGACTCCTCACGCAGGCGGCTGGGTGGCGGGTGGCGACGCAGAGGGAGGCGGCTGTCGGCGACGACGGCAGCTGCCGCGCACGCTCGCACGAAAGAAGGCAGCAGGGGGGCGCGGCTCAGGCGGGTGGCCTGGTCAGTGCGGCTGACGGGCGACGAGGGGGGGGAGCTGAGCGTGGCTGGGCGGCGCCGCAGACGGGGTAGACGACAGGCGGAGTTGGCAGCGGCACACTGTGGTGGTGACGCACAGGACAAAGGGCGGCCGGCAGTGGCGATGGCGACGGCGAGAGGGGTTCCCCATGGCGGTTCCCGTTAGAACAGGGGAACTGATATAGGAGATCGACGGCGATGGAGGGGGCGCTCACGGTGGCGGCCGCAGCAGGCTGGAAGGCGACCAATGGCATGGACAAGGGGGGGGACGGAGGCCAGCGGCGGCAACGAGGGGGAAGGCTCGCGGTGGTTTCTAGCAAAAACAGGGCATGCAGACAAGGCGGAGGCGATCGACGAAGATGATGTCATGGCAGTAGGCGAGGAGGAGGCAACAGGCTCAGCGATGGGAGGGAGAGCGAGATCTGGAGAGGGCGGTGATAGAGAGAGAGAGAGAGAGAGCGCGTACGAAGGAAAGTGAAACGGTTGAGAGTAAGAGAGAAACGGACGGAAGAGAGAGAGCGAGAGGGGGGGACGGGGGCGGGCGTTACGGCGGGGAATCCTGGAGGGGGGGTTACCATTTTTTTTTTTTTTAAAAAAGGGCCAGGTATTACAAGCATTCGAACCCTGACTACGAGTCATCCGTGCAAACTTGATCATGGGATTTATTCAAAAAATTCTAGATTTTTTTTAAAAATGCTGATATTATCTTAAACGATGATTAATCTTATTACATTTTACCATTGCAACTATATTATTATATAACGGGTATTATCAATTGTTATTTCATATAATTGTTAAAGGTTATATATTACATTAAGTAGTTAGTGCACTTTTTAAGGTCCTATATTGTATAATATTAATTTAAAAACAAAAATTGATTTATCCAAGATAAACTAGATTTATCTCGGAGTTAAACTTGTGTCGAACAAATGTTAATAAAGTGTTTGGTTGCATAATAAATTTGTGAACAAATTAGTGAATGACATAAAAATACCATGTTTGGAAAGATGCGATAACAAAAAAGAGTGGAAATGATCAAACAAGGTGGATGACCACATGATACAAAGAGATGTAACCATTTTTTCCAAGAAAAAATTATTTTAAAAATATAAATACTTATAGGGTGTTTGGTTGCATGATAATTTTTTGTACATTTTTGTGATAAAAATTGTATTAAAATAAAAATTGAACCAACTCATGACATAAAATTATCATGTTTGGAGGGATGTGATAACAAAAAAGAATAACTACCATTCATGACCAAACAAAGTGGGGGATCACGAGAAAAAAGAAAGAGGTGAGACCTTTTGTTTTGTTTAAGAAGAAAATCACTTTCAAAACATAAAATTGCCAAGGTTGTCAAACACCTCTTTTAAAAAGTTTTCTTATAATTTTTAAAAATTAAAATAAAAAGCTCCATTATCATGCAACCAAACACCTCATTAATGATTGTGAAACACATCTTTTAACAAATTTTTTTGACAAAACTATAAAATTATAATAAAAACTCAATTTACCGTTCAACCAAACATCTCATAAGAGATGTCGTTTATCGTAATTCTTGTTTAATCAGCCTATCATCTGCCCATCACTCGTGTAGTTGTGTCCCACCTCTATTTGCATCAAAAGAATTTTAAAATAATTTATTTACATCCCTATCCTAACTTGAAAAAGATATCAAGAGCCTAATCAGCAATTGCCGCTTTGGCCAATAGTAGAGGTGTAAACGGAATCTAATAATCCAAAATTTCGATTTGATTCCGATAAAAATTAATGGATTTGAAAACTGTTTTTGTATCCTATGAACTATCAGAATCGGAATCGGATATTCTTATAGCTTATTGGAATCGGAATCGGAATCAAGTGATTCCATTTTCGTTTATACAATTTTGATAATAAATAAATAAATATAAGTAAAATGATAAAAATAAAATTTTAAAATACTATATCAAAATTTATTAAATATATATGAATTATTAATGAATTTTTGAATAAAAATTAATATCTAATATCGGAATCGAAAATTATCGGATTTGATTCTAATTTCGATAACGGAATCGGAATCGGATCGAAATCGGAACATGGTGATTCCGAAATTATCGGAATCGGAATCGGAACACCATATCCCCTATCAGAATCGGAATCAAATTCTGTGATTCCACTACCGAATCCGACCCGTTTACACCCCTAGCCAATAGTGTTTGACTGACTTTTAAATGTAACACTAATTGAACATTATTAAGGATACCTCTTGAGATTCTTAAACTCTGTAGAAATGGATTCTGATTCATCAAATTCCAATAGTGTTTTTTTGAGTGACTTTTAGTGAATTCTATAGAAATGAGTTTTTGGGTTCTTATAACTTAACTTCAACTAAAATATCTTATTCAATAAAAGCACCTTTCAATCTATCAAGAGAACTTTTAAATTAAATTGTTGAAAAAGACTTACGAACAACTAATCAGGCCCCAAGCATGCATTTGTTATCCTATGAAATATGATCTTCTCCGCTGATAATGTAGATTCTAAAACAATGTTATTTTCTTGAGTCAATCTTCGCGGGAGATGCCGAGATCTTGATTTATAGCATAAAGCAATTGAAATTATTTCTCATTGCGAACTTCTTGAATAAGTAGAGATTAAAGGGGAAGGATAGGCAGCAGTATCGGCACTTTTCTTAGAGTAAAAGATCTTCTTGAACAATGAGAGAGCGAGAGGGGGTATATACAAAAATTTAAATTATTCAATTTTTATAGAATATGTTAATTTTATATTGCACTTAGGCCCTGTTTGATAGGGCTTAACCAACCACTTATCTCTGATTCGGTCAGAGATAAGATATTTGACAATGTTTGATAAAACCACTGAAGTGGTGTCTGAACGAAGATCTAATCTCTTAAAATGGTCTGAGTGATTCAGATCCGTGACCTAGCTTTTTGGGGTTCAGACGTTGCCCAGCCTCCGCGACGCCAACTTGCTCTTTCTACTCATCGTCCGCGCAGTTGCTCCCCCGCACCATGCGCAAATGGCAGGCTGCCGCAGCGCACAGAGGAGCCGGCGGTGAGGCGGGTGGCGGCGGGTGACCATGGCGGCGGGTGACCATCACCGCGGGGGGGGGGAGCTCGGGGGAGCTCCGCGGAGGGAAATCCGTGCGGGGGGGGGGGGGGGTGAAGGGCGGCGCGCGGGGGAGCTCGGGGAGGGAGCTCCGGGGGGATAGCCCCGCGGAGGGAAATCCGCGCGGGGGGGAGCTCCGCGGAGGGGGGGGGAAGGGGGGCGCCGCGGGGCGGGGGGGGGAGCTCCGGGTGGTGGGGGCGGTGCCGCGGAGGCGGGGGGCGCCGGGAAGGAAGGGGGAGCGGGGGGAAGGGGGGCGTCCGCCGAGGAGGGGGGTGTCCGCGGGAGGGGGGCGGACCGCGGGGAAGGAAGGTGGGGGGGAAGGGGCATGGGCCGGCCGACGCAATAGATCGTATCCCCGGAGCTCCCCCGCGGCGTCCCCCCCCCCCCCCCTTCCTTCCCGGTGGTCCGCCCGGGCGCCGCGGGGGGAGCTCGGGGGAGGGAGCGCCGGGAAGGAAGGGGGAGCGGGGGGAAGGGGGGGTGTCTGCGGGAGGGGGGGCGGACCGCCGGGAAGGAAGGTGGGGGGGGGCGCCGCGGGGGGAGCTCCGGGGATACGATATGTTGCGTCGGCCGGCCCATGCCCCTCTGTCTCTTCGCGACGCTCGTACACGTATTTTAATTCAGATTTTTTTTATCAAACAACATAAATCACTTATCTCTTACTCAAATTCAGCACTTTTTCACCACTTGTTAAGAGGTTAGATGTGAAATTAAGAGTTAAGATTTTCAGATTAAGTCTAATCAAACACCACCTTAGTGTCATGAAAATAGAATGGAAGAGAAAAGGTGACGGGAGAGTAAGGGGTGTAAATAGAATCCGATATTTTGATATTTCGATTTGATTTCGATAAGAATTAATGGGTTTGGACCTTGTTTTTGTATTCTATAAACTATTGAAATCGGAATCGGATATTTCCATAGCTTATCAAAATCGGAATCGGAATCAGTTAATTTGATTTCGATAAAAAATAATTATATATAAATAAAGTTAAATAAATTATAAAATATAATATATAAAATGATAAAAATAAAGTGTTAATGAGATTATATCAAATTTTAGTAATTATATGTGAATTATTGACTCGTTTTTGAATAAAAATCAATATTTAATATGTATTTCGGAATTTATCAAATTCGGTTTCAATTTCGATAACAGAATCATAATCGGATCAAAATCGGAACACAGTGATTCCAAAATTGTCGAAATCAGAATCGAAACCCCTTAACTCTTATCGGAATTGGAATCGGATTTTGGTGATTTCGCTACCGAAACCGACCCGTTTACAGCGCTATTGGAGAGGGGAAGGGAGATAGAGAGAGGGAGTAGAAGCTAGGGTGAATTTATTTTGTTGTCCATATTATCAATTATTGTCAACACAAATTGTAAATAAAGGTGTTCATGATTTGGTTTAGTTCATCTTAGCAAGTTTTTTTTTCAATCCAGATTGAAGTGAAAGGGCATGTTTAGTTAAATTTTATCAACCATGAAATGTACATTATTTTTAATGAATATTACAAAATGAGATCTTGCCTATATTAAATTTTGAAACGTGTATGCGTATTTTTTGTTGCCCTTGCACGTTTAGGACACTATGTCTCGTGTGCCTAAACAAATTAAGTATGCTTATTTTTTTATAAAACCGTAATATATTAGTTTTGGAATTAGTATTTTATTTTTCAAGATATTACAATTAAATTAATATAGTGTTAAATTTGATATTCCAACCAAACAATGCACAAGACTATGGACTTCAAGTTGATGTCTGGTGTCAATATCAAAATTAATAGCATTTATATTATTTTTGATGTTAAATAAGCCAAAATTTTTCAATGCCAGGGGGTATGCCGGTTTGGGTTAGTTACGTAATAAAGTTAGTCACAAAGGTATTTAACAATCCGAATCTCTATTTCTGACCGTGAGCTAGTTCTGACGTCATTGCCGGCTGAGTTACATAGACCGGATCGGCTCAGGTCGCCGACCGGCCCGAGCTCTCGACCGGAATGGGCGCCGGGCCGGCCACCGCCCCCCTCTTCCGAGGAAGCACGTGACCACTGACCGGAGACCGGAAAAAAAATCTTGTGGTGTGGGGAGTCTCCTCCCCCTCCCGCCGTAAGATAGTAGCGAAGAAAGTTGAGGAAAGTCGCCGGAATCCCTCTTTCCGGAGCAGAAAGAGGGAAGAATATTGCGATCGGTGGGGAAGGGTGAAGAAGAAGCCGAGGCGGCCGACGGAGGAATGTTCAGAAAGTCCTTTTTCCTTGCTTCGGTTGTTCACAGTGGGAGGAGAGGAAGGGCCAAGCAGAGGCTGAAGGCGGCGGCCTTCCCGTCTTCGATTTCCCTGGTTACGTACGGCGAGCTGCCGGCTTGCCTTTGATCTGGAGTTACGTTCTGATCTCCTTGTTGGGAATCGTTGTCGGGGGTACTGGCGGGGATGGATTCCGCTACCTTAGATGATATTATTAGGCGGTTGCTGGAGGTGCGGGTGGGCAAGCCCGGGAAGCAGGTGCAGCTCTCGGAGGCGGAGATCTGCCAGCTTTGCAGAATCTCCAGGGACATCTTCATGCAGCAGCCCAACCTTCTAGAGCTCGGGGCTCCCATCAAAATTTGTGGTACTTGCTGCGTTTCTCGTTGTTGATTTTTGTCTTGGTTTGGTTGCTGATCTGCTGCGATTGACGTCTTTATGTTTTTTGTCCGCAGGAGCTTTGCTCCTTTGTTTAATTTGATCAGGTACTTGTGACGAGTGATACATTAGTCGATTCTGAACGCAGATTTATCTCTTTGCCGTTTCTTAAGGATACCATACAAGTGTGGCCGAAGTTTTATTGAAACAGGCAAATGTGCAAAGAGAGAAGGGGAGATCATAGTTAACAAACCTCTGACCTCTGATTCGATCTGTATCTTAATAAATCTCTTAAAGTTAAGTTGTATGTTTTGGTTTTTTATTTTTCAGACATAATATCGTTATGAAGAATAGAAGAAACATATGTAATATTACATTAAGGAAAAACTAAGTTGACTAGTATATAAACATGGTAATCAAATTAAGTACTTTTTCACCACAAATTAAAATGCTAGGGTTCAGATTTTCAAAATAAGCCAAATCAGTGCCACATAACTCCGTAGGATCCCTACAAAGGAGATCAGGGGTGAAAGAAAGAAATTTCTCCGATTTCATTTTTGTCTCATCGGCTTAGTTAATACCTATTGACCTATGGTTTTCAGTTTTATGAATTTAAAGCTCATCTCAAGGGATCAAATTCAATCATTTTCATCATATTTGTTTTATTTATACCTCCCATTATTTTCTCTCTACTGTTGCATCTAAAATTTGCTCCGTTCTTGCTGGGAATCATTCGCTACATATATTTATCTAATCCAAATAAAAACTGTGTTAGAGGTGTCTTGACTTTAGCAAATTGTGCTGGTTCATTCAATCCCTTGTCACCTTGAATTTTCCTTTCGGGGTATGAACCTCTAATTTAGTCCTTCATGTTGGATATTTACCCTTCATTTTCTAATGCTTCCATTTAAAATGCTACCGAACTCATAACTGATGACCTTTTCACTTAATTCATTTAAGCTCTTATTGCCATTGATATTGGAATAAAAACTTAGTTCTTTGAAGTGAACATAAGAAAATTTGCATACTATGAATCTTGATTCACTTATCATGGTCAGAGAAATCAATTTGTATATATTTTTTTCTAAAGAAGCTTTGTAGATGCCATAACTATGTCATTACTGCAAAAGCTGTGGGTGGTTGTGGTGACCGCTTAGGCGACAAGGCTGCTCCTCCCAGCCCACAATTCTGCCCAGATTGCCTAGGCGATTGCTACTACCATTGTTGCTGCCAAGTATGATATTTTAGGTGCCTAAACTCCTCGTAGGAGGCTGTAGAGTGCCCCCCCTTGTCATGGCACCCTTATTTGGCATGAGAGATGAGACCCATCATTCTAAGATTTATCACCTAACTGGTACAGAATTGGTTAGGTGGAATCCAAGGCATGATGTAGACGTTGGCAGCCACCGGAGAGCAGATGGAGCATTGGAGGGCCACGTCGTGCCTGGGGGAGACAAGGCCCATTCTCTCAGGATTTGCCACCCTTAACTCAACTGATGTTTAACCAAGTTAGATGGTAAAATACTAGTTAGGGGTGGCAGATTCTTTTTCACCTTGCCCATGTGATAAATATGCCACAACGAGTTTACACTTGCCTACACTGTCCATGCACACAAGGTGCTTACCCAGGTGCCTCAGTGGCTGACCATCTGGTCCATGTAGTTGAATTGGTCCACTGCAGGACTAATTTAGGCCCTTGTGTGAAAGGGTCACACTGATTAACAAGCTGTTTACCATAGTTGTGAAGGTGCTTGCCAAGGCTCAAAGGTGCTTTTGCAAGGCCAAGGCGCAAGCATGGAATGCGATCTCCCGAGAATCTCTCGAGATCTCCCGAGAATCTCTTTTCTTCGGTGCGTCCGAGAAACGAGATCGCCGAAACGAGAATATCTATGTAGTACCTGTGATTCCTTGATCTTCCCCGTCTATTATTATCCCCAACTTGTTAAATGATCTTGTTAAGTTTTCTTCTTATATTGCCAATTTTATCATGAAATCCATCCAAATATTCATCTAAGCATTATTGTTTGATAAAATTTCATAACTTAATATTTTAATGACTATATATGTACAATTGACCCAAAATGTTATCAATCTCCTATCCATATTGTTCAAGATGAAACTTTGGTCTGACATAAGATCCTTTGTATGTCTCATGCTAACAATAGTTCACCATCTCTGTATTACACTTTTAATTCTCTCACTTATTTTAATATTTAATGAGTTTTCTTGTCCTTTTTAAATAGATTATATGACATTCTACATTTAAACATGCACATTGATTGGTATTTCTAAGATCTAATCCCTTGAGATTTTTTTGAGATATTTTATCTTCAATCTCCGTGAGATAAAATATAGATGTGAGATGACAATCATTGGGTAAAGTATACCTTGCATAAATGAAATCCGAGATCTGATCTCCCGAGATTTTTCCGAGAATCTCACGAGATCTCTTCTCTTTCACGCTTCCGAGACAAAGCCGAGATCCGAAACGACAATCCTTGGGCGCAAGGGCATCTTTCTGAGGGTGTGGTGCCAACCATCTAGCAGACTAGGTGGCTTATGAGTCTTGGGCACCCATAGAGATAGTTTAAAGTCCATTAAAATATTTCATTATCATTTATACTTTTTATATAGGTTTAAAATTTTAATTATAATATATACCTGAAAAATTATATTTAGTGTATATATATCATTAAGATTTTGAAGTCATGTTTGGGCTGGACCCGGCCCAAAATTGGACCAATTAATGTTTGGCCCCAAATATATCGGGCCAGCCCGGTCTGGACCGTATTACTTTGCTAGTTTGGCCCACTTTGGCCCATAAAAATTGTTAACTTGCCTTGAGCCCAATTTTTCTATAAACCTAATCATTTAAGATAACATTATAAAGTTGATAATAACTTAAATTAAAATATGTTTTCAATGAGTAGAATTGATATTTTTAATTAAGTTATCTTATGAAGGTTGAGGCCTGTTTGGCCCACTTTAGCCCATTTTGGCCAGATTGATGACCCGATTAAGGCTGGCAGCCCAAAACTTTGGACCCATATATTAGCCCACATCTTGTTCGGTTTCATCGCCACCCACCTATAAGCTTTTAAGCAGTGTATATGTAGAAGCCTGAAGCCATGTAGACCGATATTTAAGTTATGTAGGTGGCATGGATTTTGAAGTCATGTAGACATGGAAGGAACGTAGAGATGGGATTTATCCCATGAAGGCATGAAACTTATGTAAACATGTTTTGACGGGTCCAACTACGGAGAGGCAATAATGGACTTGAAAAGTTTGATGACTGCTGGAGACGAACATTCCTGTCTTAAAACTCTTGTTTTTTTTCTTGTCATCTCTCTCTCCTTTTCTTTTTCATTTTTTACTAACCTGACCATCTTTTTGGGTTTTCATCCGTGTAAGCCCTCTTTTCACTTTTGCCTATGAGACTCTTTTTGTGGTTTTCATGTAGCAAGAGTATGCTTTTGCGTAAGTTGTCTTTTCAAGTTTTCATTTTAGTTGGACTTGGTTTTTCTTAGACACTTTTACCCTTGACCAATCAATGAATGTAATTAGTCAAGCCTATTGAAGCACTTTATTTTTTATGTGTTTTTATTAGGGAATTTATGCATCCTTCAAGCCATGAGGCATTTGTTTTTGAGGTGGTGTGGCTCATTCTAGGTCATGGAATTTTTGGTTTGAAAATGTTTTCAACGTGTCTAGGACTAAGCCCCACCTTTGGCCTTGGCGATTTTTGGTTATAAGGAGGATTGAGGTTGCCTTTGAGCCATGAGAAGTTTTTAGATGTATGAAGGACTGATGTTTCCTTTTGGGTCATGAGATTTTTGGGTAAAAGGAGGATTAAGACTCACCTCCGGGTCATGAGAGTTTCTTCTCTAGGTAAGGGAGGATTAAAGTTCTCATTCAAGCAATAAGATTTTGTGTTTACGGAGGATTGATACTCCTCTTGGGTCATAAAAGTTTTCCTTTTGGGTTTTATGGAGGGTTAGCCTAAGGCATCAGAATGTTGTGGTAGACTTCACCTTTGAGTGTTAGAGTTGTGACATGTCGATTGTCGAGATGATAATGTGCATAGATATATGAGGCATTGAGTGGTGAGAAAGCCATTTGTAGCATTTGCATGTCAATGATGTATCTGTGATGTCGGGATGGTGAGGCCGGCATTTGGTTGTCTTGTTGAGACGATGCATTGTGTATTTGGCACATTTATAATTCTATATGATGGGCAATCAAGGCCTCCTTAGGCCATTTGTACATGTGTTACGCTTGTTCATTGAGATAGTTGGCATTAGAGTTATTCACCTTTTACTTTTTGAGGTCGGTAAACTGATCACACTGTGAACTTTATGAGGGCATATATTGCTATCCTTGTCACCCTTTTTGGGCTAGCCATGAGACATTTAAGACCATGTTGGATAAGGGTTCTCCAATAATCTCTCGACCATCTTCTGCAAAATTCATGCTTGAGAACATGTCATTTCTCGACATGTTTGTCATTTGACATTTTAAATAGCATGTTGTCTTTGCCTTTGGCCAACCTAAGCCACACCAATTTGGAATGCATATTTTTTAGACGAATTGTCGTGGCGTCTTTTTGCTTAACCATATCGAGGTTGCCTTTTCGAACATGTTTCTTCAGCCAATTTATTATATTTATGAGACATTTTGGCTTGATATCCTTTAAGCACACATAGGCATTTTTAGCCTTTCAACGTTGGGATGTCTAAGGGCATTTGCTTAGGCAATGTATGTTGAGGATGTCCTTGAGTTTATGTAGAATTGATCTTCATTTTGCAATTTTTTTTTTTGAATGAGATGCCTGTCTGATATGATCCAATCAGGCATGCCATATTGTATATGGTGTGGAGCCAGATAAACTGAGCTACCACCTTGCATGTGGTTTACTTAATAGGTATTGCTTCTGCTTGGCATGGTAAATAACCCATGAATGCCCATATAAAATTGCAGCTGTTGAAGGGTGGTTGTAGGGGATCAAATCCTCATTTCCCATTTGGTCCATTTTGAAGTGGTTGGGTGTAGTTGAGTTGATGGCCGCTTTAGGATTGGCCAGGGCACCCAACAGTCCAGGCACAATTTAACAAAGTTTCTTTAATCGGCATGTCCGGTCCCAAGCTTGGATGTGAAAGGAGGGTTACTGTAGCTGACAACTAGCGTAAAAATATCATTAGATCTAATGAAATGGATTCAAATACTATAAACATTGGGACATTCTCTATTCATGACGTGCTGCTCTGGAGCTTGAGTGTAGCGAAAAAATACAATAAGAGTGAGGACTTTGCATTCGAGCTTGAGTGTAGTGAAAAATATTGCAAGAATAAGGGCTTTCCTCTCATGCAATGCACCATATAAGTGCTTTAATATGATGTTAAATAAGCAAGAATTCCCATATCAAGAATGAGTGTGGATATAGAAGCTATTCTATAATGTGGAGTAAGATATAAGCTTTAAAACAAACTTAAAAACAAATAGAAAGAAATCTAAGAAAAAAAAAATTGAAGAAAAGATGATAATATGTACTTGGAATATTAAGTCTTGTACATGAAAAATTATAAAACTTGTTGATAGTATGGAGAGAAGAAAGATAAATATTGCTTGTATTAAAAAAACTTAATAAATATGAGAGAAATATAAAGAAGTTGAAAATACAACTTGTAAATATTTATGCACAAGAAAAGAGAAGTACAGATAGGGTACATATCATTGTTGATAAAACATTAAGAGAGAAACTTAACGATGCTGGTCTTATCACTAATGATCGAAGAGAGGAATGACATACATTAAAGTTGAGTTCAAAGAATGGAATATCAAAGAGGATATTAAATGGAAACAAAGTTTCCTGGAAACTTGGTTGAAGGAAGCAAGGATTGACCATATTGGATCTTAGCTTCGTCTCTTGGGGGGGGGGTGAAAGAGGAGATCTTGGAGAAATCTCAGGAGATCAGATCTAAATTCTTAGATCAAAATGTGTACATCAAAATGTGTATATGTATGAAACGTAATGTAATATCCTATAAAGATTGGGTACATCAATGAACTTACAAACACATTTGCGCATCAACTGAGTGAATGAACAATTAAAAAACAATTGCAATACCAAAAAGATGATTTACGTGTTTATGATATATCACTTTGTTAGTCACTTTATGATTGTGTGAAACCTCGAGAGATTATACAAAAATATATTAATATAAAAATATGCGTGTATGGCATGGTTTGAAAACTCATTTGACTTCCATTTATTTGGGAAATGAATTTTCATTATCTTATCTTTGGCGACTATGAAAATATGTGATATTTCATAGAAGATATCAGCCAACATATGTGGTATGCATATAAAATATATATGTCGAGGTTAGGGTTCATAAAGTTTGTCTTTGGACCTTTCTCCATCGGAAGTTGCGAATTTCCGATGTTAATTACATCGAGATTCTCGAACACCCTTGATTAACCGTTGTAGCGACTCGTATAGAAGGAAACATTCGTCCACAAACACAAACATATGGGAATTATAACCCATAAAATTAATAGAAAGCAAACTTAGTATATAAGGATTCCAATATTTTAAGGTTTATGTTCCTTAACGGTTCTTACATATGTTTGACATGTTTTATATGGGATTAACTCTTTTAACTCAAGGTCTTATAAGACATATGTTGAATTATTGGAGTTAATTGGATCCAAACATACTAGGATCAAATTCTATGTTGATTCCATATAAGTTCTTATATATTGAACTAAGTGAAATCTGTCAACATTTTCTATGCCACTTTCTGATTTAGGTCTTTTTCATTAAAATCTAATGTCTTAGACCTAGTGTCGGGACTAAGATTTCGTCTGAGTCCCTATGGCATATGCCCCTTATCACCGTTATGACCTAAGTCCTTCCGTTATAACCATAAACTTTGGAGAACCCAAGAGAAGCACATAAAAAAATGATTCAGAATAGACATACTCAGATTCGGAAAATGGTATCCAGGCTATGCTCTTCTTTTATGTTTATCCAATCATGAGGTCCATGAGGATATTCCGTACCCAAGTAATTGGACATCATTAAATTCCAAGTCTTAATACCTTAGACTTAGTCAAATTTGCTTATATCTGACTCTTATTATACCGGATCCAGCATATTTGTGGCTAAACCCATTAGATTGTTTTTATTTCATCAAATACTTGGGACTATCCTAGGTTCCATCCAAATCTTATTCCTCTCTAGGTTCTATTTAAATCTTATCGGGGATGGGTCTACCGGGAATATTGGTATCAAATCCAAAGATATGCACTTCATACACATATCAGCTACACTGCCTCTTTCTAAGCCTTGACATGTTAGACTTAGGACTTGCTAAAAAATCATCGTTTTATATTCTAAGTCTCCTACTTGGATATGTTAAACTTAGCACTTTACTCGCCCCTCAGAATTAAGGCTTTCAACTTCTGTAGGCATTTCAGACTTTACTATACTTCTTTATCATCCCGATAATTCAACCAAAATTTTGTTTAGGTTCGGCCTTACCCATATATAGGTTATGGGCCTTTGCCATTATCTTAGATATTCATGGGTGAAGACTTTGGTTGACTTGGGATTTATGTGACCATATATATTTGACACAAATAACAACCTCGACCTAGATATCTAGCTCCTAAGTATTGCTAGGATTCAGACCTATAGTCGACCCTGATATTGACCCTAAATTGGTCATTATCCTACATTGAACCATGTATTAGGATCTTCCCTATGATAGGTATTAAATCTACCTTAGGTAAAGCCTGAAATACCATGCAAAATAAGGCTTGTACAAACCTGGAATGTCTATCACCTAAACCATCCAAGCTCGGCTACAAGCCTGCCATGCAAGACCTTCATACATACCATGGGGTATTCATCTTAACCTCCTGCACAAGCCCCTCAATGATCTGATTATATCCGGATCTAAGGCCTGCTAAATCTTCTCTTTAGCTGCCCCTCGGACCAGCTGAAACTGGGGTCAAAACCCAGGGAGCTAAACCATGTAGCCTATGGCCGAGAGGCTTATGTTATCAGAATTGAAATCCCCAAAATGCAGGCTTCCGGGGTGGGGGATCTTTAAACCCTATTGACACAGTTGGAGCTCCAACGCCTATGATGCCCTGGGTATAATCTCAATGATCTTTTTACAGCCTGATTGGAACCTTAATGTGGGGGTTTCAGATTTGAAAATCTGTCTTGATGGTGACCCCCAAGACTCCCCTCCTTCTTTTTGACCTGCAAACATTTATTTTTATGAAGCCTAGATGACTGCCCTATCTGTTGGGATTTAATTTCTTGCAGTCCCCAAATAAATGTATTAATTTTGAAAGCCTTCATCTGTATGTGTTGATGTATACGCCATAGATCAGACACTGTTATGATAGACTGAGCACTACCACTAACATGCTCCGAAGTCTTGATATTGTAAGACTTGTCCCAAATCAGGTCTTAATAGCAGATATCATTGGCTTGGGGACTCCCCAGGTGAGCTTTTTTTTGCAGAATATATAAAGAGACCCTGAATCGGATCCCTTATATTATCATGGACTTGATGAGGACTATAATGGATGAGGTCTGACTTAATCAGACTGGGTTCGGATTTACCTTACATCTGAACTAGGCATTGGAAGTTTGATGCTTGCAATTCTATTCAGCCTTGAGATTTTATGTTTTAGTTTAGGTTAGTAATCATAGTACTAAACCTTCTCCTTGTTCAATTTTAATGGGTAGACCAGAACCTAGATGTTTAGGTCCTGGAATCAGGTTTATAATGTGCCCGCATGCTTTCCTTGCCCTCTTATGTTCGGACTTAGCCTCTCAATCAGATTCTGGTGGTTTAAATTCTGCATTACGCATAGTTCTTATAAATTGTATGTATATATATATATATATACAATGGTCCTTGATTATCAACATATGAGTATCAACATATATTTTTCATTCATGCCATGTGGTGTATAACATATCCTTGTATGGTGGAGTTTAAATATAACCACAACTTCATCATATCGAGGTCATCTCATCTATCTTGTAAACATAGATTTCTATAGATGAAATTATCACTCAAATCATTGACCTCATTTGCTTTCTCTCTATTATGAGATGGACCAAGGAATTGAACATATAGCTTCAATTATGTCCGGAACATATGCACTGGGATATGCCCAAAAATATGCCACTGTCATGCCCTGATATAGGCATTTGTTTCCATATGGGTGTGACCCTTAAGTTGGATAAGTAGCTTCTCTTTCTTCTTCTTTTCTTTTTGATAGATATATTCAGCCTGCTGCAATTCTTGAGGCCCGACTGGCCATCCTCCCATACATTTGATATCTTTTTCCCTTTGCTTTATCAGGGCTACCCGGGTCTTTGGTCCATCATGTGGGTTCCAAAGAAGCCGGGTATAGCCTTGCTTCCATGCTTTGCTTATGTCCGCTTGTTCTGAATAGGTAACATAGGTTTGATACAAATGGAGGCCAGAACAAATGATTTATGCAGGGTTTCCTATGAAAAACCCTGATTTTACTATGGGCTGACATGAAGCTGGCGGATGACTAAGAAAGGAGTCAGAAAATTCCAATTATAAACTGGAATGGGGTCAATAGGTAACCCATATAGGGGAGGTCAGAAAATTTACCCTGATGGCTTCTATATTTGATTGAGTCGGAGCAAGGAAGGGTATTTGGTCATGGCCTGTATGCGGGAGTATATGCAGACTGATGGTATACTAATGGCATATCCGTGGGTCTTCTAAGATGACTATTTTGTTCATCTCGGCAGGTTTGGAGGAAGACTCTATGGCACCCTACCCACTGATCATATGGGCAACATTCTGGTCTAGGCAGAAGAGTTATACTTCTAGTGGTATGTCATGAGGCATAAGCTGATGAAGAACCCATTCGGGGAAGGAGAAAATCAGAAATAGGGGGTGCAATAGGGGTTGAAGTGAATGTTTTGCAAAGAGGGATGAACCGGCTTTTGTGGGTGCTTACCTGCCTTTGTTTGCTTTTCTTTCAACTTTTCTCAGCTGCGACCAATACTCCTTGATGAAGAATGGATCTCCTGTAACTTCAGCAAATCTCCCATTTGATTCCTCTTTTCTCCACTTTTCTTAGCCGTGGGATAGCCCCTTTTATAGCAGGTGTTGGGTGAGTGATTCCCTTGGTACGTGCAGCTCAAGTACAGCCGCAAGTTGGGCCATGTTCTCTTGAACGTAGGGGAGGTGCGTGCTTGACCAAGTCAGACCTGTGAGGAGATGGACGTATGGTGTAAATCAGCCTCAATTTTCTCCTTGATATATTTTCTGGATGGACAAAGGATCCTGGCCATCGGTGGGTTCCTGATCTGCACATCTTTCTCATTGATCCAATGGGCTCAACTAGTGGGTCCATCGCTCAATAAGTATAGATCCCAGCCCTTGATTAAATACCCCCGGATCTTTACTTGATGGCTCAATCTATGCCTTTCATTCAACGGTCTTGCATATGGCAGATTATATCTTATCCGTTGATTAATAATGCTTCTAGGCCTTGTAGTCTACGTGAAGGGGATTGAATCCATCTTATCAAATACCCAATAAGACTAGATCCAATGTGTATTATCCCACTAAGGATCTAATAAGCTCATCCTGCTGTACCGTTGGGGATTCAGAAGTATTAAGATCCATTTAACTTATCTAACAGCCAATCCCGACCCCTGAATACATATTCTTTCATTCTGGCCCTCCATCGGTCCTTGTTGGCACTTATTTCTTTGGATTTTATGCCTGCCGAAGGCCTGATTAGGTCACATTTATCTATCCAACATCCCAGGTCTTCGGATTGCTGCTTTCCCTCTCTTTTCATAAAGAGACCCAGTCCGCGCTGAGTCTTAGGCTTCTGCTGCACCTACTCTTCCTCCCGAAGCTGCTGTTTTGGTGCTTGTCTCCGGCCGGCTGAAGGTTCTGCAGATCTTCTCATCACCTTGCTGTTGCGGTCTTTTTTCTTCTCCTCCTGGTTGTGCAGTCCGGCATCTCAAGGTATGGGAACTCCTCCTCTTCTTAAATCTGTCGCATGACCAATGTTATCTTGGATTTAAGCCGCTTGAAGGTCATCTTCTTCTCCTTCTCTTTTCTTGTTGGGCATGTTGGCTGCCTTTTTCCTCTTCTTCTATTTCTTTATCTACACTCTATTTTCACCTCTGTCTGGCTGTTGGCACCCGCACATGACCACTTTTTTTTGTGTATTATGGATATGTTTATCATTTTAGCTTCCTTCTTCTATTTTCTGTTGGCAGCCTATAATCTGTCCTATGCCTTGCCTTTTTGCAAGTATACATATAGCCGCATGTGTTGAGATGTTTTCATTGACAAAAGCATGCTTATTTCCCTGTTTTCTCGGCCTGATCTGGCTTCTTTTCATATGCCATCCTTGGTCGGGCTCTTTATCAAATTCCCTCTTCCCCTTTTTTTTTTGGGAGGGGCTTTTGCTGTTTGAACAGGAGCCTATCAGCTCCCAGATATGTATACCCCTTAATCCGTATAAGGATTCAAAGGTATGGGATGTATGACATTCTTGGTCTTCTTTCTCCCTTCCCTTTCCTCTGCTCCGGGGTCACCTATTAGTCCTTCCTTGGTCAGCAGGGGCAGGAATATATATAAAAGTTATTTTTCCTTCTTTGTTTTCTTGGTATATGCCTGATTTGATTGGGCTTTGAGTCCCCTTTGTGTATTCACATCCAATTATGTATATCCGGCCTTATTAGATATATGTGCTTGATTCCTTCTTTGATTCATGCACTGATGGTGGGGTACAGGGAACCAGGCCTTTCTGACCCCTCTCTTTTTCTCTTTTTTTTAATATCCTCTTCCAATCTGATATCCAATCAAGCATATATTGATATTTCAACCAAAATTTTAAGTGCCAACAGATTGTTATGTCACAAAATCATCAACGAAATCACATATTAAATCTATGACATATGAGATTGATGGCCTCTCTCTCGTGGTAAACTAAATCTCTGTTCACAAGTATGTCAGTGTACATTGATCGGCATATGATGTGTTATGCCAACCGGGCATAGGATGACATGCACAACATGATAGGCCACATCACATGGGACCATAGATTGCAGAATCGGCGGAATCGGTCCGATTCCGACCGATTCCGGAATCGGATCGGTGGATTCCCGGCGGAAGGACCGATTCCGGGAGGAATTCCGCGGAATCGGTATGAATCGCCTGGAATCGGTCGGAATCGATCCGATTCCAGGCGATTCCTTGTGGAATCGGTCGATCCGACCGATTCCTTCGGAAGACCGGGTCAACCGGCACGGTTCGATTACCGGTTCGATTATGGACCGGGAATCGAACTGATTCCGGCCCTTTTAGGGCCGGAATTGACCCACGGGGGTCGATTCTCTCGATCCCGCGGCGGCAGAAGCAGGCGCAGGCGATTCCGGCGCGATTCCGGCGATTCAGCGTCGATCCAGCGTCGATTCCGGCCGATTCCGTCGATCCAGCGTCGATTCCTGCCCGATTCCACCGATTCCGGCGATTCCAAGCTAGGTCTTCAAGGGAATCCGCCGATTCAAGCTCGGACCGGCATCGAATCAACCTCTTCTTCGATCTTTGACCGGTTTTTGGTAAGATTTCTTCGCCGAAAGCTTCGTACGTCCATTCTTACGCGTTTCCGACGAGTCCGAGCGTCGTTAAACGTTGTGATTTCCGACCGAACAAGTCCGTCCAAGTTTTGAACTATCCGTTTAAGTCCATTTTGCACGGGAAAAATTCCGGATATCCCGTACGTTAATTTACGACCGTTTCCGGCAAATACGTAACCCTTTAAACATACCGAATGGTGTGTTACTTGGGTTGTCTGTTTCCCGAACAACGTTTAAATCAATTTTTATGTTATCTAATCATTTTTAGTGCATTGTTTACAATTTTTGCAGATATAAGCGATGGCCGATCAAGGTGATGCAGCAGCAGCACGTGCTTCCGACGTGGGTTGGGAACACGGGCAGATGGTAGACCCAGACAGGAAGAGCGTCCAGTGCAAATGGTGTGGGAAGGAGATGAACGAGGGGGGGGGGGTGGTCCGGGTGGAACAAGCTATTGCCGGAACATGTGGGAATGGCAAGAAATGTGACAAGGGGCCCAGGGGGGAGAGGGAGGAGATGAGAGGCGACGTGACGAGGAGAGCCTCTCGACGGGGCTGTTAGGATCGAGCGAGAGGGAGGAGTTGCGCGACGAGCTACTCCCGAAGGAGGAGGGACCGCGATTTGCCTACCTCCAAAGGGAAAGGCAAGGGGAAGGCACCAGCTGAGCCAGAGCCAGAGAGCGAGGACGAGTCCACAGACTCCGAGCTTGGACGTGCTAGGCACGCTAGCAAGCGTGCATTTGCTAAGGAGGAGGACAGGAGGAGGGGAGCAGGAGGGTCTGGGTCCAGAGTTGACCCAGCTTTGGGCCGATCAGCATCGGCTTGCCCGAACTAGGACCGAGAGACTGACCCCAGGAGACAGGAGCCATACCGCCGTTCCACTTCTACCAGCACTCGATTTACACCGAGTGACGAGTATTTATTTAGGAAACAGAGTGCTGGGCAGATGGGGATAAAACGAGCAATGAAAGGGGTGAAGGCAACGTGAGCGAACGGCCGCAAAGAGAGCCGTTCGCCACATTGTGAAATGGTTTTTACATACGAGGTATCACTTTTTAAATTAAAATTGACATTATGTGTGTTTTATTTACTTAAACTTAATTTTAGCCCGATCCCAAATTTTTTTAACTTGATGTAGGCATCCCGGCACGTACGACCACCGGCCCTACTTCCGGACGATGGTGGATGCCGTGGGTGAGGCCGGGCCGGGTTTGAAGCCCGGGCGACGGACACGTATACGGCGGCGGCACGGATGAGAAGGTCCAGGAGTTGAGGGAGTGGATGGATGGGTTTAAGTTGGTGTGGAAGGAGAGGGGTTGCACAATTATGTGCGATGGGTGGACGAGTATCACCAAGAGGAGTATGATAAACTTCTTGGTGTCTTGTTCGAGGACTACATTCTTGAAGTCGGTAGATGCTTCGGGAAGATTAAAAATGCCGACTTCATCTTTTCTCGATGGATGGGGTGGTGGAGGAGATCGGGGAGGACAATGTGGTTCGGGTTGTCACCGACAACGAACCATCATATAAGGCGGTGGGAGGAAGTTGAAGGAGAAGAGGAAGCACCTCTTCTGGGTGCCCTGTGCAGCACATTCCATAGATCTCATATTAGAGGATATAGGCAAGGAGGAGGGTGTATCTACACTTGTCAGGCAGGCGCAAACCATCACATCTTTTATTTATTCGCATCCCCGCCTCCTACATATCATGAGATCTCACACAGGAGGGCACTATCTTGTTAGGCCCGGTTCGCGATTTGCCACGAACTTCATTGCGCTGGAGAGTTTACACCGGCACAGGCATGCATTGGTTAGGTTCGCGCGGTCAGAGGAGTATTACAACTATATGGTGGACAACTGCGTACGACAAGAAAGAACGATTGGAGATTCTTGTCGGGTCCGAGAAGCAGATCACTGACAAGAGGTTTTGGGAGAGGATTGCCTACTACTTGGCAATCATTGAGCCACTGGTAGTTGTCTTGAGGTTGGTAGACTCAGATGACAGGGACCGGATGGGCACGTTGTATGATGCCATGGACCGGGCAAAGCCGAAAATCAAAGAAAAAAATCCCGCAGGTTACAAGAAGTGGTGGAAGATCATAGATGACCGATAGGACAAGACCTTGCACCACGATGTCCATCTTTGCGAGTAACTTGGTTAAAAAATTATTTTCTTTGTATAATTGTCTTATATGCACAGTGTTAACTAATAAAATCTTGCAGGATATTTTTTGAACCCCCGCATCCAATATGGAGGACAGGTGGTGAATGACAACGAGGTGATGCGGGGTACACTTGTAGTTATTCAGCGTCTGTGCCGATCTCAGCAGGACATGATAGAGGCTGAGATAGAAGTAAGTTAGAGTTCATTAAATACCTTGGAGTAGCCTTACCCGCAACTAATATTTTAATTATAAATTCTTCAGATGCAGAAGTAAAAGATGGGGGTCGACGTATACTCAGATGGCGATATGAAGTATTCAGTTGACAAAGTGTCTCATGGTATAGTAATAGCTTGATGAAGATTTTATTTTCTTTTCATATAACTTATGGTAGATGATGGGCTAATTGTTTACCTTTTCTCTTCTTGTTTTTCTTGCGGTGAGTGGTGGGTTCGGGTGAACACCGGGAGTGGATGGAATCCACTTGCGCCATCGGTATCGGGATACTCGGCCGAGCACCGGTTCCTCCCATTGTGAGAGGAAGCGGAGTACATTCAACTCGATACATACGAAAAGGAGGAACGAGGTTGACCTCGGACCGAGTGGAGAAGGCGGTCTTCTGTCATTACAACATGAGGCTGCGCATAAAGAACATCAAGGATCGATAGAAGATCAGCGAGGCACAATTTGCACGATTCGCAAGTGGCCCGTACGAGCAGAGGCATTCCTCCGCCACACCACCACCCGAGGAGGTGGACATGGACCAGATATTCCAGGAGGAGCATGCACTTGCCTCCTGGATAGAGGAGAGAAGCCGGGGATCGTACGGTGAGTTTGATCCCGATGACCGTGCGTACGGGTTGAAGGAGAGTTGGATGGTGTTGAAGCCGAAGAGGATGCTCCAGCTCCACCTCCATCTACTTCTCAGGCTCAGGCAGGGCCTTCTTCTTCCCCAGCAGCTATGGAGCAGCCACCTGCAGCTTTAGCCCCAGCTCCAGCTCCAGTCCCCCCAGCAGCCGCTACCCAGCCCATTCGCAGTCCGGGGAAAACGAAAACAAAGATGACTGCACGGAAAATGGGAGGATTTGCAAAGTTGAAAAAAACTTTGGGTTCCGGTCCTTCTGGTACTTCAGAGATGGCTGAAGAGGTGAAGAGAAGGAAGCTAGAGGTCAGGCGTCCTGTCAGCCCAGATGACAGCACGCAGGCTCCTTCTCACTCCTCAGGTGATGATGACGAGGAGTGCATACCAGCGACGCAGCCATCAGCAGCAGCTGAGTCTCCTGATTCACGGCTTCCAAAGCCGTATTACACGCTGGATGAGCAGACACCGCATTCTTATATTATGGAGCCACAGTATCCAGCATTTGGCCAGGTTGACCAGCAGTGGATTACACCACTAGCTCCACCATCCTCTGCTTACGTCCCGGTCGTCCCGCAGTCCGATCCATACGACCTTGATGGCATGGCATCGGCATTATTTTCATATGGATATGGTCCCGGACAGTATACAAGACTGAGCACGAGGGAGGAGCATCACGAGCAGAAGGGAGAGGAGGAAGACCCATATCTATATCTTGGATATTGGTAGTAGATTGATATGATGTAATTTTTTATTTATGATGTATCAACTGTTTGATTTTTGAATCAATGGTTTTGGAATATGTACTTAACTTCAAGTCTTCAATTGGAGTTCATTAGTATTTATTCGATGTGGTCATGTGAATGAATGCATTGGTTTTTTTTAAAAAAATTTATAACTCATTTCCTTTTTTTTTAGAATTTTTTTTGAATTTTTTGAATTTTTTTGACGAAAAAAAAAATTAAAAAAAAAAACCGATTCCGGACCGATCCGGAATCGATTCCCTTCCCAGGAATCGGCCGATTCCGGCCGATTCCTGGAATCGGAATCGGAATACCGATTCCAATTCCGGAATCCTTGCATGGGACCGACATGACATGAAAATAGGCTTTTCATGACTATGGTGACAAGTGAAAGGGCTTTCCAAGTGTTCCGTGCAAGGATTTCCGAATCGGAATTGATCACCGAATTGGTGGGGATCGGATCGGTCCAATTCAAACTAATTCTCAGGAAGAGATACCGATCTAGAATAGGAAAATTAAAAAATTTCGATTCCGATTCAGATTGATTCTGGCCGATTCGGTCTAATTCTGGACGATTTGGTCCAATTCCAGCCAATGTGACCTGAAATTTTTTTTTAAATCAGGATTCCAATTTTGATTCCGATTCAACCGATTCAAGACTGATTCGAACAGAATTCAGGTCATAATCGGTCCTTTAAGTAGGGATCGGTCCGATTCGATTCCAGAATCGGCTGATTCTAATCCAATTCGACTGATTCTGCAATCTAAGGTTCCATGTCTAGTTGTCTTAGTTGCTTAAATAGTTTTGTTGATCAGATGTGCCTCCACTGATTACTTTCTTTAAACAAATCCTTATTCCCTAGTATTTAATGATGAGCTCCTCCATTTTCTTTCCCTTCAGTGTTATCCCCATTGATCTTCAGCTCTTGGATTCTGTTTTTTATGCTTTCTAATGTTGCCATTGTATGGGTAAACTTCCTTTAACCGAATCTCTGTTTCTCTCTATTTCTCTCTATTTATATTTGAGTTCCTCTTGCAAAAGCAACTTGTCATGTGTCTCCTTTAAGTTTCTCCTCTCGGTCCTCTATTCAGCTGAGGCACTTTCATGATCATTTTTTATTCCATCTCTTTAACTTCTTCAGTTATTCCTGTTATTTTGTTCGTTGTCCATTTGGTCATATGCCTTAAAATGTAATTAATCTTAAGGCCCCATGTGGAAAATGCCAAATCTGAATTAGCCTTCTCTTCCTACCCATTAGCTACTTGCTTGCAGAAATCTTCAATTTTTGTTTATGATGTCTCAAATTTAAATAGTCAATTTTTAGTTGAAGGATATTTTTCATTTGTTTTTTCTTGTCAAAATGGTTCAACTTGCTTCAAATTTGAGTGGATTGAATTGCTGGGTTCGGTTGTCACGGCTTAATTTGGTTGTCACTACTTGCAGCTTTTGTATATAGATGATTCTGGTAAGATTTTTCTCTCTTATTTTGGAACTGTTGAGTGTATGTTACAATGCTACGTTATATTTCTGCTTGTTGCTTTTGGTCCTATATGCTTCGAGTTACAGATGATTATACTCTTTTGTGGTGATTTTTTTACATTGCCATTTTATATTGAACAGTTTGCATTTGCTTTAATGCCCAATAATCTGTCATGTATTTGTTGAGAAAATTGGTAGGTCATTCCGGCACTTCAAAATGAAAATAATATCTTAACTGATTGTTGTATGATTATGGTTAGTTTTGTATTTGAATAAAATTTCTATCATCTTACGTGAGCAAGGACTACTATGTTGTGCTTGTTCCTTGACGTTTTGATTAACTGATTCATTCATTTTCAGTAAAGTCATTTTTAAGGGGACTAGATTTGGCTTCTTATTTTCGTGATCTGGTGCAGGAGATATTCATGGGCAGTACTCTGATCTTTTGAGGCTCTTTGAATATGGTGGCTATCCACCTGAAGCTAATTATCTTTTCTTAGGAGATTATGTAGATCGGGGAAAGCAAAGTCTGGAAACAGTATGTTTACTTTTGGCTTACAAGATTAAGTATCCAGAGAATTTTTTTCTATTGAGGGGCAATCATGAATGTGCATCAATAAACCGGATATATGGTTTTTATGATGAATGTAAAAGGAGATTCAATGTGAGAGTATGGAAAGTCTTCACAGATTGTTTCAACTGTCTGCCTGTGGCTGCCCTGATTGACGAGAAGATACTTTGTATGCATGGTGGTCTATCACCTGACTTGAGCAGTCTTGATCAAATACGAAACTTGACACGTCCTACTGATGTCCCTGATACAGGCTTGCTCTGTGATCTTCTTTGGTCAGATCCAAGTAAAGATGTTCAAGGATGGGGAATGAATGATAGAGGTGTTTCATATACTTTTGGTCCTGACAAGGTTACAGAGTTTCTTCAGAAGCATGATTTAGATCTCATTTGCCGTGCGCATCAGGTCACAATTGGCCTTCCAAGTAGATTATTTCTCTTATCAAACGGAATGAACTCATCTGTTCTAATGTTTTTTTTTCGTGACAGGTTGTGGAAGATGGATATGAATTTTTTGCTGACAGACAGCTCGTCACAATATTTTCAGCACCAAATTACTGCGGCGAGTTTGATAATGCTGGTGCAATGATGAGTATAGATGAAACGTTGATGTGTTCCTTCCAAATTTTGAAGCCTGCAGAGAGGAAAAAGTTCTTTGGGAGTACAACCACAGCTAAAGCAGGAACATCTCCTCCAGGGGCCAAGGTATAAATTTTTTTATGCACCAAGTTTTGCCATATTTTTTTGTCATGTGGAATAAAAAAATTTAGTTCTATATGCATCATGATTCATTAATATGAAGAAGAAGAAGAAGAAGAAAAAGGCTAATGACACGCAGTAAATAGTGATGTCTTAGGTAGTAGTTACCTGAAAGTCAAAAATGGAAAGCAGAAAAAAACAATGATACAATTAGAAGATAAAATATGAACATACTGTGGGAAATCAAATAAATTTTTTTATTTCTAACGAGATCAGCTAATGTGACCCTAATGGGGGCTGCTTGGCGGGGGATGTAACCTCAAATTTAAAATTTAAAAGAAAATCCTATTGGCTTTTCCTTGTTGGAAAAGACTTTCTTTAATTTGGGTTTGGCATTGACAACTATGACAATAAAAATTCTATTGGGCCTTATGTTATGGTGAACCAGGTGCTGGTCCAGCTTAAATGACAGCGGTATACAAACGATGTGTTAGTGTTGGTCTGGACTCTGGACTCTGGGGGCACCGTTGAACCAGCCCAGTTGGAACCGAGGCTGATGGCTCGTCTTCTTGAACGGGATGGTCCAAAAATTGAGGGCCCAATATACAGTGATCCTCTGCAGTTGTCTTCGCCACAGGCCGTCGATAGACAAGGAGTAAACATTCATAGTGCTGTGATTGCGGGTGCCACGGGGGATGACAGCACTGAGAAATGCACTGTGCTTGCAGCAGTGCTGTTGCAGGCTGAGGGAGGAGCAGAGAGACCATCAGAGTGTTTCTCAGATGCCATCTAGCTTCTAGAACAAAATGCAGACTATGAGAGCGTGATGCTGACATGGTCACTGATGTGGAACTATTGGAGGTGTTTGACGCCACTCTAGTTCCGTAAGTTGAAGAGGCTAGTAAGAGTAGCAGTTGGGCTGAGGAAGTAGAAGAGGTTAGGGATATCTCTAATGAGAGCATACGGTCTATTGGGGAACTAATTGGTTTAAGTTTCATAGGCAAAGAGCAAGTAATGAAGAATTTTTTCAGAAGATCAGGGTTGAGCTTTTAGGCCAAGGTAATATCCCAGGACCCATAATCCTCAACAAAGGATTGGTGCTAGAGAGATGAATTTCATTTTAAGAAATGAGGTTGTGTTAAACAGTAGAAGTAAGAATAAGGGGAAGAACATGGTTATTTACAAGGTAAAGTGGGTCAAGAGTCACGACCAGGTCGGTCCGGCCCAAGACCAACCCAGTCAGATTGGGTCACGACCTGGTTGGACTCTATTTTTTATTATTATTATTTTGTTTAAATCTAAAAAATGCAAAAAAGAGACAAAAATTCAGGAAAAACTAAAAAGATAAGTGACATGATCAAAAAAATTAATTCATGATTTTTATTCTAATGTTACATGATCTACATTTTCTATATAACTTATATACTCTTTTTATGTCATTCGAGTCGAGTACATGTCGTTATACAAATATACATGATGATTGTACTTGTCTCTTTCTCTCACAATCATCCTAACATTACATCCTTCTCAAGAACCACCATAGTTGTCATAGAATCGAAGTGTTTGAAGACCCATAATTCATTCCATAATGTTCTTGGTCATATATTGGGAATCTAGAGCTTTGTGAAGATTCAAAACCATAATTGGAGGCATCATAGTGTTGTCCTCCACCTCGTTAGGTGTGTTGACCTCCATCACCTTGCAACCTCGCACTATAGTCTATGTCTTGGGTCGCATAGATGTATTTCTTTTCTCCGGTGAAGGGTTCATCCATTGTAGGAGCTCTCCCCACATCCGTGGACGTCTATCCACCTGAAATGGTGCCTTCTCTCTCATGTACCGCACCATCATCGTTGCTATCCTTCGAAGAAAATTCTTCCAAAGTCTGGTACTGTACTCGAATGTTTGGCTTCGGTGTATTTTCTCGCTCTTTGTCAGCTGTATCCCCATATGTAATATTAAGGAGATAGTCAAAATTTATTTATCTTTTCTTCTACTTTGCTTACCTTGGTGTTGGCACCGAAAACAATTAAATTGAATTAGGATGTAATTCAATCCAATCCTCAATTGGTCAAGGAATAACCAATTTTTATATTGGGCCTATTTCAGGTTCAATTTATTGAAAAAAATGCAAAGATAAGCCCATATTTTGTCTCAAATCAGGCCCATTGAATATTAATTTCGGCCTAATTTAGGGTCAATTTTGCAGCCCTCCTTGTTTACACCTATTGGGCTATGTTGCAACTCCCATATGGGTTGGTTGTCAATTTTGGCTCATTTATTGACCCAATTTCGTGACCCATTTAACATGAATTTATTGGACTAAGATTTATGTTTAAATATGGCCCACTTGATCCCTTTTGCCTCATTAGCCGCCACCTCATTTCCTCCCAATAATATAATGGCATTGGGGATGTAAAAAGACATCATCAAAGGGAAAAGAGAAGACTTTATGGTTCCTCTTAAAAGTTGACTTTGGAGAATGAAGAGGCATGATGGAGGGAGAGGTGAAGGGTCACTTCGGCCATTTATTTCTGTCGAACCAAAAAAATCTCTCTTAAAAGAGAGAGAAGAAAAAAGGAGGGAGAAGCCGAAGGAGGAGCAAAAAACTCCCTATTACTGTCGATAGAAGGGCCTAAGGCCACCAAGGTTGTCTTCGCCACCCTCCTACGCATCCATCGAACCTATTGGGAGCGGGAGAGGCCGCTATTGCAGCCATTATGGTCGCTGGGAAGAAGAAATAGGGACGGAAGCACCGCCCTGTGTGCTGGAGAAGGGAGAAAGGGGAGGAGCCGCCACCGCCGCCTCCACCAGCCGCGGTTGCCGCCCGCCGTCGCCGGAAGGAGCTCCTCCCGCAGCCGTCGTCGCCGCCGCCATCGCCGGAGCCCGCCGACGCCGTCGCCGTCGCCGGAGCCCGCCGTCGCCATCGCCGAAGCCCGCCGGAGCTCGCCGCGAGCAAACCCTCGCGGGCGCCTCCTGTCGGGGAGAGAGAAGGGCCGAAGGGAGGGGAGGCAGCGCTTCGCGGTCAACCGCGGTCAAAGAGAAAAAAAAAAAGAAAAAAAAAAAGAAAGCAAACGACAGGCCGTCGTGGGCCACGCGGGCGCCCGGCGCGCGGGCGGCCGTGGGGCGAGACTCCGGCCAAGACCGAGGCCGGGGGTGAACTTACCCCCGGTTTGACTTTGTCAAACGCGCGAGAAAAAATTCAAAAAAAAAATGGAGAAAAAATGGGGTAACTTCATCTCACTCCGGTCACCCCCCCACTAACTCGAAAATGGGTTTAGTGGGGTCTTCAAAATGACCCTTTTGCCCCTCCAAAAACCTCTATAAATACCCCCCAAGTGCCATACGTACATAGGGTTGGAGAGTGGAAAAAAAAGAGAGAGTTGGGAAGAGAGAGAAGCTCTACATTCTCACTCGGTTTTGCGCTTACCTTTCCATGTGAGAGTGGTTTTACTTACCTTTCCATAAAAAGGGGCTGGTTTTCGCTACCTTTCCATAAAAGGGGCCCAAAATAGTAAACTATTTTGGATAGAAAATAAATTTCAACCCAACTCCGGTCTAGCCTAAATGCGCCGAAATTATGTGGTTTCATGTACCTTTCCATTAAAAGGAGCTGAAAATAGTTCGCTATTTTGGAATTCAAAGAGAAAACCCAAATCGGTTAAACCGAAATGCTCTGGCCAAACCGAACGGAATTCAAGATGAAAACCCAAATCGGCCAAAACCGAAATGCCGGTCAAACCGAACGGGAATTCAAATCGAAAAACCCAAATCGGTCAACCGAAAATGCCGGTCAAACCGAACGGGAATTCAAAAGAAAACCCAAATCGGTAAAGCCGAAATGCCGGTCAAACCGAACGGGAATTCAAATCGAAAACCCAAATCGGTAAAACCGAAATGCCGACAAACCGAACGGGAATTCAAAAGAAAACCGTCGGTCGAACCGAAAATGCCGGTCAAACCGAACGGGAATTCAAAAAGAAAACCCAAATCGGTCGAACCGCAATGTCGGCCAAACCGAACGGGGAATTCAAAAAGAAAACCCAAATCGGTCACCGAAATGCCGGTCAAACCGAACGGAATTCAAGATGAAAACCCAAATCGGTCAACCGAAATGCTCAAAACCGAGCACGGGAATTCAAATCGAAAACCCAAATCGGTCAAACCGAAATGCCGGTCAAACCGAACGGGAATTCAAAAGAAAACCCAATCGACAATGCGGTCAAACCGAACGGGAATTCAAATCGAAAACCGAAATCCCAAATTGACACCGAAATGCCGTCAAACCGAACGGAATTCAAAAAGAAAAACCCAAATCGGTCAAACTGAAATGCTGGTCAAACCGAACGGAATTCAAATCGAAGCCAAATCGGTCGAAACCGAAATGCCGGTCAAACCGAACGGGAATTCTAAAGGAAAACCCAAATCGGTCAAACTCAATGCCGGTCAAACCGAACGGGGAATTCAAAAAGAAAACCCAAATCGGTCAAACCAAAATGCCGGTCAAACCGAACGGGAATTCAAATCGAAAACCCAAATCGGTTAAACCGAAATGCCGGTCAAACCGAACGAGAATTCAAGATGAAAACCCAAATCGGTCAAACCGAAATGCCGGTCAAACTGAACGGGAATTCAAATCGAAAACCCAAATCGGTCAAACCGAAATGCCGGTCAAACCGAACGGGAATTCAAAAAGAAAACCCAAATCGGTCAAACCGAACGGGAAATCAAGATGAAAACCCAAATCGGTAAAACCGAAATGCCGGTCAAACCGAACGGGAATTCAACATGAAAACCCAAATCGGTCAAACCGAAATGCCGGTCAAACCGAACGGAAATCAAGGCCGAAACCCATCGCAGAAGCCGAAATGTCGAGAACTCAATAAGCTCCAAGAAATGCCGCATATCAAATGCAATCAAGCCATTCTTGGATATATGAAGACAATCTGGTTCGGTAAAACCAAAATACCGAAAAGGCCGAAACCTAGATCGGTAAAGCTGAAATGTCAGCGAAGACCGAACAAGCTCCAGAAATGCCGCATATCAAATGCAATCAAGCCATTCCTGGATACATGAAGACAATCTGGTTCGGTAAGACCGAAATGTCGGAAGAGCCGAAACCCAGATCGGTAAAGCCGAAATGTCGGCAAACCCGAACATGGTCCAGAAATGCCGCATATCAAATGCAATCAAGCTATTCTTGGACACATGAAGACAATCTGGTTCGGTAAATCCGAAATGTCGGAAAAGCCGAAACCCAGATCGGTAAAGCCGAAGTGTCAGCAAAACCGAAGAAGCTCCAGAAATGCTGCATATCAAATGCAATCAAGTCATTCTTGGACATACGAAGAAAATTTGGTTCCCAGAAAACCGAGATACCGGCAAAGCCGAAACCCAAATCGCAGTAAAGCCGAAGTGCCTGGTCAAATCGAACAAACTTTGACATGTGTTGAGGAACAAAGGCTCGAATGCCCCCTCATTTATCAGACTTCCATGTACTCGAAATCGACATGAAATAAATTCAAGTTCGATTGATCCCGATGTGTCATCCAAAGATGACATCTAATCCCAATGGACTTTGAAGGTGGATAAAAATTAAACAAAATTGTCTAAGTCAACAAATGACCAAAGACATAAACAAAAACAAATCAAATCAAATCTTAAATCAAAAAGAAAATCAATGGACCCAAACTTAAAGTTTGAATTAAGTTCAACCAAATTCCATCTCATAAGGCCATAGGATATGTCTTCCAAATTTTCTTTATGTGGATGAATGACTTCGATCAATATGTTGTTGTGACGGTCAATCAAGGGTATTCGAGTGTTTGCTCGATGTAATTAACACCGGAATATCGCAAGTCCGGTGGAGAGAGGTCAAAATTTATTTTCAAAGAACTCAGATAACCTCACAAATTAAATTGTGGTTCAAATCATCTAAGTGGTGGGTGATACCCATATCGACACTTAGCAAATCTGTGGAACCATCGGTGTTCCTATAAAATAATACCACATCAAATTAGCTAATACTCCTATGAATACCACATATTTTCATAGTAGTCAATGCTAGCCTAAAGCAAAAAAAAGAATTTTCTAACCAAAAAAAAAGACGGAGGAAAATTCGAGGTTCCAACAATTTCCCTCCACCCTTTCCTCTATCCTTTGTTTCTAAAAAGGAACATGACCAGCCATGAGAGAGGGGGTTCTGCACCATCAGCTCCTCCAGCAGCCTGCGTCATCAACTCCCCCTGCCAAGACAACCGCCAACCTCTGCCCATCTTCTCTCCACGCTACAGCATCTACCAGCAAGAGAGGGAGGCAACAGCTGCTGCCAGCCAAGGAAGAAGCCCACGGTCTGCACCAGCAAGAGGAGAAGGAAAGAAGAAAAAAAGGTGAGGTCTTCCCTCTTTCTCCTCCCCTCCTTGGGCCAAACCTGTCCTCACCTTCCTCTCTTCCAGCCGGCACACCTAACAGTCTATATACATGCCATCGGGTCTGCCAAAACAGCCCCAGGCCCCCAACTGTGGTCTGTTTTGTGCAGATTCGGTCCCCTCCCTAGGCCGGGTGATATTCCTGTCAACAGCTCCATGTTTTGGCCCCATTTCCCCCCCTAAACCGATCCCAAACAGGTCTTGCTCAAGTTCTCCTATGGTGTCTCGCTACGCAGCATGCTCAAACCCCTGCTCAATAGCCTCTTGCAGCCCTTAAATAGAAAACCAAAACAGGTCCTTAAACTTCCCTTCAATCAGACCCCATACAGTCCCGCTAAAACAGCCCCTTCTCGATTTGTTTTCACCCCCTACACAGCCCCTGTCTCGAGTCTCGACCTCTAAATCAGACCTGTGCAGCCTGTTTTAACCCCTTAACCAAGTCACCCAAAGCAGCCCCTGTGCCGACCCAAAACAGGTCTGGTTACTACCCTTAAATCAGACCCCAAATGCCCATGTTCGGCCACTTGTAGCAGGCCCCTCAAAGCAGGTTACCAACCTGCTCTAACTGCCCCCCCTGTCAGCCTTCATCCAAAGTCGATCAGACCCTCCTAAATAGCCCTCCAAACAGCCCCTGTGCCCCCTTATTCTGCCCCTCTATGTGGCCCCAAAATCTGATCCAAAGCAGCCCCTTCGCAGCCCAAAACAGCTCCATTTCTGCCCTCTGAGCACCCCCAAAACAGACCCGGATCTGCCCCCTGTGCAGTGCCTTAAACTGGCTCCCAAAGCAACCCATTCTCATCCGATTTCGGCCCACTTAGCCCATTGTTATAGCCTTCGAAGCGTGCTCCAAAACAGGTTTTGGTTCGGCTCAAAATGGGTTCTGGTTCTGTACAAAACAAGTCTTTGCAACGACCGGGTTGGGAGTGGTGGTTCGGCCCCCTTGGCCCGCAATGACAGGTCAAGGGCTGAAAGGGCGACCCTCAATTCCAGTCCAAACAAGGCTCACAGCTGGCTCATCATCCCAACGAGTTCAAAATAGGCCCACTGGACCAAGGATTGCCGTCTCGGATCTCAACTTCATCTTGGAAGGGTGAAAGAAGAGATCTCGCGAAATTCTTGGGTGATCGGATCTCAGATTTCATTTACGTAGGGTATACTACATAATAATATAAATTTAAAAATACAACAAAAAAGCTTAAAAATAAACCCAAAGATAGGTTTCTATGGAGCTTATGGTCTGATTGGACCCATTTTGGGTCACATTGGCACTGCCGGCGCCGAGGGTGCACAATCGCCGTAGCACACCGCTGTGGCTTTTCCCCGCCCTATCGGGAAGGGAAGACGGTCATATTGGGTCCAGAGGACCCGATACGAGTGGGATATGGTCACTTTAGGGTAAGTGACCGGATCCCGCTTTCAAAAGATATCGGGTCAAGAGGACCCGATATCTCAAGGATCCCTCTTTTAGGAAATATCGGGTCAAGAGGACCCGATATCTCAAGAAGTGACCGGATCCTGCTCGTACCAGGTCCCGCAGCGGCGGCTCCGCCGTCTCTCGGCCGATGCCACCCCTTAAACTTCCGAAACAGCTTATTTTGGCTGTTCCGGATCTCGCAAGGCCACTAAGATCGAGATTCTCGCGACATGGCAAATCATGCACCGGACCCAAGAAGCACAAAATATGCCCATCGGGCCCAAGAAGACTTGCAAGCCGGCTAACTGGGTTAATGTGACTTGAACCGGCCCAACGGGCTTTGGACAAAAAAAATAAACTTAATAAAATTTAGAAGACAAAATGAAAATTAAATAAAGAGCTCAAATTTTGAATGTCCTATTGGATGGTGAATTCAGGTATGTCTTGGTTAGACGTTCCTAGACATGGGCGTGGGCACATTTCCATTGCAGAGGGATTTTTCCCTTGTTGTGACAAGTCAAAAGAATTAGTCATATTGAAAATAAATTCTATTCAATCAAGGATGGGTCGACATGTTGTTGTAATGTTGATTTTTTCTTTGATCTTATGGAAATACACCCGGGGAAAGGAAACCTTCATTTTCAGATTTCGGCTCATGACATCGACATGGAATGAAATGAGAAGACATTTCAAAGTGTCGTTGTAGATGCTTGAATCAGGCACCGAACGCTAGCCCATTGGTCCGGATGAGATGTGAACCTGAATTAAATAAGTGAGATAAAATCAATTTAAAAGATACTTTATTAAATCTGAAATACATAAAAAATTAGATTTAAGCAATTTGGACATTCATTTTAAATTATTTAATTCATGAAATTAAATTCCTAATCAAGTGGTAATTAAATAACTTCAAAAGGAATTAAATAAAAACATTCAAAATATTTAAAATTCACCAAAAATAGATCTTAAACAATAAAAAAATCAGATTGTGAAATTAAATGAAATTTAAAGAATAAAATCAAAACACATTTAAACAGTCCAATCAAAATTTTTTAAAATAATTAAAACATGTCGAATGCACCTATACCGGTCTCAAAACATAAACCTACGTAAGAAAGAGAATTAAATTATCTCAATCAACATGTCAATTGAATAAATTCAAATAATAAGACATTTAATTCACCCACTAAATCTCATACTTAACTCGAAGTAATTCCAACCAACCAGAATTAATTAATCAAAAAATCTAATAAATCAAATCAAAACATTAAATCAAATTAAAATAAACAACTTGAACGTAAAATTCAAATCAAAACACCAAATCTGGAAATTATATCCAAGTAAATAAAAATCAACATCAACCAAACATAATACATCTCATCGGGTCCGCAAGGCTACGACCCTTGAGTTTATTGTTTTATGTGGATGTGCATCTTCTACAGAATAGGATGCTATGACGGTTAATCAAGGGCATTTAAGTGATTGTTTGATGTAATTGTAAGTTAACGTTGGATATTCACATCATCTGACGCAGAGGTGTCAAAAACAAATTTTCACAGAACCCGAATCTTATTTCTATATTTTTACACATATCATTGGACTATTTAATATATTTATAGGTTATCACCTGTTTTCTTCAGTAGTCCAATGGAGATGAATAACTTTTCAAAAAGAAAAAAAGAGGTACCCACACTTGGCTAGATCCTTCTATGGTTCTCTGGTGCCTTTTTGCCAAGGAGGGAGGAATCTTGAATTCTTCGGGGTGAGAGGGACATCATTGATCCCTCTTTCAGTCCACTATCAGTCTTTCGGATTGAACTCCGGTTCACCTATCCCTTGTCTGTCTTGTACCCAAGTTTCTTGTAGAATATTTGGTCAAGTCGATGTCCTCCTCTTGAATTGTTGGTTCCTCAGTCTGTCATCCCGAAGTTTCTAATATCCTTTATTCTTCCTTTTCGTTCTGCATCAATATTTCCAAATTCCTCAGCTTGAGCATCATGTTGTGATGACAATAAACGATATCTTGAAGTCTTTGCGATGCCAGCCTGTTCATTTGCTTTGTATGGATTAGGCTAAATAATGACCAATTCCTCTCACAACCCATAGTCGAAGTGGTTTGGCTTAGGACTTGTATGGCCACATCTGTCAAGTCTTCGTAGCCCAGTGCCTTGGTATGATCTATCCACCAGTCGGTTGTATAAAACGAACGTGTTAAAAGATAATTAACTTTTACAAATTGATTTGAATTTAAATTAATGCATCTAATGGTACGTACTCGAACTTTAGAACTCACAGCGCACTCCACTCCGCTCGTTCCAAAGTGAAATATCTGTATTATGTAATCGTATATCTTGTTGCATGTGATAATAGATCGGTCATCATCCCCAAGGATCCATTGGATGATACACTAGCTGTAATCAAGCATCTTGTTTTTTGCCTTGAAATGTTGATTGTAGTAATATCATGGGTTGAAAAAGTAACCCAATAAGGTTTAGATGTTAGTAAAGAACTTGATGATATGTGAAATATACATAAATTAAGTAAATGATTAAGAAAATATACCTGCTGCATGTATGGGTTGATGCAAGGTTGTTCCCACCGATGGTCAATGATGTTTCATCACTTGGTGAAGTCGGACACCATCTTAGAGATCTCTTCCTTTGCCTGATCAATCGCATTGTATAAGTAGCTTATGTCTACCTTTCTATCTCCATCAGCTATCATATACACCTTGATTATAGGTTGGACTATTTGTAAAGTCTTCTTTACAACCTTTCAAAAGTCCCTAATCTCTATTGTCTCCTTTTCTTTATTCTTTTTTCTCTTATATGAAGTGTTAACTTTAGCCTTCCAAGTATCCCATCTCGGTGATATTATCATGTGGCTTAGAGGTCTCCTTTGACTCATCAATCTCTCTAAAGAAATGTAATGGGAGACGAACCGAGTAGCACCTGGTCATAGAAACTCTTGGCCCTTGGTATGTTCCCTCATTAGATTTAGGATGTAGTTATGATTGTAAATGGATGAGAAAATAAACTAAACTAGTTTAACTACCCTATCTATTTGAGAATCCTTGCATATATCCTCACGCATCAAGTCTAAAAAGTGGGCAGAACACGATGTCCAATACAAGTGAGGTCTCTTCACCATTAGTATTTGTCTGGCTGATTTATATGCACCCTCGTTGTCCGTTACTACTTGGACAACTCGGTCTTCTCCTATCTCTTGGATAACTCCATCTGTCAAATTGCAAAGGTACTTGATATTTTCTATTTGTCTCGATGCATCGACCGATCTCCAATAAATGGTATCAACTTGACATATTTTTTATACTTTTCACATCCATAGGAAGATATACGTTGTATATCTCTCTCGGGTTTGGTCTGGGCACTCCTCTCCCGATGTTGGCGATTATGTCGTTCATGTTCTCATAGTACGATCCTTTGACGGCATTTGTCATTATGCTGTGGTGGAAGAACCATCTTGACATTGCTCGTCCAATCCTCTCCTTGCACAGTATTAGATTCTTCATTGCCATTGTAATGTTGTTTGACGTTGTCGTGATTTTGTGATGAGTGGATCCACAGGACTCACTACTGGGTCATCGTCTCGAGTGAGATCATAGATCTCTTCCTCCTCTGGTTGGTTGTTGGATCTTCTTCCACTTCCTCATCCACTCCCATTTCTCTAACTTTGACCTATCATTCAGCCAGTGCGTCGATAGAGATCTTCATTAGCGAAGTATTTTCGATTTGCCTTCATTGCTCGAAAAAGGTTTTCTATTTAAAAAAATTAATGATAATTGTAGAAGGTAATCATCTAATTTTATGAGTAATAGAAATGTACCATCATCAAACTCTCTGTCTCAAAGATTATTTGGACGGTCTTGTCTGGTCTTATAAATATATACAGAGTGTTTCACCGGTTGGGATATGCGTGAACCTCGTTTTTTGGTTTTGATTTGAAAAAGTATTAGGTTTTGAAAAATATAGATGTTCCGGACTTATCTAAGAAAATAGGTGATGTCTTATAAATATTAGATAGTCCGGTGGTATTTTATTAGAATCGAGATTCTGGTTATTTGAAAATTTTAATTTTGACCCCTCTTCGCTGGATAATGCGAATTTCCGATGTTGACTTATATCGAGCAACGACTCGAATGTTCTTGATTTACCGTCATAGCAACTTGTTTTGGAGAGCAGTCTTTTGTGTCCAATGAGATTAAAAGTTTCCGATTTAAGTTTTGGCAGTTCATTTTTTAGTTTGATTTAGTTTTAGTTTGATTTAGTTTTGGTTTTGTTTCGTTTTTAGTTGATTTAATTTTTATTTTTGATTGGTTCAAGTTGTTTTGTCTTGATTTGATTCTTTTGTTTGTTTGATTGTTGTTTTTTTGTTGATTGGTTGAAGTCATCCTGTTTTGATTTGATGTTTTCTGATTTTTTTATTTGTTTGGTGTATGATTCAGGGGACTTTTTGTTATATTTTACATCAGTTGGTCCGGTTTTAGTGTGTTCGGTATTTTTTAGACATTTTGGAATTTGATTTGACTTGTTCGACTTTTAAAATTTCAGATTGTTTAATAATCTGATTTTCTGTATTAAGGTTGATTTTGGTGTGTTTTAGATGTTTGAGGTGGTGTTTCTTTAGTTTCCTTTGGAATTATTTAATCTTTGCTTGATCAAGGGTTTGATTAAATAAGTTTAAGTGGCTTTTTACATGGATTTTTCAGATTGGTTAAATCTGATTTTTCGTGTATTTTCAGATTGATTAAAGTCTGATTTTTTTGTTTAAGATTGATTTTTTGGGTATTTCTTAGTTATGGTTTGGTTTTATTAGATTTGGATGACTTTTAATTGGATTTTAAGATCTGTTTGAATTTGATTTTTTGGGTTAATTTTCAAGTTTGGTTGTTTTGGATTTTATGTTAATGTAGTGTTATTTCTTTAGTTTAAGATTCACATCCCATCCGGCTCGTTGGGTTGCTGTTCGATACCCGATTTCATGTATTCCGGGTTGGTTCATGAACATCTTTTCATTTTATATGTCGGAGTACAAGTGTATGAATGCAACACCTAGTGGAAAGATCAGCGTTCCTTCCCCTGATGTAAATTTTCATATGGTTATAATTTCGACATTACAATGACATGTCGGCATATTTCAACCGATATGAAATTTACCTATTTGTCAACACCTAAAAGTTGCCACGTATGAATAGGCTGAGGTCGAAATTCAATTAAAAAAAGGGGAATAGAAAGAAGAGAAGAGCCTTGGTCCATTGCAACTTCCGGGTGGAATAAATAGGACGCGTAGATGGCATGCTTCTGTTACCAACCTGACAAGAGAAGTCTGTAGATAGATCACCACCCCACTAGGACCTCCTCCGTAATGCTTTTGAGTCCTCTTTCGTCTCCTTCCCGCAACATTGTCGTCTGCCTCTTCCGGTCGCACCACAAGTGCTGGTTTCCTCCTGTAAACAGCGTCAGCAAGTTGTCTCCTCTCCTTGATTGGAGCCGCAAAGTCCCTTTCCTCCTTCAATAGGCATAGCAGGCCCTGGTTCCTCCTTCAAGAAACAGGGTGTCCCTGATTTCTTCCTCCAGCAGCATGCCGCCCTCGAGCTCGCGTCGCGTCTGCGCAAGAGAGGTTTGCCCCTCACCACCGCACGATCGACCCCGCCAAGCCCCCAGTAGCTACAAGACCTTCGCAACTTGTCTTTGTCGGAAGAAGTAGCCACGAGTGGCCAGTCGATCGCGTGAATAGGGGGGAGGTTATTTTTTCTTCCCCCACTTTGGTCCATGTCAACATATATGGGTGTCCTGCCAGAGTTCCTCCTAGCGGCAGGAAATCAATGCACTTACCTTGTATTGTGGGGGAGGGAATCTCGTCGACGCCCCTCGAGGAAGGCCAGCCACCGCGACGTCGGCAGAACGTACCTCCAATATGTGCGAGGCCCTGCGAAGGCAAGCCACGGTGCCGAGAAGTCCTCGGCCCTGCGATTAACGTAAACGGGATGGGGATACACGCCACCTTCTATTTCTTGGCGGTGGAGCTCCGACGGTTTAAAAGGAGAAGGCAAAAAAATTCCGAGGGAGAGGATTTTTCTTTTTACGCCACGGAGGAGGAAAGGTGGGGAGCTGCTCACCCCGGGCCATTGTTGCTTCCTCTCCTGATCGCCTCCTATCCTCGAGGAGCCACCGTCGTTGAGGAAGCCCGGAGCCTCACCTGTTCCGCCCGTCGAAGGCCTTGAGGTTGTCGTCAGTCGCCACAGGGGCTGGAAGGCTCGCCAACCCTGTTCGCCGAGGGCCTTGAAGTGAGTTCGTCAGCCGTTAAAATTCCGGCGGGCCGCGAGGTCGCAGGGGAGGGAGTCGTCGCGCGTTTGTGAGCTCGTGACCACGTGGTTGATTTCTCCCCTCGGCGTTGTGTGGTCAAGCCGTGTGATTAAGGCGGTTGAGTCATATTCCTGTCCGGTTCAAGCCCGCATGAGGTTTACAGTGAAGAGAAGACTTACTTAATCCGAGCGAAGCTAGCACCCAGGAGATCAGCCATAGATGGCGGACCGACTTTACCCAACAACCTTAGCTGAATGATGCTCCCGAAGATGACTCAAATCGACTAAAAAAAGTATAATAACTAAAATTTGGAATTAAATGGATGTTCACCCTTCGGCCATGGGATGGCTATACGCTAGACCATAAGTCGATGAGATGATGTCCTTGGGGAGGTCCCCCACAAGTCCTCATGGACCGGGGCTACCTAATAATTCTGGGGTTATTCTCTAATGCCCAAAGTCTTATTGATATTAAATTTCTCAGCTAGTGCCCGTAAAAAAAGGCAATGGGAGATTTAATCTCAATAAAAAAAAACTATTTAAAACTTCCGACGACTTAGAAATATGGGGTGTCTCCCGTATAGACAATGTATTCACATCCTCCTGTCAATAGAAATTTCATTTCTCTGTCACATTTCGTTAATGGTTCCTTGGACTTGAGAAAAGTACTTGTTTCTGTCTGTACATCCTTTAATCCAACGTGGTTGCCCAACAATAGAGGGGAGAGAGAGAGGGAATCAAGAACGGTGTTTGAGTACTAGTTCCAAATGACCTGTCTGCAGGTTGTAAAAAAATAAATAAATAAGCGCAACAGGTGACTAAGCTGTTTAAGCTTTTTGTAGACTGATGGTTCTAATTAGGCTGAAACCTCTCCCCTTTTTGGTTCTCATTGCTGTGGGCATCCGGTCCCAGCATCATGTCGAGGTTACCCCGAAGTAACACCATCCGCAAGGTAGTCCAGGTTGAGTCCTGCTCTGAGCCGTCGGGTCTCAGCACATTTGGGCCACAGCGGTGTAATGACTTGTTAATCCCAGGAAAACCTGTAAGAGAGAGAGAGAGAGTGAAGTACAAGGACTTTTCATAATTCAAGTAATTTTCAAAGAAGGGCTAATCATGATACAGGAGCCATCCAATTCCAAGTTGGCAGAGGAACCTTCAGCAGCCATAGTGATGTCCCGATCCGGGCATTTAAAATATCAAATCATAGTCAGAATGGAATTGACATAATCTGCAGGATGGCAGTAAAAAAAATTTATCCAGTCATAGAACCCAGGCGGTGCCATGTTAAAACTGCTAAGGGCTTGGAGTCTTAGCCGTCTCCAATCAAATTGAGTTTATTTCACGATCAGAGCGTGAAGTGCTTAGAATGGGCAGGTCCCGGTCAGTTTTAATCCTTGCAAGCAATACTTACGTCAAACCTGAACAAATAAATCAAACACAATCTCCCAATAAATTTGATCCATGAAATAAGCTGATAAAATCAACGCTTCTCAAGCAAATCAGAAATCTGTAACCCCCAGCATTCCTATAAGAGTTTCAAAAATTCAAAATCAGGTTCATCAACTGAACTTGATCCTGTAAAAAGAAAGAACAGAGGAGAGGAAGGTTTGATCACGCCAAGTCCCAGGGAATCTTTGAATTTTGAAACAGGTTCGAGCTAATCAATTCAAATTCACAACTTGCGGTTCATGAAAAAATTCTTCAATAATAAGTGGACAATTGACTTACGTCTTTCAAAATCTGAAGCCTGTACAGAACCCAAATAAGACATGAACCAGGCAGGCTGAATCAAAAAAAATCCAAGTCAATCCAACTTCACAAAAAAAAAATCAATCAATCAACTTTAACCGAACAATCAAATTTAAACTAAACCTAAACAAATGAGCTGCCATTTCTTTCAACTTAAATCCACTTTAACAAACAAACCTAACCCCGTGCCATATTTAAAGCAAGCTCAAATCAGGCCATTTCCAACCAAATTAAATTTTAAACGCAACTAATGTTTGCATTCCATCAAGTTCATGGGGCTCTTGTTTCTCCTATGTGCATGTGAATGTTTGTTTTGCGGATGTATGTTCTTCTACTTTCATGGATTGCTATGATGGATAATCAAGGGTATTCGAGCATTCTCGATGTAATTAACGCCGGATCTTCGCACCATCCGACGGGGAGAGGTTAAAATAAATTTCAAAGAACCTGACAACATTAAATTATAAATTTATATTTATCATTGACCTAGTTAATACTTTTATGGGATATCACATATTTTCTTAAGAAGTCAACGCTATGCTAAGGTCAGATTAAATTAAAATCAAATCCAAATAGGAAAATGAATTTCCAAAATCTTAAAAGAGATTTTTGAGGTTACATCACTATTCAAGATAACTAGTGTTTAGCTTGCCATATCGGGAGAAGGATCACCCACTATGGGAGCATGCCCGCGCCGTTGTCCGGATCGACATTTTGGAAGTATGTTTGGGGGAGCCATCCAAAATGTGAAGTATCCGTGGAAGTGTGTTTTACTTCTTATTTTAATTTTGCATTTCACACTTTCAGATTTTTATTTGATGATTTTTGTCAAGGCCGCTTGGGCCGGTTCAAGTTTCATCGGCATTTTTTGCCTGTTTTCAGTTCTTGGACTCGGTGGGCCCGTCTTGGACTTTCTTGAGCTGGAAGGGGCTGCTGGAGCTTCAATTTCTTTTTTTATGCTTCACAAACTGTTTGGAGGTAGGGTGAGAGTCCGCCCAGGCAAACGATCGGCCCGTCGTACGGATTTCGAAAGGATCCGGGACATCACCCCCACCCACTCCTGCTGGTGGTGGAAAGATTCTGCATTTTTTGGGAGCCGCAAAGGTGCTGCATTTTCTGAGCCGCAAAGGGGCTGCTGTTTGCCCTTTTTTGAAGCCGCGAACAGGTTGCTTTTTGCCTTTTTATTTGAGCCGCAAGGGGGCTGCCTTTTTCTGATTTCTTTAAGCCACAAAGGGGCTGCTGGAAGACTTGTATGAGGCTGGAGATGCGTGTCGAAAACAAAGCCTCAATCGGAGTCCAAAGAGAGCTTGAGCAGGGGCTGTTTCAGGAAGCTGTCAAGGGGCAGATCAGGAGCATGTTTAGGGGGCGGGGTTTAGTGAACTGAGGATGGCCTGTTTAGGGGAGTTTCACTGGGTCAGAAATGACCAGTGCGGAGGGGCTGTTCAGGGGACTGTCTAGATGGGCCGCAAAGGGGCTATTTAGGAGCCTATTTTGGGGACCGTTTTGAGATGCCACAAAAGGGCTGTGGGTTGAGATGAAGATGGCCTGTTTAGGGAGGTGTTTCGAGGATCAGGACAGGGGGGCTGACTGAGTGGGCCGAAAAGGGCCTGCATAGGAGCTTGTTTAGGGGAGTTTTTGGTGGGCCGAGAATGGCCTGTACAGGGGCTATTTTGATGCACTGAAGAAGACCTGCACATGGACTGTTCTGGTAGGCCACAAAGGGGGTGCACGGGGGGGGGGTGGGGGGCTATTTAGGAGATCGAAATGGGACTGCATAAGGGTCTGATTGTGAGACCAAAGCAGGACCTGATTGGGGTTGGTTTTGGGTCTGACCAAGGGGTCATTTTGTGATTTGATTAAGGGTCTAGAATGGGCTGAAATGGGGCCTGTTTGGAGACTGGAATGGGGCTGTGTAAGGGGGGCTTTCAGTGGGGCGAAAATGGGGCCTGAAGATGGCCTGTTTCAAGGGTTCGATTGGGGCTGAACAGGGGCCTGTATAGAGGTCTGGTTGGGGGTCGATCAGGGGACTGTGCAAGGGCCGCCAAGACCTGTTTTGGGGTTTGTTTAATGGGCCAAGTAAGGGCTGGAAGAAGATCAAAGTGAGGTCTGTTTAAGGGGTGAACAGGGAGCTGGAAGGAGCTGTTTTAGGAGCTTTTAGTGGTCTGAATAGGGAACTGGAAGGAACTTGTTTTTAGGCCATGGGTTGCTGATGACGATGAAGGCCGGTTCAAGCCATGAGAGGGTTGGATAAAGAATTTGGAAGGGGTTGAGAAGGGGTGCCTGATGAAGGGCTACATAGTTTGAGTATCCCCTTACCTTCTTCATTCTTCTCCTTCTCCTTCTCATTTGGCTGCAGCTGGTTTGGAGAGTTGGTGCGTGCAGGAAAGAAGGGCAGCAGGCTGATGGCGCACAGCAGCAGCAGCAGCAGCAGCAGCCTGTCAGCATCTTCTTGGCCATCCTTTGGCTTGTGGGTGCCCTCTTCCTTTTATAGAAATGAGAAGGAGATGAATGGACAACCTTGGATTAATTGTAAGATGGCTGTTGGCTTCTCCTAGGTAGTTAATCTCACTTAACTCCTTAAATTCTTCTAGGATTTTAATGTCTTGACCTGCCCTTTGAGTTCTCCCATGGCATTGAGTGTTGAGTTGTCCATTGGTTTTCTCCATGCCATCAATGAGTCAAAGATGAGGTGGTGGCTGGCCTGGCCAGCTGATGTGGCATTGTTGATTGGGCCATTTCTAATTGTGGCCCACTTTTCTCTTTCCTTTTAATGGGTTGTGTGCAATGGGCTTCAAGGGATCTAGTAAATATTTATTTAAATCAAATAAGGGCCTGGGCTGGCTAGGAAATGCACCAATGGGCCATTCTAAGATTTGATTTGGCCCAATTGGGGAGTTGGTCGAGTTGGGGCCTGGGGATTGGCCCAATTGGGGTCGGACCAAGTGAGAATTGGCCCGAACTCCCTTCTTTTTTATATGCTGTTTCTTTTTTTGTAAAAAGTTGATGCTAATAGGATATTTTATCACAGACAGTCTCTTTGTGCTGTTTGTAAAATCCCTTTACTTGTTCCATGGCTTGTACTTGCATATGGAAATGAGCCTTTACCTCGAGTGGAGTCCACGTGTAAAATGTAACATTACTCTTCATCCATGCAAGATGAAATTTTAATTAATAAATTCTGTCAAATATAATTTTATCACAATATTTACATTGAATTTTTTTCTCCGTTATAGAGATCAAGTGACAATGTGCCTAAGCAGGATTATTCCGGGCCTTACCAGAAATTTGAGTTGTGTCTTGAAGAAGATATATTTAATTAATTTAAATAACTATGTAATTAAGACTTAAAAATATTAGATTAACTAAACATAAAAATACTTACTGATTGCAACAAGAGAAAGACAAATAAACGTAATGAATTTTACTAAGTTAGATGATGAAAGTAGGTGTTAAACAATGAAATTAGTTCATTAAATAACTAATAAATTAATTAAAACAACTAATCTAAAATGTTTAAAGAAGAAAATTGCACTTGATTGAAAGCACAAGAAGAAGAGAGCAAGGAGTATTGAGGAGAGGTGAGGAGAATGAGGCCCCCTGGGGGCCTACTTATAAGCCCCCAAGGGGAAAGAAGATGGGGCTTCAAAGCACCCTGTGCAGGTAACCATTGCAGGTTGGGTCGTGTGACTCAACAATTGGGTTGCTATTTGGTCGCCGGGTCGTGTGACTCCTCAACTCGGCCTCTGGGTCGGTCCGACCGGGTCGAGGTCGGGCTGATCGTCACCCAATTTTCCAACTAGGTCAGGTCTGAGTCGCAACTTGGGTCTGGCCCCGGTTTTCCATGGGATTCTTTGTATGAGGATGGAATACTGTTGGCGTACATTTTTTTCAAAAGAAAAGGAGAACAGATGAGCTGGCTTAGAAGCTGGGCCAACAGCCTATAAGATTAGCCACAATTGGGCCCAATTGGGCACCCCAGCAGGAGCCTCATTTACCTGGCCCATAATTGACATATTTCAGCCAAATTCAGGCCTTGTGCGCAGCCCATAGGAGGGCTTGGGCCGCAGCCTCCTGCTGGCCCAGAAACCAGGCCCAAGTTGGGCCAGGCCCACTTCAACTCCAATGTGAACAGGCCCAGCCGCACCACCTGCCACCTCAGCATCTTTGTGCGCACCATCCTGCCACCTCAGCCTCCCATCAGTCAGTTGAAGGAGGGGGGAGATGAAGGGACAGCCAGTCAATCAATGAGATTAAATGGAGTAACCTCCATGGGGGAGGCCAAAGGTCACCAACGTACACACACCTGCTGGCTATTCATCTGCCCCCCACTCTCTATAAAAGGAGGGGCGCACCAGCCAGAGGGGGGCTTCTTCAGACGCCGATAGGCTGCCGGTCTGTCCACTGCACCTGCTGCCCACTGCGCTCCTGCTACCCACTGCACCTGCTGCCTGTGGCCAAGAGGAAGTAGAGGAAGAAGAGAAGAAGAAGACAAGGTAGGAAGGAGTAATACGTACTAGCTATGTAGCCCTCTAAGGGCACTCTTTTCAACCTGTTCCAGCAGCCCTCTTCTGCCTTTTATTCATCTGCAGAAAATGCCTCATCTCGGCCCAACTAAACCCCCTTAGAGTGGACTACACTGACCTCTGGACAGGCCATTTTTAGGTCCCCAAACAGGTCCATTTCCAGCCCATACTCGGCCCCAATCCAGGCCCATATACAACCCATGTTTCGGCCCTCCTGCAGGCCCACGTTCAGATCCCAAAACAGGTCCCCTGGTGACCCGGTTCCAGCCCACATGCAGGAGCCTCAAACTGACCCCAATCCAGGTCCATTGCCAGTCCAAATCCGGCCCCCAATCCAGGCCCAAAAAAAACAGGTCTCCTTGTGACCTGGTTCCAGCCCACCTGCAGGCTCCTTAAGTTGACCCCACATAGGTCTATGATCGGCCCATCTCCAAGGCCCAAAACAGGTCCCTAATCGGCCTCCTCTCAGCCTGCTGTCCAGGCCCTCCTTGTGGCCCACTAAACAGACCCCAAACAAGTCCCAAGCGGTCTCCAAATCAGACCCCTACACAGGCCCTGTCCGGTCCCTAAATCAGACCCCAACCAGGTCCTGTTCGGTCTCCAAATCAGACCCCTACACAGGCCCTGTCCGGTCCCTAAATCAGACCCCAACCAGGTCCTGTTCGGTCTCCAAATCAGACCCCCACTCAGGTCATTCTCAGCCTCTTCTGCCCACACTCCAGGCCGCTGCAGCAGGGGAGAAAAACTCCCAAAACAGGTTCTGCAGAGGTCCAATGAAGCGGTGGACAGCGGTTTGAAGGTGGGCCGACTTGAAGGTGACGGCCCAGCACCCCTTGGAAACCGTCCGACGGGCCAAGGGCACAGCCGGGTGGCCTTCCAAGTCGGTCCAGCCAGGCAGTTCCAGCAGTGCAGCAGCTTCCCAACAGGCCCTTCCGGCCCAAAACAGTCCAAGACAGGCCCGGCGGGCCTATGAAGATTGAAGGCCGGCTCGGAACGCCGATGTAATTGAACCGGCCTCCATGGCCTTGTTCCAAAAAAATGAACAAATAAAAATTCAGAATGCAAAAGCAATATTAAATTAAGGAGATCCACCCTTCGCGGGGACTCCAACCTTGGACGACTCCCCTCGGGTCCGCCCCGGAATGTCGATCCAGACGGTGGCGCGGGCATGCTCCCATAGCCGGCGATCCTTCCCCCAATATGGCTAAGCTAAAGCTGGCTATTTTGGATGGGTAAATTTTCACTAAGTTGGAAAAATAGCCGGCATGCCGTCGTAATGCCAAAATTTTTCCAAAGTAGTGAAAAGAAACCTATATTAGGGGAAGGGTCAATCACACTGTACACCAATGTAATTCACCCCATCTTTCAATGAAATGAAGTTCGATGTCAATTTGGAATGCATGAAACCGGGCACCCAATGGCAGCCCGATGGGTCGGAGGCGATGCAAACTGCCAAACAAAAAATAAAACCATTTCAAAGTCAATCTGAAAATTCAAACAGAAAAATTAAAAACAGAATTAAATCAAATCTGAAAATCAAAACAATAAAAAATCTGAATTAAAAGAAATCTGAAATTCAAACTTGAACTCACGTCGATTTAACCCAACAACCGATCTTCAACAAAGGAGTGAACTGGTTTTGAAACTCATTAAACCAAAAAAATCAGATTTTGACCGAATCCAAAACAGACAAAATTCAGATTCAAATTAAATCTGTCAACCATCAAAAACTCAGATTTCAATCAAATCTGTCAACATAAAAAAAATCAGATTTAAGCAATCTACCAAAACAGATTCTAACCAACTTCAAAATCTGATTTTGGCAATCTGAAATCCACTTAAAATCCACTAAACTTCCCAAAAGAAATCAAATAAACAACATTTCAAACATCTCAAAACGTGGATCAAAACCCACCTAAAACCAAAAAAAAAATCCAGAAATCTAAAAAATCCAGAATCTGAAAATTCAACAAACCAATCAAACAACAAATGCTAAAACTGCTTAAAGCACTTCAATCTCATCAAAAATCAAAACCAAAACAGATTCAAACCAAAACAACTTGAATCAACCAAACTCAATCTAAAACAAATAAAAAAACCAAACAACAAATCAATCAAACAAATTGATTCAAACTCCAAAACTCAAAACCGACTTTTAAGTCGATCCAAAAATCAACCAACAAACAAATGAAATCAACCCGAACAAATCGGTTTGCATCTCATCGGACCCAAAAGGCCGCTGCCCTTTTGAGTTCTTTACTTTATTTTGTGGATGTGCACGTCTCCAAAAACAGGTTGCCGCGATGGTTAATCAAAGGCGTTCGAGCCGTTGCTCGATGTAAGTTAACACCGGATACTCGCACCATCCGGCGGAGAAGGGTCAAAAAATGAAATTTTCAAAGAAGCCGAACCTCGGTTCTAATATTTTTAAACTATCATCGGACTTCCTAATATTTTCAGGATATTACCTATTTTCCTAGAAAAGTCCGGAGATGTCTTTCTTTCTAAAGAACAGACGCGTAAAAAAGAGGTTCACACAAATACCAATATGGTTTACCTGAGTTAAATTGGCACAAAATTATACTGGGTTCAGAAAATCTGGCACAATGATCCTCCCCATTATCATCTGGACATGTCTTTGGAGGATCTCTTGGGGTTGGTCTCCTATTGCTTGTAGACTTGGATGGCTGGAGTAGAATGCTTGTTTCTGTGGTCGCTTCTGAAAAACCTTGAACTATAATTCATCATGTGGCATCTCTAATGTGCTATGGCCAATTTTCGCCCAAAATCTAGGGGTCTCTTGCAACTTAAATTGCATATCCAATTGTACCCGACCAGGGGGACCTGAACTATGGGCTGTCTCCTACTTGATGGGGGTTGTTTGGAGTCACCGTGATGCATTGCAGCCTATGGCAGCTTTCACAGGTTTAAGAGGCCTCTAATGAGGTCTCCAATGACTCTCCTGTCCAGGTCTTAGCTTTCATCCTTATGAAAAATAAACAAACAAATAAATAACATTGATTGCCCTATTGCCTAGATGCTGTTCCAATGACTTTCTTGTCCAGCTCTTAGCCTCCATCCCTATGAAAACAAACAAACAAACAAACAAATAAGATCACCTTGCTGCCTAGGTGCTCACCTAAGATGTTTGAGGCAAGGCAACTCCCTTCTCGTCTTGGTCACCTCTTGCCTTTGACAACATAAGTGAGAACATCATGCTAGTTCTGAAGAAAAATGATACTTTCATGTACGAGGAAGAAGGCGTTGCTAAGGTGCCATGGCAGTGTCATAGTGGACACTTAATCCCTCCCAATCAAGGAGGCTGCGCATTTGAACCCGCATTCAGCCTTTGCGGCTTCATAACCATGACCATTGCAGCACCTTGACCAAAAAAGCAAGGCATTGCTAAGGAGTTAGTGACCAAAGAACCAAGAGTATATCCTGTTTGGAAAGATGCTGACGCTCCTATGTTAGAGTATATCCTATTTGGAAAGCTGTTGATGTTTCTATGTTTAGGGTCCGTTTGTTTACCCATAAAAGTGGCTTCATGCATGCAGTTTTCGGGAAAACATCTACACAAGATTATTTGGTTGCATGTAATCTTACATCGGTGGATGAATATTTCCGGAAGATAACTAAAATCAATGATTTTGGCATCCGCCAAAATGAAACGTGCGCCGTTTTCCTGCATGTTCCAAGGAAAGCCAAAAATATATTATACAGTCATATAAAAACAGTTGACATGTTTAACATTGTCAATTTAAATAAAAATTATTTTTGTACTCTATTTTCAGAATGAGTCTAATTGTTCAAATAAAAATGTATACAAATTATTAATCATAATAGTAAAAATAAAGTTAATTAATTAAATAAATATTTTTATTTAAAATAATTTAGTCAAGGTTACAATCTTATGCCATGAAAAAATTTATTTGTTTTAAAAAATTAATATCATAGGCAAAAAACTCTCTTTTGCAGATTTATTTGTAGATGATGCAGTAAACAACAAAGTCATACAAGATTAAAATAATAAAATTTTCAAGTTTAAATAAAATTTATTTTTTGTACACAACATGCATAATCAGTTAAATTACTTTTATTTAAAATAAATTTGTCAAGTTGAAGTGATAATGTTATGAACAAAAATATTGATTTAAAAATATTTAATATGATGGAAAAAATTCACTTTGTTTGCAATTTTTTTTGAAAACTTAAACAGATTTTTAGAGCTTAAAATTATTTAATAATATTTACTTGTAAATGGTGCAATAAATAATATAAAACAATAATTTTTGAATAAATATTAAATTATTTTCAAGAAAATATTCTGAATAGAAACCAAATAATTAATGTAACTTTCAATCTCCCTGGAAAGTGTACCAAACAAAAGATTTGTATTTCCATTTCCTTGAAAAAGTGTTGCACGTAAATTGTTTTCATTGATCTCTTGTTTTACGTTCAACCAAATGGACCCTTAGTGTACAAGAAAATCTTACAGATTTGGATTTCTAACGTGGAAGTCGAAGATACTATTTTCCAAATGGGTAGTGAAAACCTCTAGTATCATTCCCATGTTTTCCTACAAAAAATATACTGGGAAAAATCTTGCTGAAGGTGTCTGTAAAGTAGTCAAGAGTTCATTCACAACGGTAAAGGAGTAAACAGTTCAGTCATCCCTTGTGATTATTCATCAGAAAGAAGATCCTACAGATCTCACATATTTCAGGTCCGTTAGTCTACTTGGTTGCATAAATGAAGGTCGTGATGAATGGATTTGTCAAGGTAATGAATACATGATAAAGTTCACTTTTGATAGCTCACAAGACACTCATATTTGGAGAGGAGCAATAGTAAAAGATTCCTCGTCAAGTTAGCTTTTAATTAAGGTATGATATGATTCCTTGGAACGTCTCATTCAGGATTTTGAAGTCCTTGGCTTTTCCATACTGTTTCGTCAGATCTATAACAAACTCTCGAATCTCTCCATAGCCTGCTACCCAGTTAAATGATAGAAGTTTTGTATATTTTGGAGGTCAAGAGGGTTAGGGCAAGGTTATTCTCTTTCTCCCTTCTTTTGTTGGTAGCTGATGTCCTTTGTTGGATGTGCAGAAAAGCTAATCATGTGCCTGGATCAAAGAACTTCTAGTGTTTTTGGGGTACATTTTTTCTTTGGAGATGGCACTTTGATTTCTCTGGAGAATGTTGGTCAGCTTCATCTTGTATGTATTCTTCAGACGTATGAACAAGTATCGGGATCAAAGAGTTAATATTGGCGTAGGTTTCATTCACGGGCAGAATATGTAAGAAGATGAGTTAGTCTATGAAGAATTTGGATTCTATGCAGCTCTTAGTAATTGCAAAAGAAACAGTTCATACCTTTGGGAGGTAGAGTTGCTCTTACTAAACTCTGTGCAATGCCTCAACATTACTTGTCTGTATGTTCGACACAGGAAAACATTATTTACAAAGTGACGAAGATAAGAAGGAACTTTTTTATATGAGAGATCAGAAAAATTTAAGTTGATGTGTCTGGTTACGTGGATTACCGTCTGCAAACCCATTAAAGGTGGTCTGGGGTGTTAGAAACATGTAGCACATTTGTCCTCCAGTCCATTATAGCTACAGTTCTCACTCTTCTCACCATTTATTCCATCTGGTGCCTCGTTTCTCTCTGATCAGTTGTACCCCTCAGCCTATGCTTTTCTTCTCACATTACTGTGCCCATTTACTCCCGTTTCTCAGTTGTGAGGGTCACTTCTCTCTTTCCCTCGTCTTATTTCTTGTGCCTCTACGTAGGAGCTTAGTCGCTTAAGGTGCATTTAGTGCATCTTGTATATGGGGAAAGTACTGACACTAGCGTACTTGGTACCATTTTTAATATATAAATGCCATATATGTAACCATTTAGTTATTATTGCAGTTGTTTGGTTCTGATTGACAAATGCTCTCTTTCTATTGATTATTTTTTATGGAAAAATAATTTATTAATTTATGGTTTCATTTTTCGAATGTACCATTGTCACTACTGTTATCTTTATGGTTCCTTCTGCTGTTATTTGTGCTAAATAGCATTTGGCTCTTGAAGCCTCTAGACCCAGATTCAACACATTGTTACATCCCTCAAGCTTTCTATTCCACTTTTTTACATGATCCCAAGGCCGTTAATAGGCAGAGCTCATTTGCTCTTTAATTCCTGCTTTCTGGTCTTTAATTTGATCATTCTTCTTGTCTTGATTTGCCGTGTTCGTCATCTTCACTTTGTTGTTAATTGTTATGGTCTCAAAGATATTGGGACCTGCATATGATGTTATTCTCGTATGATGTTTCATTGCATTTTCCCTCTTAAGAGTGTCTTGCCTGCTTATGCAGTCGTTTCTTGGTGCCAAAGTGTGACAGTGGGGGAAACCACGGCAACCATGGTTCGATGCCATATCCATGATCCTCAGCAATCTCTTTTTGGCTTTTGGCTTGTCTTGTGCTTCCTCATGAATCATGAAACCCGTGGATAGTCTCCTTTTGGCGATCGAAGAACATTGGATTACAATGATCCCACATTTTTCACAGGATAAATCTGTGGAGTTGCTGGAGGTCTATCTAGAGAACCCATGAATCCTCTACCGTGAGCACTGATTCTGCAAGAGCTACTTCAAATTATAACATTGACGTCCGGAGAACGGTTTACTAAATCTTCACGCTTCATGTAACGGTGGTTCAGATTTGGGGGTCAGGGATTCTCCGAATTCACAAGCTAGGACTTGGGAGAATGCTTAACATTGAATCCGGTAATGTTATGTTAGCGGTGTATGCTGTTATTGTGTGCCCCTGTGCATCTTGAGGATCCGATAAGCAGACCAAAATTCGGAGACTGGCTCTGATATGGATTGCGGTTAAGCTAAACTGCCGATAATATTTCAGTTCGGGTTCAAACCAGACTGAAAATTACCCGAAATCCCTCCGTCATGCCGATAATGCGACTTTCAATCTATCTGCATGTTCTTTCCAAAAAAAAAAAGGTTGAGAATTGAAACACTATCGATGAAGAAAAAGAAAAGGAAAGTCATAAGAAAAGAGCAAACTTTTCGAGGGGGGGAGTGAGTTAAATGGAAGAGCGAGATAGAGAATTTTACAGTTCAAGCACAAACTAAAAAGTTAAGATTTAACTTTACCACGAGAGATGGAGAAGAAATACAGTAGAATTGGAAAATTCAATGTTTCGAACACAAACCAAACCCGGTAATTTTATGTTCTTAGTTATTCGAGATTTTATTTTAATATATAATTTTAACATACAAATGTATAAATTATCATATCCTCGTAAACTTTTCATTTGGAAAATAGCGAAAGATTTTTCCACATCAGCTTTTTAAAGGTGGGAGGATCATGATCTCACTTTTTTGTCATCGTGGAGAAAATGAAGATTCAACTGCGTATTCTTTTTGTCATCGTGCGTACGGGGAGGATCATGATCCCACTTTTTTTAGAAATGTGGGGCCATTGCAAATTTGTTCGAGGACCCTTATTACAAGGGCCATTAGGCCGCGAGCTCAGCGTGTTTGAAACATTGATCAATCGGTCTACACAGAAATCAGATTTTTTTTTCTTCCCTGCATATGTGTTGGGTGTACACAGAAACAAAATTAATTACGTCCTAGTGATCGAGTTGTAAACCTAATTTTAGTATGCGTTTAGATCATCTCAGTCAAATATTATATACCGGAGTAGTCCCCTTCCAACAGTAGACTCACTACATACACAGGGTGACTCCCACTGGGGACATTTAATATGTTGATGCCTATTCCCAAGAACACGGGACGATCCATCTTATGGCCAGTGCGTTGGCGGGGGCGTCGGTTTATAGCAGCCGGAAGTTCGCGGCAAGGCCTTGCAGGAAAATTGAGCCGGTTAAGGTCAAAGGTGCTGCTCATATCCATACAGAGACAGCGGCCATGTTGGGCCCAAGGTGGCAGGAACCGGGCAACGGTACGTTGTGAGGGCTGACACTAAATTAAGAGTTCGGATCACCTCGACGGAGGAAACTCTCGCAGTCCCGAATGCGGTGATGTCATATGGTGTAACAAAGGAAGAGGTAGGATTACGTTTTTAACGATGATGTGAAACCGTTTTGGTAATAGGTCCGTATAGAGTTTTTGGAGCCTCGTAACGGATCACTAGAGGGTCGGTAGTGGATCTTCGAAGTTTCGGTAGTGAGTCCATAGAGTCTCGATAGTAAGCCATCAGAGGCTCAGAGTCTCGGTAGTCGATCAGTAAAGAGTCGATAGCGGATCTTCGAAACTTCGGTAGTGAGTATGTAGAGATTCGATGACAAATTATCAGAGCTTTGGTAGTTGATCTTCATATTCTTGGTAGCATTGGAGTCTCGGTAACGGGTCTTCGAAGCCTTGGTAACATATCATCGGAGTCTCAGTAGCAGATTTCGAAGTCTCTGTAACAAGTCATCAGAGATTTAGTAGTAAATGATTAGAGACTCGATAACGAGTATATTGTCATTACGTAAGAAGTTGAAACACGTCGGACGATCTCGTCCGCTATTTCATATTATCATTAAAACACATCCCCCTCTCTCGTCTTCTGTTACATCATGTGACATTACCCAATTAAGAATTACGAGGGTTTTCTCTACCAAAGAAATTGAGATGATCTGAACACTTAAATTAGAAGTGCCGAGTGACAGTGTTGTGAAATCCAATCATGGATATATATATATATGTTCATATATGCAGAAATAATGCGAGCGAGCGAGCGAGAGCGAGAGAGAGATAGAGAGAGAGTTCCTAGGTGGGAGCTCCTTTGTGGAACCTTTTGACAAGTATGACACTCCACGAAAACAATTGCGTGAAACATGTGTGCGGCTCCCCTCAGATGGCCACCTGAGTGGAGCTCCTCAGCCCCTCTCATAAAGGGGCTGAAGGGACAGTGATTTGAGGGGCATTAAATCACTGTCCCCTCAACCCTTTTGTGAGAGGGGCTGAGGGGCTCCTCTCATGTGGCTACCAGAGGGGAGCCGCACTCTTGAAACATATGCTTAAGCAGAAAGGATGGACGAAGGTTCTCGTAGATAAGGTAGACGTCATTCCAGTATTGAAGTTAACGAAAGAAGTATGGGATAGCATGTGCACTGACATTTAGCGTGATACAACTATGGAGGAAGGTTCCCGTAGATAAGGTAGACGTCTTACCAATACTGAAGTTAACGAAAGAAGTATGGGATAGCGCATGTGCACCGACATATAGCGTGATACAACTACTCATGATAGATAGCATGTTTGAACAAATTATATCAGCTTAAAGAAGAAATTGGAGAGTAAGTATAAGTTAAAGTACTCACGAATGAAGTGACCGCTAGTGAAGAAAAATCTTATGACCTAAAAATAGTTGAGAAAGCAAGGCTAAAGTACCTTGTTAATTTCAACAAAATATTAACATAGGTGCTTGCCCTAGACGTAAAAATCATAGGAGAAGGAGAAGGTAAGACTTTTTATTGGTGTCATATTATTCTAGAGCAACACTCTCATTCCAAATGATATTAATAATTAGGAAGGAATAATGTTGGAAGAATAACAAAGTGAGGATGCCAAGTGAGTCAGATTTTGACTGCATGTATGATTGTCTCACAAGAATGGTTTAGAGGTAAGAAAGGTTAGAAGGTAATTATGATCACTACAATTAAGATACGAGTTTCCTGGCTAATGTGATCAAGAGGGTCATCTTAAGTTGGACTGCTTGCGACATAAAAAAGACGTAAAAGTGCGAGAGGCAAAGAAAGAGTGACGGAGAGCATGCAAGGAGGGAAGAGGAATACGGGAAGAAGAGAAAGAAGAGGGGTTTGGCAATCGCACTAGGAGACAGAGAAGAGAGGGTTGGGCCTCACACCGAGAGAAGGAAGAAGGGAGAACGCCGTAGCGTAACAAATAAATTCTTTCTCAAATCAACAACTATTCCTCTTTTTATGTCCAAAAAATATCAATAACATAACCGTGATCTGCACGGACATAAATCTCCTGTTAATGCATCAATAACAGCTCGGGCCATACATGATGGCCTTGTTCTTTTATCAAAGATTAGGTTAATCCACTTTTCTTTTCTTTTTTTTGAGTTGAACACTTGAAACGAATTCAAATGGAACCATCGATAAAATAGAATCTTAACGTATAAGAATTTGGCTTTGTTTCAATGACCAATTTAATGGTTGATGGATCACACACTAGAGATACATATGCATGTTTGATATGTCCACCATATGTCAACTCAACAAACTAATAAACACTTTTTAAGCATTTGCTCAATTTCCTCTATCACATGTATCAAACAAGTATGTGTGACATGGTGCTGCAAGAGAGCCTTGATTTTGACTATATTTTAATTTTGACTTGTAATTCTCTCCTAAGAGTAATTAGGGCTTTTTTTAAAGTAGCATGGTTTTTTTTATTTTAAAAGTAGCATGCTAAAAGTTTTTATTGTAAAACTAGCACGGTTTGGTCAAAGTCAAATTTTAAACTCATTTTGTGAAGAAAGTCGTTTTCATCTTACTAAATTTTATTGGAGACCAAATAATGATGTCGGATGGGTGGTTAAAACTGTGCGTTAAAGTCGGGTTTTGATTATTCGATTTTCAAAAGTCGAGTTTACAAAACTCGATTTTAAGAAGGTCCAAAGTCGGTCAGGTAAAACTCGACTTTCATTTGGAAGGGTAAAAAATACCTCTGTCCAAAAGTCGAGTTTCAGAAACTCGACTTTTCTCTGAATGAAATTGAGTTACCGTAACTCGACTTTCGGACAGAGATATTTTTCACCTTTCCGAATGAAAGTCAAGTTTTACTATACCGACTTTCATTCGGCTTGTGTGTGAAAGTTGAGTTAACTCGACTTTTAGACAGGTGATAAAAGAAAAGTGCAGTCCGTGAAACTGCACTTTCTTCCACATATACATCAATTCATCTATTCAAATCAAATGATACAACTTCATACAATTATACAACTCCATACGCTCCATACAAATATACAACTTCATACAAGCTTGTAAGTCTCAAATGGAATCAAATTCATTCAACACAACTAATCAACACTTTCAAGCACATCCAAAACCATCAATTACATCCCATACAATTCATCTATTCAATTCGAACGATACAACTTCGTACAAATATACAACTTCATACATCCCATACAAATATACAACTTCATACAAGCTTGTAAACCTCAAATGGAATCAAATTTATTCATAACAACTCTATTCAATACAACCAATCAACACTTTATTACATAAAAAACATAGAATTCATACAACTTTGCATCACTTTACATACAAAAATCATATAAGATACATCTTCTTACATTCACACATATGGACATACAACTTTATTCAAAACTTGAGATCCCCAAATGACGAGAAATGATACAAAATCACTCCATACATTTCATACCACAAATAACACACTATATCACATGTATACATTAAAAGTCAACCACACTATATCGCATGCACACATTCATACAAGATATTTGAATTGAAAGCTAAGTTAACCACATGCATATTTGATATGAAAATATAAGTTATAACATAGTCAACCACATCCATAACTGAAAACTATGCACAACAATATCCATAAAAACATACATCACCCTCTCCTTCCTCTCCTTGGACGAAGCCTTCTCCGAACAAGCCGCCCTTCCACTTCTTCGAGAGGTGATAATTCTAACCTACTTGGCCGGACATCGGCCACTACATTTTCACCGTGTCGACTCGGCCGCATCGGTGCCGATGGAGTGGGATTGTCAATCACATCCCGTTCTTGATACCAATAGCCGGCGTCCGTCGAAGTGATCATCGAGGAATCACACGGTCTTCTCCACACATAGGTAGATGGTCCCGCCCCCGTAGATGGTCTTGCGGTTGAAGGTTCAGCACCTTCCCGTCCACTCCAATCGAAAGGAGGTTGTAGCCGGTGTTCGGAAGAAGAATGCAATGGATCTAAAGTGGGCTCAAATGATAGCATTGTGATACAGAGCTTCTCGTGCATATGTCATTGCAAATCCAAAATGTCTACCCTTATTTGCTTAAGTTGATACACATGTCGAGATTGAAGCATCCATTGAATTTCATGATGAGTACGTAACTGAAAAAAAGGTTATACAAACAAACAAATCAATATTTTTTTCAAAACAAAAAAGTTATTAAGCTCTAACAAAATGACTAAGTCTTACCATTTCTCACTCCACGGGATCCCTTGAATAATATTGCTTGGGAGCTTTGGGGGTTTCCTGAACAAGATATGGGACAATTCGTTCCGTATACCATTGTTCGTATTGTTGAGTTTGTTCCTTGATACCAGTCTCCTTCTCAAGAGGATGATAAAGAAATTCCTCAACGATTCCACCAATTAATATAATATGCATAAGCATGCATCCAATTGGTACCTCAACGACCATGTCCATCTTTGTGTTCATATTGCTTTCTATTCTTAGGCATTCTTTGGACATAGCCGAACTGCCTAAGCACATGTTCAGGTGCATGGATCTCCATAACCGAACAACATAAGAGGGGTACCAAGGCTAGCCAAAGTCGGGTGTTTTCTACCGACATGTCGGGTATAGATTCCAAAATATGTTGTGTATAAGGCTCCCATGTAATCTATATCATAAAAAATTATTAATAAAAAGTTATCAACTCATGCATTTTCTGGTAAATTGAAATAAGTAACTGAAAATATAATTTAAATCTACCTAGCTAGCCTCCTCGGTGTCAAATTCATTTCTATAGAATAGAAGTGTAAATCTGTGTTGAGGTCGATTCGGTTGTGGATTCCACCTGTATAAATTACATATTATGAACAAATATCAATACGAATGACAAAAAAAATCGGTTACAACATGGATATGTCCGTAATTTATCGGTATCCAAGTGGTCGCCTTTCTTTGCCAACTCCAACGGGTAGTAGCATATGAGGCCGACCGACGTGGATGTGTTCCCACGACCATATCTATGTAAAGAAGAAGTTAACATAATGGGTTGTGTAAATAAAAAATTGATAACATGTAATTTTCATGAAATCATACGTACTTGTAACAAATGAAGACATCCACCTATTCAGTTGCGTTTCATAGCTGTGATGGCACATAATTGGCGGTACAAGTAGGCTAGTACCACGACATCCCATGCCAACCTCCCACAGTCTTCAAGATCCTCCATAAAAAATAAATATTGCACATGAACTTCGATTCCTGAGGTATCCGGTAGTAGGAGTGTGTCGATGTACATAAGCATAAGAGCCCTAGTATGATATACACATAGTGAGGGACTCCTCACTATCATTGGTGGGTAACTCACCTGCCCTCTGCCCAAATGTGGTATATAACCACTGCAACCATATCCAAATGTGGTATATAACCGTAATTTATCGGTATCCAAGTGGTCGCCTTTCTTTGCCAACTCCAACGGGTAGTAGCATATGAGGCCGACCGACGTGGATGTGTTCCCACGACCATATCTATGTAAAGAAGAAGTTAACATAATGGGTTGTGTAAATAAAAAATTGATAACATGTAATTTTCATGAAATCATACGTACTTGTAACAAATGAAGACATCCACCTATTCAGTTGCGTTTCATAGCTGTGATGGCACATAATTGGCGGTACAAGTAGGCTAGTACCACGACATCCCATGCCAACCTCCCACAGTCTTCAAGATCCTCCATAAAAAATAAATATTGCACATGAACTTCGATTCCTGAGGTATCCGGTAGTAGGAGTGTGTCGATGTACATAAGCATAAGAGCCCTAGTATGATATACACATAGTGAGGGACTCCTCACTATCATTGGTGGGTAACTCACCTGCCCTCTGCCCAAATGTGGTATATAACCACTGCAACCATATCATAGATAGACTTTGACCATATGGTGAGATCTCTTCCCCTTCTACCAATCGTACACCCAAGTATTGGTGGCAAATGTCCTCCCAAGTTATAAACTCTCTAGATGGTACCTGAGGTGGGCAAATGACGGGGAGACCATCTATCCTAAGACCTATGATGATGGATATATCCTGTAGTGTGACGGTCATTTCTTCTCGGGGTAAATGGAAAGTAGGAGTCTCGGGATGAGTATGCGTATGAATCCTAGTTCACTGACCACTTGGATGCATATGCGTATGGGTCCCAGTTCACTAACTGATAGCAGTTAAAACATGTTTACATAGGAAATGTCTAAGCATAGGCTCACAACATGCACATGCAATTGAATCATGGTCAATGTCAACTCGGAATACGCGGCCATAAGCATCATTCAAATCCCACTCATAAATATTTACTCGAGCTTGAGTGATTATCTCTTGACTTTTTCTTTCAACTCTAGCATTTTATTTTCAAATTTAGTGGTAAACTGTGATTCCATGTTCATGCCACACGTACGATGTTGATAAAACATAAGTCTAAGTTGGTGGTATGTCACATGAACCAAAGCATGAATGGATAGACCCCGTGCTATTTTCAAAACAATGATGAAGCATTCAGAATAATTAGTTGTCATTATCCCAAATCTTTTACCATCTGTATCAAAAGCTAGAGCCCACTACTCTAAATTTACTTTTAACAACCAATCATATACCTCTGGACAACGCAATTTTATGTCATCCATCCATTTGTTAAAATACAAAGTATTAGTAGCCATGCCTACATTGTACATCCTTCTATATAGTTCTTTACCACTGAAATGAGATTAAAAATGTTGACAATAATGTCGAAGACAATAACGATGGGCTGCTAGAAGAACCCATCGTTCAATTACATTTTTAATACTGACATGTCTATCAGATATTATACATAGTTCATGGAGTTTTTCTGTTACAGATGGAATAAGGTACAACAGTTGTTGTAAGAACCATAACCATGATCGATCGTTCTCACTATTTACAATAGCAAATGCAATAGGAAATAAGCCTTGATTGGCATCGACACCACAAGCAACCAAAAGTGTATCGCGATATTTGCCATGAAGGAATGTACCGTCCACACTTATAATTGGGCGACAAGATCGCCATCCTTCAATAGAAGGCATGAAACTCTAGAAGAAAAAGAACAATCGTTGACTATCACTTTCACATAAGTAGGTATACATTGTCCTAGGCATAGTCATTTTTACTGCTTCCATGTATCTCAACAAATGAGTGTAAGAACTTTCTCAGTCACCAAACAACTTTTCAAAGGCTTTTCTCTAAGCATTCAAAGTCTTGTAATAAGAAAGTTTTAGAGAATATTTTACTTGCACATCTTGCGGACCCATTCCTTCAAACCTACCGGGTGGGGTTTAATAGACGAATGAACCTTGATATAATCAAACTATGCTTCCATTTAAGATCTTCAGCAAATGACGTCTTGTCCAGCCAAATAGGAGGATGATAATGAGAAGTATGCAGAAGCTGCTTAAACTTCCCGAGAATGCTATCTTCAAGTGAAGAAGAAGACTCCATGTTCACCAAAATGCAGATACAGAGAAAGAGTACAGCTGCAAGCTACCAGAAGGTCAGAGGCTTTCCAACCCCGACCCCAGATAACTCTAGAAGACTTGGGAAAAGTGTTAAACTATGCCATGCCACTTAATTCTGACACAAATCCAGAGAACTATGCCATGCCAGATCCACCAATTCATGAAAAGAGTTAAACTTTAACCAATTAGCTTCCATCCTGAAAATAAAATTCTTAGGTCTAATCAAAGGACAAGTATTAACATAAAGAGGAGTATGATCACTATTTGTGCAAGGAAGAGTATGAAGTTGCACATTAGGGTATAAGTAAAACCAAGAATCTGTTCCCAAACACCTGTCCAATTTCTCACACATTAAAACTAAAAGATCTTCTATTATTCCAAGTATAGATGAGCCCATCATTACGTACATCAAGCAGGTTATTTTCATGAATAAACTATTGAAAGTGAGCCATATGAGATTGGTTAGGCAGTGCACCCCCCTCTTCTCCGAGGGAGAGAGTATAGAATTCCAATCTCTGATTAAACAGACAGATAATCTCATTTCTTTTATAAAGTCAGTCATTTTGTTCTACATAAGGAGTCTATCCCTATCCAAATTAGGGTCATAGACTAAAATTAGCAACCAAAAGACATCCCTGTCCGGATAAAAAAGGACCACCCCAATCCAAGAAGAGCAGGAAAAAAGGACCTGAAAACTAATAAAATCATTCCACCACACCCAGAGGCCACCCCTTCTATTCCAAGATGGGACAATAAAGAAATTGGTAATGCCTCTCTTATAAAAAAATTTCCCTGCTGATTGATAAGAAGCATTTAGTTTCAGATAAGAAGAATACATGAGGCTTAATGGAATGAGCTAAACAATCAACGTGTCGAATTGCCGAGTGTCCGTTCTCACCCTGACAATTCCAAACCACCATCTTCATTTTGGAGGTGGTAGCTGAAAAGGGTCAGCTGCCCGAACCCCCAAAACATTATCCTGATCCACCAAAGATTCCATCACAATAAGAAAAATAAATTAATTGTTACTCTATCAAACAACCTTAATTATTAAGATGTTTGATATTTATGCAACAAATTCTTCAGATCTTAGATTAGATCTCAGTGTTAGCAAAAGTCACCTAACTCTTATTGAGTTGAGTTGCTAAAGGAAGCATCACACAACATTCTAGAATCAACATACTATTAATAAAAACTTACATGATGATGTGATGCTATCTTTACACATAGTTATACTCTAAGTAGCTATTTGGTACAAGCTTAATTTGAAGATAAATTTGGTTTATCCCCTAAATAATAGGGTACCAAATGGGGCCTAATGGGCTATTTGGTTGTATCAAAATTTGAGTTTTTGTTATACAAATATATTTTGGTAACAACAATTATTAACAAATATTTTGACAATCGTTACAAAAAATAGATTTTTATATAAGATTCTTTCTTAAAAAAAGAAGGTGATATTTTCTTTTTTGATCTAGTAGTTTTCTATCTTTCATGATTACATGAAACTTTTATGTCTTTATCTATCTTAGATTTTTAATATAAGATTCTATATGTATGTTACTTCTATTCTCTACATATATAGATATTTGGTTCAAACCAAAAGAAACCAAACCGAATTAGTGTTTAGTTTGAATTACCGATTAGTTTGATTTGATTTCTAAGGCCCTTCAAATCAAACTAAACCAACAACCAAATAACTTGAATTAAATTAAATACTTATTTATATATATTAACAATATTTAGAAAAAATTTATGATCAAGTTCCAAGAGAAGTTCTTTGATGCATGTTAAGAAAGAAGATTGTGCCTAGTAGATTTATTAACATCATGTATATGGATGTGACCACCCAAGTTTCCTTCCCAGGAGGGGAATCAAGAACCTTCACAGTGTTAATCGGGCTAAACCAAGGATCTACTCTAATTTCGTTTGTTTTTGGCCTAGTCATGGGACAAAATAATTAAGGATATATAAGAGAGTTTACTTTGGTATATGATGTTCGGAGATGATATTATTATTATTGATGAGACACAATAAAATATTAACAGGAAACTTTGAATGATGGAGAATCGTGTTGAAATTTAAATGGTTCAAAATTACAAGGATGAAGACAGAATATACACACTTCAGACTTAGTGAACTCCTAGAGATGAAGATGTAAAATGTGATGAAGATGTCAACCATAATAGTAAAGTGCGATGACTGATATGGAGACATATGATGGAGATTCAAGGCAACCATAAAATTCTCCTAAAATTGAAAACAAAATTGTATTGCACGATTGTATGATCCGTTATACTTTACAATAGTGAATGTTGGGCAATTAAGAAAAAAAATATTGTCAAATTGAATGCAGTTGAAATGTGGATGCTACAGTGGATGTGTGACCACACACATGTATATAGAACCTGCAACGAACGTATCAGGGATAAAGTGAGAGTTGCAAGAATTGATGGTATTATAAATGTGAGAAGACTTTGTTGGTTTAGACATATCAGACAATGCCCTCTTGAGACGCCCGTGAGACAGGTCGAGACCTTGATATCGCCATCTCAGAAGAGGCAGAGAGACTCAAGTTAACTTGACGTATGCATATCCAATATGACTTGGACTAACTAGGCATACGACAGAAGTTAACAAAAGACCGTAGAGAATGGATAAGACGATTCCATGTAGCTGACCACAATCATTAGAACTAAGACTTTGAGTTTGTATTCGAGTATTAACAATATTTATTTATTTTATGATAAAACTAAAATTATATCCAAAGTTTTTAAGATAAATCTAATGAAATATATAAATACATATACTAAAATTTAATAGAATTATGATTTAAAACAAACTAAATGAAATTATATTTTGACATGTATTCTGTATCATAGTAAAATATGATTTGAACCCGACTTAAGTAAGCCCTATAAAATTAATTTGATTTGGTTTAAAAAAAACTCCAACTCCAAACCAAACCATGGAAAGGTTGTATGTTTCAACTTTTTATTTCTGAGATGCAGTTATAATGTTGTTTGATTGTTACGACAGATTGACTTTTTTGTTATAAAATCCTGTCTTAGTAACATAACTTATCAACAACTATTGCAAAAAATGATTTCATAAACTATTTCTTCTCGAACAATAAAAAGAAAAAAAATGGTTGGGATAGTTTTCACCCTTCGTGTGATCATATCTTGCCGAACATAGAAGTCTAATGACTTTGGCCGTCTAAGAATTTTATTTTAATGTAATTTTTAATTCAAAAAAAGTACAGAAATTATATATCACGCAACCTAACACCCGGTGAGACACAAATAAATATTCTACCGCGCTGACCAAATCGGAAGTCAGAATATGTTCGGACCCGCTAATCCCTCAACACAAACAATAATATTCAAATACTATATAAAAATACAAACCTCTGAGCGAATATATTTATTTAGAGCAGTTCTCTCTGCATGTACTTCTCATGACTTGTCGGACAGAACTATCTCACATCAATATCTTCCTGCATGATATTCTATACTACTGTATATTAATGTGACGATTAATTCTCTCTCTCTCACACACACATATATATATTTATATATATACATGCGCGCGATGACGAGACCTAGATAATTAATTTTTCGAGAATGAATTCTCTCGGTTCAAACAAAGAAGGTGTTCTCTTAATCTCCAATAGAAGAGAGTCACGACTCTTCGATGACGATATAACCGAACCAAAGTGGACCGGTGCTGAATCGGTGGTCGGTATAACACGTTATATATATGAGGTTTAGTAATGATTCAGCCCGCTTAATTAATAACGGTTCAGCCCGATGTAATAACGATTTATATCGTAGTTAATAACAGATTACACTTGGATTAGTAGCAATCTAGCATGTTACCGATCACAGTCTAACTTGTTCCTAAATCTCGCTATATCATTATTAAATTGGTTGATCTATTGCTAAATCTCGTGTAACTCGTTTAACCACCGGTTCAACACACAGATTTACTTGAGGTCATGCCTTTCTCTTATTAGAAATCAAGACAACATCCTCTTCCTTTGGAACGAGGGGATCTGCCCACACATTCTAAGGGGAACGGAGGGGTCAGGAGAAGGGTGGAGAAAACATTTTCTTTTTCTTCACAAAACAAACGAGAGTCTCACTCAATTTGAGAATAATTTGATTTGAAATATCTGAACTATGTGACGAGATCCACCTCGTTTTGCTTGTGAGAAAGATGAAAGATGTTTCTCTCAAAAGTCCTCGCTCTCCGTCTTCTCCGTCTGCCTCGCCGCAGCACGTCGCTTGCGGCGGACGGCGGGCGCTCTTTTGACTTGTTGATCGCGTGCTCGTAGGCGGCATCTGCCGGGCGGAGGCGCTCGCCATTGATGTCAGCCTCTGCGGCTGCTCAGTCGGACTCTGAAAGGCATGCATGCGCGTACAGCCGCGTCTTCGTCTTCTTCTTCTTCTTCCGCCCTCTGTTTTCCAAGGTGCATCTCCTCGTTGACTTTATTTATGGGTGGTCGCAACAGTAACTACCTCTCTCTCTCTCTTTTATTTATATATATATATATGACGACAGAGACGACGAAGACGTGAATGGAGATCATAGAAATACAAGCACTCAACTTGCTCGTCCTCCTTTCCCCCCTCTTTTCTGGCTTTGTTTGGCAATCTTTTTCGCTTCCTTCTGTTTTGGCTTGCTTCTTTGCGGCTGGTCGGTCAACGGATGATCTTATCCGCATCATCTTCTCCGCAAAAAAAAAAGAAAAAGTTTAAATGATCGGTCAAACCAAACTTTCGTGGAATAACTTAATTATAAATATCGCTTCTGTTTATTAAAACACATTTTAACGAAGCCATTACCAGTCTTACCGCGTGGTACCGAATACTTTTAAATTTCAGAATCATGTATTTATGAAGTAAGAAAGACCGGACTGAGTCGGTCGACGGTGGCCGCCGCCGTGGCCCCGGGTGGGTCTTCCCTGACTTGCACGGCGGAGCTCCGGTTGGACGGGGGCTGCCGCGCCGCCGGATCACCGCCGTATCTTCTCTCGGCCCTCCGCCGCCTTCGCCGGTCGCCGCACTCCTGCGCATGCGGGCCGGTCGGCGTGGGCGCCCGTGGGCCTCCCTGGCGTGCACGGCGGAGCTCCGATCGGAGGGCCGCCCGGCCGCAAGAATATGGTCGCCGCCGGATCTTCTTCGCCGCAGATCACTTGCGCGGGTCTCCGGTTTCCCTGACCTGCAAGGCGGAGGAGCGGAGCTCCGATGGAGGCAGATACCGACCGGCGATGATCGATCAGTTCCAGCGGCCTCTGCGACAGAGGCGAAGATTCTTCGTCATCGTCGTCGGAGAGGGATGGATGGCGATGGGGGTGATGGCTGACTACAACTTACTTTCTTCTATAAATTTATTTAAAGATTTTTATGGCATGCTTGATTAAAGTATTACAAATAAGGTTATATGAATTTTAATATTAATATTTTCAGAGTAAAAGAATCGGTAGGCGGACATTACTTGAACCATATAATCTATACATATAGATGTCTTGTTTTTATCACAAGTACGTTTGTTGAAAATTAACGGCAATAGTCTCAATTAATTAATACCCTAGCTTGTGATATAATTTATATCCATGTCGATTTCAAAATTAATAATGGTTAAGGTTTTTAGTGCTAGCTATTACCAACCAAAGCTTACTAGACATTAGCTCTTTTAATTATTCATGTTTCTGAATATATTCAAATAATATTCAACAAATTTTGATTAGCCCCTAATTAAGATCTTTTATTGCTGAAAAATGAGTTCTTTGCCTCCCGAAACCCTTAGCTTAATATTGTGGGTTAAACATTTTATGACCGAAATGCCCATACTATTATTATCTCTCCATTCTCTCTCCTAGCTGCACCTTCCTTATCTCTTCAGGGATGAGAAAATATTTTGTAAAAACATTTGAAAATACTCAGTTAATTATCTTCTTGGTGATTTTAGACTTGAGTACTTATTTTTTATAACTCAAAATTCAAAAGCCTTTAAAGTTTTCTAAGGATACACGTACACATATGAAACATAAACACTTATGGGGTGTTTGGTTGCATGATAATTTTTTGTACATTTTCATGATAAAAAATTGTATTAAAATAAAAAAGTGAAACAACTCATGACATAAAATTATCATGTTTTGAAAGTGATTTTCTTCTTAAACAAAAAAAGAGGGTCTCACCTCTTTTTTTTTTCTTGTGGTCCCCCCCATTTTATTTGGTCATGTGCGGTGGTTACTCTTTTTTGTTTAAGAAGAAAATCGCTTTTAAAACATAAAATTGTCATGGTTATCAAACACCTCTTTTAACAAGTTTTATTACAATTTTTAAAAATTAAAACAAAAATCTTCATTATCATGCAACCAAACACCCCATTATAATTAAGATCTGACATGTAGAAGTTCCATTTTATGTGGTATATTGTTATTTACTATTTTTCCAAAAGTTGACCTTTTAAGAGGATGGGTCAGTCACATGTTGACACACATGTCAATAAGACTCACTTCCTGAAGTTGTTTAATTATCCTTCCTGAAATATCAGTTAATATATATATTTTTAGAAGAAGGGGAATCTCAAGAGGTAGACCCTTAATTCTCCACTCATGTTAGCTTGGAAGGTTTTGTTCTCATTTGTGTCCACCTGATCATGTCATGGTGATGGGGTGATGACGTAAGATGCCATTAAAAATGGAGTTATTCTTATTATGTTTTTATTTAAATGGAGACATAAACAAAGATAACATTAAAAAAATGTAAAAACTAATAATTAAGAACATGGTTTTGAAAAAAAATATTGATTACTCCAAGCAAATTGCTGTGATCTATGCATGTATCTATCAGTTAGTACATGTTTCCTGCTAACAAAAAGTGTTTGGGGATAAAAGTTAACACACACTATATAAAGCTCCTTTTGTAACCTGGTCAAAAGGTCTTGTGATAATCTTGGGTTGGATTAAGCTATCAGTTGGTTGGATTAATAATAGGAAGAAAGAAATACGGATAACATAAATAATGTAAAAGTAAGAACATGGCAGGCAAAAAGTATTGATTACTTCAAGTGAATTACTGTGATTTATGCATGTATATATATATATATTTATATCTCTTTCAATGAGTACATACTCCTGCTGACAAGGGCGTTTAAGGGTAAATATAGCATGCACCATTTATATACTTGCGGTTACATATATTAAGGGGCTAGCTGTTTGGAGCCTTGCATTTCATTCATCTCAAAATCTCTACTTAATATTTAAATTTTAAGAATTTTATATGCATAAACTTTGTCTGTCTTGTGGTAAAAAGTGACTTAAAACCAAAGGCAACACTTGGGAATTTTGGTTTTCGGTCTGGCCAAAAAAAAAGAAAAAAGAAAAAGGTTTTCGGTACTGTCAGAGTGAAAAATGAAAACAAACATCGTACAGCAACTCAAAGACAGGAAGAAAAGGTCATAAAACATATATTTAAAGCCCCATATAGACCCTAATTAACCGGGTAAACCCAAAGGATAATGATCTTAATTAGGAGAACTTATTCCACCAAATATGGGGAGCATGTCAAGCTGGTCTTATTTCATTATTGTTTTTTTCCTTATCTGAAGATAAGGAAAAAGTAACATATATATTCTGAAGATCACATATATATGTTTTCTTTTGGTCAAAGGGAGAAGAACGGTGATAATTATAAACAAATTAAAAGAAGCAAGACTGATAAATCCTTTTAGACACATATCAAATAAATGAAAGAAAGCACTAGTTAAAAAATATAAAAGATATCAATGGTAGACGTAAGTAAACTTAGAAATGATGATTCGGTACGATCTAAAGAAATAACTCAAAAATAATATATACAACTTACATCAAATAAATCGAAATTAAAAATAGAATTGAGTTGAAAATTGAACCCACTTCCAAGACTCTTTCATGTCCACGGAACGGACATTGAAAATAAGGAAGATATGGTCGAGAGTCGGGATCAGATCGGTCAGGCCTAAAAATGACCTGAGTCGGTTGGAGTCGTAACCCGGGTCAGGTCAGGGTCAGGTCAGAGTTGAAAAAAACAATAAGAAAATTATTTAAATATATCAACCGGGTCAAAGTCATGGGGCCGAGTTAAGGTCGGTTGACTCAGAAACCAGTCGCTGACCCAACGCATCATGATTGAAAACATCTGATAGTCATCGATCAAGCAGTGCTGATTTCAGTATGATTATATATACGTGGATATATATATATATAAACCCTAACCAAACTCCATGTGCAAACCCTAACTACCTTTTTACTTACCCTAACCGCTTCACTGGGGTCCTCGGGATGCTACCTAGTCAGTGGTGACATGTGCCAGATTCGCGCGCGCTCTCTCTCTCTCCGCTCTCTCTGTGCATATGTATATGTACAAATATAGGGTGCCTCTCCGATTCCAACGCCGCTGCGGCAGCGGCGGAACCCTCGTCCGGCCTCCGGCGGAACCCTCGTCCGGCCTCCCCGCCGACGGAACCCCCCGCGCGCGGCTTCCTCCGCGGCGGCATCCTCCCCCGGCGGACACTCTCTCCCGGCGGATACCTCCCCCGGCGGACCCCCCGGCGGCTCTCTTCTCCGGGAAACCCTCCTCCGCGGCAGACGCCCCCCTCCGGCGGAACCCTCGTCCGGCCTCCCCGCCGACGGAACCCCGCGCGCGGCTTCCTCCGCGGCGGCATCCTCCCCCGGCGGACTCTCTCCCCCGGCGGACACCCCCGGCAGCCTCCTTCCCCGGCGGACCCCCCCGGCGGAACCTCGTTCAGGCGTAACCCCTCCTTGGCGCAACCTGATAGCTTCACAGGAGCCATCCCGGGAGCGTACTCCGGAAGATTGATCCGTGGTGTCCCTGCACAGAGCTTGGCGCAGTCTTGACGATTTTGTAGCCGGAGTATTCTTCGACGGTGCTAAATCCTCCATTTGTGAATTTTAACATTGTCGGTTTGAGGTCGATTTAGTATTGGGAGGGAGGGATGTCCCTCCCTCCCAATCTCCCTTTTCCAACACGTCGCCTAAAATTATTTTTAGGCATTTTGTATCTCTTTGTGGTGTTGGAATTGTGGAATCCGGAATATCTAAGTTGTTCTTATTTTTCTTCTAGTTTGTCGATGTTAGTAGTTTCACGACCGAGTTATCAATGTGACTCAAAATCTGCTCCTTTTAGCGTCTTAGGCGCTAAACATCCCTCAAGACCGTTTGTCCGGGCTTTATCCACTCCCGTTTGGAGTGATCTTCCGGTCTTGACACAATCATCAAACTCCTATGAAGGAGTTCTTATCTGCCACCCGACCACGTTCACACTCGTGTGTGTTGGTCATCTCGAGGTGGTTTGGTCATCTCTTGGAAATTTATGTTTCCAAGATAACCTTTTGTTAACTCGGTCTAGTATTCCCCCCGTTGTATCCACCGTTGTCTCTCCGTGGATGTACAAACTTTGCATCCTTCTTGGTTTAATATGAATAGTAGTGGTACTGTTTTCTTCAAAAAAAAAAGTATATGTACAAATATACGTGTATACGTATATAAATATATATACAGATGTATATATATATGGTTCAACGGACTGCGTGCTACTTCAAAATCGGCCACAAGTACAGATGGTTATTACATTAGGTTACGTAGCGTTTGATTGCACAATAAATTAATATACTTTAAAAAAACATAATTTCGTAAACATAAAATTACCTCATTCGGTGAGAAAGAGTTCCCTACGAAAATACACTTTGCAATGATTCTCAAATATCTTTCGACAAATTTTAACATAAAAATACATTTTTATATAAAAAACAAATAAACTCAATTAGGGATGAGCACGGTTAGATTTGATCTGGTTTGTGTCTTTTTTTTTTCTGAATCGAATCAAACCGATTCAATTCCTCGAATCGAGTTAAACCAAATCGATTTCAATTCAATTTGATTCGATTTAAATCAAAAATATATAAAATAATTTAATTAAATTTTTAAATAAATATAATATTTTTAAGTTAAAAATAATCAAAATAAATATTATTTTATCATAAAGATTATAAAAATATTATAATATTTTTTATGTATATTTTTAATTAAATTGATTCAAACGATTTAATTTAAATTAAAAAATTTAAACTGAACTCAGTCGAATTAAATAGATCGATTGGATTTGATTTTTCGATTCGAACTATTTAATACTTACGTTGAAGTCAACAGCGGGGAGAAAAGGATCGTGCCGGGTCGAACCGCCCTCGTCGAACCGAGCCGCTGAAACCGAACCAACCCACGGCCTGAACCGCTCCGTGCATAAAGACACCCGGACCTGCCCCCTTGCTCTGGTGTGCGTGCCGCGACGTAAGACCGGCCTGTGCGTCACCCTAACCGCGCGGGTCCCGCTCCAAGAAATTATACGGCCGAGTAGTATGGTAGTGTTCAACGCCGCGCCTTCTTTAGCTCTGTAAAGGCGAACCGTTGGAGGAGATCGAAGACTTGTGAGTGCTCTCTATCTTCTTCTGCTCTCAGCGTCGTCGCGTTCAGACGGTGCCTGCCCTCTATTCATATGCATACACATCCACGTAGATATATATATATATGTATGTATGATGTGTGCGGGCGCTCTTCTTCCTTTTTGTCTGGTTCGAGAAAGTCGCGCGGAAGCCGTTTCTTTCAAGCGACAGTTCCCTTCCCAGCAGCTTCTTAGTCGCGTATCTCCCGGGAACGTTGGCCTCGAGAGATCGCGCTCTCTCTTGGGACGATCTTGTGTGGTTCGGATGATGGAGAGAGAGGGAGAGAGACAGAGACAGATTCCGGTCGCGAATAATATCCGATAACTTTAAATCTCAACCAAACGCATTCGATTTTTATTTTTATTCTTTTGGATTCCGTGAAAGAACAGTAGAGAAATAGAGAGATTTTGACGAACGAGATTGAAACCGCTCTCTTTCCGTGCGAGAACAGCGGAGAAGAGATTTTAATAATCGAAAAAAGGACATGGAGAGAAATAGATCGGAGACACGGTTTTGTGGGCACCGGTTTTCGGAGATTTTGACGGGAATCGCTTACAAACAGAATTCCAATGAACGAGAGACCCATCTTTAGTTAGTCGCGTGGATCTTGAGCTCGCGCGGCATCATCATCCACCGCCGGAGCCGGAGGCCAATATTCCCCAGGTGAGAGAGTACTTCACAGACGTGTAAATTTTATTAGTTTATTTATATCTAGCCAATGGGGTGTTTGGTGGTACGATAATGGATGTTTTTATTTTAATTCTTAAAAATTGTAAGAAAACTTGCAAAAAAAAAGTGCTCGACAACCTTGACAATTTTTATATTTTGAGAGTGATTTTTTTCTTAAACAAAAATAGAGAATCTCACCTCTTTCTTTTTTCTCGTGGTCCCCCACTTTGTTTGGTCATGAATGATAGTTACTCTTTTTTGTTATCACATCCCTCCAAACATGATAATTTTATGTAATAAGTTGGTTCACTTTTTATTTTAATATAATTTTTTATCGTGAAAGTGTACAAAAAATTATCATGCAACCAAACACTCCATAAAGGTATTTTTTCTCGATCCTTGTTGTTAAAGGGTTCATCTTTATTTCACATCCTTGTAATAGTCTGGATCTAGATCTCTTTAGCTTGCACATGTTTTTTTTTAATATTTTTAATTTTTTATAGTATCTTGTCCTCCAATAGTCTTACTCTTATGTTTGCTCGTCCATGTTCTATGCGGTGACTGACTAAGAGGAGTGTTAAAAAGTTTCATCTCACATTGTATTCCAAAAGAGTATTTCATGCCCTTATAATAATCTGGATCGGAGTCTTCTTATGGGGTGTTTGGTTGCATGATAATGAGTTTTTATTTTAATTTTTAAAAATTGTAAGAAAATTTGTTAAAAGAGGTATTTGACAACCGTGACAATTTTATGTTTTGAAAGTGATTTTATTCTTAAACAAAAAAGAGGGTCTCACCTCTTTCTTTTTTCTTGTGGTCCCCCACTTTATTTGATCATGTGCGGTGGTTACTCTTTTTTGTAATCACATCCCTCCAAACATGATAATTTTATGTCATGAGTTGGTTCACTTTTTATTTTAATACAATTTTTTATCATGAAAGTGTACAAAAAATTATCATGCAACCAAACACCCCATTATGTTTGCTCGTCCATGTTCTATGCGGTGATTGACTAAGAGGAGTGTTAAAAACTTTCATCTCACATTGGATCCCGAAAGAGTATTTCATGCCCTTATAATAATCCGGATCTGAGTCTTCTTAGTATCCACACATTTTTGGATTTTCTCGATCCTAATGATCATTTAAGAGCATCGTCTCTCTGCATCCCTCTTGCGTTACTTACCCTCCTGTTTGATTAAGTTGAACTCATATTGTCGAATCTTTGATTTTGTCAGAAGTCATATTTTTTAGAGTGTTTGCTTAAGCCACGGTATTCCTATTTAATCTTTGACCGATTTAGAAGTTAATCAAGCATCAATTAATCAACTCCAAACGAATACGACTGAATCAGATTTTTTAATTAAGTCAAAACAAACACCCACCTAAATCGACATGGGTCATCAACATATATCCATATATATATATATATATATTTGTATGCATGTGCACCGTATTACATACACCTCGCTTGCATGCTCATTGATTGATGTCTGAAACGTTGACATACGTCAGCCGGAGACCTAACACCCACCCACTAACTATTTTCTCGAAACTTAGGTGGCGTTTGATATTGCTGAACTCTGACAGCTGAAATTTGAGAATCATCTCTTATATCGGATTATATCACATAAATATCTGAAAATTTAACGATTAAGATTGTTTGATAAAATATCTGAATCTAAAAATTAAATAGATTAAGATTGTTTGATAAAATATTTAAATTTAAAATTACATATAAAATTTAAAAATATTTATTTTAAAAAATAATTATAACAAACATATTAAATAAATAAAATTAAACAAGAAATTTACTTATCTAATAATGATGAGTATTACTAATAAACATATATGACACCCACCTAATATATACTCAAAGATTGTACCTAAACAAAAACATAATGACTTTATCTAAATATAAGTTCCCATATATAAAATTATTTGACAATCACAAATTAATTTGTAATGTAATTTAAATATACCAAATACTATTTGACATTCACATAGTAGCATTTGATCATTTTTAAAATTTAACTTCTATTTTTAAAATTTTATGAAGTGTTGTTTATGTTTTGTGAATTTGTTATCTCAAACATATTCATCTTATAAAAATATTAATAACAAATATATTGAACATATTAATAGTAAATACATATGCATGCATTAGAATATTAACGGTAAATATGTTTTAAGGAAAAATAATATGAACGGTAAACACAAAATGAATGAACTCAGTTAAAAAATAAGTTGATTTTATTTTATCATGTAAAATAAAATTAATCTATCAAGATTTTAATAGGTCTAATTTTAATTGATATAAATAAGTTGTAACATGACTTTCAACGTTGGATGGAGCATCTCTCCCCAAGTGATGACAAACCCCCCCTCACTTCTGTTCAGCATTAAGTGGGTGATACCCATTTAAACGTTCAGACGGCTGGTTTTGCCAATATTCAGATCTTAAATTATAAATGTTACCAAATTGTCTGAAAACATAAAAGCCTGACCGATTCAGACTTTAGAGGCTGTTAAGTCCAATCAAATCGGGCCTTAACTTATTTATTTGATATACGTTGGCATACGTAAGTTGGACGGGCGTTCAAACATCTTTCTTTTTTTTTTCTTCTAAAAGGTGGTTGCAGCAGTTACCGTACCTGCGCGTACGTGTTTACCCCCCTAGATTCGTACCCGTACCCGCCCTCTCTCGGGAAGAAAGAGTAACCACATGTCATAATAAAAAATGACTACGATATCAACAATTTAATGCCCTGTTTGGTAACAATATTAAGTATTTCTATCACTATTAATTTTGAAATTGATATTGAAAGAAATTATTAAAAAACATTTGATTAATTGTATGAATTTTAAAATTTGTAGAGAAAATAAAACATATTATATAATACAAGTGTTCACTTGTATTAATTTTGATATTGATATTTCAACATTTGAAGATATTAATATCAATATTGATATAGTACCAAAAATGAAACTCTAACAAAACAGGGCATAAGCGATCGGTAACATGTTTATAAGACGTCAATAATGATTTAACTCTCTCAATGACGAGTTAGCGAGTTAGTGAATTATTGTCGAATCATTATCGACATTTTACTAATTTATTACCGAACATAATACAACTCGTTGTCGATCGGTAACTAGTTAGTATGATGTCGATAACAATTTATCCATTTTCGGTAGTAATTCACTGAACTTGTTATTTGACTCATCATTTAAGTGACTGGGTCGTGATCATTTTTGATTGAAAACTGAGATTACTCTCTTCCCTCAAGAATTGAGGTGATCTAAACTCCGAAAAAAATGGCACGAGACCTATGGTGTCCAGTAGACTACAAACGCGGGACGTTGAAAGATCTAGTTAACATTACGACAGTACGGTTATAATTTAAACACTTAAATTACGATATTAAATAAACTCTATGAATAAAAAATCGAATCTTAATCCTTTTATATTGATAAAGAATTTCTCAAATTCTTAGCCAAGTAGAAAATTGCGAGGAAGAAAAGTCTCCTGCTCATTTTAAATATGTGACATAAATTTAAATAAAATTTGATTTAAATTTTATACATAAACTTTAAATTAAACTTAAGTATGATATTATTCAGATTTTTTTTGGAAAGATGTCGGGATGGTAACCCCAGCCACACGCTGCAAGCACGCCTCCCACGGGGGCACACCCTTGGGATCGAACCTAGGAGGTGAGCCTCCCGTGAAAAATTAATATCCACCCCCTAATTCAGCGTGGAGTCAAATTTGAGTATTAGTAAGAGCTCGACCTCAAAGTAAAATAAATGAATTTTTGTAGTGTTTAATTAAAATAAATGAGCCGAGTAGCTCTGAGTCCCGCTGGCCGAGCGTCGCTTGGTTGGTGCCGTCCCTGCGCCTGGGGGTGCAGGGCAAGGTTCACCTCCCGACGGTGACAAGCCGGGCACCCCCGTGGGGGGGTGACCTATGGGGTTCGAGTAGGGGCTCGAATCCTCGCTGCCCGCAGTGCAGCGGGCGTTGCTGGCCGCTGGGCCACCTCGTGAGCAAAAAAAAAAGCTCTGAGTCCCACTAAATATTTGAGTCATTTTAAATTAAATCACTAATAAATTTGGTGGGAGCCACGTATGTTTGAAAAGAAAGTCGAGAGTGTTCCCTCTCCACTTCTCTTCTGACCTTCTCCCGCTCTCCTATAATTAAGGGTGGCAATGGGTTGGGCTGGGCCGTGAGTTTGCGAGCCAAGTCGACTACGGTCCATTACACGAGCCAAAGGTTTTGACCCGTGGATTTTAACCGGGCTGACATACAAACCAACACCAATTAATGTGGGCCAAAACGAGCCAAATGATCTTTCACTTTTATGTCACAAATATCGATTTTACTTATTAAAGATATTTTTTTAATTAAATTACTATCAAATTGGATTGAACTGTGTCGAGTTGGGTCAAGTTATTATTTTTTACGGGTCAGGACGAACATGACCAATAATATAGTACAGATCAAGTCGAATTGGGTCCATATATTTTGAACCGAACTATAAACGAGTCAATACCCGACCGAGCCGAGCCCGGCCGATTGGCACCACTAGCTTTATTGGCACCACTAGCTTTAACGACAGCTAAGACCCAGGTCAGCAAAGGATACACGCGCCGCCCCTCACGTGCCTCCCCCCTAACTTTCCGTCCTAATTACCAGCACAACGGCGTCATGTCGCATCAAGGATACAGCAGGGGAATACGCACGCGAGGCTGGGTGATAATAATTTGTGTATTTTACGAATAAACTATTGTTAAAATAAATTATATCCAAACACATGAAATTGCGTTCGGTGTTGATTATATTATTTATTGATCATCTGACATTGTAATCGGTCTAACTTCGTAATTAAGTTTAAATTAAACCCGGATTAAATTCAAACCAAGCATGAGCCAAAGTCCCGTACGTTCAAGTTTGAACTTGAACTGGGTTCCATAAATAAACAAGACGAACATAGCTAAATCTTGACCATCAGAACTTTATATGAATATATATATATATATTATTCAAGTCTCTTCTAGCTCTCGTTTGCAAACTTACTCTTACACCCCACCGCGTCATTTCTAGGGAGAGAGAGAGGACCTGCTTGTCAACGCTCTGAGCTCAGGGAAGGATGACTCTCCGGCCGCTCTGCTCAAACATCATCCTATGACCGACCAGAACGTGGAGGAAGGAAGCAAGAAGGTATTCAATATCTTGAATGATGAAAAATAATAGATTAAAAACACTTTTTGGGTCTTATAAATTATTAGAATCGAAATTGGGTATCGTGAATCCAAACCAGCCAATTCTATACCTATTTATCTGATTTTAATAAAAAATAATATGCATATCGATGTTATAATAACCAAGAATATTCAAATTATTAGACTTAGGGTGTATAAATACTAATGAGGTGTTAGGTTGCATGATAATTTTTTTGTACATTTTCACAATAAAAAATTATATTAAAATAAAAAATAAATTAACTCATGACATAAAATTGTCATGTTTCGAGGGATGTGATAATTACTATTCATGATCAAATAAAGTAGGGGGCCACAAGAAAAAAAGTGAGACTCTTTTTTCTTGTTTAAGAAGAAAACCACTTCCATTTTAACAAGTATTTTTACCATTTTTAAAAATTAAAATAAAAATCTTCATTTTCATGTAACCAAACACCCCTATAAAAAGGAAAATTTTATCAATTTTGATAAAAGAATCGATGTTCTTACAAAATTACCAAGTTATTTCGAGGTCGATAAAAATTGCAATCAAAATATCATGATTTTAATTCGATTGAAATCGAAATATAAACAAAAAAAAACTAGTACCCTGGAGCTCGGGTTTACCGGCGCCGCCCGCGGAGGCGGCGCGCGGGTGGGGAAGGGGGCGGAGTCCGCCGATGGAGCGCCGGCAGCCGACCATCTGGAAAGCCGGAGGAGGGAGGAAAACCTTGGAATCGGCGGGGGAATATCTGGCGAGCTGTTGGCGAGAGCGCGGCAATATGAACGGTGGAAACGCGACGCACGGAGTTGTGTTCGCGCGGCGGCGGCGACCACGGCGGCGGCGGCGACCAAGCGTTTGTTTACAACGCGGAGACGACTTCACACATGTGGAGCCGACAGGCAGGCGGAAGGGTGGGCAGGGCTCGATCCGAACCTCCGAGATTTAAAAAAAAAATTTATTCGGTTTCTACAAAAGTAAACGGATTCGGAACCCATAAAATCCGGTATTCGGATGGCTCACCAGACTCCGAATCATTATTTGATTTAAAAATAAAAAAGACTTTGAAACAATGGCATATCAAAATTAAAAAATAATAATGAAAGTTGCTGGAGTGAATTTTTATACGGAACCTATTGACGGTTTTAACATAGAAGCTACTGCGTACTGCATACCGCCTATAAAAATTGCTATAAATCAGTAAAAGGTATTTGACCATCAATACTAGGGGTGTGGACGGTTTGATTTGATATGATTTAAATGTTTTTTTAATCTGATTTGAATTGAACCTACTCTTCTAATGGAGTCGAATTAAATCAAAATTGTTTTGATTTAAATTAAAAATATATAAAACATAAAAAATTAATTAATTAATATATAATAATTTTTAAGTCAAAATGATCAAAATATATAATATTTGATAATAAAAATTATATAAAATTTATTTTTACTAATATTGTGATGATTTTTTTATAATTTTTTAATTGAATTAATTTGAACGATTTAATTTGAACTCTTAAATCGAATCAAATCAAATGTGACACAAATCAAATGGAACCAACTGATTCCATTTGATTTTTTTGATTTTAGCCGTCTATAATTCACCCCTAATCAGTACCGACCTTGAAATTCATGGTATAAATAGATCAAATGAATTGCAAGACTAATCGTTCATCTCCATGTGCTAAGGGTATGTTTTGGTACCATTAAATTTTAAGGATAAATCTAAGTCATCTCCGAAATTTTGGAGATAACTCAAATTTAGTCTCAAGTTATAGCGATACCGAATAACACCTAAAATATTTTTTAAAATCGATAAAATATTAATATATTTTACAGTACAACTTTTATGGGATGTATAATTACATGATAATAAAATTTTTTATTTTAAATTTTAAATTTTGTACTAAATTTTTTTAAAAGAGATGTTTGACAAATATGATAATTTTATATTTTTAGACAAAAAAAGAGGTTTAACATTTTTTGTGGCCTTCCACTCTATTTGGTCACGTGTGATGGTTACACTTTTTTTATCATCAGATAATTTGATAATTTTATGTCATTAGTTGGGTCATATTTTTTAATATAATTTTTTATTATAAAAATTTACAAAAAAAGATATTATACAACCAAACACCCTCATTACACTTGTACCGAAATCTGAACACCTTTCCGGAGTAGGGCGGCATTGACCATCGCACCCGGTGGAATATTCCGTCGGCGTTTTCTGGGACCTTCGTCGGCTCCTCCCCGGCGTCTCCCACCGTATACATATATAAACATCTGCCTTCTACCCCCCTCGACCGTCCCGTCCCGCTCCCCCTTCTTCTTCCCGTCTTCCCCACTCCCTCCGCCGCTCGTCCGGTCGGCGTCCACCCCTGCTCTCTCCGGATCTCGTCGCAGGCCGGCGGAGAGTCGCTTCTCGGCAGCCGGATAAGGTTAGTTCACCCCCCCGTCGTCCTCCGATCCTCCGGCGTCTGGTTCTGGGCGGTGGCTCGCCGCTGTTCCATGCATGCTCTCCGTTGTGCTGACTGCTGATCTTGTCCTTCTTCGAGCTCCGGTGTTCCTCCATGGACGAAGGCCCTTCTTCTGGACCGCACCGGACTGAACAGAACTGAACTCTGAAAAGCGGATGTTTTTTTTTTTCCTCTGGGCTGTTCTGATTTTGCGTTAAGAATTTCTACCGAAATCGAAAGTTTTTTTTGACATGAATTTCATGTGTCTATCTACATAATTTCTTCTCTATTTTTGTGACCTCTGGGAGCGTATTTTGGTCATTCCGAGGAGGTCATAGTCAACGCTGAGCGAACCGGCTACGGCTAGGTCGGCGCCATCGCATTTAGTACTTGTTAGATCTCGAGGAGGATTCCTCCCCGAGCATCTCGTGACTTTTTGCTTCTTTCTTTTCTATCACCGCGCGGTAAAAAAAATATATTTTAATTTTGATTTTGATTTTGTCGTAAAATTTGTTGATAAATTTTAAAAAGGGAAAATTACCTTTAGGTCCATTTAAGAAAATGAGTTTACCAAAAAATCCGTTGACCCAATTTCCATCCCCTCTAGTCCGTTGACATCCCATAAAATTGTCACCCAATCCATTTTTATCTCTCTCAATCCCTAAATCCCATTTTTACCCTCTCTCCACCGCCTCCTCCGCCGGCTCCTCCAACCTCCGCCGGCTCCTCCGCCTCCTCCTCCACCGCCTCCTCCAGCCTCCGCCGGCTCCTCTGCCTCCTCCTTCGCCGCCTCATGCTCTGGGTAGTGGCGCTCCTTCTGGCCGCCGCCGCCGCCGCCGTGGCGTTCTGGGAGATCCGGTGGCGGCTGGCGCTCAGGCGGGAGAGGGGCGGCCGCCGCCCGCCGCCGGGGAGCATGGGGTGGCCCCTCGTCGGGGAGACCCTGGAGTTCGTCTCCTGCGGCTACTCGCCCCGGCCGGAGAGCTTCATGGACAAGTGCCGCCTCCGGCACGGCAAGGTATTCTCGTCGCACATCTTCGGACCCTTCGCCCCGCGCGCCCCCACCCCCCGGAGCTCCCCCGCGGCACCCCCCCTTCGCCCCGGCGCCCCCCGCCCCCCGGAGCTCTCCCGCGGCACCCCCTCCCCCCCAGAGCTCCCCCGCGGCACGCCCCCCTTCGCCCCCCCCGCCCCCGCCCCCCCCCCCCCCCCCCCCCCGGAGCTCCCCCGCGGCACCCCCCTTCACCCCGCGCGCCCCCGTTCCCCGGAGCTCTCCCGCGGCACCCCCTCCCCCCAGAGCTCTCCCGCGGCACCCCCCTCCCCCCCAGAGCTCCCCCGCGACACGCCCCCCTTCGCCCCTTCGCCCCCGCCCCCCCCCCCCCCCCCCGGGAGCTCCCCCGCGGCACTCCCCTTCACCCCGCGCGCCCCCGCCCCCGGAGCTCTCCCGCGGCACCCCCTCCCCCCCGGAGCTCCCCCGCGGCACCCCCCCTTCCCTTCACCCCGCGCGCCCCCCGGAGGAGGAAATCGACCGACCGAGATCGATCTTCGTCGGAGCGCCACTACCCAGAGCATGAGGAGCGCGACGAGGGAAGTGATGATGGCGAGGGAGGCCGCGGGGACGGCGAGGAGGCGACGAAGTGGGTGGAAGCGCTAAGTGTGGCGGCACAGAAGACCCAGAGGAAGGTGACCGGGGCATCGGCGGCCGCCAACTTTCACCGCCGCCCCGACGGAGGAGGACGGACCCCTGTCACCCCCGGCCGCCATCTTCGCCACGCCTCTCCTCCTCTCCCACGCCACTCCGGCGGCTCACCGGCGACTGGCCGGAGGAGCCCAAGTAGAAGGCGTGAGCGGACACGGCGTTGGTCACTTGACGGATAGATGGTCGCTTGACGCCGGCTCCTCCAACTCCTCCGGCCTCCGCCTCCTCCTCCTCCTCCTCCAGGAGGGTAAAAATGATATTTTTCATCTAAAACGGAGTCCGTGTGATGATATTTTGAAAACATGAACCTAGTGGTAAAGTGTTTTTGAAAATGGACATATGATGAAAGCACTTGGTCTAAAACGGACCTAGTGTGCATTTCGCCTTTTAAAAATCAATCTGATTTTGACAACGGGCACCGCCTTTATGGCTTTATCTGAACCTGGGTTGTTCCTTCTTCCGGCTTCGGCGGGATACCCCGAATATTCGGTTCCGCTAGATAGCGACGTGGGTAACCGAATTTCACTCGGATCCCAATTTTAGTGTGGGGATATCGCATGATAATAAGTACTTGTATATATTTGTATATAAATATATCTTCTTACCTTATTCATATATATACATTCGATAATCCCGTCTTTTATTCCGCTCGGCTCGTTTCAGCTTCCGAAGCAGAGAAGAACCAAGAAGAGCGAAGAGGGGAAGAAGAAGAAGAAGAGGATACGCCGCCGTCGACGACCATGGCGAGAGACCAGTTGCAGGTTCTGAGCGCGCTCGACGCCGCCAAGACGCAGTGGTACCACTTCACGGCGATCGTCATCGCCGGCATGGGCTTCTTCACGGACGCGTACGACCTGTTCTGCATCTCCCTCGTCACGAAGCTCCTCGGCCGCATCTACTACTACGAGAGCGGGTCGAGCCGGCCGGGGTCGCTGCCGCCGAACGTCGCCGCCGCCGTCAACGGCGTCGCCTTCTGCGGCACGCTGTCCGGCCAGCTCTTCTTCGGGTGGCTGGGCGACAAGATGGGGCGCAAGAGGGTCTACGGCATGACGCTAATGCTCATGGTGGTCTGCTCCGTCGCCTCGGGGCTCTCCTTCGGGCACAGCGCCAAGGGCACCATGGCCACCCTCTGCTTCTTCCGCTTCTGGCTGGGCTTCGGCATCGGCGGCGATTACCCCCTCTCGGCCACCATCATGTCGGAGTACGCCAACAAGAAGACCCGCGGCGCCTTCATCGCCGCCGTGTTCGCCATGCAGGGGTTCGGCATCCTGGCCGGCGGCATGGTGGCCATCATCGTCGCCGCCGCCTTCAAGAACAAGTACAACGTCCCGTCGTACGCCGTGGACCCGCGCGGCTCCACCGTGCCGGAGGCCGACTACGTCTGGCGGATCATCCTCATGTTCGGCGCCCTGCCGGCCGCCCTGACCTACTACTGGCGGATGAAGATGCCGGAGACGGCGCGGTACACCGCCCTGGTGGCGAAGAACGCGAAGCAGGCGGCGGCGGACATGTCCAGGGTGCTCCAGGTGGACATCCAGGCGGAGGAGGAGAAGGTGGCGCAGATCACGGCGGGCGAGTCCAACAGCTTCGGCCTCTTCTCCGGCCAGTTCGCCCGCCGGCACGGCCTCCACCTCCTGGGCACCACCTCCACCTGGTTCCTCCTGGACATCGCCTTCTACAGCCAGAACCTCTTCCAGAAGGACATCTTCACCGCCATCGGCTGGATCCCCAAGGCCAGCACCATGAACGCCATCGAGGAGGTCTTCCGCATCGCCCGCGCCCAGACCCTGATCGCCCTCTGCGGCACGGTGCCGGGGTACTGGTTCACGGTGGCGCTCATCGACCGCATCGGCCGGTTCACCATCCAGCTGGGGGGCTTCTTCTTCATGACCGTCTTCATGCTGGCCCTGGCCATCCCCTACCACCACTGGACGCTGCCGGCCAACCGCATCGGCTTCGTCGTCATGTACGGCTTCACCTTCTTCTTCGCCAACTTCGGCCCCAACAGCACCACCTTCATCGTGCCGGCGGAGATCTTCCCCGCCCGCCTGCGCTCCACCTGCCACGGCATCTCCGCGGCCGCCGGGAAGGCCGGGGCCATCATTGGCTCCTTCGGCTTCCTCTACGCGGCGCAGAACCAGGACAAGGCCAAGGCGGACCCGGGCTACCCCGCCGGCATCGGCATCAAGAACTCCCTCTTCGTGCTGGCCGCCTGCAACCTCCTGGGCTTCGTGTTCACCTTCCTGGTGCCGGAGTCGAAGGGCAAGTCCCTGGAGGAGATGTCCGGTGAGAACGAGGACGACGAGATGCAGCCGACGGCGGACAACCGGACGGTTCCCGTCTGAAGAATTGTAGTATTGTTGCATCGATCTCGTCGGAGATATCATCATCATATATACATGTTGGCTGCTCTGATCACAGCATGATCTGCAGGCTGTGTTTTTTTTTTTACTAGAAACGTCGTTGGAGATCAATCGTATGGCAAATTAATCAAATGTTTGAGAACAGAATTCGGTTTCCTTCGTTCACGATCATATTAATTAATTGTTCTTGAGAGTACTGCTCTCCACGGTTCGGTACTAAAACAAAAAAAATTGTTCTACTTCTCGCTAGCGAGAAGAGGAAATTAAATCAGAAACCTCCAGATCACGGGCATAAATCCAGACGAAATACGGAAAGATTGGCGCAATTTCGTACTGCCCAGAAGAACAGGGAAAAAAAAAAAGAAGGACATAGCTAGCAGTTCCTCCGCGTAGGGGTGCAGAAGAATTCGGTCATAAAAAAGGAAGCATTTTTTGAATTTATTTAATTTGAAATACTGTTCAGCACTAGCTTAAAGTCGGTGTTGTTTGATTTGACTTGATAAAATAACTTAATTTTATCTTTAATATCTTCGGTGCAACATAAAACGTTATTTATGTTGGAAAATAAAAAATTACAATAATCACTTGATATTATAAGTGATGAATCATTTGCTGTATTAGTACGTTTTTTTCCTAAGATCTCAACGACAGATTAAGGGTTAATTAGACGCCAATCAAGGTGAGGTTTGATGACAGTGGGATATGAGAATCATCATGTTGCATGGATATCTCATATCTTAACATTTATAAGTTTATTTGATAAATCCACAATTAATATCTGAAATCTGAATAGATTAAGATTAGTTGAGAGTCATTAATAATATTTAAGATTCAAATATAAATATATTAATTGACGATGAATAATTAAATGTGTGAATAAAATAGAGTGAATAATATGAGATAATAATAAAATGACATCAAAACATGGGAATAATATTTGCTATGAGCGAAGAGTGAGAGTAGGGGTGAAAATAAACCAATACACTCGACAAGTAGCTCGGAGTTCAGCTCTATAAAAACTCAACTCGACTCATTTATTATGTTAAATGGACAAGTTTGAACAAAAAAATAAAGCTCGACTCATTAAACAAGACGAATTTGAACAAACTCCTACTCGGCTCGATAAGTTCGCGAGTAACTCAATTAAATGTTATATTGTATATTTATTTTTAAAATTTAAATTATGGGTCTTAATAATTATATATTATCACTTAAATATGTTAAATAATTTAAAATTTGAGTTTAAACTTAGATTGAGTTTCATAAATGAGTTAAATCTAGAATTTGAAAAATGACTTTTCATTGATTTTGAATTTTATAAACGACTTTGTATATAGCTTAAGGTTGAATGTGAATTGAATTTTAGTCTAGCTATTACTCGAGTTTGAGCTCAACTCGACTTGATTAATAAAAGAACCAAGCTTGAACAAGGGTTCAACGTACTTGTTAAAACTCGAGCTCGAACTCAAACTCATGTAAAATAAACGAATCGAGTTTGAACACCATACTACTCGACTTGGCTCGGCCAGTTTGCACCCCTGAGTGAGAGGAGGGGGAGGAGAAAATAAATTAAGGTAATTCAAAGTAGGTGCGGCCGGGGGTCGGGAGTGAGTTAGTTGGGCCCAAATAAAACTCTGGACGGCTGGGGTTGAGAGAGGGCGATTGGGTTGCGATAAAAAATTAATAAAATTTAATTTTAAAATATCTATCGAGTCAGGGTCGAGACAGGGTTGAAGTCTGAGTTGCGACACCACATTCCATGGATAATACCTTCAATGCTATCACATGCGATGCTTAACATTTCTTCGAATGCTGAGGATGGGAAAGAGAAAAAAAAACAAAGAGAAAAAAGTCAAAAAGAAGAAGAAGAAGCAAAGAAAGACAAACAGCAGAGTCTTTAGCATGTTCAGACTTAGGTGGACGTACGGTTTATATGATAAAGACAGCAGTTATTCCTTTTTCAGAACTTAACAAATTAAATTTACCAAACATTAATTATATATGTTCGCCTGTCTTTCCATGTAGTCTTGTTCCCCGGTTGTTATATATGCCCTATATCATTATTTTTTTTGTCCATTTTACATTTTCGAGTCAAAGCATCTATTCTAAAATCGTATAATTAAAAAATGGCTTAAAAATAAAGCTTGAGACTGTTTTCTAATATATTGTGTCTAGGTTAAAAATGAATACATAAACGTACTAGGTACTTTATGTATGACTGAAAATAAAAGATCATTAGATGTATTTTAAGAACAAAATAACAAGAATACAAATTTTATTTTCAAAAAGAGAACAGGAAATGACAATATATATAATTTTTTTATTCATTTAACAAGATGGCATTGAGTGGTGGTTTTAAAATACTAACCCTAATTTGACCCCAAATACTTTCAGTCATATATATATATATAAATATATATTTCTCCAGTAGTTCTTCTTAAAAGAAGAAACTATAAATATAGTACAAAAATAAATAAAATTATTAAATACTTTTTGTTAATCTAGCAACACTGAAAAAGATAATTTCGAGCATACAAAAATAGAGTGAAACAGAATGGACCTAGAGTTAAGAAATTTCAAATAAATAGAGTGGATGCGAATCATATTCAGCCAAAGGATAAATTAGAAGCTGAGTTGACTTTGTTATTTGGATGGAAAATCAATTTTTCCTAAAATGTTTGGTAAAACTATGATTGACTTTTGCATTCAAATAGATCAAATACAGCCTAAGGAAATGTTAAATTGATTGATATAATCATCCTAATCAAAATAAGTACTTTTTTATCACAACCTAAGAAGTTAAGCACGAAAATAAGTCTTCAATTTTCAATTTTCAACTAATAAGTAATACTGGTTCATACATGAACTATATATGGAGCTTCAATAATAACTCACATGGTATTATTATTATTATTATTATTTAATAGACGACAGATATATGCTTATTAGGGTGTTTTGTTGCACATCAACCTTTTATACATTTTCTGATAAAATATATATTATAATAAAATACAAAACAGGTAAAGATATAAACTATCATGTTGGACCATTTATGTTAAAATATGTTGAGGATCACAAGAAAAAAGAGGTCTCATCGATTTTTTGGCTAAAAATAAATTCTATATAAAAAAATTCCTAAATGAGTGTCAAAAAGTTCTAAATAACAAGTTTTGTTGAAAAAAACATATTTTTGTAACCACAATTCAGTTTGTGATGCAACCAAACGCTTCATAAGTTATGTGCGAAACAATTAATCTTACAATTAACATGATTATTAGATTTTGATTTCACATTCAAAATTATTAATGACTATGAAATTAATGTTTTCGAATCATAGTGCACCAAACTACTCCATAATCGAAGGACGATTGGATATATGCATGCATAGGTTTATTTAAAACATGTTTTTTTTATAAATAATATCGAAATGGGTAATTGTTTGAAAAATATATTTTATATACTTTTTTGATAAAACTACTTATTAAAATAAAATCCTAGATGACTAGAAACATGAAATTATCAAGTTTGATGGGATACAAAGAGTGCAACCAAGTATAACGAACAATGGCGGGACCTTATAAAGATTTATATATATTTAACATCATTGCCGAGCTTATTTTTGATAAATTTTGTGGCAAAAATATATTTATACAGTAAGAACTTATTTTATAATAGATTTATATACATTTAACATCATTGTCGAGCATATTTTTGAAAAATTTTGTGACAAAAATATATTTTTACAGTGAGAACTTATTTTACAACGCAGCAAAACACTTTATAAAAGCTGATGACTCTTTTTTTTAATCCCACAGACGCAGGAGGGCCTTCACGGTGAGCAGATCACCAATAAGATGATGACACGTGGCTTCCCGTTTAACCGACATGCCGTGCTCTGGAAAACGTTGTTTCTCTTCTGTGGGCCGATCAGCTCTTCTTAATCAATGTGGGCCGATCAGTATTGGGCCTCTCACGTCCCTTATATAAATTTAAAATTTTTGAAAAGACGAGAAAAATGAGAAGAAGAAACTATAAGAAACATGAATTCATTCGAAAAATTGCTCGATGGATGCTACAGTCTTACACTATAAAGCATTATATACTCAATTTATAGAATAACAAGTAGCAATTAGCGGGTAACCGTATGAGTTAATTATATTATTTATAAAGTGATGATGTCTGTAAAATGAAAAATTGAAACACATCACCTTTGCAACCTGTATTTATTCAAACTGCTCGGTTGTGACGGTCAAGAATTCAAACAGCACATGTTTCCAACCCCCTATTTATGTTTTTATTAATATCACGTCCTATTATACTAATTCTCATCCATATTTTATAAACTACACGTGTACTCGATGATAGTAAAAAATAAACAATTTTTGAATAAACACGAGTTGTAAGGGTGTTAAGTCACTCTAAAGAGCCACCGTTGTTGTAACATCTCAATCCGAGAAGAGATTAAATAAGTGAATTATTAATAATTTTGATTAGAGATTGAGTTTGATAAAAGAATTCTAAAGTTAAACCTGTTTTGTTGATAGTAATATGTTGACGTGAGCGGCTTCTTAAGAAAACTCCTAATTCGCGTAAAACTTTCATGTGTTATTTCTATCTTTTTTATTAAGTCTTCTATTTTATAAAATTTTAATATAAATATTTAAAAATACTTATAAATGTTTTAAAGTTTTGGTTGGGTCGCTTAACTCCACTTACCTCTATTTGGATCGACCACGGAGTCAACTAATTTAATCATTATATACGATATCAGAAATGACCCATCCCGAAAGTGAGTTGTGACCTATTTGAATGGGTGAAATGGGATTTGTTAATGATGGGCGGCAAACGGTTAGAATTTGGTATTAAAATTGGTAGGCTCTAATTAGATCAAATTGTCAGACATCATTTGCAACCTTAGTGTGTTATCATGACAAGAACGTCAAGTCTTTAACGAGAGTAGGTTGTAATATCTTAGTTTGAGAATATGTTAAGAAAGTAAACTAATAGGCTATTAACAATTTTGGATAACTATTTTTCAGATGTTGAGATGAAAACAACCCAAAGTTAAGTATCTTTTGTTGAGAGTAATCCAAAGATAGGTAACTCAAAAGAATATTGTTAATTAGCATAATTATTGACCACTGATTTAAGTGTTACAACAACTGTAGTGCTACAAACTCAAGAAACAAATGATAAGTATGATCTTGCGTATGGAAACTCCGTGAATTTCTTTCTACAGGTTGAGTGTTGAACTCGTCGTGATCCAAATTAAAATTTCAAAACAATGAGTGAAATTAATAATATGATTATATTTTGAAATTCTTTTGTGAGTTACGCAATATATGCATGCACAAGTAAGTATGTCGATAAATTACCACATATATTGTACACATCTAGCATCCAAAAAAACCTGCGGTTTGTGCTTGAGTAAAAGATTTTTGTTTTTACTACTCACAATAACACTTCTTTATCTAAGTTATGAGATTACATGCCGATTTGTAAATCTAATCAAACTTCTGTCCTCTGATTTGGTAAGAGATTTGTATATTCCATCATATTGTTCGGAGGAAAAACTTAATTAAGCTTTTAACTCGGCTCTTATATATCTTTGTAAATCTTTTATAATCTAGTTAATATATTTGTATTTTTATTTTCAGACATAATTGTCTCATTAAAGGATAGAAGTATGTAACATGTTTTCATATATTGTAACTTTTCACAAAAATTGTAAATAGATTAATGTATAAATGTTTAGCTAAATAAAATTAAATACTTTTACTACAAAAAAGAGATTATATTTATATATATTTATATAAGGTTCTCTTTCTTCATCTAGAATGATTCACACTTTAACAACATAAAAAGGGTGGAATAAAGAAATGTTATCTTCACAAAACATATGTAAGTTGCGAGAGTAGCAGCAGCATATTTCTCTTCTGGTGTGTTTGATTGAATAATAAAATTTTTAAACATTTTCGTAATAAAAATTTATATTAAAATAAAATTTAAGATAACTAAAAATATAAAGTTATCATATTAAATATATGATAATATAAAGGGTAGAAACTATCTATAACTATAAAAGTAAAAAAAAAAAACTACAGAAGATAACAATACTTGGATGTAATATCAACATCAAAGTCACTATATTTATATAGGTGAACAATTGTATTACTTATCGTGTTTAGTTTTCATAACATATATGTTAGATTTACTCTGATATTTATTTAAGTGATCTACTTATTTTAGACTTAGACAAGTACGCTATTAAATCTATAAGATGGAATATGATTTATTGAGTCTTATCTCTTGTTTGATCTAGAATCCGACTATAGGTAGGATCCTAATCCTAGTCAAACTTGGACTCGTCGCTCCTCTCTATAAAAGTACAGGCAAGGCTGTGACTCCCATATGATTTTACCATATATGCTAGCTCAATAGAGAGAGGGAAAAAATTAGAAGATTGTCGATAGATGATTCTTATCCGACATATCTTTCTTGTTCTTCATCTTTCACAACATGATGAAATTTAGATGGTCGTCAAGTATATTCTTAAAACTCCAAACATGTGGTATGATCAGAGCCCGTGTGTTCTGTTCTTGCAGGTTTTTGATGCGCTGAAATCGGTTGGCATCCTTCCGATTTCTCGTTGTTTTGCCCATGGTTTGCGGGGTCAGTGACCAGGTCGGCCGGGTCGCCAGACCTGGCCAGTTTTCGGGCCGACCGGCCTAGAAACGACCCCTCCGGGCCGACTCCAAGCCGGCCTGGCGGGGGTCGCGTGACCCAACTTTAGGTTGCGCGACCTGGAGACCCGGTCGGCCGACTCTGGGGCGACGTAGCTGAAGTCATTTTTTTTCATGTTATTATTACATACTTAAAAAAATTTTCTTCCCCCTCCCCCTTGCCACTATAAAAAAATTTCTTCGGGGGGTGTTACCCCCCGATACCCCCCACAAGAGATGCTGCCCCTTTGATCCCCACGACCTGACCGCGTAGGTCGATCCACGACTACTCTGCACCACATTTAATAATATTATAACAATACTTCACTACCACTTATATTATCACATATATATAATTTATAATCACAAATATGTGTTATATACTTAATTTTTTAGAAATATATTTTAACTCTCTTCTCTTTCACACACACATCAAGTTTGTCAAGAGTAATTATTTTTTGAACGTTCCATTTATTGATAGTACAATAATATTTTGTTATCATTTATGTTATTAAATATAGTTAAAGTTTATAATTATAAATATATGATACATCTTAAAATTTATAAAATTGTTTGTTAAGTATGTTTATCTTCTCACTTAAGATTAACTCTTTTCCAACATATACTGATACAACATAATTACAAAAAAAACCATATTTACTAGTGTACATAGATAAACACTTATATTTAATTATAATATAAAAATATATTTATATTTATGTATAGATTTTATCTATACATAAATATATAATATAAAAATATTATTTCTATTTTTTATTTTTATATAATATTTTTATATTTTTTATAATAAAATAAAAAAATACGATCTCATCGGACCTGAAATCACGATCCCATCCGAGTAGGTCAATTTTGGGGCCGACCTGCCTCGGGACGACCCTCGACCCCGCTTCCTTGATTTTGCCCGTGGAATTAACCATGCTTTGTTGGACGGAACCGAGGCAAAAACGATGATCCTTGGTTTTGTGGAGGTTTCATCTTCCTATTGTTAGATAATGATTCAAAATAGTTGAGTTTATCCTTATCACGTTGTTAAGATAGGATTATGTTTATCTTGTTAGGAAGTTTATCTCATTGTTGAGTGTATCAAGTTGTTAAAGGGATAGATATCTCTTAGTCTTATCTCTATCTTCACCCTCTTTGTATTTTTCTATAAATAGAGCATGAAATAAGAAACATGACAATCAAGTGTTTGGAGACGTCTTCCTCCTTTCTATCTTTCATAGTGGTATCAGAGCTTCCTGTGGTCCTGGTTCTGCTCGTTACATGCGCCGCAATGCTGTTATTTTTTCAGACGTCCATTGTCCTTTTTAACTCCCAACCGCTTTACGCACTGCAGCGTTTATCGGTCTTTTCTTTGTTCTCTCTTCTGCACTGCACCAGAAAGAGAGCTTAACAGAGGTTTTTCTGTCTGCACCATCTGCTGTACCATCCGCTGCACCGTCCAATCGCACGAAGGAGGAACATGCTGCCCGCTGCAAGATGCCCATCTGCTGCCTGCCACAGCATCACAAGAAGGCAACATGCATTTATTGAAGTCAAAATCAACTTTGGTCAAAATCAAAGGTGATCCAACGTAGGCAGCCAAGTCAAAATTAATTCTTTGGTCAAAATAAAGGTATTTTTTCCAATTTGAAATTTGGTGAGATACAACCTGGCACATCTCAACAACTCTTCTACAAATCAATCTTTGATCCCATTATTTAATTGGGAGAACTATGTTTTTTGGTGCATTAAGATGAGAACTTTGTTTATTTCTCAAGATCTTTGGGATCTTGTTGATAGTGGTTTTGTAGACCCATGCAATGAGGAAGTTTTACTTATGACGATAGCACAAAGAAATGAGTTGAAAGAAAATAGAAAAAAGGATGCTAAGGCATTGTTGTTTATTCAACAAGTTGCTAGTGATGCAGTTTTTCCTAGAATTTCTGCTGCATCAAAATCAAAAGAGGCATGGGATATTTTGAAAGGAGAATACCAAAGTTCTCAAAAAGTGATTGCGGTCAAACTTCAAACTCTTAGAAGAGAGTTTGAGACATTGGCTATGAAAATTTCAGAATCTATTCAAGATTTTTTTGTTAGAACTACCTCAGTAGTTAATGAAATCAGGTCACTTGGTGAATCTCTTCCTGATCAGAAAGTTATGAAAAAAGTACTTAGAAGTTTGTCTTCTAAATTTGATCATGTTGTAGCTGCTATTGAAGAGTCTAAAGATCTATCTCAATATTCTCTTAATGAACTAATGGGTTATTTGCAAGCTCATGAACAAAGGTTGAACAGATCAACAGAAAACACTTTAGAGCATGCACTCACCACAAAGCTTGACATCTCAAAAGATGGCAAGAAAGAAAACAAAGATGAAGCAAGAGATAACAGAGGATATCGAGGCCGAGGAAGAGGCAAAGGACGAGGCAGAGGCAGAGGCAGAGGAAGATCCAACTCTAGTGATCAGAGATCATCTAACAATGAAAGAGGTAATCAGCATTTCACCAAATTTAAATGTCGATATTGCCAAAAGTCAGGTCATATTGAGAAGTTTTGTTGGACAAAAGCAAAGGAACAAGCAAATGTGACTGAAGAAAAGAAAGAAGAAACTAATGCTAATCTCTTTCTTGCTTGTCTTCACACTAAATCCTGTTCACATGACATATGGTTGTTAGATAGTGGATGTAGCAATCATATGACAGGATTAAGAGAGATGTTTAAAACCATTGATCATTCAGTGAAGACTATGATTCACTTAGGTGATGGAAAGCAAGTCAAAGCTGAAGGGAAATGTATCATCTCAGTTAAGCTTAAATCAGGTATTGAAAGACAAATACATGATGTTCTTTTCATTCCTAGTTTAGCCCATAATCTTCTAAGCATTGGTTAATTAGTCCAAAATGGTTACTCTGTTAAATTTTTGGAAAATTCTTGTGAGATTCGTGACAAGAATGGTGGACTAGTTATAAATGTAAAGATGACAGAAAACAAGATATTCCCTTTTAGTTTCTCAAGCATTGGTGATTATGCATTGCATGCTTCAGGCAAAATTGTATCACAATTATGGCATAATCGATATGGACATTTAAATTACAATGGTTTGAAATTGTTGAATAAAAAACATATGGTAATTGGTTTACCACATCTTGAACATACTGACGATATTTGTGAAGGTTGTATTTATGGAAAGCATCATAGAAACTTATTTCCAGTCAAAAGCTCATGGAGAGCACATACACCTCTTCAACTTGTTCATGCAGATATTTGTGGGCCAATGAGGACCACATCACTTGGTGAAAGTAAGTACTTTCTGTTGTTTACTGATGATTTTAGCAGGAAAAGTTGAGTGTATTTCTTGACTTACAAATCTGAAGCATATTCAAAGTTTTTGTTGTTTAAAGCATATGTTGAAAAGAAGAGTGGATATAGCATGAAAACCTTGAGGACTGACAGAGGAGGAGAGTTTTTATCTAACAATTTCACCTCATTCTGTAAAGCAAATGGTGTTCATAGACAGCTCACAACAAGCTACACACCTCAGCAAAACGGAATTGCAGAACGCAAGAATCGGACTATCATGGAGATGACCCGTAGCATGTTAAAGGCAAAGCAACTTCCGAATGAATTTTGGGCTGAGGCAGTAGGAACTGCTTGCTATCTTCTCAATAGATCTCCCACAAAAGCAGTACAGAATCAAACTCCCTTTGAAGCTTGGCATGGTAAGAAACCAAACATAGCTCACTTGAAATTTTTTGGCTTAGTTGCTTATGCTCATGTTAATGTTGAAACAAGAGATAAGCTTGATCAAAAGAGTGAGAAATGCATCTTCATTGGTTATAGCACCGAAACAAAGGGTTATTGATTGTATAATCCTTTGACCAAGAATAGTTTTATAAGCAAAGATGTCATATTCAATGAGAATTCTTCTTGGAGCTTTGATGTTAATCAAGTTTGGACTGTTTATAAAGAAATGCATGATTCTTTACCTCCAGTTATAAAGACAAGACAAGGTGAGACTTCTGCAGAAGATAATAATCCAAATGTGTTGGATGGATCGCCTAGAAAGATAAGATCTTTGCATGATATCTATGAGTCTTGTAGTTTTGCCTTGTTTTCAGCAGAGCCAACAACATTTAATGAAGCAGTCAAACATGAAGAATGGAAGCAAGCAATGGATGAAGAAATTGCAGCAATTGAAAAGAATGACACTTGGGAGTTGGTAAATCTACCAAAAGAGAAAAATCTAATTGGCTTAAAGTGGATCTACAAAACAAAATACAATGCTAATGGCAGTGTACAAAAGCACAAAGCAAGACTTGTGGCAAAGGGTTATTCACAACAAGAAGGTATTGACTTCTATGAAACATTTTCTCCTGTTGCTAGAATAGAAACCATCAGAACTGTTTTGGCATTTGCTGCATATATGAAATGGCATGTTTATCAACTTGATGTTAAATCTGCATTTTTAAATGGTATTTTGAATGAAGAAGTCTTTGTTGAGCAACCTGAAGGATATGTTGTTCATGATATGGAAGAAAAAGTTTACAGGTTGAAGAAAGCTCTTTCTGGCCTTAAACAAGCTCCAAGAGCTTGGTATAGTAGAATTGACTCATATTTTCAGAAATTGGGTTTCAAAAGAAGTGTTAATGAACCAACACTCTACATAAGATCAAGTGGCAAGAATATTCTTATTGTGAATTTATACGTTGATGATATCATTTATATAGGTTCTTCACTTGAGTTGGTTATTGAATTCAAAAACAAAATGATGGATGAGTTTGAAATGACAGATTTGAGACTGTTGCATTATTTTCTTGGTCTAGAAGTTAAGCATACAGAAAATGGGATATTCTTATCCCAAGAGAGGTATGCAAATGACTTGTTGAAAAGGTTTAACATGGAAAATTACAAACCTAGCAACACTCTAATGAATGTGAATGAGAAACTCAAGCTAATGGATGGTACAGGAAAGGTTGATGCTTGTTATTTCAGAAGATTAGTTGGAGGTTTGATTTATTTAACTCATACTCGACCTGATTTGATGTTTCCTGTGAGTCTTGTATTCAGATTTATGCATGATCCTTCAAAACAACATCAAGGTGCTGCAAAAAGAATTCTTTGATATGTTTGTGGAACTGTTTCACAAGGAGTATGGTATACTCCTAAGACTGATTTCAAGTTGACAGGTTATACAGATAGTGATTAAGCAGGCTCTTTAGGTGATAGAAAGAGCACTACTGGTTATGTTTTTCTACTAGGTGAAGGAGCTATTTCTTGGGCATCAAAGAAGCAAGCTACAATGGCATTGTCATCAACTGAAGCAGAATATGTAGCAGCTGCATCAACAACTTGTCAGGCTATGTGGCTTAAACGCATTCTTGAAGATTTGCAACAAACTCAAAGCGAAGCAATTGAAGTTTTTTGTGATAATAAGTCTACAATTTCATTGACAAAAAATCCTGTCTTTCATGGACGTACAAAGCACATTGAGATACGTCATCACTTTATTCGAGAAACTATTTCAGATGGAATAATCAAATTGACACATTGCAGAACTGAAGATCAACTGGCAGATCTCATGACAAAAGCTTTGAGTTTTGAGAAATTTCATAAATTGAATAAATTACTTGGTGTAAATGATTTTGCATCAAGGGGGAATGTTAGATAATGATTCAAAATAGTTGGGTTTATCCTTATCAGGTTGTTAAGATAGGATTAGGTTTATCTTGTTAGGAAGTTTATCTCATTGTTGAGTCTATCAAATTGTTAAAGAGATAGATATCTCTTAGTCTTATCTCTATCTTCTCCCTCTTTGTATTTCCCTATAAATAGAGCATGAAATAAGAAACGTGACAATCAAGTGTTTGGAGACGTCTTCCTCCTTTCTATCTTTCACCTATCTGTGGACGCCGGGAAAGAGGGGTGGAGAGGGAGAGAGGAAAGGAGGGAGAGAGACGGGTAGATAGGTGCGTGTGTGTGTGTATGTTTCTCCTTCCTTACGGTTTTGATGGGGTGGGTTTGTGTTAATCACGCCATAGGCACAGTCGTGGATGATTCCAACGAACCAGTCTATTGCCCGCTTCTCTTCCTTCTTTCCTTCTCCACACTCACCTTGATCCCCGAACTACTCAACCCTTGATGTCACTTGGGCATCGAAGGACCGGTCCGGGTCGTGAGGAGAATCGAGGGGAAAGAAGATCAGATAGCCGGTGGCATTATCAACACTAACTTAACCTACAAACCGAAGGAGGAAGGGATGGTGTGGTCGCCAGGAGCCAGAGAGGCTCCGATGATAGAAATAAAAGAGATGAACTAGTAAAGAAAGCGAGAGTGACCGGCTACCTCGATAAACTGGGAGATTGCGGGGGTTCTATCTTCTCCTTCCTCGGCCGGCCGGGGAAGAAGAGCCTTGGAGAAACTCGCTTGCCTGAAAAGAAAGTATGAATGAAAGCACAACGATTAGAACTAAAGATGGAGCAGGAACTATTCGTAAGAAAGAAGAGCAATGGCAAAAGGGGTTGAACGAACCGGATTAGGACTAACTCCTAACCCCTTCTTAAGGGAGGATCTAAATGACCTAAGACTAAGATGCGTTATGCCATACTAATGCAACATGCATAATGAAACCTAAATGAACAATAAAGGAGAGGGTAAGGTAAGGAAGAAGATCGTAGAGAAGCCCGGTGCTTCTGCCTTCTGGAAATTTCAGGCGCTCCGACCACAGGTCGCTTGGCGTCGCATCGGGGGAGCGCTCCAGTCCTTCTGCGGCAGTCTTCAATACAATCTTCTCCCGGTTCCAATGACGAGGGATCGGATTCCTAGTCGGTTTTGGAGGTTTCTTGGTACTCTTTGTGATGGTTTACAATGGCTTTCAATGGTATGATGGCAGGGGTCTTGAATGGTTTTTGAGTGGTATTGAATGAGCGGAGTGAAAGGGGTGTAATGGAGGATGAAAAGGCTTGGGAGTGAGATGGGGCTTGGAAGATGGTGGGAGGATGTTGGAGGGCTCAAGAAAACTCTTGGGAAGTTAAGGCTCTGGGAATCCTTCCTTCAACTCCTTGGAATCTCCCTCTTGGAACCTCTCCTTTGGAACCTCTCTTTGGAACCTCTTAAATGTGGGAGAAGGGTCTCCTTTTATAGGTGCGCAAAAGTGACCCTAGCGCTCCGCCCTGAGGACGCCTGGCGTCGCGGCATGGGAGCGCCTGCAAATCCGCCGACAAGTCGGCGGATCAGCACGTCCGACCATACCTGTCGCCACCTACCACCCTGCGTGTCAGGCGGCGGTTGTCAGCGGAAATCCTGGCCCTCTGACAGGGGAGCACCTACGACCTACGGCTGTCAGACTGTAAATTCGGCGTACGCGAAGCCTGCGGTGACAGTTGTCAGGCGGGAATCCAGGTGCTTCGACGGCGGAGCGCCTGGACCCTTGGTACGATTTCGACAACGCATCGCTGACCGTCTGAAAAGCCGGCTGTCACGCGCGGAATTGCAGGCGCTCCGGCAGAAGAGCGCTTGTACTTTCGTACGTCTCTGGGTACGAAGTCGTCCGGCCGGACGGAAGGGTGAAAAGGCGGGAAATGCCAGGCGCTCTGACGTCGCGACGCCAGGCGTCGCGACATCGGGACGTCTCCAGATTTTCTGGAATTTGATCATCTTTATGTTAAATCGACCTCTCTGATTGGGAGAAAACAAGTGTTATCTATAGAAATGAGATTGTACCTTCTGTAATCGGGCCGAATTCGCGTATCTACACTATCCCCTCGTCTGCCCTCGTAACAGCGATGTGGAGGCCCGTTCGGGGGTCCTCTTCTCGGCAGCGCAAAGGTTTCCGCGCTCCAGGCGGCAGGTCACGGATGGGCATATGATGCCCTTGGCCCAGCCGGCTGACAGAGGCAATCGCCTGGGCGCTCGGTGGTGGCTCTTAGCCGCCGCTGCCATCCGAGGCGCACCAACAGGCATTGGCCCGCAGCAGCGTGGCTGGGCAGGGGCACAGCACCGGACGGTGTCGCTTCATGCGGCTGGGCGGTCTTCTAGGTGCCGTAGGCGGGAGAACGCCCAGAAGGCACTTGTCTCGCCTGGCCGGGTGGAGTTAGAATAGTGCCATATTGGCTAGGTAGGAGAGGTACCTATGCTTATAAGCCTGGGTCTCTCTAACTCAGTACCGCGGTTTTAGGTTGGTTAACATGGTATCAGAGCCAAGGGTTGTGGACCCCCCTCCGCCAACCGTCACCCATAAATAGTGTACACGTGTCAAAGCCAGAAGAGCTTGCATGTGAGGGGGTGAGTTAGAATAGTGCCATATTGGCTAGGTAGAGGAGGTACCTATGCTTATAAGCCTGGGCCTCTCTAACTCAGTACCGCGGTTTTGGGTTGGTTAACAGGCGGTAAGGCCGAGTGCCCACTCGGATGTGCGAAGGCCGCACGCCCCTGGCCCGCGACGGTAGCTGGGAGTGCCGGATGGCGCTATGCGCCTGGCCCCTTCCTCTGCTGGCACAGCACGGTGTGCCTGCTTCTCTTCTCAAGTATACACGCTGGCGGAGGGGCCCATTGGCGCCGTCATCTGGGCATTATAAAAATAAGAAGAAGAATGGATCTGTTGGTTTTTCCCTCGCCGGACAGCGCCGTCGCCGCCATCTCCGGCAGGTGAAGGGGCGACTGCCGTCTGCTAACCACCCCGTTGGCTACCGCCCCTGTTCTGGGTGGCGGTTAGGGTTTCTTTGCCGAGAGAAATCGTGGGGACGATGGAGTTGAAGATAAGATTATTACCAGTTTGCCGTTGCGATCCATTAAGCACCTTATGGATCTGGTTTTTTGATCAAATTTGGATCCGAAGTTGGTTTGTTATTGGATCCATAATCTGGTGTATTTTTTGTTCTATGTTTGGATCTAATTCTGATTAAGATTTTAAAGTTAAAACAGTTTTAAATTTTGGTTAATGGATATTAATATCTTATTTGAAACTAGATCCGAAACTGTTTTAAATTTATATTCGTTTTAGGATCCGATTTTTGTTTGAGTTTGGATCTCTAAGGTATTTGGATCTAGATTCTCATTGGTGTTAGGATCCGATTTAGATTCTGATTTTAAAGTTGAAATAAATTTGAATTTTGTTAAATGGATTCTCGATCTGATAAGGAATCATTTTGAATATGTTTTAAAATAGAATTCATTTTGGCATTCGTTAAGACATTTGGATTTAATTCAGATTTAGATTCTTTAAGGTAAAATTTGATTTGGATTTAAGTTAAGTGGATCTTGAATCTTTTAAGGAATTAGATCCGAATCCGATTCGAGTTTAGATCCGATTTGATATCCAAAAAATCCGATTGAAATATCCAAGTCGATTCTAAATCATTTAGGTTAAATTATTTTGTATTAAAGTTAATGACCTTGTCCTATAAATTGGTTGAAGGATTATCGAATATTATTTTAGTGCTGGGCCTATTAAGCAACTTTTAGGGTTCATATCCATTAAGAAAGCCATTTTAAAAGATATAGGAGCATATATGCAAAATAATGGATTTAGAATTAAGTTCAGTGGATATTTCTATAATAATACTGGAAATATATACAATAGATTGCTAAAATTTCCATTTTAAGTTATTTTTAGTGAATTCTAGCATGAAAATTTGGACATTAATTATTGTTATTTCTGGTTTGAAATGTTAAGCATGCAATCATGATCTCATAAATTTATATTTATGCATGAATATTTCTTATTATTGCAATATTATTGTGGATTTGTCCTTAGCTCACATAAAGTCTTTTTTTGGTGTTGTTAAATAGTTTAGTGGTGAATTTTTACATTCTAAATGGCTGGGTAGATCACCAAAGTGGCACCAATCATGAAAAATAATAAAATTTGTCACTCTTTAGTTTAAATAGCATCAAGTGAGCATATAGTTTTAATATTATTCTTATTTTGGAGGTAGGGTGATTTAATATTTGAAGTGTGTAAGTAGATCACCAAAGTGGCCTTATACATGAAAAATATTGAATTATTCTCATAAGAAAAATAAGAATAGCATTAAATTTGAATTTTTAATTTGTAGATAAAGTCTAACTCCCAAAGGAGTGTTTTATTTTCAAGTTAAGAGTATGATAGAATAAGATTTATGTATGCGGTGACTCTTGAGAGTCTGGTACTCAAAGGTATAAACTCTCTAAACATCAAAGTATATATAGATGTTAGTTTTATCATTTCAGTTCATCTGAGGAGTTGGTCCTTGGTATGTTGTGATTGCCTCCCTAAAGAGAAATTACAATGATGTATCAGACTGATTGTAATTCTTTTCGGTTATTAAAATTACTTTGAACTTTTAACCTATTGCCTCGTACATAATTAAGTTGTATTATCTTATGTGAGCATGTTTATTAATTGTAGTTGCTTCTCTACTCTTTGCATTTTTTACTGGGTTTGTGCCTTATCATAATGGAATAAATTTTACTAAATGGAAACAAAGGGTACTGTTTGCATTAGTGTGCATGGATTAAGACTTAGCCTTATGTGAGGATCAGCCAGCTCTTATTACTGTTGAGAGTAAACCTGATAAGAAGACTCAGTTTGAGAAGTGGGAGAGATCTAATCGTTTGTGTCTCCTATTTCTTCAGGGGCACGTCAGTCAAAATATAAAGGGATCGATCCCTACATAAACTAGTGCTAGTGGGTTTCTTTAGACAGTTGAGGAGCATTCTGTCAGTTCTGACAAGGCAAAGGCTAATACCTTAATGGACAAACTCTCCTCTATAAAATACACTGGCAGTGGGAGTGTTAGAGAATATATCATGATGCTTAAAGACATTTTAGCTCAACTCAATGTCATGGAGGTTATAATTTTTGATACTTTTCTAGTTTACTTCATTCTTAACTCTCTGCCTATGAAATATGAAGCTTTTAAGATATCCTACATCACACATCAAGCTAAATGGTCTGTCAATGAGTTGATGACCATGTATTTACAGGAGGAAGAGAGATTAAGAGGAGAGAGGAATCATGTTAATTTTATCCCTCATAATAGAAGTGGACATTCAGTGAAAGGAATGAGTGTTCAAATGAAGGGCAAGAAGAATAAAAATAGAAAGAGAAAAAAAAGAATGATAAATGCTTCTTTTGCCATAAGGTTGGTCACATAAAGAAAGACTATCAGAAATACAAACAGTGTTTTGAGAAAAAAGGTATGGTCTCTTATCATTTATATTGTGAGTCTCATTTGGTTCTTATTCTTTTAGATTTCTAGTGGTTTGACTCACGATTTGCTATGCTTGTTGCTATTTTATGTAGGGGTTCCTGTTCAGAAGGTTGATCCATAAGGGTGAGCAGTCAATTCTCCTGAGGAATAGGACGCGCTTGCAAGTGAAGGCTATAAGAATTTGTAGGCTATATCAAGTAATGGATATGTTTTAGATTTAGATGGCACATTCTATGTAGCACAATATAGTAGAACCTTGGTGTCGATATCAAAACTTTATTGTAAATAGTTCCATTTTAGTTTTGAAACTTTCTTCTTTAATTCAATTAAGGATTCAATTGTTTTTGGTATTGACAATCTTTCTGATAGTTTATAAAATTTGTAAACATCTTCTATGGTTCAACATGTCCACGATAACCTGCCTACTTCTGTTAAAATGGCAATAAGAATGATAACATATAAGGTGAGTCATCCATGTTGTAGTATAAGAGATGAAGTCATATCTCCATTAAGAGGCTTCAAAGATTGGTGAGAAAAGTATTTTCTTCTCTTGACTTTAAAGACTTTGTGACATGTGTTGACTGCATTAAGGCAAAGTAGACACACATGTCTAATAAGGATGTCACAAGGAGTTTATGGTTATAGATTAAGAGGTGTACGTGGAGCAACCTCAAGGGTTTCATGTTGAATAGAGAGAATATCTGGTATGCAAGTTGAATAAATCTATTTACTAACTTAAGCATGCCTCCTGACAATGGTATCTCAAGTTTATGAGATATTTTCATCCTTTGAGTTTAGGGAGAACACTTTTGTTGAGTGTTTATACTTGAAGTTAGTGAGAGTAAATTCTTATCTTACTTTTGTATATGAATGACATATTACTTGCTAATGGTAATACCTGTTTGTTACATGAAGCTAAGGCATTATGTTTAAGAATTTAAAGATGGAAGATTTAGGTGTAGCCTAGTATATCTTGGGCTTAGAGATCAACGAGGATAGGCCATTAGGCTCCTTAGGTCTTTCTCAGAAATCTTACATCTTAAAGGCTCAAGAAAGGTTTCTTTTGCGGTCTTGCGCACCTGATAAGATACCCATTGTAAAAGATATTAAATTTAGTAAACTACAGTGTTCTATTTATGACCTTTAAGGTCATGTGATATTTTAAAGGCAAAGTAGGTCTTATGCTCACATATAAGAGGTCATATCAGTTATAGATAATTATGCATGCTGATACAAACTATCATGGTTGCTTGATACCTGGAAGTTTACTTCTGGTATATTTTATAGTTACTTCCACCATGGCGGCATATTTTAAATGCATGTTCTGAGGTTAGTGCACAGGCTATTCGGTTATCAAATTTGGTCGTTTCTCTATCTTTTGTGTTTTGAGGCTTATAAGAATTTATAACGACTATTCTGCTACAATTTTCTTCTCTAAGAATAATAAGGCGTCTAAAGGTGGTAGAACCTTAGGCATAAAGTATTTTTACTCTTAGAAATTTAGTGAGGAACCAATTAAGTGTTTATTGAATATATTGAGACAGGTCTCATGGTGACGACCCACTCACTAAAGGACTACTAGCATCTTTGTAGTCATGTGATTTGGATATGTTTTGTCAGTTCTCTTGATATGTTGTAATTTATTTGACACTTATACAGTTGTGGAATTGATTCTTCGTTGTTGTTATATTTTGCTTGTTCCATTTGTGTATACTTCAGTGATGGACTTTAGGTGGCAGAATATATAACTTAAAGTGGTGACTAATGAATAAACATTAAGTATACACTTATTCGGACAGCCATATACAGTATTTAGTTATGGGAAAATTGGTGACATGTGGTACATGGAAGGTGGTGTGTGACTGAATGCATTTACTATCACGACCCTTGTCATTTAACCTACTATAACAAGGCAATTCAGGTTCCATCTATTAGAGATAGTTTGCTGGTTTTGTTTTATCGTGAGCGTATATTGGCTTTTCATTCAGGTCAAAGCCCAACTATGTCAAATATTCTAGAGTCATTTTCAAAAATTATATATATATATATATTAGTGTTACATGTATAGTTTAAAGAGAAGATTTGATGTACAAGAAACAAAATGGATTAAGTGAGAGAATGTTGAGTTTATCTTGATATTTATTTAAGTGATCCACTTATTATTGGACTTGACAATCACACTATTAGATATACAAGATGGAACATGGCTTATTCAGTCTTATCTCTTGTTTGACCCAGGATCCAACTATGGGTAGGATCCTGTTGGCACATAAAAATGTCACAATCCGACTTCGGATGAAAAAATAACCATTTTGCCCCTATTGGGCCTGGACAAATCCAAGCAGGCCCATTAACAACCGACGCTGCCAGAATGTCCGCCCGACACCCAGAAGAGCAATGTTGAAGTCGGATCATCAATCCGATCTATATTCAGGAGGTTATGGACGAAATTCAAAAAAATTTGTAGAGTCGGCACATACTTCGAGATAAGGGCAATTTTGTCCAACCCGCTAGCAGATAACATTATTTGTGGTGAAGGCTAAAGTCCTGGTGCATATTTATTTAATTGCATTTTAAGTGCAATTTTCGGAATTTTTGAAGGCTGAGATCGTACCGATCGGAAATTCTATCAAATCGGTGATCTTCGGACAATTGGAGGGTCATTAACCGCAGATCTGATGGTACACAAGATCAACGGCTATCAGGACATCTTCTAGTTTTTCCGACTATTTCCATAGCTTAATTAAATTAATTTCACTCGAAATTAATATCGGTCGTCGGATCGAAGTCGTCTGGATCGAAATTAGGTCAAGCTTGACCTAAATGAGGCCAGCCGCCATCCTCCTCCTCTTGGCTGGCACGCCACTAGGGTATCCTTTATTCACTCCTAAAATTTAGGAGATATTGATGAGCATTATATCCTTCCATTACCTTGGCATGTAAAGTATTTCAAAAAAAAATAAAGGTGAAAATGAAGGATCGTGGCCAGCAAAAAAAACTTGCCAAAAGGACAGATCTCGCGCGAGGCTCATCCCCGGATTCCCTGACCCGATTGGCCAACTTACCCAAGAAAGACTCTCTCGGCAGAAAATTAGAAGGGGAATAAGAAAACAACCGACGGTCAAAAAAGAAAAGGAGGGGGCATCCTGCCGTCAAAAAGAAGAGGAAAAGAGGAGGGGTGCTCATGTCCGGGGGGAGGGGAACGGTCATTCCTTTCTCCTCATCTCCTTCTTTCGTAGCCAGGGGACAGCAGCAAGAAGAAAGGAGGGGGAGAGCCTGCGGCAGCATCGGTTGGAGGTCCAGCCACTAGCCACGACAGTTCATCCTACGGTGGAGTGGAGCAACTTCTGCATAACAGAGAACCAAGGGGAGGGGGAGCTCCACGGCCAGCAGCTAGAGAGAAGAGAGAGAGAGGAGGGATCCACGTTCTCTTCTCCTTCCCCATTCCATCTCCCTCCTCTTCCAAGTCTTTCACCTCCCTACTGCCATCGTCACCAGCAAGAGAGAAGGGGAGCAACGTTCGACAGGCAGGGGGGCTCACGCCCGGCACCCCAACGATCTTCCCCTTGCTGCATCCGACGGAGCCTCGACAAAAGAAGAAGAAGAGGAGGTTCTGCCGGAGTGAACCAGAGGAAGGAGAACATTCGACGTTCTTCATCCAACCATAGCCGCTATTGTCTAAGCCCTCCTCCCAGTCACGTTCTACAACCAGAAGCTTCAACTGCAGCCGTGGCTGCATCTCCACCTCCTCCCACAACAAGAGCTTTCTTCTCCAACAACAGTAGCGGCCTTCTGATCTTCTAATAGCAGAAGCAGCAGCCCCTTCATCTATCGGCAACAGCTGTAAGCACCCGGAACGGGACATCCGCGGATCTCCCCCCTCCCGGAACCCTTACGCCCGCCTCGGTGTGTGTCGGTGGGTGGTGTGTTATGTAGGTGTGGTCGCCAGGAACCAAAGGCTCCAAAATATGGTGGGATGAAAGAAAATGAAATAGAAAGATGACCGTCGTACCTTCAGAAGCGGGGAGATTGTTGAGTTCCGAATTCTCCTCTCTCGGCCGGCCAAAAGAAGAGAGCTTAGTGAATCCCTTGCCTTCAATCCGGTTGAAGCTCCGCCTCAATCGGATCTACCTAAGAATGTCCATAAGAAAACAAGGAGACAAGTGAAGGTTTCATTAGTTCTAACGAAAGCATAGTATCGTGCTCGAATTTAGATTCAAACATGCAAATGGGAAGAGACTAACCGGATTGGGACGAGATCCCAACCCCTATTTTTGGTAGGTTTTAAACATATATGAAATGCAAAAATGCTCTAAGACATGCTAAATAACATGGTGATCAATGCAAAAGCGAAAAAGGGAGAAAAGAACTCGATTAAACGGGCGATCGGACTTCGAAAACGACGAAACAAACTTCGCCCTTCCTGGTGCCCTATATATAGGGCGCCAGGAGCAGGTGCCCCCTTTATGGGGCGCGTTGACCAAGGTCAAAGCGCCCTGTATACGGGGCACTAGGTCTGGTCCGAACAGATTTTCTTCTTCTCTTCGCGACGCCGCTTCGGAGTGCTGGATGGCTTCCGGGATGAAGTAAGAGCTCCTCCTTGTAGACAATATGCAAATAAAGCTAGTGGAAAGTGGTTTGGGTGCTGGATGTATGAGGAGAGTCGGATAGGGGCTCTCAAAGTTGGAGAAAAATCATATTTCAGGGTGACAGGAACAGAAGGTTTTAGGGTTTTTGGTGGAGGATTTTGGATCGATTTGGAGGCTTTTGGAGGGTGAATGTGGCTTAGAATCGTAGTGTTGGATGAGCTCTAGGGTGGCACGGAGTTGGAACTTCCTCTAAGCTCCAAATGGGGCTCTATTTATAGCCCAAAAGAGGGCACTTTGGCCATTTTCGAAAAACAGTGCCATGTGGCATAGCGCCCTGTATATGGGGCGCTAGCATCATGAGGTTTGTCAGGTCGACAAGACAAGTCACTGCGGGGGGTCAAATCAGCCTATCAAATCGATCAGATTTGGTTCCAGGCGCCCTGTATACAGGGCGCCAGGTGCCCTGTTTATAGGGCGCCTGGTGCCCTATAAACAGGGCGCCAGGTGCCCTATTCTTGGGGCATTTGGCTTGTCTGATTGCTTGATGGACCCACCTTCGAAATGTGCCAAAACTCGATCTGTCCGGAAAACACGATATGCTTTAAATATTCTTTATGAGAACAAGGACTTGAACTCTCTAACTGGGCCGAAATTGCGTGTCTACAGCTTGCCTCGCCTTGGCGTCGGCTTTGTAGGGGAGTGACATGAATGAAGCGTAGGTGAATGTAGCGAAGCGTAATGAGGCGTAGTGAAATGAAGTGGTAATGGAGTGAAAAGGTGATGCCAAGGTGTAGATTTAGACACGCCCTCATTGGCCTAGTTGAGTGAAATAAAACTTTACTGGACTCCGAGATTACCCTTTGTCTTATCGAAACCTTTCCTCTTGTTGATTGGTTAAAAAGAAGAACAGAAGTAAATAACTAAAACCCCGTGTGGGGGAGAATTGTTACCAGCCAGTACCCGAACTGCATGGTGTGCTGGACCCGGTAGAAATGCAGTAAAATGCGAAAAGTGAAGATAAAAAAGCCCATCATCCAAGGTTGGGTTCTTCAAAATCATTGGGTTTTACTCAATAAAATCGCTTCAGTTTGACATGGAAAAACTTTTTGTTTCGATGAAACCATTAAAATTGGATCTTCCGGATAGACCAAAAACCTCCTTGCGGAGCCATATAAAGATGGAGACGGAAGAGATGATGCATGAGATGTTGTATGATAATGCATGATGTATGCAGAGTTTAAAGAAATAGAAATAAACATAAGAAAATAGTTGAAGATATAGGTCAAACACAACGGGTCAGGACATCCGTGAAGATACCGTCGTCCCCGTTCATTTGACTTTGGCTTATCCGCGGGCCTAAAAGGTGACTGAATCCTTCATCGATTTTGTTGAAGGGGTTCTCTGACTCAGCCCTTTTAGACTCGAGGTCTTCAACGATATACATGCGAGATATATGATAACACATGCAAAATTCCGGGCTCCAGGCGCCCTGCTTATAGGGCTCCAAGCGCCCCATTTATAGGGCGCCAGGCGCCCCATTTATAGGGCGCCAAGCGCCCTACTTAGAGGGCGCCAGGCGCCCTATAAGTGGGGCACCTGCGCGGACTTCAATTCTGCTCCTTCCCGAGGCAGCTTTTGGCTTCTATAAGAAGGGGGTCCTCCCCTTCTTCTCCCCCACACCAGCTACAGTGCCCCTTGCTCCTCCCTTTGCTCTGATGGCTTCTTCCTCCTCCCGCCCGACCGGTTCAAATGAGATGAAAAGTTTCTCCGAAGTGCCGTGCCATATTCGGAACCGGGTGTCCATGGGAGTGGTAGTGTCTTTATTAGGCACCCTTCTTTGTTCTGTTTCAAAACCTTTTCTGATTGCGCGGTTATTTTGCAGGACCTTCCGAATTTTCCCGGGGCTCGCCGATACGGTCAGGTGCTATGGATAGCCCGCTTAATGGCTGCTATCAACATTCATGTGCGGAGCATTCTCAGCGGGTGGGGCTTCAACGGCATCCTTGTTCACGCCAACCACCTCCTCAAATACTTCTGGGATTTTTCTTTGGCGGGTGCACTTCTTGAGATGTGGCATCCCGATACACACACCTTTGTTTTTGACTCTTTCGAATGTACCGTTCTCTTAGAAGAGGTAGAGCTGTTTCTGGGGCTTCGTGCCATGCCTGGGTACGGCCAGGCCATGTTTATCCCTGTCGGACCGGTCACCGGTTTAGACTTCCTCCGCGGCTTTATGACCACCGGAGAGGCCCGATCCATTATGGTAGGTGGCCGTATTTACACCGAAGCACTGGCGGATTGGTCCATTGGCGTGATTCAAGGCGCCGGTGATAATGAGGACCTTTTGCTGCCTGGTGCCAAAGGCGTCGCTGCTTGCCTCGCCTCAGTGCTCCTTTACCCGTGTGAGGACGGGTGGCTCGACCCTACATGTCTTCCTTGTATCTAGGGTATCTGGTCCAACGAGTGCATAGCCCACTCGGTGTTGGGCTACCTTTACGACGGCCTGACCTCCGCTAGCGTTGGTAGGCCTATGTACGGCAGCATCCTTCTGTTCATGTGCTGGGTTGACTGGCACTTTAAGTTCGACGTGTGCTTCGGACCGGCCACGGCTTCTCGACTTTTCGCTCGGAGCCCCCTCCAGCCTCTCACCAACCGCCTTTGCATGGAATATAAGGTTCAGAACAAGTGCCCCTCAGTGAAGACCCGCGCTGACTGGCGTTTGTACTTTTCGGCGATGAGCGACGGCGGCTTTGTTTGTCCCACGCAGGCGGTTATGCGCCGTAATGTCCGTGCCTCTCCCACCCCGGGGGTGGATCTCCGGTTGATTACCGGCACCTCCTTCATTATCTACAATCCTCACCGATGTCCTCTTCGCCTGGGCCAACCGCGGCTCAAGGTCCCTCGTCTCTCTCACATCCCGTCTGTCAAGGATCGTCAGACGGGCACGGCGGAGGATGTTGAGGAGTGCCAGAGCATCCTTGCGATCTGGGGAATCTGCAAGAGCTTCTCGCCAAGTGCCTATATGGATGAAGACGAGGTCTGGAAGAGCCGGTACGTGGCGAAGCTGAGGAAGCTGCGCGGTGGTTGACCTGTATCCGCGCCTGTATTTTGCTTTTGTTGTGTCCAGGTGTATTTTGTTTGCTTTTGTTGTGTCTAGAACTTGATCAATGTAGGTGTAGGATTTGCTTGATGTAGTTTCTTTTCAGTTGTGTCCTAGTCCTGTCAGTGTCAGAAAAACAGCAAAAATATGCAAAAAGTAATAGAATATCAATGTTTTGGCAATGAAATTGTGTTTTTCATGAAGAATATTGCTTGTGGACACGTTCTAAGAATTTTGAAAATTTTGACCAAAGCACTTTATATTTTCACCTATGCACTTTTCTTCATTTTACCATCACCTTTTTCTAGTTTTTCTATTGGGCGGGACCTTTCCGGGGGGCGCAGCGCATCGTGCGGATTCCACAGTAAGTTCCTTCCAACTGCAAACTTGTAATTTATTCCGTTATCTTCATTTTCGCAGAAGGGACCGAACCGATCCGGAGTCGTTCCGGATCGGAACGGGAAGAGAGAAGGGGGCTGAGCCCCCTAGCGCCCCTATGCTGGGGTGCTAGGCTCTGCCTGGCGCCCCATCATAGGGACGCCAAGCGCCCTACCATAGGGGCGCCTGGTCCAGGCGCCCCATAAATGGGGCACCTGGTCACCAGGCCCCCATCTTCTCCGTTTTGCTGTTCTTGACCTGTTCTAATGCTTTGCAGATGACGAAGAGGTCTCGCGTTGACGCTTCTGGTGCCGCCGGAGCCTCTTCCTCCGCCGGTGCTTCTTCCTCCGCTGGTGCTTCTTCCTCTGCCGGTGCTGGCTCATCGGAGCTACCCTCTCTCCATCCTCCTCCGACCGTCTCGGTAACCGAATCTTGACCTCCCCTTTCTTGAATTTATTCATGATTGCTTTGTTTCTAACATGAATGTTTGATTGTGCAGGGGAAGATCAAGTCCCGGATATCCTGGGAAATGGTCTTCCATGCCTACCGTGGGTTGAAGGCCTTCCAGAAGGTACGGCTTGATGCAATGGGTTTTGGCCCATTGCTTCGCTGCTCGGCTTTCTGGGAGGACCTCCCTTTGATCCAGGCCTTGAGGGAGAGATGGGACTCCACCACCCATTCCTTCCTCTTCCCCTGGGGGCATATGGTCCCTACCTTGGAGGATGTTTCCCGGATCATGGGTCTTCGTGTGCACGGTCGTGCCGTCACCGGCAAGACCTACCGTGATTACTCGGCCATGGTCCGGGATTTTCTGGGTCATCCGGTCCCACACTGCCCAGGCGGACTGCGCGTTTATGAAGCGCACAGCAGTCGGGAACTTGCTCGGTCTGGGCAACGCTAGTGTGGGTAAGGATGACATAGTGGCGGTTGTGCTCGACGAGTTGACGAAACGCGTCGAGCGCTCCCTGGTCGGTGAGGAGGGCACCGTTGAGGCCGACCAGGATCTCCGCCGGTTCCTCCTCTTCTTCCTCACCCGTCTTCTTCTAGCCTCGAAGACAGACAGGGTGCACTTGCGGTTCCTCCCTTTTCTTGCTGACCTGTCGAAGGTTGGTGGATATGCGTGGGGTGCCGCTATGCTGGCCCATCTGTTCTCCTCGCTGGCGATGGAGAGCGGTCCGGTCTCAGTAGCCGGCTTTACTCCATTCCTTCAGGTATGCCTTGTTCTTTTGTTTACTGTCAATTTTGCCTTGTCTTTTTTTGTGACTAACTGAGCTTTTATTTGACAGGTATGGAGTTACTATTACATCCCCCTGGGCCGTGCTCTGCTGAAGGATGACCCCGAGTACCCTCTCATTGGCAGCTGGGTTGCTACACGATCTGCTTCTTCCCATCCTTACCAGTGGAGAACTCCGAGAAGGCAATGCTCTGCTTTCCTCACCATGAGGTATTCTCGTTACTTTTCTCCTTCTTAACTTTTGGTTCTTCTTGTTTACCGCCCTCGCCTTGCTTTTTCGGGTGGTATGGCAACCTTTTTCGTACCTTCACTTGGATCGGCAGCCGTGGGTTTTGGAGAGTCGTCCGGCTTTTGGCCGTGACACTTTCTTGATCTCGCTCGAACGAGATGGAGCCACTTTGGGTGCGTCTCACGATGCGCTCATTGGGGCTTCACCAGGAGTGGGTGGATCTTCCACCTTACCCACACCGGGTCGTTCTACTCGCGGCCCGATCCAGGAGATCGACCGGAAGAAGGAGGGCCGGTTGTCGTCCGGATCCGGAAGAGGGGTGGCACCCCGAGAGCTTCCAGTGCGCTTGACAGCGATGATTATTTGCGTCGCTACGTGGCGACATTTGCCCACCTTTTCACCGAGGGTGGAGAGGTACGCACTTGTTGTTTTCACCACTGTTCTTCCTTTGCTTTGATGTCTAACTGTATGTTGCTTTCAGAGCATTCAGGCGGAGCTGTCTCGTTTAAGGGCGGGGACAGCATCTCTGGAGGCCGAGTTGGAGCGACAGGTACTTCCTGTACTTTGCACCTTTTCATTGTTGGTTAACTGACCTTTCTTCTTTCTTTCAGCGACGTCGCTACCGAGGTTCCCGTTGACAGGTAACACTCTTTATTTTTCTTTAATTCCTTGAATGAATGTTGTTAACTGTCTCCTCTACTTCTTTTCAGATTTCTCGGCTCCGCGAGCGCGTGGCCGAACTGGAGTTGGGTTCCCATCCGGCTGCCCCTGAGCCAACAGCTTTTGACGAGCCTCCCTTCGAGCCGTTCGACTTCGGCCAGCCTACGGGTCCCGAGCTACCTTCTCACCCTTTGCCGGTCGATCCTCCTTCCTTCATTCCCACCGATCCCGGGAGCAGTTCTTCTGAGACGGGTTTCCTTCTAGAGGTGATTACTGCTTTTACTTATACTGTCTTCTTTCTTCATTTGCCTTGCTAATCTTCTTTTCTTCTTGCAGATTGCCCAGCTGAAGGAACGGGTGGAGGTCCTTACTACTGAGGTGAATTTCCTTGACTTTCTCTTGCTTTGCTTTGCTTGATCCTAACATTTTCCCTTTTGTAGAACAAGGATCTTTGGGCGAGGATTTCTGATCTTTCCGTAGGGGGTGCTCCGCCTCCTACTGGTGATCCCTTGGGTTTTCAGGACAAGGTACATAATTTTCTGCTCTGCTTGTCATCATTTTCTTTCTTTCCTGACACTTTTCCGGTAGGTGATGGAGCTACAGAGGGAGCTCGGGCTCGAGCCCCTCGTAGGCATTCCGGATCCTGGTTCTTCTACTTCCGAGGTGCGATGTTTTCATTATGATTTTAAACTGGAAATGCTTGGACTGACGTCTCCTTTGGTTTCCACAGACTGCTCAGAGGATAGAGGAGCTGACACAGGAGGTATATGTCTGATTCTTTTCCTTAAGCCGCTTCTTCTGTAACTGATGTATCTCTTTGTCATCTCGTAGGTCGGGAGACTGGAGGCTCGCGTGGTTGAGTTGTCACGGCCAGAGTCCGAGCAGATCCTCCTTCTTCGTCTTGAGCACTCCAGAGAGCTCAACCGGGTGGAGGCTGAGCATCGTCAGTTGATGATGCAGGCGTTGCAGTCTCGGAGCCACTCCCACCGCTCCGATTCGGAGGGACCACACCGAGGGGACCTGCCCACTCGGGTTCCTCTCAGTCCAGTAGTCGTAGGAGGAGAGATGAGGAGAGACTTGCCATGCCACCTCCGGGTGATCAGGCACCAGCAGAGGGAGGCGGCGATTTGTGATGTGCCGACCCCCTCCTATCTTCGATGTACTTTGTTTTTCCAAAGTGATGGTTGTTGACTTCTTTTCCTGACTCCCTGCGTTTACTCAAAGGGCGATTAGAAATTTATTCAGGCTTAGTCCCTTGCAAGAAAAGGGCGAAATTGCCTTGATCTTTTGTCAAGGGACATAGGCCTTATCAAGGTAAAATAACGAAAAACATAAGTGTGCACAGAAAGGAAACATGCAAGACCGAAATTAAACATGAATGCAAAGGCAACTAGTTAAGCAAATTTTTAGGTGTTTTGGGATTTTTGATTTGTTTGGGTTTTGAATATTCTTTTTTTTTTAGAAATTTGATTTTAAGATTTGTTTGGTACTTTCCAAAGTATTTGATTTTTTTTTTTGGTTGGTGTGAGGGACATGATTATCTCATCCTTTGCTTGCTTGTCATAGGTGCGCCTCATTGTTACCTAAGGGTTAAGAGTAGGCATTATGTGTAAGAAAGTGCTTAGTCCGAGATCTTCTGACCTTCCGCCCTTGATAGGCTATGGTTCTTCTTGGGTCTAGTTGGTCAACCTTACCCGCAAGGTTAAAGAGGGAAGAGGACTGATGGTAAGTCCTTACTAAGATTTAGGGGTGTCGAATTTGTTTCTCTACTGGTGCCCGCGTTGCCTGTTTGGAATTTGACATCCTCGGGTCCTCCTTTCTAGCCCTTTTCTTTGATGGCCCACATTCGGACATGTCTTTCTTTTTTCTTTTGCTTGATTTTGACCTGAGGGGTTCATTGCCCATCTTTTGGAGCCTTTTTTTCTTTTGGGCTTTGGTTGGTACACATTCAGACAAGTCTATTCTTTTGCCGACCTGAGGGGTCATTGCCCATCTTTTGGTACCTTCTTCTTTTAATAAGTTAGACCTTCAGAGGCATCCTTCCGCTAAGGCAACGGGCACTTTCGATACTCCTCATTCTAACCCCTTTCATCTATTCTGGACCGAAACGAGAAGAGAATGGAATTGGGTTGACCTTCTTTTGCCAAGCGTTACCTAGCTTTCTCTTTGACTTCCGATCATCGGATCTCAAGACTTGGCGTGTAGTGTGTGCAGTATGATGCCTTATCCTTATTCCCCTAAGTGACAAGTTGGTGTACCGAGCAAGCAAGCGTTGGATGTTATCATTATACTTCACACCTTTGATTTTATAGATTTTTTTGTGATTTTTGTTTTAAGGGAAATATTTTTTGAGGTACACACCATTCCAGGGATGAGCTAGTTCTTCTCCTTCTGCATTAGTCAGCTTATATGAATTACCGGGACCCTCCCAATTATGTTGAAGTTTGGAGCGGGGACCGCCCGGCTTAACAAATATTCTTTTAAGCACAACCTCACCGACTTCAAATTTTCTCTCCACCACCCTCTTCTGATAAAATCTTTTAAGTCTATTTTGGTAAGATCTAGCATGTTCGGCAGCGGCCAGCCTCCTTTCATCCAAGAGTTCGAGTTGCGCGAGAAGAGAATCTCGACGTTCATCCATTGGGATATCTCGATCGATCTGGACTCGGAGAGAAGGAATGATTACTTCGTATGGAACTACCGCCTCCATCTCGAATGCCAAGGCATAGGGGGTCTGACCCGTTGGGGTTCGAATAGAAGTGCGGTAGGCCCATAGAGCATCAACTAACTTATCCGGCCGATCTGCGAACTTGCTAGACTTACAAGTCTTCTTAATGATCTTTATCAGGGTCTTATTGGTGGCTTCAGCTTGACCGTTGCCTTGAGGATAATATGGAGATGAATGATGCAATCTGATGCAATACCTGTTGCAAAGGTCACGTAGCTCCTGAGAGATGAATTGCGGTCCATTGTCGGTGATGATGTCGCCTGGGATCCCGAACCTGGCAATGATGTTGCGCTTGATGAAGGTGTAGATTGTTGATGCCTTGATCTCCACATATGCTTCCGCTTCCGCCCACTTGGTGAAGTACTCTGTTGCAGTTAGGATGAAGGATTTGGTTTTGTTTGTGGAGTTTGGGTCACCGAGGGGTCCGATAACATCAAAAGCCCACATAGCGAAGGGCCATGGGGCGTGGATCGGATGAAGGGAAGATGCGGGAGAGTGAATCTTGTCGGCGTGGAGTTGACATTGATGACAGTGCCGGACAAAGATCGAGCAATCTTCTTCCGCAGTAGGCCAATAATACCCTTGCTCGATGATCTTCTTGGCGAGGGCTTGAGCATTTACATGGCCTCCGCATACTCCGGAGTGTGCTTCTTTGAGTACCAATTCAGCCTCTCCTTCATCTACGCATCTTAACGAACACCGGCCAAGCTCCTCTTGTAAAGCATCCCGCCTAAGATGGTGTATCTCTCGGGAGACTCTCCTTATGGCTTTCTTCTCTTCGGCGCTGATCCCGGTGGGTATATCCGATCCCGACGAATTCGCAATCTCATGATACCATGGTTTTTCACCCTCTTCTAGTTCCTCCAACTCGACCAAAGATACTTCCTCCTTTTGCTCAACGTACTCTTTCCTTTCAAACTCCTCCTTAACCTTCAAGAACCGTGCATCTTCTACTGCCGGAATGGTACGTCGGCGGACATAGATCGTCCTAACCTGTCTGCCTAGCGGGACAGATAGCGAAGATGCCAGAGAGGCAAGAGCATCGGCAAGAATATTTTGAGCACGAGGAACGTGAATGAATTCGAGTTTGGAGAATAGCTTGATGTAACACGTGGTGAGTTCTTGGTATGGTTTGAGCCCAGGATGAGATGTGCGGTATTTGGCCAGTACTTGGCGGAGTATCAACTGACTATCACCAATTACCCTTAGTTTAGTGACACCATAGAAATGAGCGGCCTCCAGTCCGGCCAACAAGGCTTCATACTCGCCTATATTGTTTGTTGTCGGAAAATGGAGCCGAAAAGCCTCGTGGAATGGTGACACCTTCGGGAGACAGAAGAACAATCCCTATCCCTCTACCCTGGGAGTTTAATGCCCCGTCAAAATATAGAGTCCACAGATTAGAAGATCGAATGGACATCAATTCTTCATCGGGAAAATCTGACTGGATAGGGTCAAAGGTTGGGATAGGATGATGGGCAAGGTGCTCGGCAATTGCATAGCCCTTGATTGCCTTCTGTTGGGTGTAGGTGATGTCAAATTGGGAGAGAAAACTCTGCCAGCGTGCCAAACGATCAGTTAGGACAGATTTTTCAAGAAGAAATTTGATGGGGTTCATGCGAGCAATGAGATTAACCTCGTGGGCTAGAAAGTAGTGTTTGAGCTTCTGGACCACCCAAACCAGGGCGGCACAGGTTTTTTCCATGGTTGTATACTTTTGTTCACAAGGATCAAAGATTTTGGACAGATAGTATGCTGCTCGCTCTTTCCCTTCATCATCTACTTGTGCCAACACTGCTCCCAAGGATCCTTCCAAGACTGAGATGTATAAGATCATGGGTTTACCGGGAACCGGAGGTTTGAGCACAGGTGGGCTTGATAAATACTTCTTCAAACCATTGAATGCCTCTTGACATCTCGAATCCCATCTAAATTCGGCCTTCGCCTTGGTTAACTCATAGAAAGGTTTGCACCTTTGGGAGTGCTGTGAGATAAACCGGCGAACAAACTGTAACCTACCAATTAATCCTCTCAGTTCTTTTAGGTTCTTTGGTGGAGGCATGTCAATAATGGCTTTGGCCTTGTTGGGATCGATTTCGATGCCTCTTTTGCTGACAATGAACCCAAGTAACTTTCCAGATGATACTCCAAACACACATTTCTTGGGGTTCATCTTGAGCTTATATTCCCCGGCTCGTTGCAAAACCCTTTTCAATACCTCAAAGATGCTCCTCTTGGGTTCGAGATTTGACCACTAAATCATCCACGTACACCTCTACAAATTTATGCATCATATCATGAAATATGGCTACCATGGCCCTTTGATAAGTTGCTCCGGCATTCTTTAATCCGAAGGGCATGACGACGTAACAATAAGTTCCCCAAGGTGTAGTGAATGAGGTCTTCTCTTGATCCTCTTCTGCTAACCGGATTTGATTATACCCTGAGTATCCATCCATGAACGATAGGGTTTCGTATCCAGCTGTGTTGTCAACAAGAACATCGATATGAGGAAGGGGGAAATCATCTTTTGGACACGCTCGGTTTAAGTCCCTGAAGTCAATGCAAATTCGAACCTTTCCATCCTTCTTCATGACTGGGACTATGTTTGCCACCCATTGTGGATAGAGGATGACTCTAATGAATTTTGCTTGGTGCAACTTATCGACCTCTTCCTTTATCTTTAATGCCACGTCTGGGTGGAATCTTCTTAACTTTTGCTTGACCGGGGTAGCCTCAGGTTTTAAAGTCAGTCGATGCTCTACCAATGATTTATCTAACCCCGGCATATCTTCGTATGTCCAAGCGAACGTGTCTTTGTATTCTTGTAACACCCCCATTAGATTCTGTTCTTCTAAAGGGGCGAGGTTGGCACTGATGAGGATATTCTTAGGATCTTCCGGTGTTCCGAGATTAAGCTCCTTAGTTGGTTCATCCACCGTGGCTGATGGTTCTTCGAATCTTTTTAAACCGGATGCATAGGCATCAGCCAAATCCTCCTCTTCATCCTCAGTGTCAGGATCCTTTTCCGATACAACCTCGTAGACCCCTAAAGTTGGATCAATATTGTTTCTCTTCTCATATCGAATTTCTCCTATCTGGATTGCATCCTCTAAATACTCCGGTAGCTTGGCGCATTCTAAGCTTTTCCGAGCTAACTGATGCAGATATCTTCCTGGAACTCTTCTACCTCTGATTTTTGTTTTGCTTTTACTGGAAACTAAACCTAAAGAAGTAGGAGGTAAATAAGGAGGTGAGGAGGAGGTGGATGGAGTGGAATTTATTGACGAAGGGCAAAGGAGATCGATCAGAGATCGGGTGGCCTCCTCGATTCGGGTCATCCTTCGGAGCGAGTTGGGACGTTTCTTCGAGCGAGATTTGGGTTGAGAAAATGACGTTTTTTTTATCTTTTTGAGAAGTACTAAACATAAATACGAGAGGGGGTTTGGTTGGTTGTTGTTTCCAACGCGGGTTGAGATATTGATAGAGAGGGGAACAAATCAAGCAAAGACGGGTAAAGAGGGCATCCGTCTTTGCTATTTGGTGGAACTGACAATGGATTTGTCGGGAATGAGTCTGCTAGATCCGAGGAGATGACACTTGGTGAATGCCCTGGATTTTGACTGTTAGACGGCTCGTTGCAGAACGATTCATCACTTGACCCTTCTTCAGAAAATAACCATGATACGTCAATATATGTCTCATCCTCTTGGTTGCCCACCTTCTTCCTCTTCACTTGTTCTTGTGGTTCTTGCTCTTCAATCATTTGTATTGTTTCTCTTTTATCAAAGAACTTGCGCGTACATCCTCGGAAGTATTTTTGGCCGGTCTTTTGGCCATTATCACGTGTCCCATCATACCCTATCTCATTCCTTGATGTTATCTTCACTAGCCGGATGGGTTACGTGATGCCTTGCAGTTCTTTTCCCAGTCCTCGGCCTTCTTGATACCCCAGATTTGCCATCATACGCCACCCAAGGGTTTTGGCGTCATCTTTCTTCTTTCTCCAAACTTGCCTAGACTGTCTTTTATCCCTCGGCAGATCGAGGATTGTGAATACCGGTTGATTCGGCAAGCCAGAGGGGAGAGTAACCAAGCAATCCACGGGCATACTTACTACCTTGACAACTTGTCCCTTGAAGGGAAATTTGATGCACCGATGATTGGTTGAAGCTACGGCCTCTAATGCTTCCGAGGTAAGGCCTTCCCGGGATGGCTTTGTAAGTTGGATCCATATCCAAAACATGGAAGTCGACAGTAACAACCCGGGGTCCGAGTTTGACTTCAAGTGTGACCATGCCATGGGCGGGCCTCTTGGAATTGTCGTATGCTGTCACAGTGATCTGTGATGGCCGAATATCTTCTTCTGGGATCCCACACAACTGTAGTGTTTCTGGTGGCAAGACATTGATAGATGCACCGGTGTCAACTAGACAAGATTCAATATCTGTTCTGTTAATACTGACAGTGATACATAGTGCATATTTTCTCGCTTCTGGTTCGGCCAATTCTTCTTTAGTGAAAATGAGAGCAGGGTGTTCACTTCTCGGGGTTAAAACTGATGTAATCTTTTCTGGGGGGAGAGTTTCATTAACCATCACTCTTTGCAGATATTGTTGAAGAACTTCTTGATGAGCTTTGGACCTTTTAATCAGCTCTAGAATGGAAATCCGTGCAGGGGTTTTGTCAAGGTGCTTCAGCAAATCATAAGATGTTCCTGACACTGGCTCTTCCGGGTGCTCTTCTTCTTCTTCTTGCGGTCGTCCTGGTTGACCGGCCTGGGGAAAAATCCTTTGGAACATACGCCCGCTTCTAAGCACCGTGGCGAGCTGGGGAGTTATGGTTGGTGTAGTGGAGATAGACGGAGGGTTAGGTCGGATGATGGGAGGCCTAGGCAGGGGTGTAGTGATGATGGTCCGAGTTGTAGGGATACGGGTGGATTGTGGTGGCATGGTTGCACGAGGTGGTACAATGATGGGTCCTAGTGGCGGTGGTATTTGTGGGGGCTCGACCGGGCGGATCAAGGTCCTACCCGGTTGGAGTTGTATGGCTGGTGGTGTTATGGTTGGTTGTGGTGGTGTGCGGATAATCGGCGGTTGGCTTCTTCTGGCGGGGATAACTCGGGGTATGGAGTGAACGGTTCGGTTAACGTGGTTTGGAGGGTTGATGTTTATGAAGGAAGCAGGTCCCTCGATTTGCCAATTTTGACCTCTATCGCGGGGTTCATTGGTGGAGGTTAAGATAGGGTTAACCCTCTGGTTTTCTGGTGCCGCGTTGTGTGCGTGCGCGGGTAACGGGTTCTCGAATAATTCCCTGTGCCGGGTTCTGTTGTTGTTGTCGAGCCGGTGCTCGCCGCCGCCGCTGGGGTTGGTTCTTCACTGCCTTGATGTATTCTCCCATTTGGCCCCAGTCAATACTTCCCTGCTCGTGGAGGTCATGGATGTAATCTTTAAACTGAAAGCAGTTCTCCACTGTATGCCCTGGGTATCTGTGGTATAAGCAGTACTTGTCCGTGTTGGCATTCTGCGGCCAATCCAACTTTTCTCTCGGCAATGAGATCTGCCCTGCCGCCATAAGAGTGTTAAAAATATCTACGAGAGAGTACGGTAATGGCGGGTAATGATTTCTCCTAGGCCCTCGCTCTTCGTGGTACATAGGTGGCGGGGGAGGTGCCCTGGTTGTAGGTGGTCGGTTGGCGGGGAGGTTGAGGTGTAAAGGTCTGTACGGCCAACTGCCGGGGTTGCTGGGGAACTGGTGTCTGTATTGGTTGTTGGGGGTATTGGTTCGGTGCTTAGTGGCGGAAAGGTTGGGGTTGGATCTGGGGGCGAGGTGCCGGTTGGATTTGGCGCGGGTTTCTATACTGGGGATTCCTGTATTGCTGTTGGTGGTTGATGGGCGGGTTCCCCAGGATATTGACATGTTCGTTGGTTATCACGCCTTCAGTCACGGGCCCAGCAGTGGTGGTGGTTGTTTTTTTGGTGACTCGGGGCCTAGGGTCGAAAAGGTTCATGATGGGAGAGTCTCGGAGTTGTGTTTGGATATACCGCGCTCTCTCGTAGAGTTCGCTCATCGTGGCAGGGTGATGTAATGCCAATACATTTTTTAAAGCGGGAGTGGCGTTGGTGATGATCATCTTAACTTGTTCCGATTCGGACAGTGCCTTTGTCTATTTTTCTGCCATTGCTCTCCACCTATCAAGATACCTGATAAAATCTTCATCATTCTTCATCCTTTCAGCCATGAGGTCGGTGATGGAATATGTTGGTCCGACCCTATCTTGATATCTTTGCAAAAATTTAGCCTTGACGATTTCAAAGTTACTTGCCTCCGAAGGATCAAGTGAGTAAAACCACTCTAAAGCTGAACCCTCCAATGATCTTCTGAAAAGAAAAGCAAGGGCCCTTGGATCGTTCTGCCACATTACCGACTCATACAGAAAGTCTTTGACATGAATGAAAGGATTACCGGTTCCGTTGTAGCGACGGTATACCGGCATCTCAGAGGGAGGTAGATGAAAAGTAGGGAGAAAAGGAAGAGAAATTTCGGGGCTGCCTTGGCGTCGATCAAACGTCTGAGTTCTCTATATTGTTCGTCCATGCGATTGATTTTATTAATCATAGCTAGATCGACAGAAGGTTCCCCAAGAGGAGGAGGAGGAGCGGGTGCTTGGTGCACCGGGATCGGGATTTGGTGGGCCGAAGTGACCGGATGAGAAGGGTATATTGGGGGATGCACCAAAGGGTGAGTAGGGTTGAGATGATTAGAAGAATAAACTGGTGGTCTAGAAGGGACAACAACATTCGTATTGGGGTGATCTAGATTAGCCACCGGATGAGGAGAAATTGGGGCTATGAGCCCGGTATGGGAATGGCCATGAGTGGGCACATTGGGTTGGTGTGCCACTGACCGAGGGGTAGAGATATGAAGGCCACCTTCGGGAGGAATGTGGTCGGTGGGGGACTTGCCCTTGAGGATGGCTTTGATAGCCTGGAGTTGGGTAGGGTCGGCATGAGAGAATGCCTCCCAAAGTGAATTTGGATTGGGTCGAGGAGAAGTTTGACTAGGTTCAGGGAGAACTTCAGGTTCATTGACGGCACATACGGCATCAGGGCAGAAATAAGACTGGGCATATTCCAATTGTAGTTGCACGCATCTTTGATCCGCCATTCCGATAACTCGACCTGACATCAAATTCATAAACATGACAGAAAAAGAAGGTTGGCAAATAAAAGTTCAAGGATTTTTTTGGTTTTGATTTTTGACCTCTTTTGTTTTGATTTTCTTTTGTTTGGACAAGCAAGTTGTCAAGCAAATTAACCTCAAGCAATTTTTTTTGTTTTGGTTCTTTTTTAGGTGATTTTGGGATTTTTGTTTAATTTTTAGTTTTTGTTTGCAAATAAGTAATAGCAAAGACTTGGAATGATTAACGCAAAAATTTTTTTTGTTTCAACCTCAAATTAATGGCTTGTTAAGAGAAATATTGTCCACTCAAATAAATGGGTAGGACCCTATGCTCTCACAACACCGAGCAATCTAAGGTTGTCACTCTTTTCACAACGATGGGTAATAGGTACTCCGGGTTTTGGGATAAAGTGGTACAACCAGCCCGATCAGTGAAGAGGGAAACCTTCACGTCTGGGGACTTATGGAGGTCTTGATGGAAGCTACCCGGTCCTTCCGAGAGGGAATCCCCGGAGGAGGAGTTGGCAACCACCAAGAGGGGTGTTTGGATGTGTGGGGCTTTGGGAGGAGAGAGCCTCCCTTCTCGGATGTCCTAAGGAGACGGGCGGACCCGAAGCTCCGATGCAAACTAAATGCAAGTGAAATTTCAAGGAATAAGAAGCAACCAAGAAGAAAATAAAAGCATACAATGATTAATGAGATGTTGTAGGAAGCAAGTGAACAAGACAATGATATGAAATTAAGCTAGGATGGAAGAAAGAACCAATTTAACTAAGCATGCTTTGAAAGATTTGTTAAAGGAGAACTAGACTTAGCAAAGAAGATGATATCTAAAATACTAAGGTGAAATAAGTTGATTATCAAAGTTGGAAATCAGATGGATATGCTTTAAAAAGATAAACGGAGAGCAAGTAAACTTGGAAGAAACAAGATGATGCTTCGAAGAAAAGTAAGCAACGTAAACAAGCAACAATGTAAGGAAATGGAAATGACTCACATGGAAATGAAAGTAAACATGATTTTCAGATGGACATTCTTAGGAAATAAAGTGGGATTTCACTAAAGCAAAGTCGGTCCCACCGTGGTCGCCAAAAGGTGTAAGCACCCGGAACGGGACATCCGCGGATCTCCCCCTCCCGGAACCCTTACGCCCGCCTCGGTGTGTCGGTGGGTGGTGTGTTATGTAGGTGTGGTCGCCAGGAACCAAAGGCTCCAAAATATGGTGGGATGAAAGAAAATGAAATAGAAAGATGACCGTCGTACCTTCAGAAGCGGGGAGATTGTTGAGTTCCGACTTCTCCTCTCTCGGCCGGCCGAAAGAAGAGAGCTTAGTGAATCCCTTGCCTTCAATCCGGTTGAAGCTCCGCCTCGATCGGATCTACCTAAGAATGTCCATAAGAAAACAAGGAGACAAGTGAAGGTTTCATTAGTTCTAACGAAAGCATAGTATCGTGCTCGAATTTAGATTCAAACATGCAAATGGGAAGAGACTAACCGGATTGGGACGAGATCCCAACCCCTATTTTTGGTAGGTTTTAAACACATATGAAATGCAAAAATGCTCTAAGACATGCTAAATAACATGGTGATCAATGCAAAAGCGAAAAAGGGAGAAAAGAACTCGATTAAACGGGCGATCGGACTTCGAAAACGACGAAACAAACTTCTGCCCTTCCTGGTGCCCTATATATAGGGCGCCAGGAGCAGGTGCCCCCTTTATGGGGCGCGTTGACCAAGGTCAAAGCGCCCTGTATACGGGGCACTAGGTCTGGTCCGAACAGATTTTCTTCTTCTCTTTGCGACGCCGCTCCGGAGTGCTGGATGGCTTCCGGGATGAAGTAAGAGCTCCTCCTTGTAGACAATATGCAAATAAAGCTAGTGGAAAGTGGTTTGGGTGCTGGATGTATGAGGAGAGTCGGATAGGGGCTCTCAAAGTTGGAGAAAAATCATATTTCTGGGTGACAGGAACAGAAGGTTTTAGGGTTTTTGGTGGAGGATTTTGGATCGATTTGGAGGCTTTTGGAGGGTGAATGTGGCTTAGAATCGTAGTGTTCGATGAGCTCTAGGGTGGCACGGAGTTGGAACCTCCTCTAAGCTCCAAATGGGGCTCTATTTATAGCCCAAAAGAGGGCACTTTGGCCATTTTCGAAAAACAGTGCCATGTGGCATAGCGCCCTGTATATGGGGCGCTAGCATCATGAGGTTTGTCAGGTCGACAAGACAAGTCACTGCGGGGGGTCAAATCAGCCTGTCAAATCGATCAGATTTGGTTCCAGGCGCCCTGTTTATAGGGCGCCTGGTGCCCTATAAACAGGGCGCCAGGTGCCCTATTCTTGGGGCATTTGGCTTGTCTGATTGCTTGATGGACCCACCTTCGAAATGTGCCAAAACTCGATCTGTCCGGAAAACACGATGTGCTTTAAATATTCTTTATGAAAACAAGAATTTGAACTCTCTAACTAGGCCGAAATTGCGTGTCTACAACAGCATCTTCTCCAACAAGACTTACTGCGCATCAAGAAGGGGGGAAGGGTGCGGCTATCTCTCTCGGGGCCTCTCGCGTGCTCTCCCTCTCTCGGCCTCCCTCCTCTCACGACCTCCTCCAAAAGCGTCAAGCAACGGCAGCATCTAGAGTGGCTGCGTTCTCTCCAACAAGGTCCGCCCGCAGCAGCCGCGGGCCGGCACCAAGAAGACCAGAGGAGAGAGATCCAGCCCCCTCCATCTCCACGTAACTGCTGCCAGAAGGAGAGCATGTACTGCAGCGGGCGACGTCTCTACGGCCAGCCCTCAGCCAAGAGAAAGGAGCAACCTGATCCTGCTTCAACGCCAACAGCAAGGAGGGAAGGGAACCACTCAACCTCGCCTATCACCAGGAGAAGAAGAAGAAGAAGAGAGAAGAAGAAAGCCATGGGAAGAGTACTGTTGATGCTCCTGCATACATTGGAGAAGAGGAGCCGCTGAAGATTGCTGCTGCAGCCCACGCTGCTGCACACCAAGGGTCAACCTCTTCTTCCAACTACCGCAGACTCCTCTGCGCACCCCCTTCTGTTCAGCCCAAACAGACCCAAAAAAACAGTCTGTTAGGCCCTTGTGCAGCACCCAAAAGACCCCTTGAAACTGCCATGTTCCCCTCCCCCCTTCCTGTCTGCCTAAACAGTTCCCTAATCAGAGTCCAAAACGACCTCCACAACAGCCTCTGGATGGTCCAATTCAGACCCTAAACTAGTCTCCTGCTGCAGCCTACTGTTGAGTCCCTTATACAGGCCTTGTTCGAGCCCCTTTCCGATCCTTGCGCAGCACCTGAACTGCCCTTTGCGCAACCCATCAAGCTGGCTACCAAAACAGCCCAGTTCTAGACCCAAAACAAGTGCTGGCTCGTTTGAAGACAGGCGCCGAACCGGTGCCGAAACAAGCGCTGGACCAATGTCAAGACAGGTGCCAATCCGGTACTAAAGCAACAGCCGGTTCGGTGCCAAAACAGGTGCTGGCTCAGCAAACAGCCACTGGTTCGGTCGAGGCAAACAGACCCCGGCGTGCTGCAAATCGGGTCGTCAGCGTCCAGGAGCTGAAGACGGGCCCTCCAGGTCCCACGTGGTGAAAGTTGGGCCGCCAAGGCCCAAGGAGCTGAAGACGGGCTGAATCGGCCCAATTAGGCCAAGAAGACGTGAAGCAGGCCTTGTTGGGCCACCCGGGCCCACGCGGTGCAAAATCGAGCTGCCGGGCCCCAAGGAGCTGAAGCTGGCCTTATTGGGTCTTGAACAAAAAAAAAATCAATCAACTTAAATCAAAATCTGAAATGCAAAAATGCAAAATTAAATAAAGGGTGAGCTCAAAATTTGAGCGCCCTAGGACGGCTATTCCGACTACGTCTCGGGTAGGCGCTCCTGGACGTGGGCGCGGGCATGTTCCCGTTGCAAACGGTTCCATTCTCCCCGGTGCGACAAGTCAAAAGACTTCGTCGTATTGGAGGTGAGCCCACTCGATCGAGGATCGGCCGGCATACTGCCGAAATGCCAATTTTTCATCCGATCTTGTGAGAAGCGCACCGGGGAAGAGAAATTTCAAACCTTGGACTTCGGCACCGACATGATGTAACCCGTCATTCAATGAAATTCAGTTATATTTTAAGTGTCGACATGTGATGTTCAAATCGGGCACCGAACGCTAGCCCGATGAACCGGATGAGATGCGAACTCAAATTAAATAAATAAGGTAAAATAAAATCAATCAAAAATGTTTCATTAAATATGAAAGTGTAAAAATCAGATTTTAAACAATCGAAAGATCAATCTAAAACATACTTAACCATTGAAATTAAATTTCTTAATCAAATGATAATTAAATAACATCAAAGGGAATCAAATAAACAATCTCCAATGCTTTTAAAATTCACCAAAAACAATCTTCAAACATAAAAAATCAAGTCTTAAATTAAATTTCAAAGAAATACAAAAACCATATTTAAGCAATCTAATCAAAACTTTAAATTAATACGTTGAACGTACTTAAACCAACGTTATAACATAAGTATCACATGAAATTAAATAATTTCAACCTAAATGGTGATCTAAATCTCAAATCATAGCACACCTAATTCATTTAATCAAACTTTAAACTCAAAACAAAATCATAATCAAATTGAAATTCAACGAAACAAATAAATCAAACTCAACCCATTAAATCAAAACATTAATGGAGCGATCAAATTAAAAAAATAAACAACTTGAAAAATCAAATTTAAATCAATTGGAAAAATCACGTCTTAATCAAATAAAATCGACGTCAACCAAACGTAACGCAACTTGTTCGCATCTCATCGGGCCCGCAAGGCTTACGGCCCTCTAGTTTATTGTTTTGTATGGACGTGCATTCTCTACCAAACGGATTGCTATGGCGGTTAATCAAGGGCGTTCGAGTACTTGCTCGATGTAAATTAACTCCGGGTATTCGCACCATCCGGCGGAGAGGGGTCAAAAATCAAATTTTCCAAAGAACCCGAACCTCGGTTCTAGTATTTTAAATGTATCATCGGACTATTTAATATATTTATAGGTTATCACCTTTTTATGTAGTCCAAAGGAGATGCAAAAATGATTTTGAAAATTAAAATGAAAAGAGTAAAAACGAGGTTCTCACAGATCCTAATTCTAGTTGAACTCGAACTACTCTCTCCTATCTATATAAGCACAGACAAGGCCGTGACTCTGTATGGTTGCATCACACAGACTCAATAGAGAGAGGAAACTAGAGAGTCGTCTAAAGAAACAAACAATTCCTATCCGGCAGATTTTCCTTGTTCTTCATCTTCCGCAGTGTGATGGATTTTGGATCGTCGTTAAATATTCCTAAAACTCCAACAATATATGCATAAGATGTGATTTTGTTTTAGGCTGTTTGTCACGTATACATTGTAACACTTCTTCTTAATTTCTCATTGGTTTTTAGGATTTATCATATTTATGTTTACCGGTAAAGTCACATGAGAGATAGATGACTAAATGACTGCCCAACAATCAAGTTAATCTTAAGAGATCACCCTAAGACTCCTCCCAGTGAAGTATGTTAACTTTCAGAATTTTTTTAATTCAACCTTTGAAAAATGATTGATCCAAGTTGTTGATAATTCAATTGATTTACTCTCTTAACGTATTATCAAAACCGGACATTACAATTCATCTTTCTCAATGACTAAATATTCCGATCAGGACTACACACATCATATATCTTATATCCGGACAAGTTGTCGTTGCAAATCTTACAGCTAGCTAGGTGATAGCTTAATTAAGATCACATGTAACAACAAAATCAACCGAAGAGCAACTTTCACGAGAAGTATCCATCTTAATACTACTTCCACCGACAAAATTATTTCCACCTATTTTTTTAAAAAAAAAACAGTTAACTAAAGTTATTGACAATTTACTGATTTAATTCATATTTAAAAGGCCATCCATAATGAAATATATATATCTATATATACATGGCTTCGTATGCCCAGCAAACATATACTTTCAACCAAGGAAGACGGGATCACGGGTCAGGAGTGGGTCGGTTGGGCCCAAATGGATTCGGGTCTGCGAAGGTCGGGACTTGGGTCGGCCGGGATCGGAATAAAAAATAATTAAATAATAATTAAAAAACACCCATGCGGTCGGGATCTTGGGGTCAGGATCGGGTCATTTGGCCTAAAAACCGATCGGGTCGGGACCCGGATCTCGGTCCGACATTCCATACTTTCAACCAGCTGGTCGGTTAGAGAGCTAGCATCAAAATCTAATATAATATAAATTTTGATTTTTCCAGTAGATATATACACGACGTACTATTAGATTTCATCATAATATCATGTTTATAACTAATTATACTCTTCCTATATATATCCTCACCGGCCCTTCAGAACTCCTCTAGCTAGTTCTGAATCTTCTTCGCATCGTCTCCGGCCGCATCCCCTTCCCGTGGTGGTATCGGATTGCTTCTCGTATAGTCGTTGAACTTCTGCCTGTCCATGCCGTGGTGGTTCAGGAAGAAGCTGCCGGCAGTAGCCTCTCTACCTCTATCCGCCGCCGCCGCCGCCGCCGCCGCCTTGCCTTCTCCACCTGCCGCCTCCAGCAGCCTCGTCCTCTTCTTCATTCCGTAGCACGCCTTCGCAGCTATCATCAGCAAGACGACGACGACGACGACGACGACCTCCTTCTTCATTGCGCCGGCACCCATCTAACACAGTACCTACGCGCATGATTAAACGCCATGACCAGAAATTATATATAACATGCAAAGATCTGCGTAAAACGGCGAGCAAAATCTGCAACCTGGTATGTGTGTCGTTGCTGTGTTGAGCCCTCCGATCTGCGAGACGGCGGCCTGTTCTACCGTGTGATATGGTGAAGGCGGCTATATATGTTTATAGAGAAGAATACAGATATATATGAATATATTTATTAATTTATATGATGGAGTTGCACTATATGTATATGTTCCACCACCAACACAGTGAAGAATTAATGATGACCTGGGCGAATTATTTCTCTCCTTGATCTGACAACACACTAGAATATATTTAGTTTCTGATCTACATGCATGAATGAGGCCGTGTGCGCAGGAGGTGGAGGTTAGGTCTTAGAGGCTATTTGATTACAATGCCAATTTTGATATATCAATCATATATATCACTCCTGAGAAATTGACCCTCAACATATTAATATTTAAATTGACACTTAAAAGAATTGGGTTTAATATTGATATTGATAGAGTAGCGAAGTGCATATATATATATATATATATCTTGATGATAGGCATATATATACATATATATAGATATGCATGCATACATAGATGCATCTATAACACGTATGTATTTGTGGATATGTACATGCGAACACATTTACACAGATACCTAACTTTTGCGCATTAATATCTAATATATGTTCTTAGCTGGTTAGAATATTAAGGTGGTATTATATAAATATCGGTATTAATATTGCTGAAGGATAAAGTATCAATAACAAAATTAATAATACATTTCATTATACCATGTTTGTACTACAAATTTCAAAATTGATATTAGAGTTTCTTCACATACCTAGATCAATAAACTTCATTAATAATTTGGTCTCAAGTCAGGACAAATTTAAAATGGTGTGAAACCCTAATATATATATATATATAGTTCATAGTTATAAACGGTTCAATTTCTAAGTAGACCTGCAGGGTAATGAACCATGTGACTGCTTTTAGGTAGTGGGTGTGTATACACATTCTTCAGAATTCGATTTTAAACAATACTTGTCTTCTCAATCTGATATGCTCTACGATTGAATTATCTCATGGCCTGTTCAGCCTACATAATTAGCTATATCACAGGCTCTCCTTTGAGAGGGTGGAGAGAGAAATAAGCCGTCATTGCTAGAACGCACTAAGCTTCCCATTAAACCCATTTGGATGATATTGCAGTCATTTCGATCAACATGTACGCCTGTGGTGGCAGATATTGATTGCCATAAGCTGCTAAAATGATCTCTATATATATAATATTATTGGTTGTTGAAGAGGAGGACAGCATAGGGACAGTCCCATTTACCCGGTAGGGGTGTAGCAATTTGGAATTTCAGTACTGGATCGATCATTGAATTAATTAAACAGATTCTTCTTTTTTTATGGACTAGCAATGATCTTGTCTCAAGGGCTTTTCTAGACATATTCCATAGACATCCCAAGCATATGAAGGGCTATCTCAATATGAGAGGTGAATTAGATTTGTCTTCAAATTTAATTAAAACTTAATCATTTTAAATGAAAGCCCCAATCAAGCCAAGAAAAAAAATCGTCACACATAAAAATTAATGAGTGTGTTGGATTGGGATAAAAGTAAAGAATTTTTTTGTCCGGAAAATTAAGAATACTTTAAGAGAGATTATATCAATATATAACTATAACAAAATTTGGAAGATTATTTTTTGGAGGATGGTTTGAAATAACTCCAAAGTTGAGTATAATAGGTTAAGATGAATGGCCTTTTAACAAAGTCTGTCGATTATCATAGTTGAGCCGCTGAAGTGATTTAATCATTACATAATATAAGTCAAAATTGCCTCGGGCGACTGGCGAAAGAAAGCCCCACCAGGGCCAATTAGAGAGAGCCACAGTCCCCCCCATCCCCTCTCATCACGTGATTTGAAAAAGTTTTTTTTATTAATTCTTCACATATATTACTAACTCATTAATATATTAATATATAAAGAGTTAGTAATATATATATATATGTGTGTGTGTGTAAGGAATTAGTAACAAAAAATGATTACATGATTACTTAAGAAGATGAGGGGCATAACCCCTCTGGTTGGCCTTGATGGAACCTCTGTCCGCTGGTTGCCTTAGGTGATCCGAACTTTTACATGATGCATGTTAGTCTTACAAGCAATTCACACCACAGGGAGATAAATTTCGTACACATCAATTTTCTCAAACAAGAGAATCATGAATGATGGATATTCTAGCTAGACATGAGTTACAACGAGTATGCAAATGACTTGCAATTCTCTTGACATTTTAAGTTGCTGAAGAACTTAATCTGGATGATCAGTTCATATTAGGCAATGATATTTTTCATCTTATTCTTACTCTTTGGAGACTCAAACTTAGGAAAAAATTAAAACGGCGCCGGATCTTGATGGTTGCTATACGAAATTCTTCATAGGATTTTAATTTTCTTAATACGTCTAAACCTTTGTTTTTTTTGTGAGTCAGTCTTAAATCTGAACACTCTTAACCCTTATTCATGAAGATCCAAAAGAACCAAAAGAAATTCCCATCTAAAAACTAGAGATTTTTCCAATTTAATCAAGGTTTTAGCACTATGATAGGTTAACCAGGTCCCTGTGTGGTATCCTTGACCACTCAAAGAGACCCTTTTTGAAAGAGAACAAATTCCCTCGGTGGGTGCCAAAGGGAATTCTCGTAGTTGTATATACACATCTATGGGTGGGACCAATATAGATTTGACATGTGAATTTCACCGTCTACACCTCTACGTGTGTACAACTAAGAAGATTCTCTTGAGTGCTCGCTTGAGAGAATCCTTTCTCTTTTTGAAACTACCAATTGACTCTATCGGCCAACGGCCAGAAACTTTGTGAAATTAAATCACTGTTATGTAAAGTTTATTTTAATTACCCCTAGCCTTGGTCAATTTACTGACTGTAAAATCTTGTCATTCTACTGGTTATGGAATCTTCGATTAACTTCTAGGTGTTGATCTCGGTAGACCAAGGCCATTTCCTAAGAAACTAATCGATTTTGGAAGGACCAGTTGAATTACTTTGCGTGTTTTGAACTGTGTATATAGGTTGCAAATTGGGTCCAATGTTTAGGATCCTTCTTCATATAACATTAAACATTATTAGTTACAAGCACAAAACATGAGTTCTAGGCCTCATGGAAAACAACAGGCGAGAGAGATCTCAGCATAAACCTGTTTAAAGATTAACATCCATCACTTCAAGGGAAAGGGGACGTTTTATTAGAGGCTGTTGGTTGCACAACAAGCTTCGTTTTGAATCTCATGAATATTGTTGCCGGGTGTAAAGAGTGCTTCGTTTGCTTCCTTTATTGTTTATCATGCAATATATATAAAATATTTAGTTCTATATGTGGTAATGCTCATCTCAATTTATCCCTTCCTACTTGAATTGGCTTCTGCTCTTGCGTCAAAATACATCAATAACCAGTACTGTTTAAGGACGTCCACGGTCTGTAGCAGATGTGAGTAGCTCATCCTGCATATAAAATACCAACTTGTACTATCTATATATTGTGACAAATTGTATATGTTGCCCAAAATTTTTTTATATACTCCGATGATGAGATTTTGTATTGTAATACAAATTAAGATAGCTAATGCCCTGTTTGGTAACACTATTAGGCACCTCTATCATTATCAATTTTAAAATTGATATTGATAGGAATCATTAAGAGGTGTTTAGTTAATTGTATCAATTTTAAAATTTATAGTGCAAACAAAACATATTATGTAATACAAGTGACAACTTGTATTACTTTTGATATTGATATTCCAACATTTGAAAATATTAATATCAATATTGATATAGTACCAAAAATGAAACTCTAACCAAACATGGCATAAAGGTATAAAAATATTATCGTGTTTGGTGAGATACGTCAACCAAAAAAAAATATCATAGGGACCTTGTGTCGTAGCTATAGAAGGTGTGGGAGGCCACAAGGATAAAAAGAAGTCTCACCTTTTTTTTTGAAAAATAGAATTTTTTATTAAGTATATTTTTTATGATTGTCAAACGCCTTTATTCATAAGTTTTGACACAAAAACATAATTTTGTAACAAAAATCGATTAGTTCATGTAATCAAACAACTTATAAAGATTATGTTTTACCTACTATTCTTATGCCCATCTTAGTCCTAAAAAGTCATAGTTGTCATTATCCTTCTCTTCTTTCTTTTTCTTTTTCTTTTTCTTTTTTGCAAGGAAAGCTCTTGCCTTATATAACTTTCATATCCCTTTTTTTAAAGATTGTATATTTTTTTATCTTTTTATCGGTATCACCAATGAAGAGCCCCTACGTTTGCTTGGGTAAAATATAATAGAAAGCGTCTACAATTCATTTTATTTTGAGAATATTACTCGCTTTTGACTAAAAAGCCTGTATCAACATGGTCCAATGCATGCGAAAGATCAGGTAATTAATAAAGTGGCATATTGACAAAAGAAAGATCTAAAAGGAAATGCCTATATTTTCTCAAATAACATTCTCCAAACAAGAAAGGTTGGAAGAATATGACTGTTGCTAGTAAAATTAATGTTTCCAGCTTAATTACTATAGACTTCCCCAAAAAATTACGATAGAAATAATTAATCAGTCTGTAAAAATAAAAAAACTCACTTATTTATTATTATTTCAAAGGTAAAAAGAATATATAATTCAATAATTTTACTAATTTGAGAATTGATTTAAGAAATATTAAATAGGAGACGAAGGGATTTTTTTAGGACCAAATAATCACTCACAGAATTGCTACGTACACCAGCCTATATAATTCAATATTTCTTTTCTAGGCCTTGGTTTAACATGTATTTTCTACTTTTATTATCTTGTTGAAACTGTGCAATCCTCTTTATCCTTTTCGTCTGAGTTTAATCTCACAAGAAAAAAAGAAAACAAGAGTTTCTTAGCCATTTATTAATTAATTATGAAACATGGGCATGCTACCTCTAAAAGTCTCCTTTTTAAAAGTAAAAAGAGATTGGAAAACGCCACCTTATGTGATATTTTTGGTTGCACAATAATGTTTAAAACACTTTCGTGATAAAATTTTACGTTAAACTAAAATCTAAGATGTTCCAAGGCATAAAATCATTATGTTTGGTGAGACATATAACAAAAAAGGTGGAAACCATGTATATATAAATACAAAAGTGGTGTCGCCCACAACAAGATGCTCTCATCTTTCCTTTTTTTTCAGTTCCAGAAGAAATGCTCTATATATTTTTGTAATAATTGCAAACACTCATTTTAACATTTTTTTGTAGCAAAAATTCAATTTATCATATAACCAAACATCCCATTAAATATTGGTGAGAGAAAATGATCGAGAGATGGTCAAGAGTTTCTGAACCCTATAAACCCAATCCATCGGCTCGTATGAGAAACTGAGTATAAAAAGAGATGGAGAGAATGAAGAAAAAGATAAAAATATATATACTTCGTCCAAGAATAGTGGTATTATCCAGACCAATCAATTAAAATAGAATAACAGTGAACAATTAAGAGCAAAAAAGTTTAGCTAATCTCACGTCGACAAGCCAGCTAGATACAACTCTCACGCAGAACCTGATGGGGTGTTTGGTTGCATGATAATTTTTTGTACATTTTCATGAAAAAAAATTGTATTAAAATAAAAAGTGAACCAACTCATGACATAAAATTATCATGTTTGGAGGGATGTGATTACAAAAAAAGAGTAACTACCACATATGACCAAACAAAGTGGGGGACCACAAGAAAAAAGAAAGAGGTGAGACCCTCTTTTTTTGTTTAGGAAGAAAATCACTTTTAAAACATAAAATTGTCATGGTTACCAAACACCTCTTTTAACAAGTTTTCTTACAATTTTTAAAAATTAAAACAAAAACCTTTATTATCATGCAACCAAACACCCCATAAGTCATTACGTCATGGACCATCAAAAATTGCTCCTTTCTCCAGTCTGCATTCGGTTGGGATCACCTTAGTTCTCCAGTGAAGGGAATTCTTGTAGTCCCAAATGGGGTGACGTCATGTGATGTAACGGATGGAGGATGACGTAGGAGTACATTTTAACGATGACGTGAAATGGCAAACGAGACCGTTTCGGTAGCAAGTCAATAGAAGGTTAGTAGCGAGTTAGTAGATAGTCAATAGCGGGTCTTAAAAATCTCGGTAGTGGATTTCTAGATACTCAATAGCAAGTTATCAAAGACTCGAAGCATCAGTAGTGAGTCAGTAGAGGGTCAGTAGTATGTCTTCGGAGTCTAAGTAACAGATCCATAGAGGATTGATAGCAATTTATCAGAATCTCGATAGTGGATCTTCAGAGTCTTGATAACATTGGAGCTTTGGTAGCGGATCTTCAAAGTCTCGGTAGCATGTCATCAAAGCCTCGGTAGTGAGTTTTGGAGTCTCAATAGTAAGGCATCAGAGGTTCGGTACGTAGCAAATCATTAGAGACTCGATAGTGGATCTGTTATCGTTACGTGAAAAGTTGAAACGACGTCAAACGGTCTCATCCATCATTTCACGTCGTCATTAAAGCACATCTCTATTTAATCCTTCGTTACACCACGTGACATCACCCGGTTAGAGGTTGAGGGAATTTTCTCTACCGAATAATTGAGGTGATCTAGACTACTCTCTCTTTCTCTCATATACTGTAGATTTGTTGCGCATGCATTATTATTACCTAGAAAAAAATGGAAAAGTGGTAGATTGAGGCGATCGGAATTTCCCTCCTATGTAGCTGCATTATACACACCTACCTACGTCTTATCTCGTATAGCTAGACAGCATCTTTATATATATATATATATATATATATATATATATACACACTCATACAGGAACGGGGTCTCCGGCCGACATATCACTTCCTGTCGGCCGTATACATGTCTTCGATCACCGGACACCCAATAGACATACGTTTCCGATCGCACGCTTGTGATATATATATATATACACACACACAAACACACACGAGAGCAAGCGCACGAAATTAAATAATTATCTCTCTTCTGAGATCTTCTATATAAGCACCCCTTTCTCTCGGGCAGTGGAAGATCATCACACATCTTCAATCATCCAGAATTAAGCCGATCAAACCCTATTATTCGGTATATATATATATATGTACATGAACGGGCTTTAATTTCTCTCGCCTTGTTCTTGCCGTCGTGTATATATACTTCTGATTTTAGCTAAAACGACAGCTGAATACTGCTATCGATCTAATTCTACCCCCCCCCCCTCTCTGAACGCCTGCGCAGGAGTACTACTGCCAGAGGAGATCGATCGATGAAGATCCCGACGCTTCTGCTGGTCGTCGCCATCCTCGCCGGAGCGGTCCGAAGCTCGTTCCCGGCGACCGGAGCCCGCGGGGAGGAAGAGGATCCCGGGACCGCCGGTGCTGCCGTCCGGGGAGCTGGGACGGGGACAAGGGGCGGGCGTGATCGAGCCGACGTCGGCAGCTCTGACCTGGGCCGCAAGGTCAACGCCGGGCAGTCGTCGGGGTCGGCGCCGGAGCAGCCCCTGCAAACCCTAAACAGCAACGACGAGGCCGGCTACACGACGTACGGCTACGGGACGAGCGGCGTCAGGGGTACGAATTTCAACCATGTGATATCTTACAACGACTACCGGAAGGGGCATCCGTAGCAGGCAGGGAAGAACAACAATATATACTTGTATTCTATGCTGCCGGGCTACGTAAATAAATATATACTTATATATTTAATCCAAGGTACCATATATATTTATAACTGTCTGGTGGTGTATACATGTAGCTAAATATATATATATATATATGGGTGAACGTACATGTGAAGCTGTTTATATATATATATATATGTGCATAGGAATACCTAGGTGTGTGTCTGATCTCCATGAAGTGGGGGAAGTTGTGTGATGGGTTGTATGGACCTTTGGCAACATGTATTGGGTAAAATAGTACTGATATTTGATAGAATAAATATCAGACTGAGGACGCTGCAGTTACTATGTTCATCAAGTGTGTGTGTGTGTATATATATAGGGTAATGTTTTTGCAAGATAGATATAGTGGAGAAAAATTCTGATTTATCTGTGTAGAAAAAGTGAAAATGTTCAGGGCCCGATGACGACACAAGATCGCTCGGAGATCGATGTATGTACATCAAGCTCTATTTTCCTCGTTTCGTGAAAAGTATTTCATTGAATGAGGACAAGTTGTTTAGACTTATATATACCCAAGAGTAGTACTCGGATGATCGGATCCACACGACTGGTCAGTAGGGTGGAAAACAATGAAAATTCTTAGATCAAAATATAGCTAGCTAGTATTGATTTTAGGCATTTAATTCCTGCGTCTTCGCTAAAATAATCTGGTGAATTGAATTTTGCGAAGTGTGCGAGCAACCTGACCTCTACTTAATCAACATATAATTCGTAAAAAAAAAAGAAGAAGAAAGAAAGCAACTTGGCGAGCACTCTTGGGGCGCACTTAATTACATATATAGAGAAACTATATATATATTTGGGGGCACTTACATAGAAAGAGAAAAGATCAGAACAACACATGCTTCCGTCAATTGCTTGGTCTTTATACAGCAAAAGGCACTACTCCTCAATTATATGTATGGAACAACGTGCGTCACATTGACAAAAGCAAAATTAATCGTACACGATTTTAAATTTTGATCTTCTAATAGGAATAAAAAGTTTTTTTAAAATTTTTTATTTATAAATTTGTAGTGGATATCAAGAGTCTTTTATCAACTGCAAAACTTTGATTGTGCAATCCCAAGTTTCAGTTAATAATGTGATAATTAATGCCTCAATACTAAAAATAATATTAACTTTGCCTACACCATACATACCCACAGTCCACATAGGCATATCTAGTAGCTAGGAAATTAGATCGGTTATATTTTTACTTTTACTTTTCAGTCACTTACAAAATCCTTATTAATCATCCAGTGTTCAAATTAGGGGTGCGCACGGTTCGATTTGGTCTGATTTAGATTATTTTTTTTCAAACCAAAACACCCCTCAAGTTTAACTGAACCGAACCAAAACTATTTCAATGTGTTCGGTTTAAATTGAAAATATAAAAAAATATTTTAAATATTTATTTTTTACATATATATTAATTTTTAAGGTAAAAATAATCAAAACAAATAATATTTTATTATAAAATATTATTTATACTATAATAGTTTTTAATAAATTTTTAATTAAATTATTTTAAACTATTTGATTTAGTTTAAATCGGTTTGAAGAACTCCTAAATCAAATCAAACCAAAGGTGGTTCCAACAAAACCAAATCAAACCAAACAGATCACCCCTAATTCAGATGTAGGAATAGTTGAAAATAGCACGTATATTTATCCGTTATTACTTTCAACATTTACTGGGACAAATATATCTACAATCAAAATAACTGACTCGTCCTTTCGCCCATTTTTTCAAGATGAAGAAAATTGACCCAGGAAGATATCAGAACTCCAGAACATCAGTAGCTAGATATACCCAAGACACTGCAAAAAACCGCATATATAAGTTCATACATACATACATACATACATATATGTGTGTATATATATATATATATATATATGTGCATATATATAGTCGAAGCAGCAGTGGCGGCTGGTTATACGTTGATTTTCTTGTGAGACAGTCCTAATAAATCTGGATTAATTCACTCAACTAACCTTTAGTGGAGTATCCAAGAGATCGATCCACAAGAAATTCTTTTCCAAAAGTGTGGACTTTGCAGATTTATTGAGTTTTGTATTGATATCCATCAACTATCCCATATAGGGTAGCTGCTAAAACCTTATTATGTGAGTTTGATTAACGGGTAATTAACCAACTGGTTGATCCATTGACCGATTGCAAAAACCCTTTTTTGTTGTTCGAGAAAATTTTGATCAACCACCTGGCTTTATGGATTGATGGACCTATTTCACTTCTTATGAGTTTTTAACTATTATAGAAAAAATGGGTCAACTGTTGAACTCTAATCGATTGATAATAATACTGTTTTTTTCTTGTGAACTCCCTAGATAGCTACTTTGAACTATGGTTCGCCGAGTCAGCCGACCCGGTTGATTTTTGGGCCAACCAACTCATCTCCGGCCTCACGACGCCAACCCTGTTGTTAATTTATTTTATTAATTTTTTTCCGAGCATGGCCTGAACCGGATCGCAATGCCAACCGACTCAGGTCAATTTTAGGCCTGATCGATACGATTCCAACCCCCGACCCCCACCTTCCTTGCTTTGAACTGTACTTTGCACATTCGGATCTAACAAATAGATTAACCTTATTTTTCATAAATAAAATATACTCTAGAATCACAAGGAACGAGCTTTTATATAGTCATCATCAAAAACCATAATACAGATATTAATTAGCAATCTTTTCCTTTCTCATGAGAACAAAAAGCTCCAATAAAATAAAAAAGTCTTCCAAGTGATAAAATTCCAAAGCACAAGACTTGTAATTTGTATACACAACTCAATCTAGTCACTATATATATACATTTGTATCAGAATAATTTTTTCCTTCATATTCAATTGTACTCAACCAACCACAAAAGATGTCTTTTCTTTTTTTTTTTTTGAAAAACAACACATCCATTCATAACACAAAGGAGTACAAACATGATATATAATACAACAATAGACCTAAACAAGAAAAGACACATGACCAACATAGAGATAATTAAAGTTCCTTTGAAAATTATCTTTTTTAAAACATCTAAACATAGTCACAAATTGACCAGCACACATGAGTGCTTATAAGGAACTCCATCAAAAAAGTCCGCGAGAATTGCCCAAACTATCAATCTTGGAATAAGGTGGATGACTATGAAGATAACTAGCAAAAATAACATGAAGGAACTAAACCACAAGATATTGAACAATAACAAGGATAAAATTAAAAAGAACCAACATAGGTAAGCTGGATTCCACAATTTTAGTGTGACAAAAGGAGATAAAATACCTAAAATCGAGTTTAGATAGAATGTTGGAATGGGAGCGTGGCAGGGAAGAAACCTTCCCATATCAAAATCTACCACAAAATAGAAAAAAAAAAAAGAGCTTCGCAACAAGTTGAGGACAAGTGGTGAGGTAGATGCGTTGAGGATAAGGGATCAACTGGACAGAGGGGAGAGTGTGGGGCTATACTCGAGGGGGCGCTAGAAGAGGGTGGAGGTGCATGCATGCAAGGCAAAAGGGATGCTGGAGGAGGGTGGAAGGGTTAGAGGGTGGGGCTTAATGGGTTGTCGGAGGAGGGCAAAGGGGGCTGAGGTACAAAGGAGGTGGGGCAAGGGGAAGACATCTTGGGAGGGGAAGGTGCAGTAAGAAGGCAGTGAATGGCTAAGGTTCTAGGGTGCGGACAACGATGAAGATGGGGGGGTTACTGTAAGGAATCAATACATGACAGCGGAAAAATTTTGATTCCATAAAACCATGATCTTTGCCTTGATCGATGTCGAACGAGTAAAACCGGGAACCGAATATGAAGTAGAACGAGAGTACCTCATGAGATTTCTCAAATCCCTCACCATGGATGAAAAGAGGACATTCCTCCTTGCTGAAAACCGTTCAAGTGTCCGGTCTCTAGCGGTATCCACACGATCTGCTTCAATAGACGAGTTCTCTCTTCCTTCGGGCCTCCAGAAACCTCCCAAATCCAAGCTTGACCATGGGAGATCACCTTCTAGAGGAGAGAGGAGGGAGAGAGGAGGCTTGGGACGTGCTCCAGCCCTATGGCTTGTTAGGGTTTGGCTTCATAAGCCATTTATATATAGAAGATGGAATTTTTCACAAAAACCCAAAACTTCTATAAAATTGCGTCCATACTCTCATCTTATTGACCAGATCTATTGTGTGTGACCCACTAGGCCCAATAGTCAATTTGGTTGAAGCCTTAATTAATTTAAAAGAACAATTCCTTTAAATTAAATCAAAACCGTTATCCGATAACAGTTTTTACGGCTTTCTGATCATAAAGGGTACAAGCCACATCCTATGATCCCAAATGACTTTGGGGAGTTAAATAACATCCATTGAGCCTTTCCATTATCAATTACCACACGGATTTAAATCCTCGTTCATACAATGTCCCGGTCGGTCAGGGGTTCGGCACTGACTGTCAACTCCTAAATATCCCAACTCTATGAAATCTTGTACTCGGGAATGGATCAACTGGAAAACTCCTTTTCCAATTATCCTATCTACCTTGGCCAAGGATTTAGAGTACTATCCAATATAGGACATTCTCTCTCTCCTACCGAGAGTGAACGATCCCCTATTGTCTGCTCAATTGCCTCCACCGGGTTTCCCATATACCCAATCCATTAACTATATAGGACCACAATACTAAGTGATCCATCAGTCAATAGTCAAAGTACATAGTACGCCTGGCAAGACATCTTTGGCGACTCAGGTCAAAGATCCAACCGTGCTATTGAGATGTAAGAATAACCTGATAGACAGTTCGGTAAGATACCGATCATGTTTTCTTAAATTGGTCAGTTCAGTGAACTCATTCCACCAATGAGCACCTGTGTGTGTATCTCAGTGTCCCCACACTGATGACCAATGAGATCGGTCATTCTCATCATATGAGAAGACATCACACACACTAGTCTATCCGGATTCTTGATGTCCTGTCTCAAGGATCCTATGACTAGGAACATTTAGATCACATACCTCTAGATGATCGATCTCATTATCATGATCTTATCATGATTCAATCATCATTGCATGTGATTAAGGACTTCATTACGATATACGCTTCTAATAAAAGCTAGTAACGAAGTTTTGCCTATTTAATTGAATGAGATATTCCTAGAAATGTCGAATCATATCATATATGATTGGCTTGTAGGGCATACATTTCTATCAGTTACATGGGAGGTGGGGGTGAGGGGGGAGGCCTCGCGAGAGTGGGAGGGTGCAACCAGAAGGGGGGACGACTGGGGGCGCTGGACGACGGTGATGACACTTGGGCAACACAAGAAGTTGCCGAGGATCGGTGAGGGTGCCACCGAGAACAATGATGGTTTTTGTTGGGAGGTCCGCCACGAGAGTTTTCGTCGGGAGAGATTCCGCTACAATGTTGGTTTTTGTTGGGGAAGTGGCCACCGTGAGCTCTCTAGAGCAAGATAATCAATACAAGGTAAACACCCAACCATAAAAGATGTCAATAATCCAAGAAATGATACCAATTCCAAACACAAAATTATATAAGATCACCATAGTTATTCCAACTTCATAACAATGTGCTCTATTTGACTTATTTTTCTTATTCTTCTTCTTGTTGTGGCTATATATCTTCCCTTGTTGTTTCTCATTCTTCATTGTCATGTACAATGAATATATGCACATATATTCACCTCGTTGTTTTTTATAAATTAATATATGCACATATATTTCTAGATGAGATTAAAATATCAATTACTAAAATACAATATATAAATGGTAAAATACAATATATAAATGATATCTTCGGATATATACCTCTTTGAAATCAACCTCTAGCTCTCTTCAAGATCTATTTCCATGAACTGAAGAAAATTTATTCTTCAAAAACGAAAATGTTCTTCCAAATGGTTGCATTTGTCACGCCCCGGATTTCCTAACCTGCGCAGCAAAATAAATCCGGAGACAGGACCGGGGAAATTAACCCCTCAAATACGTCAGTTTGGAAAAAAAATTGAAGACTAACCCAGGATCCAATACATAATTCAAATAATTCAATAAACTGAAATCATACCACGATACACCAATTCATATACCATTCAAAAAGAATACCTAATGATCTTCCAAATGAACCCTCGAGAACCAGATCACCACGCTTCTGCTGCGCTAAACCTGATTACCTAAAAAATTGTTAAAAGATTTGGAATGAGTCACACCGACTCAATAGACACCCCTTCATCCGCCAAATCGGATAATAAAAAGACCTAAATGATAATTACATAATTACCCCGTGCTACTCTTGTTCTATATAAGTATAGAACTAAACAATATGATAATTATCTAACTTATTCACATATTTTTAAATTACCAACAACCAACTACACAGACCCAATCGGCACTTATAAACATCAAAAGATGAACCTAACTTGAAGGAATAAAACATGCATGAATATACATTACTAGACCTATATGATGAAACCACAACAACTGAGACACCATGCATACCATGCAGCATAACCTACTTATGACAAACTAATGCACATTCTAAGAACATACCCACACAATCATGCAATAGATGCACCTATCCTCTACTCTAATATCACGTTTTTTCTTATTGGCAAGGAATGCGTCGTCTTGCCATCTCAACTTGCTACCACCAGATCTATCATATATAGCAGTAATATATAGTAAAACGAAGTCCCCTAGTGCACCTAGGCAGTGGTGGCACTTAGAACAAACCGCGGTATCCGGGATCGAAGGATGCACCGGACTGTTCTAATCCCCGCTGCCCACGGGCCACGACTAACTAGTCTGGTGTAGCTCAGTTTTCCATTTCATTTAATGCACACATGCATTCATCCAATCATGCCATGCCATGCCATGCCATGTCAATTGCTATGCAAATTATAACCACTAATATGAATATATGCATATCTAATGCATTTAACCATCTATAAATAGAAATGCACATTTACTTAGACAAAACATATCCACATGTCAAAAAGACACTCCATCTATGATGCTAAACAAATGCATTTAACACCTGCATGCATGAAATATGCCAACATAAACATATACACCCAATTAAATGATCAACGATATGAAAATTGATGAAAAACGCTAGATAATCAAGTCTATTAATTAATCTAAAACTCTATCTAATCCAATTGATATGCAACCATGAATATTAACAAAGACCCAATCAGGTTAATATATAAGGGTATATCAAGTTTACAAATTGTACAATTTAAATTCTACAGCACACGATAATCAACAATTAAGATCAGTTGATTTAATAAAATCAGGATCCATATAGCACGTATCTAATAAACTAATAAAACATCTAATTATGAACAATCACCACATCCAATATTCACCGATAAATTTAAATTAACATCTAAAGGGTGATTGGTAAATTTTAAGTATTAAATTTAATGATAATAGACACGTCTGGGATGCCTACTTGAAAGGCGCTGGAAGGAGGGATGCAGGGCGCTAGGGTGCTAGCGCACGGCGGTTGACAACGGCGGTCGGACGTCGGTCGAACGGCGTGATCAACGCCAAGTTGAGAAGGGGGAAGCGAGACAGCCGCATGGGTCCTGATTGAGAGGGTTGGACGGCGACGTGCACAAAGTAGAGAGAGAAAAAGAGAGCAGAGCAGTGCAGACACGATGGAGGCGGTCGGATGGCAGCTCTCATAGGCAGAGCCGCAGCGGGGTGAGCAACAGGGCATAGACATGGGCATGCGCAGGAGGCGCACAATCGAGCGTAACATGAGTGCGATGGAGTCGACGAGAGAGAGAGCTGAGGGGGAAAGAGAAGAGAGGGCGCGACGCTGCGCTAGAGGGAGAGAGAGGCGACGAGAGGGGGCGCGGGGTGCAGGTGCCGCGCTCGGACGGAGGCAGCGCGAGAGAGAGACGACGACGGCGACGGGGCAGCCGGGTTGCTGCGGTGCTGCGCTCGCGCGGGGTGTACACCGTGGAGAGAGAGAGACGAGGGGGGGCGGAGCTGCGGCGATGCCGCGGTGGGCGGCTGAGTGAGAGAGAGAACAGGGAGGCTAGGGGTGCAAACGAACCAATACACTCGACAAGTAGCTCGAAGCTCGGCTTGATAAAAACTCGACTCGGCTCATTTATTATGTTAAATGAACAAGCTTGAACAAAAAATAAAGCTCGACTCATTGAACGAGCTGAGTTTGAACAGACTCCTACTCGGCTCGATAAGCTCGCGAGCAGCTCGATTAAATATTATATTATATATTTATTTTTAAAAATTAAATTTTAAGTATTAATATTTATATATTGTCACTTAAATATATTAAATAATTCAAAATTTGACTTTAAACATAGATTGAGTTTCATAAATGAGTTAAATCTAAAGTTTCACAAATGACTTTTCATTGATTTTGGATTTATAAATGGGTTTGTATATAGCTTAAGTTTGAATATGAATTAAATTTTAGTCTAACTACTACTCGAGTTCGAACTCGACTCGGCTCAATTAATAAACGAACCAAGCTTGAATAAGGGTTTCACATACTCGTTAAAACTCGAGCTCGAACTCGAATTCGTGTAAAATAAACGAGCCGAGCTTGAACACCATACTACTCGGCTCGGCTCGGCTCGTTTGCACCCCCTAAGGGAGGCGCCGAGGCGGTGGGATTTTGGTTTTTTTTATCTTTTTTTTTTTTTTAAAAACCAGGATATTACAGCATTTTCTAACTGCATTAATAGTTCTTTTATTTTGCTCCATTTTTCTATTCCACACATCTCCTAGCAGACACAGGTCCTCTTTCATATCCTTGTGGTTCACATAAATAATATTAATTAGTTGATATATATCACATTTATAATATTTAATAGTACAGCATATATACGCTATTAACACATAGTAATACATAATAATTTTAATATGTCACACATTTTTTTCGCCCAAGGGTAAATTTTATATAAGATTGTAGTTTTATCCAAATTGCCAAATATCTTTTTAATTATATTATAAAGGTACCTTCAAATAAAATAAATATTTTATCATGAACCCCGTCAACCTACGGCTAAGGTTATAAACGGGTCAAATTTCATAGCCAAATGATTAATATTCGATTCCGATTCTAACGAAGGTTAAGGTTTATTTCTATTGCCATTATAATGATTTCGAAATCTCTATGTTCCCATTTTAATTCCATCGTTGGAATTGGAACCCAATTCGATAATGTCTAGAATACTCGCCACACATTAAATTTTATTTAAAAATTAAATAATAATTCACGTGTAATTATAAATTTTTGATATGACCCCTTTAAATCTTTATTTTTATTCTTTTATGTATTATATTTTATACACTATTTAGTCTTACTTTAGTTAATTCTAGGTATATACATTTATTTTAATCGAAACAAATAATGAGAAATAGAACCAATTGAATTGGATTCAAATAAGTTGTCGAAATATTTGATTACAAAAATTTATATGATACGTCAAAAAGTTTAGATTTTTACAATTTTATCGAAATAAAATCAAAATATCTTACTAGGTGGAGAGCAAAGCAGAACACCCCTTAAAGCAGATAATTAATGAGGTCACCACCATGACATCACAATCCCGGGCAATGCTCTCATTTTTGAGTTTTGAGCCGATCGACTTGATTATGACCCCGTGACCTCAACTCATTGGTTATTTCTTAATTAATCTATTATTATTTTTTATTCTAACCCTTAACCGACCCGATCCTGATTTGGGTCCTAATCTTAACCAACTCAGGTCAATTTTAAGTCTTACCGACTCAATCTCAACCCCCGATCCCGCCTACTTTGCGAATAAGAGCTTAGTCTAAAACTCTAAATCCAACCTCGGACTCATCCTAAACTAATCTTAGAAACCAGATCAGAAATTGTCTACGAAGCTCGGTCTCATTTAGGATGGGAGTAATTTTTGAAGTTCAAACTCAACGTTAAACTTGTATTAAATTTATTCGTAATTTAGTGAATATGTTTTATTTACATGATATACTGTTAACCGTGCCTACTTTATTTTTTAAATAAATAATTAACTGTCCAGTTAATCGAATATTTAAACGTTATTAGCGTAAACGTTTTGAATCGAATAAACGTCTGATCAAACTCAGTTCGTCACCGAGTTATTTTTTTATTCAAATTTACTCATTCACCATAATAAATAAGCTAGTCTAAGTCTCGAGTAATTTATGAAGTGTATATAGGCTATTCTACACCTCTAGCGATATGCCACGCCCCAAATCTCTAACATGTGCAGTGAAATATAATCCGACAATGAGATCGGAAAAATAACCCCTTTTGATTTGGAAAATTTAAAAATATCAGGTCCCAATGTCATAATTCAAATTATTATATTAAAAAAATAAATCATACGATAATTCAATATAAATATTTCATATACTAATTCACTAATTTTTTATTGCACTGATTTATTCATTATGTTTCTACTGCGCTAAATTTATAATCTTAAAAATATTAAAAGATTTGAAATAAGTCACACTAACCTAGTATGACTTATACTTGAACTTTCTTAATATACTAATCAAAATCTAAATGATAATAAGAAATAATAAAACTCATAAATAAGATCATAACGTAATTACTCAATATTCATCATGATTCAATTAATCAAATGGGACATTTCCAATCATTTGACAAATTATCATGATTATAAATGCACCAACTAATTATGAACTACCAACTCATCTATTCTATGTGTACATCCACCTGGACTTACATGTGTCTACTGTACATGCCTTAATATCATTCTATTCCATTCGTCTAAGTAGATTATATATATGTTCTACTTGGCAGAATTCACTCCAGCTCTAAATATATATAAAAAGTATCATATAATAAGTTAGATCCATAGTACACCTAGGCAATGATATACTTAGGATAAACTATGGTATTCGAGATTGAAAGATGCATCGGATTGCACTAAATCATCTGTTGCTCACAGAGACTTGAACTATAGGCCGGAGGAGTAACAGTTTCATCACAGAATGTATTAAAGTATCAACCACATCTCACAAAATAAAAGTAAATAATTACTCAAGCAATTGCAAATTCAATACACCTTATATGCATAGAATTACTGATTCAGAAATGCAAAATTCACCAAATCGGGTGCACGGAATATCAAACCATGCAGAACACAGTTACATTTATTCACAAATTATATTGTAATAGACCTAATCAAGAACAATATGTATCACAATTAGATGTACTAAACTTCAATTGATCATGAGTTAATTCCAATTTACAAATTTTTGCATATTACGTGATCATGCATCTCTTAATGTTAATCTAACCGTACTCGGTCAGTATCGAGCAAATCCAAATCTCATTTCAATTTAACTCTCGATGAATTAAGATAATTCATAGCTCAGATCGTATATAAAATTATTATAATCGGTCATAATTCAATTTTTATGAATTAATACAGACATTGCGATTAATTACCATAATATATATCTAATTTTTATTAATTAACAAACAAGAATTAACTAGATTTACATCTAACTGATATAATTCATGAAAATAAATAAAATTACGTAAGAATAGCATGATTGGAATTAGATAAATTTATACAGGTAAATAAACAATCAAACTAACATCTCTTCGTCATTTTCTACTCAATAATTTAGTATATAAAGATGTCAAAAGATAATTGGGATGCCCGCCTGTGCGAGTGCGGCACGAAGCCGGCTGCCGAAGGGCGCACCGGGCGAGGGATCACGACGGCGAGAGAGAGAAGGGGGTGTCGCGGCGGCCACCATGGCCACCCGGGCACGCGGCGAGCGGGAGAAAACTATTTATTTAAATACTTAAATTATAAATACATCATATTTATTATACATTTATTTTTTAATATTATGTAAAATTATATTTTTACGTCCAAATAGTAGTTTAAAATATGCCGAGTATGAGTTTGAACTCGAGTTTTAAGTAAACGAGCTCAATTTCGAGCTCGAAAATGAGTTCGAATATGAGTTTTATTCGAGTTTGAGCACAATTTTTATTCGAGTTCAAGTTAAGTTGGCTCGTTTACATAAATGAACGGCTCGACAGGTCGAGTTCGAACTCGTCGAACTTAAATCGAGCCGAGTTTGAATGAGACCTTTCAAAACTCGTCGAGTATCAAGTCAAGTTTGAGTGGTTAAATAATCGATCGAGCTAAACTCGAACAGAGCCTTGCTCGACTCGACTGCACCCGTAAACGGCAGCAGCTGACGTAGAAAAGAGGCAGAAGAATGTATCCAAAACACTCTGTAATAAGATATTTATTTAATATATATTATTATTTAAAATATAAAACTAATTAAATTTAAATTTAATTTAAATTTAAACTCAGGTCAAATTTCATAAATAATTTAAATTGTATATTTTAAAAGTGAGTTTAGATCAAGTTAGCATTTTATAAACAAATTCATAGTTTGAATTATAAATTTCATTAAGCATGAGTTAATGGCCTAAATCTATTATCTATTAGAAGTGGGAGTTCTTGTTTTGTCAACAAGCATATAGCCTCTCTTGTTGTCTAGATACATCCTCTCCTCTCACAGTTTTTGATTTATCGCTATTCAATTGATTGGTGGTGTATACCATTTTATTATTATACCTTAGAAAAATAATCTTTTATTGTCCATATTTATCATGGATTCGCCATGGTCTTTTTCTTTGAACCTAAATAGTATCTTAGGTTTGTGATAAATAACTAAATAAATAGTTAAAATTTTATTTTATAAAGTATACAAAATAAAAGTAAATATTAATGATAGTAGATTAGATGTAATAGTAATACATTTATCGTTAACTCATGGTCAATTGATAGTATCTTAGGTTTGTGATAAATAAATATATAAATAGTTAAATTTTATTTATATAAAGAATACAAAATAAAAGTAAATACTAAAGATGCTAGATTAGATGAAATAGTAATATGACATTTATTATTTTATTTTTTATAGATTAATGTAAATTATATTTTCATAAATCAAATTGTTTTTATTTTTATAAAAAATAAAAATTAGGACAAAGTTTTAATTTATTTAAAATAACTTAACCCTTTTCATGATAATAGAAATATCTATTACCAAAATCCACTACCCTCATCACATTTTAAAATGATATTTTATGATATTGATAGTTAATAAAGTGTACCTGAACTCTAAACTTAACAAATTATTTTTCTTTATACGGTCTCATTTTGTGTGTGTTTGTAAGAAATGCAGCGTTAATCACCCTTTTTACAAACTTTGTTATATAATAATTGTCAACACTATATCTTTAATAGTTGATATTATCTATTTTTTAAAATAAAACTAACATTGCATTCTATTATTTTATCAGTTGGTATTGTAATTGTATTTTGTGTAAATATAAATGCTATGTCATTATTATAGTATGATATAAAATTAAAATATCTAAATATGTATTTACTAAAAATTTAAATAAAGGTAAAAAATGAAAAAAGTGATAATCTTATTGATAAATCTATTTATTACTTGGTACTTATTATTGTCAAACAATATTCAACAATATAATATGACATCAGAATATTTTTCATAAATGTGAAATCAACATGGGTAGAATAGTTCTAGGACATAGTGATGATAAATTACAAAATATTTTACTAATAGATTACAGGGTAATATGAAATTTTGACAGTGTTTTAATTATATGTATTCATTCACGGCCTAGCTTTGCTCTTACATCACATAGGATGTTTGCTTGCACAATATTTTTTGTACATTTTCATTATCAAAAATTGTATTAAAATAAAGTGTAAGCTAATCAATAAAATATATTAATCAAGTTTAGAAAGATATGATAATAAAAAAATAGTGGATATCATATATGACTAAACTAGGTGAGAGATGACAAGATAAAAAAAGGTGTCACTTACTTTTTTTGTTCATAAAGTAAAACTCTTTAAAATCATAAAATTATAATGATTGTCAAACACCTGTTGTCACAAGTTTGATTAGCTTCCATACCTCAGAGGTTTGCAAACTTTAAGGATTTTTGAACTTTTCAAGTGTTTAATTAGTTTTCATATTTTCAATCTTTTCAAATTTTATTTTTTTAATCTTTTCAGATTTTCAAGTTTTCAGAGTTTCCAGATTTTGGATTCCTACCCTTTCAAATTTTTTAGATTTCATAGCTTTCAGATTTATGATGTTTCTATAATATATATTTTTACATTAATTAAATTTTTTATTTTACAAATTTCTCTATTTTCTATTAATTAATTAATTATTTTTTATTCACTAAAGTAGGAGTTAGCTACTTCTTACTAAGCTACACAACATTATCTTCATTATAATGATCAAAGCACATTTGACAGCTATATGCTTGTTGACAAAATTAGAGGTTTGCAGTTTTAATCATAGTAATGTTAAAAATATTTTCTCATTCTATATATTTTCTTGTTTTTTCTATATGCAGTTATCTTTTTTATGTTCTATTTGTTTTACAATACCTTTTTCTCTTTATGTGTACATTTGGCAATTGAGATGTCTTTAGTTACGTACTACATTTCTCGTATTTTCCCCTTTACATACGTTGTTAAATTTTTTATCTTTACTTCTTCGTTCCTTTTCCACCATAGGTTACTCTATTTTCATATTCCTATCCCGCATTTCTCATTATATATGAGAAAGAAATCAAAGAGTGATGGGTGGGAAATCTCATTTTATTATTCTCCTACCTAGCGAGAAGTGTAATAGAGTTAGAGGTTCCAAAATTGGAAATAAACGTCTAACGAGTGTGACTTTATTTTTTATAAATGCCAATCCAAATACCATGATTATATACAATGATTTAAGCTTAGTTTTTTACCATAAATGACCTAAATATTTTATTGAAAGTTTCACTCAAAAGAAGGTAGACATTTCTTATAATTAGTATTTTTTTGAAATAAATGAATATTTTAATTTTTTTGGTGAATGGAAGATAAAGCAACTGCATTAATATAATTTATAAAGTTTAAAGAAGAACTTGAGTTGATATGAAATTGGTTCAAAATATGATTAAATCAAATTCATCTAATCTAACTTGCCACTTCTTGATTATGACCAAGGTAATCATATCTAAAAATTGAAAACTGTCAGTTCATATTGTAAACCTAAAATGTCAAAAGTAAAAATGAAATAAAGTAACATGTATGCTCTTAACTAAAAAGGAAATTCTCAAATTTAAAATTTCTATCTCTGAAGTTTAACTGAAAATTTGAATTAGACTTTGTAGGCCCAATTAGGATTTAGAGCAATTTCTATAGGTCTCAATTGTGGACCAATCCGAAGAATTAGTCTTTGTAAACCCAATTAAGATTTGGATTAATTGTTATTCCTAATTAATTAAGATCGGGTGATGTTGTCATAAGATGTGTTTAGTTTAAGTGAAAATTAGACTAGATCTGAATGTTTGTTCTCATTCAAGTTCTTTCGTATGTCAAAAGTATTTGTGCATTGTTATTGTTGACATAAGAGGATACCACTTTCTTTTTTTTAGGAATTTTTTTTGTGAAGTGGAAAGTTTCTTGGTTAGGTGGGACATATTAACTTTGTCAATTAAGAATCTAACTTGCTAGGAGCAAAGTAAAATTTGAAAACATATTCCTCACTCACCTCTTTATATAACTTCTTTGAGATGTATTCATGCATGGATGGTAGCTTATCGTGACACAGATTTTTGGTGACTAAACAAAAGTTTTGTATCAAAAGCGTGAGTGGCCTTTTTGTTATTCCACATCTAATTGACATAATATTTTCGTCCTACCTATTTTGGATTGATCTATGGTAATTTATGTTGTAATATTTACTTCTTGCTAGGTTGTGGTGGATGTCTTCATTCTCCGTATTTTATTTTGCTTTCAAAATTATCTTCATTTTTATTTAGAATGTATAAGTTTAAAAAATTAAAATATATCATGAATAACTAGAATCAATCAATCCTTACATTGATTGCAATTAAATAAGTATGATAATAATATTATTGTTGGTCAAAAAAAAGATAATAATATTATTAATAATGTAAAAAGAGTGTTGTTTATAATATTATAATTAATTCTTATAAATCAAAGTTGTTAAATTTATATAAATATCGCTCAAATCAATGTCGATTTGATTACCGATTTATGTGTAGATTTGAAGAGTAAATTATAACATTTATAATTTAACTAATTTTTTATAATGTACTTATCTATTATAAGAATTTATCTCAATTATATTATAAATTTATATCTAATCGATATATAATATATTATTCAAACACGTGCGAAGCACGTGATTTGGCCAGTAGATTAAGTGCCGAGTAAAGTTTGAACAATAACTTTTTTCTTTTTTGACACATAACACATGTTCCATTCATATTATTAAAATAAAAAATATGTATTCGAGATTGTGAAATTCCAAAAACGCACGTGCGCTAAGGAGACCCAGGTCCAGGCTATGATAAAGGTATGGAATACTCCTCGGGTGGCCAATATGGGATTAAACCCTTCAACACTCCCCCTCTCGGCCAGTCACCACCGTCAGAGCCATGATAGGAATACACGAGGCAGGGCCGTGCGAAAATAGGAGCAAATCCACCGGAGGACAAAGCCTACAGCCTGACCAGCTCTGATACCATGTGAAATTTAAAAAACGAACGTGCGCTAAGGAGACCCAGGTCCAGACTATGATAAAGGTATGGAATACTCCTCCGGTGGTCAATATGGGATTAAACCCTTCAACAGAGATAAGAGAGTAAGATGGGAACTCTCGAATAGATATATTTAGAAAAGAACATAAACACGTCAAAGATAAATATAACTTCACTTTTTTTTGGGACTTATCGTCTCCAACACATCCAAACATAGTCACATGACTCACATCACAATCTGCACGTCGAGAAGCTTGGAAAATCTAAAAACATAAATATGAACTCCCTTTAGAAATTTTGACGACCAATGATCACATAAAAAACATGTGAAATGAATAATCTCACCAGAAAGATCATAGATACGAATAAAAGCTCTGTAAAATAACACATGCCGAGTTTGAGTATTTTATTACCCGACTCAGTTGGCTCGTTTGCACGGGCATAAAAATATGATATCAAGAGAAAATATGTTATCGTGGAAGCAAAATATTTAGGAACTCGAAAGCTTAAAAAAATATTTTCCAGATGTAGAAAGAATTTTTGATACAAAGGATCGACGAAAATGCAAGAGACACGTGGTAGTTTTATTTCCAGCCAGAGAGGGTGAGCAGTTTGTTCTCTTGCGCTCACCGCGGAGCCATGGACACGGAAAAGTCCGCCGGTACGCGCATCTTCTCCGCCCAGTTCCGTGACTGAACCAGCAAATGCGAGAGTTTTCCGGCGACGCGCATCATGTCGGGCCGCGCCCCGGGCTCCGTCCCCACGCACTCCAGCGCCACCCTCAGCGCCTTCTCCGCCACCTCCGCCGGGTAAGAGTCCTTCAGCCGCCGGTCCACCCACCGCCGCAGCCTCCCCTGTCTCTCTCGCTCCGCCTCCGCCTCCCCGGGGGCACCCATCACCTCCCTCGCCGTCTCCACCAGAGAAACCCTGTCGTAACCCTTCGTCCCCTTGTTGTACCCGTACCTGACGGGCTCCTCCCCGGTGAGCAGCTCCAGGAGCACCACGCCGAAGGCGAACACATCGGACTTCTGGCTCGCGGCGCCGCCACCGAGAACCTCCGGCGCGATGTACCCCCTCGTGCCTTCGAACCTGGCATCGCGGCTGGCGGACCTCCGCAGCGTCGGCGACGGGCGGGATACCTCCGAAATCTCAGGGGATTCGGCTTTGCCTTCCTCGGCCTCGCCGTCCGAGAAAGGGATCTCGCCCGCCAGTTCCGACGCCCCAAAATGGCAGATCTTGGCGCGGAGCTGCGGATCGGTTACCATCACGGCGGAGCTCGTTATACGGTTGTGGACGGGGCCGTGGCGGGGGACGCCGCCGTCGACCTTGGGAGCCGGCGAGGGGGCGGCGGTGCTCCCGCCGATGGAGGCGTAGTGGTGGATGTACTCGAGGCCCTGGGCGATGTCGGTGGCGACCTGCATCCGGTCGACCCAGGTCGAAAGGGGGGTGAATCCGGGGTTATTAGGGTTCCTGAGACAGTGGGCGAGGCTGGCACCATTGACGTACTCGTAGACGAGGTAGATGTGCTCGCCGCCGAGGGAGGCGCCAAGGAGTCGGGCGATGCTGCTGTAGTGGATCTTGCAGGTGGCGGCGAGGCGGCGGCGGACGGTGCCGGGGTCCCCGCGGAACCGGCGCTGGAAGACGACGGCGTCTTTGCCGCGGAGCGTGCAGCGCCACGAGTTGGAGGAGGAGGAGGAGGAGGACAGGCGCTTGGCGAGGAAATTGTTGGTGGCGGAGCAGATCTCGGAGAAGGGGTAGAGGGTGGGGGACTCGGGGAGATACTCGCGGAGGCTGGCGAGGGAGGCGGCGCTGGAGGTGGAGGAGGTGGAGGGCTTGGACGACGAAGAGGCGGCTGCGCGGCCACTGTTGCTATCGGCGGCGCTGCCGGTAGAGGCGGGGATCGCCCCGCCGGCGGGTGCCGAGGAGGTGGCGGCGGCGGCATTTCCGGCCGAGGAGCGAGAGGTGCGCCTAAGGCTGCGGGGCATGGGCCCGGGAGCAGCGGCCGCCGCGTCCTTCCTGGTGTTGCACATGCGAAGCCCCCGCCGGTGTCGCCGGTCTCATGGAAGATCGGAGAGGAGGACGTCTAAAAGAGGAGAGAGGAAGACGGCGGAGACGACGGAGAAGCGTCTGGACTGGATGAGCCGGCGGCGCACGTCTCGACCGCGTCGGGCGGCGTCGACGGCGGGTCCGACTCGGCCAGGTGGTGGCGACTCGGGCCAGGAAAAGAGGAAAAGCGGGTATGGATCCAGACCGGAAGGACGGCGGCCGGGTGAGGAGGTCGACCCGGGGCGGGTCAACCTGATCAGAATACTCGTTCAATCCCAATCCGATCAAATTTAAATTTTAAAATAATTTAAAATGTTAAATATAAAAATAATTGGATTATTTTATTTTTAAAATTTATTTAGAATATTTATATGATTATATGCACATCTCAAGTTACTTAGTTTGAGTGATACACGTTTATTATATTCTTCACTTTATCTATATATTTAGAACAATAAATGATAAAGATTGATTGGGCCCAAGAAACCCGGTAGGGTCAAGTCGACCCGGCCCAACCCGACATTCTATGCCGTGGATTGGTTTTTGTTGTCTGATTGTTTGGGGATGTTTGATTACGTCACAAAATGAGTTTTGTTGTAAAAATATACTATGATAAAATATTCAAAAGTTATTATAAAAAATTGTATTAAAATATGAGCTTTTTTAGAAAAATATACTGCAGTAAATTATTATAAAACATTTTATTACGATATGAGTTTTGTTATAAAAATATACTGCAATAAAATATTTAAAAATTACTGTAAAATGCTGTATCACAATATGAGCTTTTGTCATAAAAATATGCTATGATAAGATACTCAGCAATTATTATAAAAAAATAGATAAGGCATGAGAATTTTCTTAAAAAAAATTATTTCTATTTATGCGTAGCCCTTACTGTCGTATCTCATCAAATACGATAATTTTATATCTTCAACTATTTTATAATTTTATTCTATACAAAAAAATTATCGTAAAAACTTACACAAATCATTGTGCAACCAAAAATACCCTGTCATTATTTGAAGTGAATCAGTTTAAACGGTTTTAACTTGTTTGAATCCCAACCGAAAATATGAAACGTATAGATGTTTATATTCACTGGAAGTATTTAAAATACACACCATGATAAAATCATTACATGCTTTTTGTTGGATGTGGCCATTCTGATAGATGCTCGTGATGTTTGATTACAAAGGTGAACTAACCGCAATGTTAAAAAGGAGAATATGATCATGGCATAAAGCATACAAGATGGCCTTATCTTCTTTTTTTTTTTTGGTCAGATGGCCGAACAGCCCAGCAGCGTGCAGCCTTTTCATAATATACAAAATAAAATTTTAAGTTTTTAGTTTCCAAGATTTTGAGAAAATTATTAATCATAAGTCCAAAGTTTAAAACTAGTCAACTTAAGATCCATAAGCAAAATCATGCATGTTTCCTCATCTCAATGGGATCAAAAAATAGACAAGCTTGAGAAACCTACTGGAGAGCTTCTAGAAATTTTATGGATTTTTATGGATTTTATGCTAAATTTTATGGCCTTTCCTCTGATTTTTAGAATTAATAAATCAAGAAAACTTGAAATGCTAAACCTGGCAGCCAAATCATGTCTAAACCTGGCTACTGGATCAGGCGGGTGAAGGATTTGGGCTGGTGGTTGGGCCAGGCGGTTGCCCGAGGGGTGTCGTGATAGAAATATATGTCATACAAGCCAATCATATATAATATGAATCGACATTTTCATAAATATGTCATTCAATTAATTAGATAAAACTTCGTTACTAACTCTTGTTAGATACAAATATCATAATGAAGTCCTTGATCATATGCAATGATAATTGAATCATGATAATATCATAATAATAAGATCGATCATCCAGATGTATGTGATATAAATATTTCTAATCATAGAATTCTTGAGATGGGATATCAATGATCCGGATAGGTTAGTGTGTGTTGTCTTCTCATGTGATGTGGATAACTGATCTCATTGGTCATCAATGTAGGGACAATGAGATACACACATAGGTGGTCATTAGTAGAATGAGTTCATTAAACTGACTAATTTAGAAAAATATGATCGGTATCTTATCGAACTGTCTATCAGGTTATTCTTACATCATAATATCATGGTTGGATCTTTGACCTAAGTCACCAAAAATGTCTTACTAGATATATCTTGTACTTTGATTATTAACTTATGAAACACCATCTTGATAGTCTAGTATAGTTAATATATTGAGTGCAAAATAAACTCGGTGAATGCAATTGAGCTGACAATAAGGGATCATTCACTCTTGGTAGGAGAGAGATAGAGAATGTCCTATAGGATAATACTATAATTCCTTGGCTAAGGTACTTAGGATAATTGGAAAATAAGTTTTCTAATTGATCTGAACTCGAGTACAGGAACCCATAGAGTTGGAGTTTTTAGGGGTTGGCAATCGATATCAAACCCCTGACCGACTGAGACATTGTATGAACGAAGATTTAAATTCATGATGATGGAAAGGCTCAATGGATGTTATTTAACTCCTCAAAGTCATTTGGGATAATGGGATGTGACTTGTGTCCTTTATGATCGGAAAGACATAAAAACTGTTATTGGATAACTGTTTTGTTTTAATTTAAAGGAATTGTTCTTTTAAAATAATTAAAGCTTCAACCAAATTGACTATTGGGCCTAGTGAGTCACACACATTATATCTGGTCAATATGACGCAGGCATAGGCGTAATTTTATACAAATTTTGGGTTTTTGTGAAAAAAATTTATCTTCTATAAATAAATGGCTTATGAACCCAAACCCTAACAAGATATAGGGCTAGAGCACATCCCAAGCAACCTCCCTCTCTCCTCTCTCCTCAAGAAGATGATCTCTCATGGTCAAACTTAGATATAAAAGGTTTCTCGAGACCCAAAGGAAGGAAGAACTTGGCTATTGAGATAGATCATGTAGATACTAATAAAGATCGTCCACTTGAATGGTTTTCAGTAAGGAAGAACATCCTCTCTTCATCCATGGTGAGAGATTTTGGAAATCCCATGAGGTACTCTCGTTCTACTTCATATTTGGTTCCCAATTTTACTGGTTCGTCATTGATCAAGGCAAAGACCATGGCTTCAAGGAATAAAATTTTTTTACACTTCTATAGAATGATTTCTTACAATGGTATTAGAACCAGTTGAAGCCTTGGTCGATGTTGACATGAAATTGTCTTGATTTTGTGTTTTCATGCTTTCCTGAAACTATGCACAAAGCAATTTTTATTCAATCACCACAATGTGTATGGGATCCCAAACTATGTATGGTTAAATTAAATTGATTCTCGTGAATGAGATCTTTCGAATGCTGCAAACCTCATGAATTTTGGCCAACCGGAGAGCCCGGTAGGAGTTCGAAAAGACACTAAGATCATCATGTCCGAAAATTGTGCCGAAATTTGGGGAGTTAATAAACTTACTTATTTGGATGCAAATACCTATGTCTAATGACATGGGAAGGTAGAAAATTAAGTTTTCTAGAGTTTTCATAAGTAATTGGACACTATATGGCCCTTGGAGGTGCTGAATTTGAGAGGTGTTTGTAGTTAGGGTTGATTGTAGCCATGGCACTTTCCTCCGTAAACTGCACTCAAGATAGATTTTTTCGGAGGCTAAAATATATTCCAATAGATTTCTTATTCTTCCAGAATTCCAATGCATATTTTTATGTAATTTTTGGACTCTGTTCGGGCACCCAAATATGGCCTGAAAATTTGGCCTCCGCTAGTGTTTTCAGGTGCTACAATGCAACGCCCCACCTTATCAAGCAAAGGAGGAGGTGAGTTCAGATCAGATCCAACCTGTGAGTATATGGGGTATGCAGTGTAGCAACGCCGTGCCCTATTGGGGTATGTGGTCGATGCACGTCGATGTCGCAGGCGTGAGGCGGCATATGTGGGCACGTGGCAAGCAACATTTTACTGCCGGTGGCTCGGCACAGCCACGGGGGTACGTGGTGGAACCACCTGAGGCCATCGGGGTCATGGCCAATGTTGTTGGTCAGTGATGTGCGCCGCCAGTTAAATATTCAAAAAATAAAATTTAAATTATTTAAAATTAGTTTATCCCCATAAAATTGTTAGAAATTTTTGAAAAAAAATTGAACATTTGTATAATTTATTTAATGAGTTACTAAAGTGTTTAGTGGATTTTGTAATCATTTTTTATTTTTGTCATTGAATTCTATTATTTTGAATTTTAAATTATTTTAAGATCAAAATTAATGAAATTAGTGACTATATAACTTTTGGATAATTATTTAGTAGGTTTATAAAATGTTTAGGAACCCGTTAAATATTTTGGGCTTTGGTTACTACAGAGGCATTTTATAAATGATTTTAAAATTACTTTATAATCTTTAATTGGTTAAATTAGTGTCCAAATTAATACTAAACAATGTGATTTTAAAGAATTATAATTTTTACTTTAATTTAATGCTCTGAGAAATTTTTGGAAAACATGAATCATTTTATTTGTTTGATATCGCTTGTGTTATGCATGTAAATTGTTTATAGGTGCATTTCATGTTATTTATTTCATGAAAATTCGACAAGCATGAAATCAAAAACTATTAAAAATTACAATATATAATTTTATGATGATATATGTGATATACCTCATAATTATCATGTATACGCTGAATGTTAGTGTGTATGGATGTGATTATAGACTTAAATATGTTTGACTTGTGATTGCTTGATTAATTATGTTGGTTATGTTATTAAATGGGACATGCATGTGTTTTCTCTCTCTATATGTATATAATCTGATTGTACATTCTTCCTCTCCCCCTATTTATGTACTCCCCTTGGTTAAAATCGAGGTTTTTTTATCATGATATGTACATTTATGAGTCTATGTACCCTTAAGTCGCTTGTAATAGTTAAAAGTCGGTTCATGGAAGATTAAAGAGCAGGACCACTTGGAGAAGCACCCTTCTAAAGTGGGAGCATGCCAACTCAAGTTTCTAAAGCTAGGATTTGCACCTATAAGGGTGCCTTAGGTGTATGCTTAAGGTTAAGTCCATGATCACCTATGTTTTGGTGCATATCTGATATGTGGTTGTGTGTTGCAGGTTATATCTTAAATATGTAATATTCCAAAGGTATATTAATATTTATATGTAGCACTTATATTGATGAGACTAAAATAAAAATTTCTCCTAGTTTTAATTAAGTTGATAAACGTGAGATATTAAGAATGACTCACGTAGCCTTTTATTGTTATGGTCTTGATGACCAATTTTAGATTGGATCAATTTATTGTGTTTCTTACAAGACTCATTCAGCAGGGGATTGGTGATCATGGCCAAGACATTTGCCAAACTTTGGGGTGGACCATTGCATAGCTTTGTTATCTTTCCCACAAAGGCTAAGTTAAGAATCCATTCTCATAACGTAACAAGCAGATTTGACTTAAATAGAGTATATAGCTTGTTATATTTTCCACAAGATTATAACTCCAGAGGCTAAAAAACTATGGGTTGCAATTGGTAAAATTTACCTACCTATTAAGTATGGGATGACTTATTGTGTTTCTCACAAGGTCATCACTATAAAGTTAGTAGGGTCTTAGTCCCCATTAGGATGTCATCGTGATATCATGTTTTTGCATAATGAGGGTTATACAAATTCGTCAAAATTAGTGGGAGTATAAATTAGGATGAAAAATCATATCTTAATTTTAATGAATATCTGTAATTAATTTAATCATATCAAAGTTGTAGAATATAATGATAAACCACCATTAGGCTAGCATGCTAGATGCTAAGTAGTTTAATGGCTCATACTTCTTAAATCGGTTTAAAACTAAGAGAATTATTCTCATAATTGACCTATTAATTATCCTACTTAAGAAGTAGGTATCTTTCTACACTATCGAATGATGTAAGAGAATATAAGATCTTATCTCATAATATAGTAAAGATGTATTTTTTGTCTTATATCAAATGTTAGGCTCTATGAGATAAAAATGGTAGTGGCAATAGGGATAGATAGATATGATATCCATCATGGCTCATGGTGATGAGCTAATTAAAGATAAATTAAATCAATATGTCTTAAATACTTTTTATTGGTGAGACCAAAAGAAAGAAGTAAGATCATTAAATAGAAATACAATGAGATAGTTAAAAGTCAAAGAAGTAGGTCAAGATATTAAAAACTCAAATAAGACATAGCATTCTCTTACTATCATGGCTCATGGTGATGAGCTAATTAAAGATAAATTAAATCAATATATCTTAAATACTTTTTGTTGGTGAGACCAATAGAAAGAAGTAAGATCTTTAAATAGAAATACAATGAGATAGTTAAAAGTCAAAGAAGTAGGTTAAGATATTAAAAACTCAAATAAGACATAGCATTCTGCTACTATCATGATGATGCTAAGTGAAAGATGAAGTGCAAAGTGTATTGCATGTAATGTAAAGGTGGAGCTTGAAAAGCTTCATATACCTAAGTCATTAAGATTTACTTGTATACACATTCAATAGTATTAGATACTATATGTGTATATCATAGTATATGATACTAGGGATGCGTATAATAGTATGATATACCAAATATTCATCATAAATCTACAAAGAGTTGTAGTTAATAACAAGTAAATGAAGGCTTAAAGATGATTCTTGACCTACATATGAAATGGTGCAAAATGTTGCATCATTACTAGTGAGAGATACAAATTTTCTATAGACTTCTAGAGTTGTCTTAATTATCCTTCTAAAAGAACATTGTTTTCATTTCCTAGTTGAATAAATGGTGATTTATTCTATGGTATGGAAATGATAATTATTCTTTAATAACTGGTAAAGTGTTTACCAATAGGAGTTTAATAAAGAGTTTATTTATATCAGATATGTATGCTCTTATAATATGTGTGAATAATCTTTCATAAATAAAATAAATTGATATTAATCAATCTATCCTTTAGTAGTATATAGATATGGTCATATTAATAAGAAAAGACTTACGTAATATCATTCGGATGGAAACGTATAGGTAAATGACTTAAAATCATTAACTATATGTAAGTCTTATCTTATTATGTAAAATGACCAACTCTCCATTTGTAAGACATGGAGAAAGGGCTAATGAGTTTATAGCACTCATGGATCTAGATGCATGTGAGCTCATATCTATTAAAGTTAGAAAATAATATTTCTACTTCATTAATTTTCAAAGATGATGTCTCTAAGTATGGACACATATACTTTATAAAGTACAAATCCAAAATCTTTGAGAAATTATTTGAGATTAAAAATGAAGTTGAGATATTAATGGAAAGAGTATTAAAACTCTTTGATGAGATCAAGGAGAAGAATTCTTAAGTACATAATTCACACATAAATGAAAGATAGTAGAATTTAATTTTAATGGATACCTCTTATACATTTTAGCATAATAGAGTAGCTAAAATGAGAAGTCATATTGTGTAGGACATAATATGGACAATGACAACCTTTGCAAAATTTTTCTTTATTTAATTAGGGGTTAGTACTCAATATGGGCACTCGATCTTAAATTGGTACCTGTAGGCACCCGGAAATGGCCCACACGGCAGTTTGCCCTCTTCCTCTCTCCTCTTCTTCTTTGGGTGAAGAGTTAGTGGTGTGTGTGTGGTGTGGTTGCCAGGAGCCAAAGGCTCCAAAATGTGATTAAGTGTAAAGCAAACGAAATGAAAAAGTAAGTTTGACCGTCGTACCTCTTGAAATGGGGAGATTGCTAGGTTCTAACTTCTCCTCTCTCGGCCGGCCGAAGGAGGAGAGCTTTAGTGAGCTCTTTCACTTCCGATCGGTTTAAAGCTTCACCTTGATCGGGTTCACCCAAGAATGACCTGCGGAGAAACACGAAAACAAGTGAAGATTATTAGCTCTGGCGTGAGTATAATATCATGTTTGGCATGAATCTTAAACATACAAAAGGAAACGAACTGACCGGATTGGGAAGAAATCCCAACCCTTATTTTTGGTATGTTTTTAAGTATATGGAAGATGCAAAATGACTTAATGCATGCTAAATGAAGTGATAATATATTCTAAGATGAAAATAGAGAATGAAGATCCGATTGGACAGGCGATCAGAGTCCGAAAAGTGCAAAATCGGCTTCTGCCCCTGCTGGTGCCCTATATATAGGGCACTAGCTGCAGGTGCCCCACTTATAGGGCGTGTTGACCAAGGTCAAAGTGCCCTGTATATGGGGCACTAAGTCTGGCTTGGGCAGATTTTCTTCCCCTCTTCGCGATGCTACTCCGGAATGCTGGGTGGCTTCCGGGACGAAGTAGGGGCTCCTCCTTGTAGCTAATATGCAAATGAAGCTAGTGGTGGGTGATTTGGGTGCTGGATGAAAGAGGAGAGACGGATAGAGGCTTTCAAAGTGGAGGAAAAACCCTATTTCTAGATGGTAGAAACAATAGGTTTTTGGGATTTTGGGGGGGGGGTGATTTTATATCGGTTTGAAGACTTATGGGAGGTGCAAATGGCTTAGAAACGTGGTATTGGATGAGCTCTAGGGTGGTACGGAGTTGGAACCTCCTTCCAGTTCCAAATGGGAGTCTATTTATAGCCCAAAAGATGGTACCTTGGCCATTTCCGAAAAGCAGTTCTACACGGCAAAGCGCCCTATATATAGGGCGCCAGCATCATGAGGTATGTCAAATCGATAAGACGAGTCCCTGCGAGTGGTCAAATCAGCCGGTCGAGTCGATTTGAGCAGGTGCCTAGTGCCCTATATATAGGGCGCCTGGTGCCCTATATACAGGCGCCAGGTGCCCTATATACAGGGTACTTTGACCCCGGTCAACGTCCTATCGATCTTCTTCGGAATGAGCCGAAAAGCCTGATTCTTCCGGAAAACATAGTTCCCTTGAAGGGTTACTCAAATATCCTTCATAAAAACAAGAATTTAAGCTCTCCAACTAGGCCGAAATTGCGTGTCTACAGTACCTTCCAAGTCTATTCTGATTATTCCATATACGATATGAAAAATGGGTTAAAGCTTGACATTAAGCAAGTTAAGGTTTCTAAATGTCTTACTTGGTGAAGAAGTATAACCCTATCAAATTAGAATATAAAACTAAAAAGTATTGGCTTATGAGATATCCTAAGTAAACTTAAGGATATTATATATGTCACCCTTAGGGATAAGGGTATATTGCTCGGCACACCATATTTCTAAAAAAAAAGTTCCTCCTTAAGAAAGATAGTGGGAGCAAAATATAGATGGAAGATGATCCAATCTCACAACCCAAGGCAACTTCTATTAAGATACTAGTATAGAATTACACACAAACAATTTATAGATCTTTACTTGTGCCCATTCAACCTAATGGTGGCAAAGGAAAAAGAGGCCAGAGACTGACAGTGGTAGGGGGCTCGGGGCAGGGGCTTCCGACAGCACCGGAGGACACGACAACGATGGCGATCGCGATCGAGGCAACGGTGATGCGGCGGCAAGGAGAAAGGAAAAGGAGGGCGGCGACCGTAGCTGGAGGGAAGGGAGAGGGAGAGTTCGACGAGAGGGGGGGTTGATAGAGAAAGAGAATCCAACTGGGATGTGGGTGGCAGAATAGGGGGCGGCGTAACCGGTGGGGACATTGGTGAGGATGGGGGTGGCGGAAACGATTACAGAACAAAAAAACTCTTATTTTTTAACCAGATATATTACAGTTTGAGGTTGGGTTAATAAAGGCTCTACTTCTTAAGATTACGTTGATACCCATGAAACAATCGTACGAAGAGAAGCAGTCATATTTAAATCTAATCCACCGACCCCCACTCACGTAAAAGACAAAGTTGAATCAAGGAAGAGCCGGAAATTTCTTTTCTCGTTACAATAAGGGTAAGCGAAGTTAGTGGACTTGGATAATCGCAGATGTGCCAAGGAGTTTCGTGGGCATGCTGAGGTACCTGCCTATGTAAATCGTGAGCAATTAAATTTAGGAGTCAACAAATTCAACCCAACGGGATTTAATCGAGTTGTGTTGCTTCGCTTCGCACCTTTATGACTCGGACAAACCCTCATGTTTTATTATCACATATTACAAAACATGGTAATTTTATGTCATTGCCTATCTTAAATTTTATTTTAATAATAATTTTACAGTGAAAATGTATATAGAATTATTATACATCCAAACACTCTACACTTGCATCGCTCATTAGAACCTACGTAGGTTGAAAGGCGCTGAACTACTCTACTTACCGGGTGTTTGGTTGCACAATAATTTTTATATATTTTCATGATAAAAAATTATATTAAAATAAAATATAAATCAATCAATGACAAAAAAAATTATCGATGTGATATAACAAAAAAGAATAACTACCATATATGACTAAACATAGTGAGGGATCACAAGATTAAAAAAAAAGATGATATCTTATTCTTTTGTCTAAGAAGTAAATCACTTTAAAAACATAAAATTATCATGGTTGACAAGCATCACTTTTAACAAGTTTTAATTCAAAATTATAAAATTGTAACCAAAATTTAAATTATCATGTAACCAAACACCCTATTAGTAGTGACATTTTCATTATCTCTACCTATCTCTCACCAGGAAAGCAAATGAGCTAATACACTCAAACAACCACATGTAGTTCCAAACTGTGCCCCAATAAAAACTCGTCTTGACTCGTACCTTAAGTTAAATGAACAAGTTTGGATAAAAAATAAAATTTAGTTAATTAAATGATTTGAACTTAAACAGACTCCTACTCGACTCAATAAATTCACCAGTAACTTAACTAAATATTCAATTAAATGTTTATTTTTAAAAAATTAAATTATAAATAACATGAGTTATATATTGTCACTTAAATATACAAAGAAATTAAAAAAACAAAGTTAACTTGAATTTAAGTTTAGGTCAAGTTTCGTAAATGGACTAAAGTTGGAGTTTAACAAATAATTTTTGATTGATTTTTAATTTTATAAACGAGTTCATATTAAGTTTGAACTTGAACGTGAACTAGACTTGAGTCAATGTGTTATTCGAGCTTGAGCATGACTTAATTAAGTAGCGAATCAACTAGTGTAAAATATAATGCTCCAAGCTTGAACATCGTAAGAACTAAGCTTGAACGAAGGCTTCCTTCAATTTTCATTTATGCTGCATTTTAGTATTTTTATGGATAAACAATGGAGGTTGCAATTTTCACTCTACAGGTGTAGCAGGATACAAAATGTTTTAAAACTATTATCTTTTGAATGGACCAAAGCTAGAATATTCTTTAAGAAGTCTAGTTACTTTCATACATCTCACTACATTTTCTCAACAATGTTTATCCACTCACTGAACATAAATTATAAATTTAAGTTGGAAGGGTCTTACATTTTTATCCTTTGTGCTTCAATTTACATTTTTATCTTTTGTGCTTCAATTTGTTAAGTTTACTAATAACAGATAGCTTATTATGAAGTAAAAAAAAAGGTGCTGAGCAGGTCAGGTTGGACTATTTAAATATATTATGGCTAGGTCAACAATGAAATATGGTCCAGGTTGTGTTAGCCCAAACTAGAGAGACTTCAAGCTCATTGACACTCCGATCTGATTTTATTTAGTTTTTATTTAGAGAGAGGAATCAAAATAATTTTTTATTTGATTAACTTTTCTAACCTGTTGAGAATGGCCATGAGAACCTCTTTTTGATTATATAGTTGGAAATATTGGTGTTTCTTCTCTGTCCTAAGAAAGGAAGATTTGTCACCACACCAAGCTGCAACTCTTATCTCTGATTCTTCTCTATGTCAGCTAAAACAATCTCATTGTTAACTAATTCAGACTGTGTATTGATTTCTTAATTATTACTTTTTTCCTTACATTACACTGCATAGAGTCTCTTTTGTGATGGATTATTGGGGATAACTTCTAGATATCAGTCGTCCCTAATGACCATACTTGTGGGACGTCGCTAAAAGTATATGATATCAAATTATTTGAATTGAGTTGTACATACTTTTTTGCTGTATACATTTCTATGGACAAGTTGTTGTAACTTGTAAGTTACAAAGATATATACATACATAGATTTATTTATATATATATATATCTCTCTCTTTTTTAAGTAAACAATTTGTTTATACGAACGTTGCCTCAAATAATTATTTTATGGGGTGTTTGGTTATATGATAATTTTAGTTTTTGCTATAATTTTATGTTTTTAAAATAAAATTGGTTAAAAGAGATGTTAAAGATTATGAAAATTTTATATTTTTAAAGTGATTTGTTTCTTAGACATAAAAAGTAGGTTTCACCACTTTTTTTTATCTTGTGATTCTCCACTTTATTTGGTCATATATAGTAGTTACTCTTTTTTGTCATCACATCTATCCAAATATGAAATGTTCTTATCATTAGTTAGTTTATATTTTATTTTAATATAATTTTTTATCATAAAAATATAAAAAAGCATATTGCAGCATTAGAACTCAATCATCACCAATAATCATCGACGATAAACTGTTTTTGGACCAGTTACCCACAGTTTTTGGGGACTGACTGGCTCTTCGAAAAATTAATCATTTAATACATATCGATGACCTTGAGTAAGATTAGTCTCCTTGACCGCGTATAAAAACTCATCTAAAGGCTATTTTGTACCGATACAAACCAATATTAGATGTCTTTCATGACTAACACAGATGAATAATATATTCAATAAACACCGTATAGAACCTGACCCGTTTGACATCGAACCATCAGCAGACTATTATTCTAGTCCATCACGCTGCTTTGAAACCCCCGTACCACCCAGCACGTAGGGAAGAAAGCATATATTTTCCTTTGTTACGTACATACATATTATAAATAAATAAATAAATATATATATATATATAGAGAGAGAGAGAGAGAGAGAGAGAGAGAGAGAGAGAGTCGTGTGGACGATCAAATCTACCCAGGCTCTAGAAGGTCTGGTTGGTGATGGACAGTCAGTCATGCACACGCACGTTTAGGATAGACTCTCTTATTTTTTATATTATTCAGGGTCCCCTTGGTACTAGAGATTAACTAGTCTAAATCGGCTCTTAGTTATATATATTTTTAAGCCGCTGTTAACAGTATTATACCGTCGAAAATTGCAAAAGACACGACTTTATATATATATATCCTTGTATATATTGATTTACATAAAGTTTTAAATTCCCCGGAGAGAGAGAGAGGGGGGGGGGTGAAAAGTGGGTGCTCTCCTAAAGACTATTTAATTCAAATCAATCAAAAAAATTTACTACAGGCTATATAAATGTACTATATATACTTAAAGATGATAGGAGTTTTTACATGCCAACAATAAGGTGTTTATTTAAAGTTATGCATGCACATTAATTAATATGATTGTCTACGGGATATGTATGTGAAAGAGGCTCGGATAAGAGTCAAAGCTGGCAGATATTATCCTCCCACATCATCTAAGGAGGATTAATTTAACATGGTTCCAACTTTCAAAGCAACCTTTTATAAGGTGGGTGTTTGATTGCACAATAATTCTTTTACTTATATATATTTTTAGGATAAAATTCTATATTAAAATAAAATCTAAGGTAATCAAAGATAAACAAATATCATGTTTGGTGAGATATGATGATAAAAAGAGTTAAGACCAAAGAAGCTTGTGGATCACGAGAGAGAGAGAAAGAGAGAGAAGGTTTCACTCTTTTTTTGTCCCACCAAGATTTTTTATATTTTTACAGAGATTGTCAAATACCTTCCTTACAAGTTTTATTACAAAATTATACTTTTGTAACAAAACTCACTTATCAGCCATGACACCCTATTATAGTTGGGTTTAACTTGATTCGATGATGAAACTGATTCTATGGGCTTGATGATTAATTTCAAATTAATTCTACAGATGAACTCAGGCTATAACTCAGGGTATTATGCCTTCATACCTTCTATATGAACTTGTTGATCCGAATTTGATTTTTTTTTCTCTAACTCTCACCTACTTTTAAGAAAGAAGCCCACCCTTTGACACAACATTTTAAGGCAATTTTGATGTATAATGTACGGAGATTAACAAAGTTGTCTATGTTATTTGCTTTTGGTAGCAAACTAACTTATACTAGAATGTCAATAGTTTTTAGGCGTTTGATTATAAAGATGTTAATTATTAAGTGTATAATTGGGTGTTTGGTGGCACAATAATTTTGTATATATTTTATACATAACAAGTAAGTTAAAATAGAATCTAAGGTGGCGATTGTCTTGACTTAATCTAAAAATCTGAACACTTAATTCTATGTATAATCTCGTGATAAAATTAAATACTTAATTTGGTTAAGATGCTTCCATGTTAATCAATTTAGTGTTTACTTAACATATATAATATATGTCACTTCTATCTCATATAAAGACTTCACGTCTGAAAAAGGTTAACTTTATAATTTATTTTTAGGAGATTTATTAAAATATATGATATATATATTTAGAGTTTAATTACGACATTAAATCAAACAATCTTAATCCAGAGGTAAGAGTGTTAAGCCCAAACAAGCACATTCCAAATTATAGCCAGAGACATAAACATGTCATGTTTGGTGAGACAAAAATAGTGGAGACCATATATAATTAAAAGGATTGAGAAACCGCAAAAAATGAAATTTGGCTTTTTTGTCCAATAAGAAAATATGCCTAGAAGTATGTTTTGTAATTATTTTCAAACACGCGTTTTATAACAAATTTTGTTACACAAACTTTTCTTTTTTGTAAGAAAAAGTTAATTGCCATGCAACTGAACAATTCTAACGAGGATGTTTGGTTGCATGATAAATTGAGTTTTTATTATGATTTTATATTTTTACAACAAAACTTATTAAAAGAGGTGTTTGGTAGCCACTACAATTTTTATATTTTTAAAGTATTGTTCTTCTTTAACAAAAAAGATATAATCTTTTTTTTATCTTGTGGTCCCCATCTTGCTTAGTCACATATGATATCCACTCTTTTTTATCATAGTATCTCCTCAAACTTAACAAATTTATATCATTAATTAGCTCATATTTATTATAAATTTTTATCATAAAAATATATAGAAATTTAACGTGCAATCAAACACTTTATAGGTTTTAATTTTGTTGCTGTTTTTTATTATATTTATGGTTGTTTACATTTTGCACCAAAAGGGCATAATAAAGTGGACCCCGTGAGTAGAAAGTGGAGGAGTTAAAGACTTAAATATGAAATATGAGTGAACATACATACAAAATTTTATCTTCTTAGATATTTATATTTTAAAATAACCCATCCCGTTTTGCGACGAAAAACTTTTAATTTTCAGAACTTATTAAATAAATATCCATTTCAAGGCGGGGATTAAGGTAATGGGGTGTTTGGTTGCATGATAATGAGGGTTTTTGTTTTAATTTTTAAAAATTGTAAGAAAACTTGTTAAAAGAGGTGTTGGGTAACCATGACAATTTTATGTTTTAAAAGTGATTTTCTTCTTAAACAAAAAAAGAGGGTCCCACCTCTTTCTTTTTTCTTGTGGTCCCCCACTTTGTTTGGTCATGTGTGGTAGTTACTCTTTTTTGTAATCACATCCCTCCAAACATGATAATTTTATGTCATGAGTTGGTTCACTTTTTATTTTAATACAATTTTTTATCATGAAAGTGTACAAAATTTTATCATGCAACCAAACACCCCATTATACAAAAATTTTATCATGAAAGTGTTTTTATCAGAGGTCTCCATTGTTTGGTTTGATATGGTGTTCGACATTTTTTTTTCAAATAAAATATACCTCTCCAACTAAATCGAACTAATTTTGGCGGTTAGATTCACAGTATGTTTTATTGTAGTATAATATATTTTTTATTAATTTTTATTTAAATTATATTTTAGTAAAATATTTTTATATATGGTTAGTTTATTTTTCAAACTTTTAAAATATTTATTTCTACATGAAAATGATATGTTACATGCTTAAGTTAAAATAATTACGTGTTCAAAATAAAATTATTAAATTTTACAATTTTTTTTGAAATCAAACTAAATAAAATAAAAATATTATAAAGAACGACCTATGTTTACTAGCTTTCTCTTATTTATTTAAAAGAAAATTGAAGAAGTTTGATATTCCACATCCCGTCGATTCACCCTCCGCGCCAAACAAAGACCACCGACACAAGGAAATGATATGTATGCCTGTGAGAAGGGATGGGGTGTAAGTCGAGATGATGGGATGAGCTTATCAGTCTTCGCACGTAGTAAAGCCGTCTCCGTCCCCGGCAAGAGATCTCTCTTTGAAGGTTCTTCCTCCGGTCTCCTTCCCTCGGCCGCGACGGCCGGCCACCTTCAATTTCTTAATAAATATCGTGCCTTCAACCTATTTCCTCCCCCCTCCCCCGCGTTTCGAAGCTCTCCTGCTGTTTATGCACGGCCACCAACGCGTCCTTTCGTCTCTTGGACATTGCAGGGCCCTTCCTGTGGGCGTGCTGGAGCACAACCATCTGAAAATTGAAATTCACCGGCACACTGGGAATCTTGGTTGATCATGGGCCGCCGGTGGGTTGCTGAGTTCCTTTGTGCAACCGCGCGTTGTTGGAGATAATTTGAAGAACCCCCGAAAAGGCAGCGGTTTTGGTAGCTGTAAGTTCTTTCTCATGGATTATCAGGAAGTAGAGAGGTTTACGTACTGGCGTACTTGTTATATATGTGCCGAAAGCGCAAAAGTCCCACGTTTTCACTGTTTTTGCAGATCTTTTTGCAGGCTTCTCCAGGGGGTCAAGAAATATAAGATTTTTCTTTGCCTTTTCCGAGTGCTTCTTCTGTTTCGATGCCGAGGTTCGATGTGATTCTGTGCCGGGGCACAAGAGCAAGTACGTTTTATTTTGCTCCTGGAAATGGCTCGAGTCATTGGAAGAAAGTTTGTAGAAAGACTTGTTGTTTGGCGTTTCGGTCTTTCTTCACTTCGCTTGGTTTCGGCTGAGGCGGAAAAATAGAAACATGAACTTCAAGTTCATTTAGTTCCCGCTGTTTGTCTCGTTGATGGGTTCTTTGCTGAAATTGATGTGTTGTTTTTTTCTTCAATTCCGTACCATTTACTCTCTAGAATTTAAAGAATGGTTCTTACTTTTTGCCTACAGATCTTTGCTTTTCACAAGTTCATATCTGAAGGTCTCCGCATATAGCTCTTGTTTCTTCTGCAAGCCCAAGTTGGAACTTGTTACATTTCGATGTATAGTATGAAGTGTTTATATTTCCCGCTTGAGACAAAGAAGAAAGAGCAGAAGACGAGAAGACCTATCTCAGGTGAATCTTATGGCACCGCTTCTACAGAGCAGGATTTCACAAGGTCAGGATCTGAATTCAACTCTCGGAATGTTTCAGATGTGAGTTCTGATTCATATGGGAGATCTGGAGTTCCAGGTTTCTCTTTGAACCCAAACACTTTAAGAGTATTTACCTATTTGGAACTGAAACATGCCACAAAGAACTTCAGCCGCACGTTAATGCTTGGTGAAGGTGGCTTTGGATGTGTTTATAGGGGAACACTGCAGAGCTCTGAGGGGTCTCATGGAAAACTAGACATTGCTGTAAAACAGTTAAGCCAGAGAGGTTTGCAGGCAAGGATTTCCACCTGGATTTATTCATCCCTTTTTACACTACGGTGACTACATATTTATAATATTGTGAAACATGCAACTGCATGCAGGCAAGATGCAGGCAACATAGTTTCTTAAAAAGCTTTCTTCGAACATGAAATGTGAAAAAATATTTCTTCTGGATAATTTCCTTATGCTGGGTAAACCTTATTCTCAGATAGGACAGCATAATTTAGCTTGCCTCTTGCATCAAGCTACTTTTTCTTTATTTTCTTTTTCTTTATTTATTTTTTACTTCTGGAAGATAAGAACCTCATTAAATGATTGTGGTTTAATTTGTCGTTAGAAAGAAACATGGGACCATTTTGACAAGCTTTGTTGAGAGTTGGCATGGCAAACTATTGTTTGGAAGATTTAGCTTGTTTTTGAATCCAAATCAAGACCAAGAATGTAATACGTAGCCATAGAACTGGACTTATGCTTATCATTTTAATTTTCAAGACCTAATAGTTTATTATCTGGGATACTCGGTTGGAGAAAGATCATCTAACTGTCACATCCTGACTTCCAAGGAAGGGACCACAGACATGGATCCATCCAGGGCCGATCCTGATTTGGATATGAAAGTCTAGGTTTGCCGATCCATTGGAAACCAAGAATTGGCCCTGACTTGGACCAACTCGAGTGGAGTCAGGCCAGAATCAGCCGATTCCAACTGGGATTGACTGGTCCAGGCATCAGCTAATCTTAGCCTGACAGATATATGATACTAAAATTTGTTTGATTTTGTTGTGTAGAGTGTTCATGGTTTAGTTTGTCTTTAGGGAGTTTTCTCTAAATCAATGCAACCTTCTAGATGAAGAAAATATTGGAGTTCTGTTTGGTTCAATGCAATATCATGTCTAATTTTTGAATAAAAATGGTATTATTATTGAAATAATTAATGTAACATAAAGTGGACTAATTTGTTTGTCTGTTTGGTTTTGTTTTGACTTTTGAGGCCCTTCTATATTAAGCCAAACATATGACTAGTTTAAGCTGAATTTAACAGATTGGATCAATTTTGCTCTTTGGATTGAACCGAAGAGTTTTGACCTCCATCCACGTAAAGGGTATAGCATTGATAATATATTAACATTCATTGCCTTCTTCTGTCAACTGCATTGGGCCTTGGGTAGCATAGATGAACTGAAAATTGCACTTTGTGCTGAGGGCTTCCATTTTGACTGATGACTTTGAAATTACTTGTACGAGCATATGCCCTTGTGTTATTGACCCTCTTTTACAAAAATAGGCCTCAACTTCCACAGCAAAGTTTGTGGGGAGATATGCAAATCTCCTAAGTTGCATACCTTGTGAAAAGTGACACATCTGATGATCTGCATAAAGGGACAAACTTTCATGTTTTTTTATTTATCTTTATCTGCATTTACACTCTGGTGTACATTTAAAGTGATACATTCTCTCATGTCGTGACTCAGGGACACAAGGAATGGTTAACAGAAGTAAATGTTCTTGGGGTGGTTGATCACCCAAATCTCGTCAAGCTTCTTGGTTATTGTGCTGAAGATGATGAAAGAGGAATTCAGAGGCTTTTAGTATATGAATTTATGCCTAACAAAAGTGTTGAGGACCATCTGTCTGTTAGATCTGCTACTCCATTGTCATGGCCTATGAGATTGAGGATTTCCCTTGATGCTGCACACGGCTTGACATACTTGCATGAAGAGATTAAGGTACTTATGTCATTGGTGCTGCATGTGTTAAAGACAAGCCAACAGTTTATTATGTTTTCTTCAAGAATTACAAATGGTGGAATCTAACCTCTCTCTGGTACATTTCTGTTGGATGATAAGAGTAGTTGCCAGAGAATTAAAAGATTAGACAATATTCTATTATTACTAAGCTTGTTAATGGGTTGGCTGTTAGCCTGTTACTGGCCAATGTTTTTTTATTTTGTACTTTTTAGGGAATTGTCTTTTTCTTGCTTGTCAGAATACAATTGCATTGTTTTATAATTGATATATGATTTTGGGGTAAGAAATAGTAGGAATTTTAGAAGCCTCCATGCATGCTAAATGTAAAGATCGAAGATCCTTGTATTTTGAAAAGTTTGCACTCAGTATTCTTAAAGTGACCACTTAAGTGGTGCTTAAGCAGTACAGTGGTCCAGGCCAGCCAAAACACCTTGCTGCTTTTCTCTAACTCAATAAAGTGCCCGCTTTGGGCTGCTTAAGCAGTAAAGTGGCCCAAAGTGCCTGCTTTGGTCACTTAAGTTAACCGAATCTGCATAAGATGGATCTGGATATTTCTTATTAGGTCTATTTTGTTAGAATTATTTAGTTGTTTGGTATTGATACCACTTTTTCTGTTTTCATATACTACGGAATATGCTTTTTGTTATTGTTATTTACTTGCTATATTTTTATATTGAAAAAAGAGATTGCACATTGCAAGTTACATGTTGTGGATAAATGGTTTGCATATTTCATTAAAGAATGGTGTTAAACATATTTTGTATGTCATTTTTTATTTTTCTATTTACATATACATTTTATGTTTATATATATTTCATTGCTAGGAAGTTTTTGTTATATTTGGTCGGCTGGTCACCCCTTCCAACTAGTTATACTAGCTACCATTTAAGTGGGTGCTTTGTCACTTAAGTGGTAAACCCTTGGTCTCATTGGTTGCTTTATCGCCTTGGCATCTATGCTTGTGCTCATGTGTCACCTTGTTCTAACTATGATAGTTTGTCAAAAATAGGATGGTGCAAATTCTCTTTGTACACGAGAGAGGCATAGTTGTCAATACGCCTGTTTAGGCGGCAAGCGGCATGGCGCTTTTCCAAGGACACCTTTTGGAGGGCCCAAAAGGCAGCCAAGATACCTTTTGCCCTGTAGGTTCTTCACCCCATGGAGGTCTTGGCTCCATTCCACCTCCGGCAAAGGCCAGTTCTCCTCTACCTTCCGGCGGGATGTCATCATCGTCCCTCCCCTTCCAGTCCGCCTCCATGCCATTTTTTCACCTTCCCTCTTTACTGGTTCTACCACATCAGTTGCCTGTCACTTCATCAGCTCAACTTCCAACATCGGCTTTTGATTCTCAGGTCTGGCAATCCCCTTCCAAGCAGCACTGTCACTGGATCCCGTAGAGATAGTGCATCAGCCTCCCAGCCACCACCGGCAATCCCCGGAGGAGCTGTGTAGAGCCGCCGCAACCTCATCCTCCAACATCCACCCACAGTCGACATCCATCAACATGGGTGGTCCTGTGATAGCTTGAGCACCTTGTCTTTTCTCCGATGAGTTCTCAATCTCATCCCATAAACCTCTTGTACATTGTCATCCCCTCCTCTCCTCCTCTTCGCCAATCGCCTCTTTTTCGGTTCCATCATGGGCTCCTGCGGAGCCCCTCCTGTCCTCCTTTCTCCTGGTCACCCCATTGACCACTCGACTCCCCTCTCCTAGATCCCTTCCCTTTTCCGGAACCCCACAACCAGCCCTGAAGCCCACACCTTCCCTGCCTCCACCTTCTATTGCTTAATAGACCCCTCCGAACAACGCCAGCAACCCAGCATCTCTTGTCTTCCCCACGCCTTTCCTTCTTGTTCGAGCTCCATAACCAACCCCTGCCCACCGTCGACCACCCCGAGCTCCCATCATGGCCCCTCTCTACCTATGCTCTTCCCGACGGCAATGGAGGAGATAGAAGACGGTAAAGGAGAATTGCAAAGACAACAAAGGGCCACCTCGAGATCTGTCAGTCTCTCTTGGCTCTCTTTGGCAGCGTGCAGGTGCCAATTAGCCGATCTAGTGTTGCCTGCGCGTGAGGATTCTGCCATTGTCACCTGCACCCACCTGCTTCATTATGCTGACCTTCCGGATGAAAGCATAAGTCTGAGTGGAAAAAGGGGCTCAAACACCCTTTATGTCAGGACCTTCTCCTACATTGCTGTCTCACGCAATCGAGTGCATCCTTACGTGCCTGCGCGGCACCCCGAGCAGCCTCCATGGTCCCCACCACCGGCTGCCCACAACCACCAGGAAGCTGCCATGCCCCCCCCCCAAGAGTTACACACACATTCAGGCACCTCCACCAATCCACCACGTTTCCCTCTGGGAGGATCTTCTTCACGCGTGTGGCGCACCCTCAGTCAGCCACAACACCTGCCCGCCACGATGCGTCCATGACCCTTACTGCTGGGATTGTCTTCACATGGGAGCACAAGCCACGACACCTTTCGTTTGGGAAACCACCAGCACGCCACGAAGCCCCATCTGCCTGGGAGCCACTGCAGCACACCATGATCTCCCCGGGGGGGTTGCTTCGACACCGGTCGCATTGGCCCACTCGCACAGGCTCAGGCCAATCCAGAAAATAAACTGACCAGTTATTTCATGCCGGTTCAACGTGTTCAGGGCTGGTTCGACCCATTCTTGATTGGTTTTGACCCAGTTCAGGCCTTTGACCAGTTTAAGTTTGGTTCATTTTCATTTTAGTCCGTTTTATTTCATTTTAGCATCCTAATTCATCTTCGTAGAGTTTTTAGCCTGGTCCATGATGCCATCCCACATCATACTGTCTCTCCTCAATCTCTTGCTTAATTTTTGCTAGGCAAGGGCTTACTAGGAGCCAGATGCCTGGCATGGTGACTGAGAGGGATTGTGGTCAGAGGGGTTCAATGAACAGGAAGTTGTGGAATGAGCATGGAAGAGTGGGAGGAGGGAGTCCAAATGGATAACTGATGAAGGTCTATGAAAGATGTGGGCTATGTCTGCAGGTCTGAGAACCACTCCATAGACTTTTCTTTCATGGATACATTGACTGACATTTGTTGTTGGTGGAGTGGGGAATAATGAGTGAATTGGTAAGGATCTGGGGGAGGGATTATGATTGAACTTTATCATGATGATGGTTGTATTTTTGTTGTGATGGCGTGCAGTGTCTTGAGATGTTTTAGCATGGGTTTCTTTGTGTGGGGGGTGAGAAAAATTTATGGTACAAAAGGTATGATGCATGGCTCTTTGGACAGGTTATACATATGGAATATGGAAATCCATCTCCAGCTCAAGGATGGTAGGTGATCTGGGTGACTGAGGTGGAGTAGGTGGTGGAGTTTGTGGTGAAAGAAGAGATGCTAAGTTGGCAGGGTGAGGATAGATGCTGATCAGCTTACTCCACTCTTTCCAACTTTCTCTATCCCTCCATCTCTCACAAGGATATTTGGAGTTTTATATAAGTTGAGCCATCACTTATCTGACTTGGCAGTTTCAAACTTGGATGTATCCACAAGACTTCGACTTTGCAATAGTGTTCATTCTAATAAGTGTTCTCTGCAGCTCTATACGAACTTACCTTATTTACAGGAGTGGATATTAAAAGAAATGTTTAATTTATAGTGCATCATTCTGATTGGTTTTTGCTGTTTACCTTATATGAATTATCTGTTCTCTGCTATTCACTAGTAAACTACATGGATCATTGGTATTTCACAATGAATTTTCATGCTTCATGCACTACATATTAACCATGAAACTGATGTCTTAGATTGTTCGTACTTCAAATGTTTACTCAAAAGGTTCGTGGACTGATGTTATTGAAATCATTTGTTGCAGATTATCTTCCGTGATCTGAAAACATCAAATATACTTTTGGATGGCCAATGGAATGCAAAACTTTCTGACTTCGGGTTGGCCAGACAAGGTCCAACAGAGGGTTTAACTCATATTTCTACTGCAGTATGTCAAAATAATGCTTTAAGTTGATCTTTCAAATCCTACATTTCTTTTATGTTTGTTCATTAATAAAATAATTCTATGGTTTTGCATCTTGGAAGTTTGAAAACCTTAGGTTCACTGCTTTCCGTTAGGGGTGCAAATGAGCTTAGCTGAGTTGAGTACCATGCTGCTCGAGATTGGCTTGATACTCGACGAGGAACTGTGTTCAAGCTCGGTTCACTAAAAGCTCAATATGTTTGAGTTGACACTGCTCATTTACTTGATCAAGCCGAGTTCGAGCTCAAATTTAAATAGGTCCAATCTTGAGTTCGATCTGAGCTTGTTATGAAGCTTGAACTAGACATCGGTCTCAGCTCATTTCTGAAGCTCAATTTCAGCTCATTTAATATATTTAATTAATACTGTATTACCAAAATGCTCCTAATTTAATTTTTAAAATAAATATTTTACTGAGTAAGAATTGAGTATTTAAATGAGCTACTCATGAGCTTTATTGAATCAAGCAGGGGTCTGCCCAAGCTCAGCTCATTAAGCTGAGCTTTTTTTTTCCTTGTTTAAACTTGATCATTTAACATAATAAACAAGATGAGTCAAATCTTTGTTGAGCCGAGTCTCTGGCTACTTGATTATAACAGCTCGTGTGTGCCTCAACTTTTTCTGATTTCATATTTGTTTATCATCAACATTTCTGAACTTTATTGAAATGTTTAGGAAACAGTTCTGTTTATCTCATCCCATCAATTAGGCCCAAAGATAAGAATTTTTTTGTCTTATCCCGTGCACAAAATACATAATTTGGCTTCACTCAGTATAATTTTTCTATGGGTACGAGTTTATGCTTCAGTAGAGCATTGTTCAATCCAAGGAAGGAAGGGTCGCGGGTTGTGACCGGGTCGCGAGACCCCCAAGCCGACCTGGTCGTGACCCCATTTTTTTTATTTTTTGAAAATTCAAAAAAATAAGAAAATGCAAAAAATCAAAAAATATAGAAAAATTGGAGAAAAATAAATTATATGATTTAAACAAACAATACATCAACTTTATTTCAATGTGACATGTTCTATATTTTGTAGGTAGTTGATGTACTCTCCCCATATCATTTGGGTTGAGTACACAGCTTGATACATGTACACATGACGATCATATTCATCAATCTCTCGGGAAACTATCTTAAGACTTAATCCAAACGAGTCACCATAACTATAAGTCAATTGGATCAAAGTATCTGATGACTCCACTTAATTCATTCCACAATACTCTTGATCGTATGTAGGGAACCAAGAGCATTGGGATGAATTATATGCATAGTTGGAGGCATCGTGGTATTCTGCTCCAACTGTATGGCTACGATGACTTCCTCTACCTTGCGGCCTTGTACCATGATCGGCATCTTGGGTCGCATAGGTATATTGTTCCTTGCCGGTAAAACGTAGCGACGTTGTGGGAGATATGGAAGGATCTAGAGTCCCTTGTACTTGTAAAATGCTCGCGCCCCTACTATGTTATCAGAGGCGACCGCCTCGGTCGCCTAGGCGAGGAGGCGAGGCGAGGCAGCCCTGTGCCGCCTCGCTCTTGCGGCGATCGCCTGAGGCAATCGCCTCCCCCGCCTCAGCCGCCTAGGTGGGGGAGGCGTGAGGCGAGGCTGAGGCGAACGCCTCAGCCTCAGCCTATCGGATCCGGACCCAATTGGCCGGATCCGATAGGCTTAAGTTATCACGGCGGGCTCCTCTCTCTCTCTCGCACGGTCGCACCCGACGCCCTGGCCCCATCTCTCCCGCGGCCCCTCTCCTTCAGCCGGACGCCTCTTCTTGCCGGAGAAGGACCCGCCGCCGCCGCCGCCAGCCGGAGAAGCCCTCGCCGCCGCCGCCAGCCGCCAGAGAAGCCCTCGCCGCCGCCGCCAGTAGCTGTAGAAGGTGTCAAAACCTTCCAGAGCATCGGAGGAGCTCTCCAACCGGTCTGTTTTAGGGTTTTAACGTCTTTTTCTTCAAATTTTTTTATCTTTTTTATTCAACATCCTTCTAGTAATACAGAACTCTTATCTTTTGTTTTATTTTCTTTTATCTTGGTGTACATTGTTAGAAGACCGGATTTAGACGTACAAGGTACGTGTTTTTTGTTAGTCTTCATATTTTTCATTGTAAATGTCATTCCAATATTTTTATTAGGCTATTGGCAACGTGTAGAAGGCGCAAGTGTTGTTAACCGGGTTTGCAAAGATTACCGAACAACCCGGACGTTGTCGAAAAGGTATAATTTACGTTTTTTCCGTCTTCTTCATACACACTTATTTTATTTTGATATAGTCTTTTTTTATGTTAATGCTAGTTAGATATCTTAAATCATATTTCTGAAATCTGTTTTGTTTTTTTTTAAATCTGATTCTTTAAAATCAGATTCTGAAATCTGATTTGTTTTTTTAAATCTGATTTTTTAAAATCAGATTTCTCAAATCAGAGTTTTTAATATATCTTATTAAATAAATCAGACTTTTAATTAAATTAGATTTAATAAATCAGAGTTTTAGTTAAATCTGATTTATTAAATCAGATTCTTTGTTAAATGTAATTTATCAAATCGAAGTTTCTGTTAATTCTGATTTATTAAATCAGTTTGTTTGTTGAATCCGATTTATTAACACAGAGTTTATGTATTTTTGTTTTATGTATTTTTTGTTTATGTATTTTGTATGAAGATGTCTCAAACTATGGAGCAAGCTTTAGGGACGGGGTCAAATACCCAAACAACGTCAACGGGCCCCATTATCTCAAGACATGCTCCTAAGTCAAAGGATGTTGGTTGGAAGTATGGAATTTTGGTGGATCCAAAAAATCGGGATCTTGTTAGATGTACATTTTGCAACAAGGATTGCAAAGGTGGAATATATAAAGGTTGAAGCAACATATCACGGTTTATCCACCAATGTGACAACTTGCGAAGGCTACACCAGAGGCCAAAGAAGAGATTAAACAACATACGGAGCAAGCTAAACAAGCTCGGTTCAAGAAGTTGCTGCAAGATTAGAGAGATCGAGGGAAGAGACAACCTTCTCTGGTGTCAACACTTCGAGACGAGCATAGAAGCCTGAAGATACTTCACTTGTTTGTGATCCATCATTTTGCCTCCTCGTTTGAGAGGTCCTACGGACCGTTTTTACGAGGCAAAATCCAGAGGTTTCCAAAGAGAAGAGTGTTAAAGACAAAAAAGCATTTGAAGGAAGAAAGGGAAAAGTAGTGCAATACATTGCTCTATGGATGTACTGGTGCATACCTTTCAACACCGTACGCTTGAATAGTTTTCAAACCACGTTAGAGGCTATCGGGTCAATTGGCCCCGGATTGAAAGGTCCATCATATCACGAGGTGCATGGGAAAATTCGTTAAAGAGCTTCAAATAACTAAAGACTTAGTTGAAAAGAAAAAGGAAGTCGGTGAAATATTGATGCACTATCACGTATCCGATGCTTGGACGTATAGAAGAGGGAGAACATCGATAAATTTTTTACCAACACACCTACGGGCACAGCCTTCTTAAAATCAATAGATGCATCTTCACAAGTGAAAGATGCAAGGTTGTTGGGCTGATTTGTTGGACAAAATAGTTCTTTAAGTCGGGGAGAAAAATGTTATCCAAATTGTAAATGATAACGAGGCAAGTTACGTAATTACAGTAGATTGTCGATGTCTATGCATCCTCGTTTGTTTTGGACACCACGCAGCCCATTGCATTGATTTGATGCTAGAAGATATTTCTAAATTTGTCGGGTATCAAATCCACAATTAGCATGCGAAGTATGTGACTATATTTATTTATGGGCATACAAAAGTTCTTGCCATGATAAGGAAGTTCACCAATGGAAGAAATTTGTGTAGGGCAATAGCGATCAAGGTATAATCTCAATTGAAATGTATTTTTATATTGCTTAAATTAATTTATGAATTGATTTTGCGATATTGAATGCCATTAACTTTGTTTATTATTTTTCGTGCAAGGTTTTCAACCAACTATCTCAACTTGTAGAGCCTACACAACTTCAAGGCCGAATTGAGAAGGATGTTTACATCTCGAAGAGTGGACCGGCTCTAAAGAACCGAATGGGCTAAGCAAACCGAGGGAAGAAATCATGTGACATCATTTTGAAAACAACTTTCCGAGAGGTGTGGATATGCTCTTTTCAATATTCAAGCCTCTGCGATAGTCTTACGCCTAGCGCGATGGTGAGAAACCACGGTGCTGGCTACATATAGCAACGGACCGGGCAAAGGAAGGCATTAAGAGTGCCTGATGAGAAGTTTGACAAATACGGTCCAATTTGGGACATTATCGATAGGAGGTGGGACAATCAACTCCATCGTCTATTACGTACGGCAAGGTTATTATCTTAACCCCCAATTTTTTACTCAAATCCGGATGTTCGAGAGTGATGGAGAAATAAAACAAGGACTGCATGATGCACTAACAGAGGCTAATCAAAGTCTTGATGAGCGAATACGATTACCAAGCAACTAAATACATACAGAGATGCCGAGAGCCTATTTTGGTAGAGATATGGCCATCGACAAAGAAAAAACTTCTATTCCAGGTTGACATTTAACTTTTCAAAACTTTTCATTTATACATTTCAAAGTATCGATTTGATTTTAATTAATTCTCATCTTTCTTTTAGCAAATTTGGAAGGATTGGGGAAGTGAGGTTCCTCGGTGCAAAGGTTCGCTTGGTAGGATATTGAGTCTCACTTCAGAAGGCATTTAGTTGCTGAACGCAACCTGGGTACCTTTGAACAGTATGCGCATTGTCATTCATTATTTGAAGATGTTTCATTCGATACTCTACACCAATGTTCATCCTTAAATTATAGGTGCACACAAAGAAAAGGAATAGATTGAGAACAAAAAGCTAAACGATCTTGTACTATGTCCAATACAATCAAAGGCTTCGAGATCGCCATTTTGGGGATTTGGAGAAGTTCAATCACGATCCTATTTCTTTTGGACGACGATATGATGAGTGCCGATGAGTGTGGATCACTAGAGAGGACGACAAGTATGTGCGTGAAGGAGAGGATCTCACGGAGGGAAGTTGAACTAGCAGCAGGTATTGATGAAGAGGAAGGTCCATCAACTAGAGGAGAGGCCTCTAAAAGGCAAAGGATCGAGAAAGGAAAGAGCGGTGGCCACGGATGAAGATACCTCGAATCGGATGGGGATATTCATGCTCATCTTACCGATTTATGACCCTTACTCTTCCGATCGATTATCGATATTTGTGTTAACCGACGTGGAGAGACGTTAGATAACGAATGTACCTTTTAACGTTGTTTGTGAACTTATCGTTATTTATGTACTTCTATGTTTGCTTTATCATTTTTATTCAACATCCTTCTACTTCGATGTATTATATTTTTTGATTTTCAAAGTGATGTGTTCAATTTCTAGGCATGCTTATGGAAATGAAATGAGAAAAGGTACTTCTTTCAACTTATTTTTTGTAATCATTTAATACATGTTTAACGTAATTTCGCTTTTTTTGTATTTTCCACAATTTTTTAGATGTGTTCAACTTTTTTAGATAACTTTATATGTATTTTCGGACATAACTTTTATTTTTACTGCAAATTTAAATTTATTCCTTGTATTTTCATATATATTCCCTGCATTTTTGATGCATTCACTGTATTTTTTTATATTTCTTCACCTTCTTATATAGATTTTTCAGGTATTAAAATTAAATCTCATAATAATAAAAAATGTCGCCTCGGGCGCCTGAGGCGCCCGCCTCAAGCGCCTGAGGCGAGGCGAGGGGTGCCTCGCCTCGGTCGCCTCACGCCTCTGACTACATAGCGCCCCTATATCCAGCACCATCATCGTTGCTGCTCTTTGACGACGAATCTTCGGAAGTCTGGTACTGCACTCGGATGTTCGGCTCTGACGTATCTTCTCAATCGTCTTCGACCATATCAGCATCTGCAAGATCAAAAGGATTAGTCATAACTTGTTTACTTTTTCTCCTACTTCGCGTACCTCGACTAGTTCCTTCTCCAGTCCTCTGTCGCTTTGGTAGGGAGGGAGGGATTTGGAATTCTTCGGCCAAAGGGACATCATCAAGTACTCCTTCAGCCCATTGTCAGTCTTCTGGGTTGAACTCCTTTCTTAACCCTTCTCGATCATTGACCCAAGCTTTTAAGGAGTTCTTCTCGTATAATATTTGATTTAAATCGATATCCTCATCTTCAATTTGCGGCTCCTCGACCGAACATCACGTCGCCTGTGATATCCAACTCTTTTGTTTCATCTGGTTCTGCTTCATTCTCTCCAAATTCTTCAACTTTAACCTTATGTTGTAGTGACAATACACAAGGTTTTCAAGTCTCCTTGATGTTAACATATTTCTTTGTTTTGTGTGAATCAAGCTGAATGTAGACTAATTCCTCTCGCAGCCCGAAGTCGAAGTGGTTTGGCTTAGGATCCTGATGGCTACGTCTGTCAAATCCTCGTACCCTAGTACTTTACCATGAAAAATAATGTTACGTACTCGGACTTAGTAGCATCACAGTTTGTTCAACTCTGCTTGTTCTAAAGTGAAATGTCCGCATTCTGTAATCGTACATCTTGTTGCATACGATAATAGCCCGGTCGTCATCACCGAGCAACCGTTGGATGACGCTCTTCACGTCATCTAATAACTCGTTCGTTACCTTAAACTATGGACTATAGCAATACGTTGGGTTGAAAAAGTAACCTATGAAACAAATAACATTAGTAAACAACTTATGCATATCTGACATTAAAAAAAAGGATTAGTAAATGTTTAATAAAATATACCTACTGCATGTATGGGTTGATGTAACGTACGTTCCCAACGGTGATCTATGATATCCCACCACTTAGCGAAGTCGGACACTATATTGGAGATTTCTTCCTTCGCTCTCTCAACCGCATCGTATAAATATCTCTTGTCTGCTTTCCTATCTCCGTCAACTATCCTTAGTACCTTCACTATGGGTTGGACGATGCTTAACGTCTTCTTTACAACTTTCCAAAAATCTCCACTCTCTATTGTCTCCTCTACTTTTCTCTCCTTTCTCTTATCCGATTGGTTACATCTAACTATCCAACTATCCCAACCCGGTGAAATGACCATCTGAGTTAGAGCTCTCCTTTGACTCAACAACTTTCTAACGAAATATAGTGGGAGGCGAACCGGGTTGCACCGGGCCATAACAACTCATCCCTTTGTGTGTTCCCTCATAAGTGCAAGGACAAAGCTGTGGTTGTAAATAAAAAAAAGAAATAAACTGGGCTAGCTTAACTACCTTGTCTATTTGAGGATCCTTGCATATATCCTCCAACATTAAGTCTAAGGAGTTGGCGGAACAAGGTGTCCAATACAACTTTGGTGTTTTGACCATAAGCATCTGTTCGGCCGCTTTGTATACGGCCGCATTGTCTGTGACTACTTGAACTACCCGGCTCTCTCCGTATTCTTTACCTGTCCCGATGCGTCGATCGACTTCCAAAAGACCGTGCCGGCTTGACTGTACACTAGGAAATTGATCATTGTCTTCCTAGTTATACATGTTAAGTATAAGATATTAACTAAGTTATATTAAAAAGAATGTTTATACATTTAATATAAATGAGTATAAGAAAATTTACTTACCGGTCCATCTATCGGTCATTAATGTGCAATTTCGTTCCTCCCATATTTGTTCAAATGATGCCACATACTTATTTGTTTCTTACACCTCCATAGGAAGATATACATTGTATATCCTTTGAGTTTGGACCAGGCACTCCCCTCCTGACGTCTGCGATCGTATCGATCATGTTCTCGTAGTATGGTCCTCTCGAGGCATTTGTCGGAATGCTATGGTGAAAGAACTACCTTGACGTTGCCCATTCAATCTCCTCCTTACATAATTTTAGGTTCTTCATTTCCGTCGCGATTGTCATTTGACATTGTTTTGGTTTGGTGATTACGGGATCCACGGAACCTACTGCCGAGTCGTTGTCTTGGGTGAGATCATGAACCTCAGTTGGTTGTTGGATTCTCTTCCACTTCCTCGTTCACTCCCACTTTCAGACCCTTGGCCCATCATTCGGCCGGTGCGTCTATGTAACTCTTCGTCGGCGAATGATCTTCGACTTGCTTCCATTCCTCGTAAGAGGTCATCTATTTAAGAAATATTTAACTACTTAATTATCTTTTAAAACAGAAGAGTGAACTACGTTTATGAGTAAAACAAACATACTCTTGTATTCTTCATCTCCAAAAATATCCGGCCTCTCTTGTCCGGTCCCGTAAATGTGTATGGAACGTCTCCCCGGTTGTAGCAATTCTTCTCGGACCGTCTCCTTATATCGTTTGTTTGTTTCCTTTGTTTGCTCCATTACTTGTAGGTGTCTACGAAATTGAGCTCTGACTTTCGGCAGAGTCCGTGTGCAAGGAAGAATGTTTTCCTTCATGCCTGTAAGATGAAATTTTAAACGATAAATACCACCGAATATTACTTTGTCGTAATATTTACATTACATTTTTCTCTCCGCCATAGAGATCAAGTTATAATGTAACCAAGTCGGATCACTCTGGGTCGCACTGGTAGTTTGAGTTGTTTGGTTTGGAGAAGACATTTTTTTACTAAATAATTACTTAAATAAGTAATTAACTATTTAAAAAAATTAATGACGTTAATAAGTGACTACTAATTTAAGTAAACTTTTAATTATGTAAAATAAATGAGTAACTAATTATGTTACTAAGTAATTAATTAAGGCAAAATGCACACTAGGTCCGGGTCGAATGTTCCACTTTCACACTAGGTCCGTTTGCAATAGCATTTTAACACTAGATCCTGTTTTTCAAAATTTCAGAACACCCACTCCATTTTCTACCTTTAACGTGAGATGGATGCAAGCTTTTTAATATATTTCCTAAATTACCCTTTGCCCCTTTGGTTTGCCACAAGGAGCAGGAGCCACGGTGCTTGTCCCTTCGCTTTGTCTTGAGACTGTTTTGCCGCAAGGTGCAGGAGTGTTGCAGGGTGTTGCGAGAATGAGCAGCTGGTCTACTTCGCTGCAAGGAGGAGCTTCACCTCAACACTGCTACGCTGCGAGAAGGAGCACTGCCACGCGCCGTGAGAAGGAGCAGCCCCTATGCTTCATCGAGAGGAGGAGCGCTGCCGCGGAGCAGAGCCCGTCAGATTTGTCAAGCATCGTGAGGAGTAGAGTCGTCTGCTTCACCAAGAGAAGGAAGGTCATCGCACGCCGCGAGAAGGTGCAAAGCGGTCTGCTTCGTCAAGAGAAGGATGGCTGCCGCACACCGTGAGAAGATGCATACATCCGCGCCGTGTGGAGTCTGAATTAGTGTTAGGGCACAATGGGCATCGACGGAATAAACAAAAATATTTAACGGTGGTTGAACGGTGATACGGTGGAACGGAGTTAATGTTAAGAAAATTGCGGTCAATGGATTAGTCATTGCATCTATTCAGTTGACGGATCTAGTGTTATAGTCATTTTTTAAAATGGACCTATCATTAATTTTCCCATTAATTAATTATACCTTCTAACTAATTATGTACTTAAGTAACTACTAAACTAAATATCTAACTAATCTTCTAGCTAACTAAGTATCTAAGTAAGTAAGTATTAAAAAGAAGAAATTACTTAACTAACTAATCAATAAAACAAGTATTAAATAAATATACTAAATGAACTAATGAAGTACTTAATGAAATAATTAAGTAAATAAAAAAAAATGAAAGCAATGAGAGCAAAATTTGAGAGCAATGGGAGCTTGAGAGTGAGAGTGAGAGGTGTGAGTAAAGGGAGCCCTTGGGGACTTCAAATAGCCCCCAAGGGGCTGAATTGGGGGGGAGGGGGGGCTCCAGCCCCCCCAATCCGTTGGTAACGGTCATATGGGCCGGGTCGCGCGACCCCTGCGACCCGGTCGGCTGAGTCAGCCTGGCCGGGTCGCGACCGAGCCGGTCGGGACCAAACCCGACCGGGTCGGGGCCGGGTCGCGACCCGGCGAACCATGGTTCAATCCAACAATGCCGTTGATTCAAATTATTGGTATCACGTTTATAAAAGGTTTCACTTGCTTGGAAACAATATTTACAGTAAGAAGATAATGCAAAACTCGTGGAGTAAGATCTAAACCAATTTTCTTTCAAGTGCTTGACCCATGTGCCATGCTCACTGCTATCTGTCTTTGCTGTACCAAACGGTTCTTTTTGTTGCTTTCCCACTTCTGGTGTTCTGATTCAGCTCCTTTTTATCTTCTCTTTTTTCCTTTTTCCAAACTGCACTTTCAACTCCTTTCATCCCACAAGGTTTGCCTTTTTCTTCGTTCCTCAATGTCAGGAATTTGATATTTGATGAAACACCTGTCATAAGGAAGATGAACAAAGGACGTATACATTGTTGATCAATGATCATCCGTGGTGTATATATTGATCTTTTGGATGGGGAAGGCATCTTTCAATATTAGCCATGGGCTATGGTAATTCCAGTTGAAGGGGGTTCTGTCCATTATTGATACAAGGACAATGATCTATATGTAAATGTTGTTCCAAGATTATAAAGAAATAACCAATAACTATTTAATCAGCTCCTAATTGTTCAAGGTTATCACTTCAGGTGTCTGAGGTGGGGAGGGCCATATTGCCTTACCAGTGTCTAGGGTATGCCTCAACCACCTTTGATAACATGGGCTTATGTTCCTTTCATTGGGATTGGAATTGGAACTGAAAGTATGCATCTAATTCTGTCTTCAAGACTATGACCCGTTTTCATCTCTCTCAAATGCATTTGCCAGGCTTCCACTGGATACTTAATCTAGCATTTAACAATGTGTGAGATTATGAGTCTGCATCTGTTGCTTCTTTCTTTCTTATAAGGTGTTTGGTTACATTCTTATCAAGTTTTTCTCTTAAATTTAAAAATAAGACTAATACGTGGACTAAGACCTGTTTGGAATGACCTTTAATATTTTTAAAAGTAGATATTCTATTAGTTATGGTCTCTAACATATTTAAAACAATAGGAAACTTGTTTTGTTTTCAAGAGAAAGATGGGAAGAGGTGGAGCGGAACAGCATATCGAAACCTAGCATCTTTATTTCAAAAAAGATTTTATTTAATGTAGCTGTAAAAAGGGCATGACGACATCAACAAGATGCCAGCAGATGGTTGCATTAACATGTCACGACAACATTGATTATGTTTTTATATGGATATATAGGAAATTATATTTATATATTAATATGTTTAAAATTTTGATCAAAATGGTCATTCAATTATCGTTCAACCGAAAATATTATCATTTGACCATCCTTGATATTAGATTTTGGCACCTAGGAAAAAAACAAGTGTAAACTATTTTCTGCAGATGTTTACATCATTCAGCAGCTCTCAAATCTTTTAGAGATTCTAAATTTATTACTGAAAAGTCTATTTTATATTGTCAACTAGTTATTTTTTAGATCATAAATTAAATTAGGGGATGATGGAATGTGTTATTTTCAGAAAGATATGTCAGAGACTTTGTGGTCAATAACGATCCATAGTTGGTGTTCAATCAATCTGTTTATCCTTTTGTAAATAGAGGTTGATAATTTCTAAAACAATTAAGCTTAAAGTATTACCAAACAAGTTTATATGATTTTTAAAACTTATATCATTTATACCAAACGTGTCAATTAGTTTGTTTTTATTTTCAAAGTTTATGTTACTATGTAAATTGATATCAATTTTAAAAAACAAATTATCTCAGTAAAAAAATTGTTACCAAACACCCTATCAAGGGTTACAATTTCTGGTTTTGAGATTCAGGAAGTATTTTTCATTGAATGTATAGGCAACCATTTCTCTCTAGACTACATGCTCCGGTTAGATTTTTCCTGTGGGAAACTTGTAAAATTTTGTCAGGAGTCAACTGGCCTTCTGTAATTTTGCACCAAAGAGTATTGACTATGTATATTTGATATATCAGAAAGTAAACATTTTGCACTTAATTCTCACTCTTGTTAAATTCTTATTCTAACTTTTAGCTGAACAGGTTGTGGGAACCCTTGGCTATGCAGCTCCGGAATACCTACAAACAGGTCACCTCACTGCCAAGAGTGACATATGGAGTTATGGCATTGTCCTGTATGAACTGCTTACAGGTCGGCGCCCTCTAGACCGAAACCGTCCAAAAAATGAACAGAAGCTCTGGGAATGGATTAAACCCTATATTGCTGATATAAGCAAATTCCATATGATTTTGGACCCAAGGTTAGAAGGAAATTATTCTCTAAAGTCTGCCCAAAAACTTGCAGCTGTGGCAAATAGATGCTTGATACGGCGTCCTAAAAATCGACCAAATATGAGAGAGGTGCTGGAGATGGTAATAGGAATTGTAGAGAGTGAAGGGGCGGGAGTTCCAGCTTGTCCTGTGATCATTGATTCTCCAAAGGAAATTTGTTTGGAAGAAGAAAAGCAAGGGGAAGTTTCAAAAGCGGCCATCAAGATGAGAGGGAAGCGGCTTGTATGGAGGGGGTGGACTCCAAAGCTGGTTCATGTGCCAGTAGTGCTGAGATGACAATGATGATGATGATAAGCTGATTTTCCTACATTTGAAACTCTCTAAACAAAGGAGATTGGGTATCTGATGGTCATCAACATGGCGATCTGATTCATTCAAGTGCTAGAATGCTGCAATAAGTCTCATCAACTCGAGGCAACGCCATCTTCAAGAGGGTATCTGTGAATATTGTCAGCTTGGTGTGTGTGTGTGTGTGTGCGTGCTGCTAAATTGCACCTTTAATACGACTTGGATACTGGCAGCCTTGTACAGGAGTTGGCCTTGTGGCAAATGATGATAGAGAATGTAACCGCATTTTGTCATGTGTCATGCTACTTGTTTGCGCTTGCACCGTGGTGAATATGAGAACAAGACAGAAGGTTTGTAGAGTATATACCAAGTCATCTTTTGTTGAATCTGTTCTTTTTTCTTTTATACTATCTTATGGACCCGTTTGTTAGATTATTAAAAATGATACTATATCAATTTTGACATTGTTATTTGTAGAGGATGGAGCATCAATTTCAAAATTGATTGTGATAGGTGCTCGATGTGGTTACCAAACAGGGCCTTGGACATTTCCAATATTTTGGTTTGAAGCTTGCTTGATCATCCATGAAATTTCCATCCAATCTGAACAAATTAAAAGTTTCCCACTATAAATGATTTGGGATTAAGGCTTGAGTTGTGTTGAACAAATTAAAAGTCATCCACTATACTTGGGTTACTGGCCTGTAACATGTATATGCTAGATTTCTTGAACTTCACTGCAAATCTCTAGTTCTCTTGGCTCTTGGATTTGTTGTACGAATTCTCTTGAAAGTTGAACTCAAGAAAGGCCGGGTCGGGAATCGGCCCGTGGTCGGTCGACCTCAAATCTGAGTAGGTCAGATCCGGTCACAACCGGGTTGGACAGAGGTCGGATTTTTTCCCCAAAAGTATAAAATTACGTGAAAATAAGAAAAAATAGCATAAAATATATCTTTATACTATATATATTTATGTATACATAATATATATAAATATAATTATATTTTTATATTATAATTGAATATGAGTATGTATCAGTGAATACAAGTAAATATGATATTTTGTGATTATGTTATATTAGTATATGTTGAGAAAGAGTTAATCTCAAGTGAGAGAGTAAAAATAGTTAGGAAATAATTTTATAAATTTTAAGTATGTATCGTATATTTATAATCACAAATTTTAACTATACGTGATGGTACAAGTGATGGTGAAAATAAATAGGGTGCTAATCGGACCGGGTCGCCCGACCCGATGCCGGCTCACTTGAACCCATGCCGGGCTGCCACGAGGTTGCCCCAGTCGGGTCAGAGCCAGACCGACCCCTGACTTGATCACAACCCATACTCCAGCTTTCCTTGGTTGAACCCACTCATATGATCAAAGGCATCTTCCGAGTACGTACGTTTCTGTTCCAGATTTTCTCCAAACCTGCTGCTCCGGTAGTCTCAGAAGGTTGTTTTTCTGGGTATTTACTTGAGCCGGTTCGAGATCAAGCTACCTATTATATGTTTGGGATGGCTGACCGAGCTTGGCTCGGTTGGCGTGACGCCCTGCTCCTGGGGGAGCAGGGCGCGGGATCGATTCCCGGCTGCTGTTCAGCCGGGCCACCCCCGAGGGGGGGGTGGTATACAGTGGGGATCGAGTGGCAGCACTCGATCCCTCACCTGTGTGCAGTGCGGCGCATGCCCGGCCAATGTGCCATGTGTCCAAAAAAAATGTTTGGGATGGTTTAAATATCTATGAAAAATGTTTGAAAATTGACATCAGCGAAGAAAGAGTATTGACTCCCAACTAATTTAGGATCAAGGCTTGTGTTGAGTACACCTGCATGACGGCCAACTAGCGGAGAAACTGTGCGTGAGATGAGGTGCTTGCTTCCTTGGGTTCAGTCAGTCTTCCCATCTTTGTGTCACGACCCGGATTTTTAACATGCACAGTGGAAGATAATCCGGTGACGTAACGGGGAAGAATATCGGTCTGGAACCAAATAAGACCAAAATTACAATCAAGATTCATAATAACATCCATCTATGAGTACAACAAACTTCTTTCTAAACAAAATAAATACTAACATTGAACAATTGAATCACTAGCTCATCGAATTACAAAATACCACTACGTTTCTACTGCGCTAAACCTGCAATCCTGAAAATATTAATAACGGAAGGGGTGAGTCACCACAGACTCAGTAGGTCTTACACCCGAACTACCCTACTATACTAGTGATTGCTAGTGGTATACTATACATATTAAGCCTAAAAATCAGATTTAATACATAGGATTTAAACTAATCATATATCTTTAATTAATTGATTACAAGGTCATTCAACCACCCCATATGATAACCAGACTCTATATGCATTAAAACCAACATAACCTGCACTGTAAACTACTCTAGGTATGCTCATAACACACCTATCCTGACATAAAACCAAGGACACATCTAGAACACTAACATCTATGCCAAAATACACAACTAGACACCTGTCTGAAATATCATGCTCCATCTGAAAAATGTAGTCACATCACAAAACTAGCACCAGATTTACCATATAGTAGGAAGTAACATATAGTAACTAAATCCCATAGTACCCCATAGGCAGGGGAGTACTTAGGATAAACTGCGGTATCTGGGATCGACGGATGCTCCGGATTGTTCTAATTCATCTGCTACCCACAGGACCGAACTATAGTCTGGTGAAGTACATTTCCATCACAATGCAGCTCACTGCATTAACCACATTTCACACAATGCAAGCATATAATTAACTCAGACAGTAACCATGAACATGAAATTGGCAATCCAAACATGAAATACATAGATGAACACCCATGGTTCTATGCACCACATATTTGCATACCACACCATAATCTAGCACAAACTAGATGCATATAAATAGGATCATGCAAGTTACAACCTAAACATACCAATCACATGCTTAAACAGAACTATCTATTACATAAAAGAAAATAAACTAAACTCTACCACCACTATGCCTGTACCTTACATCGGCTTTTTAACAAATCAAGATATACATTAAAGATTGTCGCGATGCAACCATGCTAGACTAACTAGGTTTAAACATATACAAACCTATTATGATGACCAACATACATGAATAACTAATTTAATCTAAACATGCACGGTTTAAACAGATTAATCTAATTCTATCTAAACATGCTAATAAATCCAAAACAGCCCATTAATTACAATCTTCTAATCCTGCTGATCTAAGCATGATTTTTACAATTTAATCAAGTATATTAGAGTGCTAAGAATAGCCGAGACGCCTACCTTAACGGCGACGACGAACGGCGCACGGAATTCCAACGGAGTCGATCCGGGTGAAGAATATGCCGCGGTCACGACGGCGATGAAAAACCGAACTGAACGGTATCTTGATAATCTGTTAGATTAAAGAAGTTAAGAGAAGGAATAAAGAGAGAATCGATGAGAGAGAGAGAAACCGATAGGAGAGAGAGGCGATATGAGAGAGAGGGCGATAGGAGAGAGGAGAGAGAGAGATACCGCGGCTGGGCGGCGGCTGAAGATGGAGGGCGCACGGCGGCGCACCAAGCAGGGCACAGGCGGCCGAACTTCCGCGGCGCACAGAGGGGTAGGCGACGGCGACGTCGCGGCCGGCGGGAGGCAGGGCGGCGCTGCTACAGGGCGGTGGCGTTGCGCGGGGAAGGTGGCAGTGGCGCCGCGGACGGCGACGGCTGGGCGCAGGCGGGGCCGGCGGGCGGCGGCTGGGCGCAGGTGGGGCCGGCGGGCGGCGGCTGGGCTACGGCAGGGGGGTGCACCGGCGGCGGTTGACGCGGCGGAGGTGGCTGTGACCGGCGGCGGCGACAGCGGCCGCGGGAGGGTGGCAGGGAGGCGGCGGAGCTGGCGCGCGCGGCGGACAGCGTGCGGCGGCCGGAGGTAGGTGGCGGTGCAGGTGGGGTGGCGCCGGCGACCAAGTGGTGGCGGCGTTGCTGTGGTTGCTCACGGCAGACGGCGACGGTCGGAGGGAGCGCCGAACGGCGGCGACGGCGAAGGTGGTCGCGGCCGGCGGCTGACGGCGGCTTCGCGACGGCGGGAGGCAGGGAGGCGGCGGACTGCGCGGCCGCGGGCACACGGCAGATGGCCGGGACGGCGATGGCTCGCGCGGGGTTGCTGCGCAGGGTGGCGAGGTCAACGGAGGGGGGGGGGCAGGGCGCAGCCGCGGGAGGCGGTGACGGTGGCCGGCGACGGCGGAGAGAGAGCAGGCGGCGGCAGCGCGAGGGAGATCCGGATGGCGTGGCGACCGGCCGGCGGTGCGGCGCAAGGTGGCGCGGCGTCCCGGCGGCGGCGGCGGCCGAGGAAGGGTGGCCACTCGCGGGACGAGCCGCGGGAGGGGGGTGTCCGGGTGTTGCACCCGCGCGGGAGGGAAGAAGAAGGAAGGAGGAAGGTGGGGGCGCGGGGGCTACCGCACGTGTGCTCGCGGGAGAAGAAGAGGGAGGCGAGGGCGCGGGGATGCTGCGCGTGCATGGAAGAGAAGAAGAAGGAAGGTGGAAGGCGGGGGTGCGGGAGGGAAAAAAGATACGTAAATAGAGGGGGAGGGAGAGTTCGACCGGGAGTGGGAGGAGGGGGAGGATAGAGTTCGATCCGGAGGAGGAGGCGGCCGTTCAGGAAGATTATCCGGAGGGAGAGAAAATTGGAAAGGATAAAGGAGGAAAGTAGAATAATATAAATAAACTTATAATAAATATAATAACTATTTTTTTATTTAATTAAATATTCTGGGTATTACACTTTGAGTGCGCTAAATGCAAGAGAAAAATGTTTTTTTTACCACTAATTGCTGCTGTCACTACCATGTTTCTTCAACGAGTAAAAAACTTTCTGGAAGTCGACAATTTATAGGATAATAGCACTGGGATGGCATTGATTTATACTAATCTATATTAAATCTTAAAATAATCTTTCATCTCTTCTTTTGCGAGAGAGAGAGAGAGCTGTGCCTGTATTACCTCCGAGAATATACGGGTGTTATATTGAATCGCTTAGAATGAATGTGGTGTTTAATTGCAAAAAATATATATAACTTATGTGATAAAATTATATATTAAAATAAAATATAAGTATATAAAATCTATTTAGTACAGAAAATCTATATACTATTTATCCAAGAATAATCTTTTAAATTATATTTTTTTGGTCATGATTGTCGCATATATTTTATAAGAAGTTTTGTTAGAAGAATATATTTTAGTATAGAAAATCTAGTTATCATGTTACCAAACACTTTTAATTATTACTTGAAACATAAGTGACATATTCAGAGATTAATTTACATGAACCGTAAAAGCATCTGAAAACTTCAACCTCTATCCTAACCAAAAATTACATGTTTTATCATACAATCTGAAAAGTGTTGGAAGAGTGATGAGACTATCTCTCACAAGAATTGAGCTAAAGACAATGGAGATAGAAAAAGATAACACAAGGGATACACAATAGAAGAAAACCACAATACTCACTCTATAAAATCTCTTACAAGACTTGTATCACAAAGAACAAGTATACCCATGTATATATAGGCCTTGGGTAGCCTCTCTACACAAGTAACTCCCCAAATATGACTTTTAAACACTCTTAAAAATTCACCTAAATGTGATGCACGAAATTCTCCTCCACTACTTGGATGGGAGGTTACAAGACCCTACTAATTAGCCCCACTTAACACTACCTAAATGACCATTTATTCTAAAATTCATGATAACATAAATGGAGGATAAACACACATTATTCTCCTTCACTAAAGACCTTTTAAGACTATTTTATGACCATTACAATTTGGGAGATAAATGATTCTTAATAAGAAATAAGTTTATTTCTCAACACCCCCCTATAAACTTATTTCTCCTCCATCAATCATTCCAAGCATCTTCTTGAGTTTATTGAAGACATCAACCTTCAAGGCTTTGGTGAAAATATCGGCAACTTGATCTTGTGTTTTTACATAAATAACCTCAATCTTCTTATCATTCACATGTTCCCGGATGAAGTGAAATCTTGTATCAATATGCTTACTTCTTTCATGATATACAGGATTCTTTGACAATGCAATTGTGGACTTGTTGTCAACAAATATCTTTGTAGGCTCACTTTGGTTAATACAAAGACTATTTAGCAATCTTCTTAACCAAAGTGCATGGCAAACTCCGGATGATAATGCCACATATTCGACTTCACATGTAGAGTGTAACAATCGGTTGCTTCTTAGAATACCAAGTGAAAGCAGTTCTTCCTAAGAATAAAACAAACCCGGAAGTGCTCTTTCTTTCATCAATATCTCCTCCCCAATCACTATCGGAGTAGCCTACAAGATCAAATTCACTTGATGATGAATAAAATAATCCATGATTCAATGTACCTTTGATGTAGCGGAGAATTCTTTTGGCGGCTCACTAAACCAACACCATATAGAATATCCGGCCTTGTACAAGTCAAGAATCTAAGGCTTCCAACCAAGCTTTTGAATAAAGTTGAATCAACATTTTCACCATCTTCATGCTTTGACAATTTGAGACTACATTCTATTGGTGTGTTGATAGGGTTGCATTCATTCATATTGTATCTTGTCAAAATTTCTTGTGCATAACCTTCTTGTGAAATGAAAATGCCTTCAACAACTTGTTTCACTTCAATACCAAGAAAGTAAGACATAAGCCCAATATCCATCATTTCAAATTCTTTGATCATGCACTCTTTAAATTCTTGAAACATTTGTGGATTGTTTCCCGTGAAGATCAAATCATCAACATATAAGCAAACAAGTAATATATCTCCATTTGCATTTAACTTCACATAAAGAGCATGTTCATAGGGGCATTTGACAAAGTTATTTTGTAAGAAATAACTATCAATTCTACTATTCCATGCTCTAGGTGCTTGTTTTAAGCCATAGAGTGCCTTCTTGAGTTTTAGAACTTTTCTTTCATTTCCTTTCATAACATAACCCAATGGTTGATCAACATAAACTTCTTCTTCAAGAAAACCATTCAAAAATGCTGATTTCACATCCATTTGAAAAATTTTCCAATGATTTTGAGCCGCCAAAGCAATAAGCAAGCGAATAGTTTCTAACCGGCAACGGGAGCAAATACCTCATCATAGTCAATTCCAACCTTTTGTTTGTATCCTTTGGCCACCAACCTTGCTTTGAATCTTTCAATTTCTCCTCTTGCATTCTTTTTTGTCTTGTACACCCATTTGACACCAATAGCTTTCTTATTTTTTGGAAGATCTACCAACTCCCATGTTTTGTTCTTCTCTATGGATTTGATTTCATCATCCATAGCATCTTTCCATCTTCTATCTTTCACTGCATCATCAAATGTTAGTGACTCAATATCTGCAAAAAGACAAAACAAAGTGAGGTTGTCTTGATTGTAGATCTCATCAAGAGATCTCATTTTCTTCCTTGGCCTTGAACCTTGTTCCAAAGTGGAAGATGTAGTTGAAGGGCTACCATCTTGTGGAGACAATAGTGGTGTAGTAGAATGTTCCTTTTCTTGTAATTCTTCCTCAAAGAAAGTGTTAGCTTCCTTATTGGTGTCATTTGTATCCCAATTCCATGAGATTTCTTCATCAAAGATAACATCTTCATTCACATCAACACTTCCATTAGATGGATCAAATAACTTATAACCCTTAGTACGAGAATCATAACCAAGAAAGATATACCTTTTGCTTTTGTCATCTAACTTGGTCCTTCTTTGATCCGGCACATGGGCATAAGCTACGCTTCCAAACACCTTCAAGTGAGAAACATCCGATTTTTCTCCATACCATGCTTCATGAGGTGTCATTCCATCCAAACCTTTTGTAGGACATCTATTTAGCAAGTAAACCGCACAAGTAACGGCTTCACCCCAAAATTCTTTTGGCATGCTTTTGCTTTTCAACATACTTCGGGTCATATTGAGAATTGTTCGATTTCTTCTTTCGGCAACTCCATTTTGATGAGGTGAGTATGGAGTTGTAAGAGGACGATAAATACCTTGCTCTTCTGAAACTTCTCAAAGTTCTTTGATGTGAACTCTCCTCCTCTATCCGATCTCATTGCTTTGATGTAGAAACCACGTTACTTTTCTACAAACACTTTGAACTTCTTAAAAACATCAAACACTTGAGACTTTTCTTTCAACAAATACACCCATGTCTTTCTAGTGAAATCATCGGTAAAGGTAAGAAAATATCTATTCTTACCAAGTGATATTGGAGAAATTGGCCCACATACACCGGTATGAAGAAGTTGAAGTGGTCTATGTGATCTTCTTGTTGCTTCCTTTGGAAAACTCTTTCTATGATGCTTGCCAAATACACAACCTTCACAAATCTCATTTGGATGATCAATATAAGGCAAACCTTTCACCATGTCATGTGAAGTCAAATACTTTAAACTATTAAAGTTGAGGTGTCCATATCTCAAGTGCCAAAGCCAAGATTCATTCTTAAGACAAGATTTTAAGCACTTAGCAACTTCACTTTGAATGTTCAAGATGAACATTCTATTCTTTTCCATAGCAACTTTAGCAATCAAGTTATTCTTGTTGTCTCTTATAGAAAGACTATGATCTTTCATGTGGATATCATAACCTTTCTCTAAGAGTTGTCCCAAACTCAAAATATTATCTTTCATGTGGGGAATATAATAAACATCTTGAATCAATTGATAATCACCATGTTTTGAACGGATCAAGATATTACCTTTCCCTTGATTGCTATTTTGGAAGAATCACCAAATGTTACTTGACCACCCACGGTTTCATCAATCTCGGTAAAGATTTTCTTTCTTCCACTCATGTGATTGCTTGCACCGGAATCAAGGTACCACTTTTCTTGTTGGCTTTCATGATCTCCCTAATATGCTAGTAGAACACATGCCTCTTCATCTTCATTTTGCTTCTCAACATGATTAGCTTTTTTGTTATCATGGTTAGAAGTATCATTCCAACATTCACTAGCATAATGCCCAAATTTGTGACAATTGTAACATTCAACTTGATATTTTCCATACCTTGATTTTCCATGAAAATTGCTACGACCTCTTCCACGGCCTCTTGTTGGATATGATGATGTGTTGCTCCTCTCTTCATTGAAAGGTACCTCGTCCTCCTCTTCCTCTTCCACCTCGTCCACGACCTCCACGACCTCGACCTCTTTGGTTCTTTGTCTCAACTTTCTCTTCTTTGAGAGAAAGCTTTGTTGCAAGAGCATGTTCCACAGTTTCCTTCTTCTTAAGAAGTCTTTGTTCATGAGCCTCTAAAGACCCAATAAGTTGCTCCACTTGCATAGTGTCCAAATTTTTGGACTCTTCAATGGCAACCACCACATGGTCAAACTTGGAATCAAGTGACCGGAGTAGCTTCTCTATCACACGGATATCGGTGAGAGTCTCACCATTTCTTCGAAGTTGATTCTCTACAACTTTAACCCTTGTATAGTAATCCGAGATAGTCTCGATCTCATTCATATGTAAAGCTTCAAATTCACCTCTTAGAGTTTGGAGCCTTACCTTTTTCACCTTCTCTTCTCCTTTGCCATATTTCTCAAGCATGTCCCACGCCGCCTTTGATGAAGTTGCTTCAGCTATCTTCTCAAAGGTAGCTTCATCTACTCCTTGGTAGATGAGAAAGAGTGCCTTCTTATCACTCTTTCGGAGATCCTTCAAGGATGCCCTTTGATTTGGAGTCAAAATGGCATCATTCTCGGAGCTCTTCATAGCCTTTGATGACGACCTCCCACACATCTTGAGAACCAAGAAGCGCCTTCATTTGGATGCTCCAATTCTCATAGTTGCTCTTGGAGAGACGGGGAATTTGAAAGGGCATCATTGGACTTGACATGGCTACGATACCACTTTGTTGGAAGAGTGATGGGACTATCTCTCACAAGAATTGAGCTAAAGACAATGGAGATAGAAGAAGATAACACAAGGGATACACAATAGAAGAAAACCACAATACTCACTCTATAAAATCTCTTACAAGACTTGTATCACAAAGAACAAGTATACCCATGTATATATAGGCCTTGGGTAGCCTCTCTACACAAGTAACTCCCCAAATATGACTTTTAAACACTCTTAAAAATTCACCTAAATGTGATGCACGAAATTCTCCTCCACTACTTGGATGGGAGGTTACAAGACCCTACTAATTAGCCCCACTAACACTACCTAAATGACCATTTATTCTAAAATTCATGATAACATAAATGGAGGATAAACACACATTATTCTCCTCCACTAAAGACCTTTTAAGACTATTTTATGACCATTACAATTTGGGAGATAAATGATTCTTAATAAGAAATAAGTTTATTTCTCAACAAAAAGTGCAATATTGGACCGGATCAAAAGGGTTAAGAGATTTCTTCGAAGCAATAAAATGCTTCGAAATTATAATATATATATTATGTATTAAACGAACAAATTTAGAAAGTTAGTTAGATCTTGTAAATTGATTTTGTGTTGAAATAAACTGTGCATTGGACTTTGTACTTTTTTGAGGATTTTAAAAACAGTTTCATCAGCTTAAAGGCTGTAAAGGAAAATCATTCAGATTAAAAACATAGCTAATTCCATATCCTAAAAGATCAAATATTTTATTACACTAAAATTTATAAAAATTTTGTTTTTTAATCTAGCATCTAGTTTCCAATATTTAACCGCCGGTGTGGTTAGAGTATCAAATTTGATAGTATATGATATTGATATTTCAAAAGGATAGAATATCAATATATACAAATGGACACTTGTATTGCATAAGGCCCTCTCTGGTAACACTATTTGACACCTATATCACTATCAATTTTAAAATTGATATTCCTAGTAATCACTAAGAATTGTTTGGTTAATAGTATCAATTTTGAAATTGGTAGTGAAAACAAAACACATCATGTAATACAAGTGTCAACTTGTATCAATTTTGATATTGATACTCTAACCTCTAAAATTATCAATATTAATATTGATATAGTATCAAATTTGAAACTCTAATCAAACGGGCCATAAGCTACTTTATGCCCTATTTGGTTAGAGTTTCCTTTTTGGTACAATATTAATATTGATATTAATATTTTTTAAATGTTGGAGTATCAATATCAAAATTAATACAAGTTGACACTTGTATTACATAATATGCTTTATTTGCACTACAAATTTTAAAATTGATACAATTAACCAAACACTTCTTAATGATTCTTATCAATATCAATTTCAAAATTGATAGTGATAGAGATACCTAATAATGTTACCAAACTTGGCGTTATGGCCCGTTTGGTTAGAGTTTCAAATGTGATACTATATCAATATTGATATTGATAATTTTAAAGGTTGGAGTATTAATATCAAAATTGATACAAGTTGACACTTATATTACCTAATGTGCTTTGTTTTCATTACCAATTTCAAAATTGATACTATTAACCAAACACTTCTTAATGATTACTAAGAATATTAATTTTAAATTTAATAGTGATAGAGGTGTCAAATAGTGTTACCAAACGGGCCATTAAGTATCAATTTTGACATTACTATTTCATCCTATACAAATATCATTATCAAAATTAATATATATCATTTTTGATACTCGACCAAATAAGACAAAATGGCTATTTGATGCATGGCTAATTTGGAGATAAACGAGGTTTATCACCAAATTTTGTAGTGTACCAAATGGTGCACTACAAATTTTAAGACTAAAATTTATTTGGTTTGAAGACTAAAATTTAATAATATTGATTTTGATATTTTATTGGATACAATAGCTTTACATACAATGTTATCAAATATAAGAAATAATATAATATTGATAATTAATATTGTATCCGATAGATCATAAGCATCTTGTGTCACGACCCAAAAAATAATACGAATATCACAACTACGCAACGAAAAACACAACGTCATGATAGTTGGAAAATTTTATCACTTGGATTTCATAACCCAAACAAGCAGCACGTAACAATTCTAATAACCAAATCCACACCTAATTTTACAAGATCTCAACATAACCTAAATATTTAATAACCAAACACTAATTCAAGTTCATTCACAAGTTCTATCTCTTAAAGAAAACAACTAGATATAGTGCAACCACATGACAACCCACCAGTCCACAACATGTCACCTAGTAAATGCAAGAGATCTCTATGCAACTCCAGGGGATGTTGGTTCTTCCACGGGCTCTTCCTAAGCCTCTAAGCCAAGCTCTTGATCTTCAATATCTGCTGAAAAATTTAGCTCACAATGGGGTGAGTTTAGGGACTCCGTAGGATTTACACCAATTTCTTGTCAATCAAATAAGTAACATGTAATCAATCAATGATAGATAATATATCTAAGTTGAGATGTAATACAAATGATAATAAAATGTCTTCTATATTTATCTATAACCTATAACCAAATCATGATTATCTTTAAGGAAAAATATTATGCCAATGCTATTCAATTCTAGACCAATGCACACAAGACCATACAAACTAGACAAATATCATCTAAATGACCTCAAGACTTAAGTTAACATGACCAAACTAAAATGTGACAAATTTGATTTTTCTAACATGACATGATTTAACATCTATACATGACACACAAATAGCATAATTTCATATTCTTTCTAAACACAGTTAAATAGCAAGGAATTGGTCGTCTTGCTTCACATGTGCAAAACGTTTTCACTAGCTCTAATATATATAGCAATAACATATAATAAGTTAGCCCAAAGTGCACGTAGGCAATGGTGACACTAAGGGAAAACTGCGGTAATCTGAGATCTGTGGGAGGGCCGAATTCATCTAAGTTACCTATTGCCCACGAGCAATTGACTAACGTAGGCTGTGAAGCTTTCATAGCACGTCGTATCAAGAGTTCATAACATAAATTCAAATCATGACATACTTGACCCTACCATGCATACATGACATAACCATCTAATTTTATAACTCTTCATGCAAGACATAACATTCATAATGAACTAGACAAGACATAAGGTAACCCGACTTAATTGAACATATTCTAAATGAAAACTCATACTAATCATGACCAAATTGGCACAACTAACCATGCATAGTATAGCCCATGATCTGAAACCAAACTAAACATATTTTACATGGTCTACACACATACAATGACAAGTCGAACTAGACATGCTTAAATACATATACATGACACTTAACCTAAATCAAGCTTGCATAAACTAAACAAATTAAGTTCTGACTTTATCATTCATAATCTCACCTAAAACATGTTTCAAGAAGTGAAATTTGATGACATATGATCTTACCAAGCTAAATATAATTAACCTTCAATTCTTGTTCTAAACTACCACATAATCACTTACACAATTATCATAAGATTAAGTTTGATAGAAAAGACTTCTACCCAAGCATAATCATGCTAAATATGTTTCATGATATAGAAAATACCAATTTCAAGATACTGATTTCAAAGATTTTGAGAATCTCGTTAAGCATAAGTTCAAAGTCAAAATCTAATCAACTTAAGATCCATAAACTAGATCATGCATATTTTCTTATTTAAATGGGGTCAAATAAATAGAAAAGCTTGTAAAACCTACCTGGAAGCTCTTGTGAATTTTTAATTTTTTTTGGATTTTTTGCTAATTTTTCTGATTTTAACTCTGATTTTCAGAATGAACAATTCCAAAAATTCCAAAAACTTGAACCAGGCGACTCGAACCGGTTGGATCGGGTGGTTGAACCAAAGCTGGACCGGTCAGCTATCCACTGAGCTGGTGGCCGAGCCGGGTGGTCCACCGAGGGCAGTCGACCGAGCGCGTACATGCACCCGCGCGCTCGTGCGACGGCGCTCGCGAGAGGGAGGCGGCTGGTAGAGCTCGCGGCGGCGCTGGACGACGACCGGTGGGGGGCTGCAGCAGCGGACGGTGGCGGATGGAGAGGGAGATGACGACTGTCACGACCCGGATTTTTAACATGCACAGCGGAAGATAATCCGGCGACGTAACGGGAAAGGATATCGGTCTGGAACCAAATAATACCAAAATTCACAATCCAATTAAATAATTCCAAATTTTACAACATATTAACACCACAAACAAACACCTATCTAGACAAATTAAATACCACATTGAATGAGAAATCCACTAGCTCCTCGAACTCCAAAACACCACTACGCTTCTGCTGCGCTAAACCTGCACTCCTGAAAATATTAACAATGGAAGGGGTGAGTCACAACAGACCCAGTAGGACTTACACCCGAACTACCCCATTATAATAATGATTTCTAGTGGTATTCAATACATAATAAACCTAAAAATCAGATTTAATACATAGCTCTTAACTAATTATATATCTTTAATTAATTGATTACAAGATCATTAAACTACCCCATATGATGACATGACTCCAAATACATTAAAACCAACATAACCTACACATTAAACTGTTCTAGGTATGCCCAGAACACATAGACCTGACAAAAAAACCAAGGACACATCTAGAACACTAACATCTATGCCAAACACACAACTAGACACCTGTCTGAGTAAATATCATGCTCCATCTGATAAATGTAGTCACATCACAAAACTAGCACCAGATTTACCATATAGTAGGAAGTAACATATAGTAACTAAATCCCATAGTACCCCTAGGCAGGGGAGTACTTAAGATGAACCTCGGAATCTCGGGATCGAAGGATGCACCAGCATTGTTCTAATTCATCCGTCGCCCACAGACCGAACCATAGTCCGGTGAAGTATATTTCCATCACAATGCACCACCGCACTAACCACATTCCACACCATGCAAGCATTTAATTAACTCAGATAAAGAACATTTACATTTAATTGAATCAAACATGAAATACATAGATGAACACCCATGGTTCTATGCACCACATATTTGCATACCATACCACAATTTATCACAAACTAATGCATATAAATGGGATAATGCAATTTACAACCTAAACACATTAATCACATGCTTAATCAGAACTATCTATCACATAAAAGAAAAATAAACTAAACTCTACCAACATTATGCCTAAACCTTACATCGGCTTTTTATCAAATCAGGATATACATTAAAGATTATCGCAATGCAACCATGCTAGACTAACTAGGTTTAACTATAAAGACATACCTAACATGCTAACATGCATAATTGAATAATTATCTAACATGATGAATAATCATGAATATAGAACAATATAAACATGTATGATTAAATAAGCTAATTTAAACTCTATCTAATCATGCTAATAAATCCAAAACAGCCTATTAACTACAATCTTCTAATCCTGATGATCTAAGCATGATTCTTACGGTTTAATAAAAATATTAGAGTGCTAAGGATAGCCGAGACGCCTACCTTGACGGCAACGGCGAACGGCGCACGGAATTCCAACGGAATCGATCCGGGTGAAGAATATACCGTCGTGGTCACGACGGCGATATAAAGCCGAATCGAAAGATATCATGACAATCTGCTAGCATAAGAAAGAATAGTGAATAAAAGATAACAATAGAGAGAATAGAAGAGAGAGAGATAGATATGCGAATAGGGGGGGATAGATAGGAGAGAGATACGAGAGAGGAGAGAGAGGCCGCGGAGGGGGGGTCGCGGGTTGGCGCACCGGGGCGCACGGGCGCACGCGCGGGCGTGCACGCGCGGGAGGCCGGGCGGCCGTCGTGCCGGGCGGCGGCGCTCGCTGGCCGCGACGGCGGGACGCGGCGCAGGCGGGGGCGGCGGCCGGGCGGAGAAGGAGCGCCGGCGGAGGGCGTGCGGGGCAGCGGCGTCCCGGCGGCGGCGACGCGCGGGAAGGATGGCGGCCGTGGCGGCGCCGGCGTCGGAGCCGGGCGCGCGGCGGGGCGACGGCGGCGCGGGCGGCGGCCGGGGGGAAGTGCAGCGCGGGAGGTTGACGAGGGGGGTGCTCAGCGATGGAGGCGTGGCGGCGCAGCGGCGTCCGGGCGGCGACGGCGACGGCGACGGCGACGGCGTCCGCGGGCGCGCGCGGGTCGCGTGGGAGACAGCCCGTACGGCGGGGGTCGACGTCGACGCGGGTGTCGCCGGGGCGCCGTGGCCGGGAGGGGAGGCGGCGGAGCTGGCGGGGCGGCGCCGAGCGTGCGCGGCGGCGGCCGGAGGTAGGTGGCAGTGCAGGTGGGGCCGGCGGCGTCGATGGCGGAGGGTGGCGCTGGTGGAGGGTGGCCGGAGGTGTACGGGAAACCGGCGGAGGGCGCGGCGACGTCCGGACTTGGTCCGCAGGGACCCGAAGAGGGGGGGCCGAGGGGATGGCGGGGGGAGGGTGGGAACCGCGGGGGGGGGCAGGCGGGGCGTGCGGCGGCCAGTGGGGAGAGAGGCGCCGGCGGCGGCGGGCCGGGTGGTGTGCGCAAGGAGAGAAGAGGAAGAAGGAGGGCGGCGCGGGGTTGCTGCACCCGTACTCGCGGGAGGGAAGAGGGAGGCGAGGGCCGGCTGCTGCTGTGTGCGCCCGCGGGAGAGGAGGAGAGGGAGGGTGAAAGGCAGGGAAAATAGGGTTTCGCATGGGAGAAAAAGCGGCGCCGGGGAGGGTATGCGTACGGGGAGGGTATCGACGGGGGAGAAAAGATATGTAAATAGGAGAAGGGAGGGAGAGTTCGACCGGGTCCGTGGGAGAGGAGAGATAGAGTTTGATTGGGAGGGGGAAACGGCGGTGAAGATTATCCGGAGGGAGAGAAAAATGGTAAGGATAAAGGAGAAAGTAGATTAATATAAATAAAACTAATAATAAATATAATAACTATTTTTTTATTTATTTAAATAACCGGAGTATTACAACGACGAGGAGGGAGGAAGGCCGGCGGAGAGAAACTTCTCGCGGTAGTTCTGGCCAGAATAGGGGAGACCTGCGAGGGTGATCTACGGTGACGGAGGGGGGCTGCAGCAGCGGACGGTGGCGGATGGAGAGGGAGATGACGACGAGGAGGGAGGGAGGCCGGCGGGGAGAAACTTCTCGCGGCAGTTCTGGCCAGAATAGGGGAGACCTGCGAGGGTGATCTGACGGAGGTGCTCACAACAGCAGCCGCAGCAACAAGCTGGGCAATGACGACGGTGACAACGAGGGGGGAGAGGCTGGAGGCGGCGGCAAGGGTCTTGGGCGGCTGGTTTCTGTCGACACCAAGGACACGGCGACGCTTCCGGCAGCAACTCCTCCCGGAACAAGGGAGGTCCGGGTCATGATGACACAGTGGCGCGACGACGAAGAGGGAGAAAAAGAAGGGAGGGCGCGATCGAGCGCATGGGCGGCACTCGCGGGAGGGAGGCACAATGGGTGTCGACTAGAAGAGAGGGAGAGAGAGCTCAACGAGGGGGGATCTCGCAAGGGAGAGATATCGATTAGGAGGGGGGGGGGGGTTCTATAGCCGGTGGGGGACGGCGAGATAGAGCGAGAAAGAGGGAGATTGGGGCGGCGAGGTAAGGTGGCGTGAGAGGCGGGGAAGACCGTTCATGCAATTTAAAAAAAGGTTTTTTTCAAACTGTTACACCTTTTTTTTAAATAACATTGTTTGTGTTGAAAGCTACCATCCCGAGGAAGAAATAAAGTTTTGAAATATGCATACCAAATGATGATTGTCTTGGAAGCATAGATTTAAGAGTTGATGTTCCCATTTTAGAAGTTAAGATTATGTTTAGTTACACTATTAGACACTTCTGTCATTATCAATTTTAAAATTAATATTGATAGCAATTACTAAGAAGTGTTTGACTAATAGTATCACTTTTAAAATTTGTAATGGAAACAAAGCATAATATGTAATAAGTGTCAACTTGTATCAATTTTAATATTGATATTTCAATTTTTAAAAATATCAATATCAACATTGATATAATATCATTTTTAAAACTCTAATCAAACAAACTATAAATTTTTTAATTTATAAAATAAATGAAATATAGAATGCAATGTAATCTTTGACCAATTTATGACCCGTTTGGTTAGAGTATAAAAAATAATACTATATTAATATTGATATTGATATTTCTAGAAGTTTGAATTCAATACCAAAATTGATACAAGTTGATGCTAGTATTACATAGCATATTTTATTTGCCCTACAAATTTCAAAATTGATATTATTAATCAAACATCTCTAAGTGATTACTATCAATATCAATTTTAAAATTGACAGTGATAAAGATACTTAATGGGGTGTTTGGTTGTATGATAATGAGCATTTTTATTTTAATTTTTAAAAATTGTAGTAAAATTTTATTTTAAATGTGTTTGAAATGTGTTGCAATTTTTTATCTCAAAAGTTTTTTCACCCTCCTCCACGTGATAGAGAAAAAAAAGAGGTATTGAGCATTTTTTTTTTCAAAAGTGCACGACCACAGCACATGGTCCACAAGCCTAACCCATGTGCTACATAAGTGACTTTTCATTTATGCACCAAACACCTTACCATCATTTCTAAAAATGATAATATTTTTGCCAAACATTATATTTTTATAGTTTTCAATTTTAAAATTTGTCAAGTTTCGATATCATTTTTTATCACGAAACCATATAAAAAAATAAAATGCAACCAAACACCCCCATAATAGTGTTACCAAACAGGGTGTTAGTCAATCTTGGTTGTTTCACCTAATAATAGCGTAGGGAGCCAGATCTTCCCTGTGAGCAACATATGGTAGCATGAGAATGCATGGTAGTTTACAAGCTAGGCATCTGTTCGAAGCTCCTTCTTTTATTATATGTTGTGCTCCTGAACAAAAGGCTTTCTTTGTGTGTAAGCTACTTATGCATGTACATGATCTTTCGAACAACATATGAAGAGATCATGCTCTTTTATTCTGTTAATTCATTCTCTTCATCATTTATTGTAATCATTTGTGGAAGATGTAAATAGGCCTTAATCAATAGAACAGTGATTTAAAGTTTTGTAAAAATATATGGAAAGACTAAATGCATGTCTTGCATAGGAAAAACATAGGCAAGCAAATTCGGATTATCATTCCTTTCTTGCTGACATTTCTTCTTATAAGAAATAGATAAACATTTGTTAGGAAAGTTATTGTTTATGGATTGAATTAATTTCATCCCACTTAAGAAAATATAAGAATATTATGTTTCAATTTTGTTTGAATCAATTTGGTAGAAAGCACTAAACCAGGAGGAGGAATAGGAGATTATTGACTCGAAGAATGTGATATTTATTTAAGAAGTTTGCGACACCCCTATCATGTTTGGAATAATTGTGTTATACTTATTGTGATACTTGAAGAATGTGATACATACTTATGGGGTGTTTGGTTGCATGATAATTTTATGTACATTCATGATAAAAAATATATTAAAATAAAAAGTGAATCAACTCATGACATAAAATTGTCATGTTTGGAGGGATGTGATAATAAAAAAGAGTAACTACCATTCATGATCAAACAAAGTGGGGGACCACAAGAAAAAAGAAAGAGGTGAGACCTTCTTTTTTTGTTTAAGAAGAAAATCACTTTCAAAACATAAAATTGTCAAGGTTATAAAACACCTCTTTTAACAAGTTTTCTTATAATTTTTAAAAATTAAAATAAAAATCTCCATTATCATGCAACCAAACACCCCATTAATACTTTTTCAAGCATGATTTGGAAGGTTATCCACTCTTATGCTTATAGAATTTTCTAATTTATGTTCAACAGTTGATCTCTTTTGATGTGTTAAATTAACCCATCAGTACATGAATCACTGGCTCAATCAAGTTATGCATGTTTCCTTATATTTGGTGTCAAAGGAGATGAAATTAAATTGGATGTTCATGAATGCTTAGGTTCAATTGGTGGCATACATTCCATGTTGAAAGGGCTTCAAGTGAAGGTTAACACCCTGTTTGGTAACATTATCAATTACCTCTATCACTATTAATTTTAAAATTGATATTGATAGGAACTATTAAGTGGTGTTTGGTTAATTGTATCAATTTTAAAATTTGTAGTGCAAACAAGACATATTATGTAATACAAGTGTCAACTTGTATTACTTTTGATATTGATACTCCAACATTTGAAAATATTAATATCAATATTGATATAGTACTAAAAATGAAACTCTAACCAAACAGGGCATAATGTGTGGGATTATGGAAATTGTAGTCTCAATATCTTTGTATATCATGGATGTGCCAATATAAAGCATGATCATGGTGTATCATGTAACAGCCAGTTTGGTAATAATATTTAACACCTCCATCGCTATTAATTTTTAGATCGATATAGATTCATCATAAGGTGTTGGCAATTAATATCAATTTTGAAAATTGTAATGCAAACATGACAAGAATTGTAATACAAGTGTCCAGCTGCATCAATTTAATTGATACTTTATCCTTGAGAAATAAAAATATAAAAATTCATATGGTATCATTTTTAATACTCACCAAACATGACATAAGCTATCATATATGTTTTAAGTGCTTAAAGAAATTTTTGATGTTTTATATATGCTAGTCAAAGAAGAATGTCTTATAAGGACGAAATCAACTATTTGGCCTGATAATCATACTAGAATAGATAGTCATTCCAAGAAGGTCACCCATTAATAGGATTGATGTCAAGATTAATTAATTTTAGAGTTCTTTTCAACTGAACTTTCCAGCATATTCTTATACTATAAATACTATTGTCTCCGATAGATTTAGGTCAATACCCTGCGATTGGTCTGGTCATGAACTATCTCTCTAGCACTAATATCCTATGCGAGAATGACCCTTGTGAACGCCAAGGATGCCCTTATTTATTCAAAAACTGATCATGAACTATTTTTAGATAAATTGTACTTTTCTTGATATTTATAAACTACCCATTCTTCCCCTTCTCTAAGTGGAACTTAGACTATGGGTGGCTGATCAGAACTAGTAGCTTTTTTTGAATTGGTTCTAGTGCTATATTTTTCTGGGTTTATCCTTTTATTAATGGGCAAAAGAACTAGTAGTAGACAACTTGTTTTTTATGTATCTATCATATATGAGTGAATAAATCTTGGCCTACCCTTTTGATGATGTGATCATGGACTTACAAGATGCAGATGGATTCATGACTCATACCCAAGAAGTTATATTAGTTTTATGGCCTATGACTTTGATGCTGTTAGACTACGGTGAGCTAGAAATGAGTCCATAAAGTCAAGTTCACTTGAGTGATAGAGTAGAAAGAGGGGGACTGTGTATTAGCAGTCGGATTCACTAATCTATCCTATTGATCTTTAACTTTAGAGATGAAATTGGCAGAAATTAAGCATGAGATTTCTTACCCAGTATTTGATTGTAAAATGCTACAAAGAAACAGCACTTGTTTCATTTTCCAAAAATTTCAGTGTTTGTGGGCTAGTGTAAGATATCATATTTTTAAAAATGATTCTTATTTCAAATTACATTAAGACAGATTGGAAACCAAACCAAGAATGCTGCACTTGCAAAATCAACCTATACATGTGATCTTCTACTTTGTTTTTCAAAATTTTTTCACAATTTAACCGATCAAAAACTCTTGTTTTAAAATAAAAAGACTTATTTTAAAATAAGTGATTATGAAACCATATATTTATAATAAAAAAGCAAACTCCAAATGTACCCAAGATATTAGTTAAAAAATGACGATTAAGCTGAATGCTCTAACCTTGATTCAGAGGTGATATAACCGCTGAGGTGCCTAAATTGACTTATCAATAGAAGTTTGATAAGGCATATTAACTACAAAAGAGTGATAATCATGTACAACTAGAAAAAGATGGGACACCACGAGAAAGATTAAAACGTTCTTATATTTTTATCTAATAAAAAAATATCTGTAAAATTATTTTTTATGCTGATTGCCAAACATTTTTTAACATATTTTGTTACAAAAAATATATTTTTGCTAGAAAACATTTTTTATCATGCAACCAAACATCCTAAGTTTTAGGGTCTAATAGGGTCAAAGGTTTAAGGTGAATATTTTTTAAAAAATTAGTGTAATAGCTTGTGCGACCATTATGTAGTATAAATACTATTAAATGTATTTAAAGTTAGGCCAAATTAGGGAACATAGCATGAAAAAAGAAAGAAAGTATGCACAGCGCGATGGCGAAATGATGAACATCAAGCATTCGCTAGATGCATTCTCTCTCTTTTTTTTGGTCACACTGGTCGAGTGGCCACACAAACGTGCAGCACAGTGCGCGACCAGGGATCGAGTGCCCCCGCGGCCTCAATCCCCATAGGTAACCTCCCCCCCCCCCCACCCGGGGGGAGGGCGAGCTAGAGCGGCTCTTGAACCCCGCCCACTGCTCCCCTGAGCACAGTGGCAGATCTAGCATATAGTAAGTGGGGTCATGTGACCCCACTAAAATTTAAAGTTTATATTATAAAACATTAGATATTTTATTAAAATATTTTATATTAATAAATTTATAAAAGAGGTGACCCCACTGAAATATTTTAGTGACCCCACTATCTACAAAGTCTAGATTCCCCACTGCCTGAGCAGCGGGTCATGCCAACCGTGCTAAGAGCAGCCGATTGGATGCATTGTCTCTCGATAGGGATGGTGCAAACTATGAGATTCTAACTTTGGCTCTTTTACTTGAGTTAAAGTGTGAGTACTGAGTTTTTACAAATACGTTAAATTTTTATTCAAATTTAATTTATTACTTAATTAAAATAAGACTTTTTCTCTCGAATAGTAAGTCGACTTAAGTTAAGTTCGAATTCAATATAGACTCGTCTATAACACTCAAAATCAATCAAACTTATTTGTGAAACTCTAACTTTAGCATATTAATAAAATTTGACCTAAGTTTAAATTGAAATCAATTTTTATTTTCACTTATTTTATATATTTAAATGATAGAATATAACTCATGTTATTTATAATTTTATTTTTTTAAATCAATATTCAATCTAATATTTAACCAAGTTACTCGTGAATTTATCGAGTAGAGTAAGAATTTGTTTAAGCACAGTTTATTTAATAAAACAAGTTTATTTTTTTATTCACGTTCATTTTCACGTAACAAATGAATCAAGTTAAATTTTTATTGAACCTAATTTCGAGCGACCTGTTGAATATATTAATGTCCTTACATCCCAAACCCAGATTTGAACCCAGGAGGATCTTTTTCCTGGTGTTGGCGTCGTGAACCATCGAGACACTCGTCAAATCAAACAACAACAAAAAAATGAAAAAAAAATGGCTTCTGACAAATAAACCACTATTATAAAAGATAACAAGTTTCTCTTTGCAACGATTGCAAGAATATAAAGGCAAGGATCGCAAAACTGTTTATTCGTTAGAACAAAGATAAAAACTAAAAAAGTTTGCAAGAAGGTAGCCCGGGTCCTGGCGCAATACGCCCCGCCACACCACCTTTCTACCCCACCAGGCACCGGTAAAAGCCCCGTGACGTACGACAGATTCCCTCCTCTCTCTCTCTCTCTCTCTGTCTCTCGTCTCTCGATTATCTAAAACTTGTTCCGATCTGCTGCCC